>JASEVX010000002.1:67730122-67837460 GCA_031761405.1 Serripes groenlandicus
GGCGTTGCTGTTATTTCGGAGGAGTAGGCGCAAACACGCGCGATCATCACATTCATAACGTGTCGTGTTCGCGCGTTATTTTGTCGTCTGATGTATTGGCATCCAACCAAAAGGCAGGAATCCTCCGTGGCCTAGTGGTTGGCGTCGGGGATTTGGAACCGGGCGTCCCGGGTTCGATCCCCAGTCGCTGTGTTGTGGTGGATACACATTTCCTAGCATAGTACTGGTTTGTATACCAAGCGATCATGAATAAGTGAACTTTCGCCGTGATATAACTAAAATAATATTGAAAACGGCGTTAAATCCATCAAAACACACAAAACCCACCAGTATATCAATAATGTCAACATGGGATGGTATAAATCAGCCACCATACATTAGTTAGAAGATATCTAACTTACATTTCTACACGTTCTACTTGAACTCCCCAGTTTTCAGTGGCAATGTCCAGCGCTGTCTGAAAAAGAAATATTTAAAAACATAAATAAAATTCTACAATGGTTACTTTATCCGAAGCAATATATTCACCTTAAAGCACAGATATTTTATATTTTTATGTGTAAACCCTTTCGCTTCCAAAGGCAATTAAAGGCTTTTGCAAACAATGCAGATTCAGGTGAGACAGCTCATAACGAAAGTGACACGGAAGTGTCAACTTTGCGAAATTCGGCAGTGAATGGGTTAAAATGGTAGTACTTAGAAGTACAAGTGCCCATCTTCCAATTTCGGTATGATAACGTTGACATTTCAACCAAGATTGATCCCCACTGTTTAGTTTCATAGTATGATAAAGTTGACATTTCAACCAAGATTGATCCCCACTGTTTAGTTTCATAGTATGATAAAGTTGACATTTCAACCAATTGATCCCCACTGTTTAGTTTCATAGTATGATAAAGTTGACATTTTAACCAAGATTGATCCTCACTCTTTAGTTTCATAGTATGATCTAAAAGTTGACATTTCAACCAAGATTGATCCCCACTGTTTAGTTTCATAGTGTGATAATGCAAGCAAAGACGTATTTTATCTATTGATTTACAATAACAAAAACATTACTGATTATAACTATAGACACACAGACAATGTGTTACATCAACAACAAGTCAAATAAAGAATACACACACTGTTTTGCATAAACAAAGTCAAATAAAGCATAAACACAATGTTTTACACTAACACAAAGTAAAACAAACACAAACGCACGATTATTTGCACATTTTGATATCAAGGTCAATACTGATCAAGAAGATACCAACGTAAAATAATGTTGGATAGTTGAGCAGCTACGGCTCAGTCGATAACAGCCAGGACTTTCGATGCAGGGGCCGTGGTTCGAATCCCGGATCGACTTACATTCCTTTCGGTGATTGGCAAACTCCATTGTTATTAGTGTTATTATCATTGTTCGTCTTACACCAATGGGTTGACACTATATGGTGGAAAGATCGCCCGTTACGTGATAACAATGGAGTGTGGAGTTCTGGTGCCAGGGGGCCGTAGTCTTTGCAATAATCAATGTGTAGGCCGTCTCGTGAGAAAATCAACATCGTGGACTCTGAGTAAAGTATCGACCCGGATCAGCCTAAGCATGCCACACAGGCCTACCCGGATAGACAATTTTCGCCTCCTGTGGATTTTCTGTTTCAGGGATAACTACTCTATACATCTATCCCCCTAAGACGGAATGTGTCGGCCGGATCAGTCTGCGCGGACAGCGCAGGCTGATCTGTTCGATACATTACGCAGATGTCTATCGCCGCAGCTGCATTTTGGGGCATTTTGAGAAAAAATGTGTAGGCACGTGCCTACAGTGCATAAAGGGAGCTACGCCCCTGGTGCGATATTGCCAGAAAGAACTGGTCGTCGTGAGATAACTGACATACTGCTGTAAAATGGTGTTGAACTTCAATAAACAATCTCAGGATAATACAAATGATACTTAGACTATATTCTAAACCCAGGGATACTTTTTTCGAGTTGTCGAAATCGAGATAAACACACTGCCAAACTGAAAGACATGGGCATCCATGCATTTTGTACAAAGCAGTCTAGAAATTGCAGGTTTATTGATTTTACAAAATTTGTTAGCCGTTCGTCAACCGAGTTGATCCGATCGTACTTACGTTCATAACGCATCTAGTCTTTCTCTGTCTGATAAACAGGTCGGATAACTGTGCTGTACCTAACACCGTCCTCTAGAGTTGTCGCCCCCTAACAGATACGTTGATCCCCTGGCGGGCGTCGTGGCTATGTTTAGCACGGATTGAGTAGCGTTATGTATTCGTGGCATATATAACGGCATCCACGACTACAGTGACTGAATCTTTCGTGAAGTACCTGTAGAAAAGTAATTATACTTATAAACCGGACACTACTTATAACACTAATGTTGCTGGTCGATTGTTGACAATGAATGAATGAATGTATATTGTTTTATGGCGCAATCGACAGCTAAGGTCATTTGAGCGCGCAATTAAGATTGTTGACAAAGAAATTACTAGGGCTTTTCGGAATTTAAATCAACTCCCTTAATATAATAACTAATCGCATTAATACCATTCTGCCACAGGGTGAGTTAGTTTTTAGTTTGTTTTATTGGGGTTTTACGGCCGCTTTCAACATTTATTTCAGTTATATCATGGGGCCACTTGTGAGTACTTGTATCAACTCATTTTTTAATTTATAGTTGATTAAGTCTCCAGGATCAGACATCAAGCGTCATTAATATAAGCTTAAAGCTTAAAGCTTGTTTCGCAATCGATGTAAAATAAATAAGTTTTAACTAACGCGGTGCATTGAGAAGGTTCATGACTTATGACTTATTATCATCAAACTAAAAGGCTAATAAAAAACTAATAATGCTAATTTCAGGTCAGACAGCTCCTTACTAGCTAACTTACCATGAATCTGTAGTGCTTGCAAACGCCCAAGATTCGCCGATTGGGGGCCGAAAGATTAAAATAAAAGTCCAACTTGTCTGGTGTGTCCTCGCTCTGTCCTTTCTCCTTCTCCCAGCGCTCTCTCGTCTCGTCTCTTCTCCTCTCCTCTCTCCTCATTCTCTCTTCTCCTCTCTCTCGTCCTCTCTCGTCTCTCTCTCTTTCTTTCTCTTCTCTCTCGTCGTCTCTCTCTCGCTCTCCTTGTCTTTCTTCTCTCTCTCCTCTCTCTCTCCTATCTCTCGTCTATCCTCCTCTCTCCTCTCTCTCTCTCGTCGATCTCCTCTCTCCTCCTCTCACTCTCTCTCGCTCTCGTCTCTCTCTCTCGTCACTCTCTCGTCTCTCTCATCTCTCTCTCTCTCTCTCTCTCTCGTCTCTCTCTCTCTCTCCTCTCTCTTCTCTCTCTCTCTTCTCTCTCTTTTCTCTCTCTCTCTCTCTCTCAAGTCATTAAGCTCGGTTAATCATTTAGATACGGCGAGACAACGTGACTGCAATTTCTACTTCCAGATTAAATACTGCTGAGCCCTGGTAGCTCAGTCGGTTTTGACCCAGGCTGTCAAATCACGGGTTGTGAGCTCGAATCAGGAAAACATTCTTTCTGACGTTTTGAAAAGCAATCAGTTGCTTGGAAATACTATTATTAGAACTGGTCGACAGTGGCAAGCAATGCAGATTCAGGCCAGACAGCTCATAACGAGCTGTCGCACATGAAATCTGCATTGCTTGCCACTGAGACATTCAATTTTACCAAATCTCCCGTTGGACGAAAAATGCTGTGGTCCAATTTTCAACATCGAAGAGGCGACTTTGCGATTATAAGCGACATTCTCACAAAACGTTCAATATGCATAGATCCGCACCAAGCCCCGCCCCCATTATTCTTACCTCTTGCGGAGCAATATTGAAGGTGAAGGTCCTCAGATCTACTTTTACAAAGTGATCCACGCAGGGTAGTATAAAGAATAAACCGGGTCCCTGGGCCCGAGAGGTCTTTACTCGTCCCAGTCTGAATATTACAGCACGTTCGTACTCCTGGACAACCTGTTATTAAATAAATTTAGTCATGGAACAGAATAGAACGGGTATTTCTTGAACGAGATCATGTCGAGATCATGAACGAGAACCGAGATCTACATTGAATACACACGTGACTTTAGCCAAAGTGATACGATTGGGAAATTGCGTTTAAAAGTATTCATAAAATTAATATATGACATGTATCTTTGAAGTACTAATAAAATGACCGAAAAAATATTAAATTTGAGCCCGACAGTGGGATAAAGGTAACGATCGGCTTTTGTGAACAGTGTAGATCCATATCAGCCTGAGCATCCGCACAGACAGATCTAGATCTTCATTGTTCATTGTTCACATGTTACTTTCTCAATAATTCAAGGAGCTACTGTCAATTTGTGAAGATCATTCTGAAAGTGAAGGAACAGATATGGCAGGTTAACCTGAACATAGCCTGTACAGAAATGCAATCTTGTACATCCATCCCTAGTTTAACAGAACAACGTTTGAAAGTATGTTCTCAACTAAGCATGTTTATACGTTTTTGTACTCAATCAAGAAGCACGTTATAACGTGTGCTCAACATAATTCCTTATTCAATTAAATTAAATTAAATTCTTTATTCAAGTATATCGGCCTTCGGCCCATGTACATTTATATTTACAAAGTATAAAATTCGAGTTTATTGTGAGAAGTCAACACAATCTTTCTAAAAACTATCATGAATTTAAAATGATATATTCTATTGATAAACACTAAATGATTTAAGAACTATTAGTAAGCTGGTTTGCGCTTAGCCCAAGAGTTTCGAGTTTAGTTTTGCACGAACGAGATTTCTAAAACATAATATATTTACCTTTAAACTAAACATAAGTGAAAAGGGAAAGGTTAAAACCAACAGCAGAAGTGAAAAGCCAATCAAAATGTAGCCACAAATACTGATTTCTCCGGTCTCGAAATCGCCTCCAATGGAAACCTCCTCTAAAAATATAAGTTTAGTTTGATAAGTTTATTTGAGCCGTCCCACGAGAGAACCAACACTATAGTCACTGCGTGATGCATCGATCCTGATCAGCATGCGCAGTCCGCGCAGGCTAATCCGGGCCGACACCCTCCGTCTTAGGGGGATAGAGGTAGAGAGTAATGATTCCTGAAATAGAAAATCCACAGTTGGCGAAAAGCGTTTTTCCGGGTAAGCCTGCGCGGCATGCTTATGCTGATCCGGGTCGATACTTTACGCAGAGTCCATAATGTTGGTTTTTCTTGCGGAACGGCTCATTTATTGTAAGTCAGAGCGCATGAGTTGAAATTTAGATTGATTGATTGATTGATTGATTGGGGTTTAACGCCGTTTTTTAACAATTTCTCAGTTATATCACGGCGGCCAGTTCACCTACTCATGCATTTCCTGGTTTTCTCACACCAGTACTCTACACAACAATCTTCCCAAGCAACTGGCTGCTTTTCCACATAGACTTAGTCCATTGGTGGAAGAGGAATGACGCATGTCGCATTGACTTTTGTCAATCCTCGGAAAGAAAGTTGGCCGAGCCGGGATTCGAACTCACAACCCCTGGATTGACAGCCCGCGTGAAATTTAAAGGTGCCCTTCCAAAACTAACATAACGTCATTTGCGAGTATGTAAAATCCAGATTAAAATCGAGCCGCGATAACTCATTGTGACTATAGTTATGGTTGTATTCCGTCAATGGGCCTTTTAAGTCTATTTGGGAAGATGGTCAGTGTCGTTAGCCTTCCACCAATGGGCGCGTTTTAGCCCCTGTGGGAAGATGACCAGTTGCGTGGAGTACACGTGCGGAAGTGCCGAGATACACACGTGTTGTGAAAAGACCGAGGAGTTAACTGAAATAACGTTGAAAACGGCGGTTTAAATCTAATCAATCACATCTCACACATCTCACGCATCTCACATCTCACGCATCCTTACAGACTAATCAGGATCTGCGGTTGGTGGCGAGGTATAGATGTGATGTTTTCAAGAAACGTCTGATTTACAGTGGAAGATTGTTGTGTAGAGTACTGGTGTGAGAAAACCAGGAAATGCATGAGTAGGTGAACTGGCCGCCGTGATATAACTGAGAAATTGTTAAAAAACGGCGTTAAACCCCAATCAATCAATTGGAAATGAGCATGAATGCAAAAACCGATATTTATCTACAGGTTTACCGGACACTTTTAGATTGGTTGTCCTAGAGCATAGGTCAAGTATGCATTGTCCTGCGTTAAGTTAAGTTATACGCTTTCTGAACCCTCTGCAGCAGACGACTTTTGAAAACATTGTAGCAAATAGATAAATTGCTCATAATGAGCAATTTCTCCATTTGCCACAATATTTTCAACTCCATTTAATATGTATACTTCCCTTTATAGAGATTATCCTAATATATGAGAGTATGTTTTAAAAATCGTCTGCTGCAATTTGCTGCATGTGGGAAAGGGTTAAAACAGTTCGCTAGCTCACATGTCCCAATCCACCATTCAAAGAACAGTTACTAAAAGGATTGGTGGATTTGCGACCTTGAGGAATCCAACTGTTGAACTGAACGTACCTCTGTACATTGAACCGTAAACATCACATGACGAACTATACGTTGTCGTTGTAAAATGACCTTGGTTACGTATTCCATGTGCAGCAAGGCGGTAAGTGTAAGTCGGAGTTCAGAATATTTAGTCACGGAGATCTATATCGACGCTTGACTTAGGTCATACCTGATGGGTTCAGCACATGGTGTACAGGGTAATAAGCTTGCGAGGAAAGGATCGAGGAATTGTCGGTCATATCTGTCGTAAATGACCGGCAAAGACCGAAACAATGCCGTTTTCTGACGACTTTAAACGGAAATTGCCGAGCCCATTAGGGATATGTTCTATATACAATATGCTAAGCTATTTGGTTAGATATCCCCGCGCAGGGTTAATAAACTATATAAACCCTTTCCCACATACAACAATTCTACAGCAGACGACTTTGAAACACAAAGGCAAACATATGGAAAATCTCTCTAAATGCAAGTACAATCCTTCTTGAATAGTTGCGGAAGCACAATGTTTTCAGAAGTTGCTTGCTGCAAATGCATCAACATGCATCTGCACGTGAACCAGGGTTAACTAAATGTATGTACACATAGCTTTACGTCATCATCCCTCAAGGGTTTCCCTTGTACACGAGTACCAATTAACCCTTTCCCAAGTTGCAACATATTACTTTTGAAACATCAAGACATAAATTGAGAAAAAAAATTCAATCTCCATAAATGAATGTATAAGCATTACATAGAGTTGAAAACATTGTGACAAATGGAGAAATTGCTCATAATGAGACATTTATCCCTTTGTCGCATTGTTTTCAATAGACGTCTGCTGCAGAGGCGTCAACACTCGCCTGTATAAGGGGAATGGGTAAAGGACATTGCTGAAAGTAAATTGTCCAGCAGAATTACTAAACTAACTAAACAGCTTACTTACCAAGTCTCTGGTGGGATTTCGACATGCCGTTGGTTTATAATCTGAAACAATTTACAATTATTGATGTATATAGATCTTATGAATACTCTTTCATATCTAAGAGAAAACTGTGTAAATGGTTAAGTAGATAACATGTAAATGATCTTTCATGGTATGCAAGACAAAGTGCATCAACGTCAACATCAACAACAGCAGAATAACACTCTTGTTTGTTTGTATCACAGTATTGTGTTTAACGCTGTTTTCAACACTATTCAGTTACATCACGACGTGTTCTGGCTAAGTTACCAGTCCATTTATCCAGACATCAGCGAGTCCGTCGTAAAGCTAAACACACAATCCTGAGAGCCACCAAGGAGGAGGGTGGAAGCCATGACTACAATTTTCTTAAAGAATTTGATATGACCCGGCCGGGGATCGAAACCGTGACCATGCCCACACAAGGCGGACGCTCTACCACTACACAACCGAGGCGGTCAATATGGTCACACAGAAACAAATACAACTCCTCATAAACAATGACAACTATGAAGGAATTTATTGATCGCAGTTTTACGCCGTTTGCAACACTTTTAAGTTATCTCACGACGACCGTACATGTAAAAATATTTGTCTTGACTTTCTCGTACCATTAATCGACACATCTTTGTTTCCTACAGGGAACTGGCTACCCTCCCTTATTCACGATTTTAGTCCATGTGGTGAAAAAGAATGACGTTAGACACAATTTCTTTTCCAATTGATATCAATAAACGGAAATAATCAATGGCCGAACCGGGGTTCGAACTCACTACCCCTTGCATGTTATAGATACAGCTATTGATATTTTATTTATTTTTGACCGTACATAATGATTTGAATATTATGATTACTTTAAAAGCATAACGTTAAAACCGTGAATGAATCCCAGTCCAGTACTTTCTACAATTACAGTTCATTGATTAATTGATTTGGGTGTAACGCCGTTTTCCATAATTTTTCTGTCAAATCCCGGCGTCCAGCTCACATACCCATGTAATTCTTGGCTTTCTAACATCAATACTCCCCACACCAGTCTTTCTAAGCGACTCTCTGCTTTTACATATACACTGTTAGACCAATTGGTGAAAGATGAATGGTTCTTGTCGCATTGACTTTTGTCAAACGTCGGAAAGAATGTTGGCCGAGCTGTGGTTCGAACTCAATACCCCTGGATGGACAGCCCGCCTCGCTACCGACTGAGCTACCGCGTTGTCAATCCAGGGATCGTGGGTTGAACCCCAGCTCCCTATGTGGAAAAGACGCAAGTTGTTTGGAAAGACTGTTGTGTCCAGTACTGGTATGATAAAGCCAGGAAACATATGAGTAGATGAACTGGCCGCCGTGATATGACTTAACAATTGTTGAAAACGGCGTTAAACCCCAATAAACCAACCAACCAATCAATCCTCAATCAAATCAATCAATTAATCAATCAATCAAATCAATCGATTAATCAATCGCTACTTCCCGGGGCTTAGGCGATTCAATAACAACGAATACGATCGGATTACACGAAGTGGTTTATCGTTTTATTACCATTATTGTTGTAGGAGCATCTGAAGGTTATTTTACCACGTGACGTTAACGATTAATAGTTATAAACAGACATATTGGCCGACAAACAGACAGATTGGGCTACAAACAGGAAGATGAGCCGACAAACAGACAGATTGGCCAACAAAAAGGAAGATCGAAAACTTTATCAAATAGTTATGATAGAAATGGCTATATAAAAATGTAACGACCAACAAAACCTTCATAACAAAGATTCCCGAAACTTTTAACTCTTTCTCACATACAACAAATTTGCAGACGACTTTGAAAACGAACAAGTTGATTATGGAAACTCTCTATGTGAAAGTATTTGTTTTGAAAAGAATTGAAAACATTGTGGTTAAAGGAGAAATGTCTCATTTTAAACAAGTTCTTCTTTTGTCTAAATGTTTTTCAAAGTCTTCTGTTGAATATAAGTCATTTTGCGTCTTCATTTGGGAAAGGGCTAAAACACGTATGTCGACGTATTTTCGGTTTCGGTGGCATATTGGTAGAGGTGTCCGACTCGGGCGCGGGAGCTCATGGGTTCGATCCCAGGCCAGGTCATACCAAATACCATTAACAATGGTAGTAATGGAGGCCCTCATTGGCGCTCAGGGTTGCGGGATCATCATTATCAATTTACGACTGACCGGCTGGTGTAAGGATAAATGTACCAGTAGAACCAGTAACATATCCAGGAATCGCCTTGATATATCTGAAAAATTGTTGCGGCAGAAACCACTAAACAATCAATTAATAAAACAAAAAAGAGTTTTCAGTAAAACAAAACCAACGTTGTAGAACGTTCTATTATATTTAGACATCCCTGTGGTTATGGATACGATCGTGATAAGAAATCGAAAGTAACTAAGCAGAAAGAATAAATAAACTTACAAATACTTAAAATCTTATAACAGGAAACCTTCCCACAATGCCGTTAAACAATGTATCCACACTTAAAATCAACTCACACTGACATAACATAGTATAAAACATGTATATATAGTACAATGAATATCCCGTATCATTTCAACTCCTTAATCTAACTGGTACACTCTAAGATAAATACACTATTTTAGTGATGATGATTTGTTTTGATGAGGTTTTACGACGTTTTAAATTTTATTTCAGTTATATCACGGCGATATTTCAAATACTCAGGATTCCTGGGTAAACGAACCAGTACTAGGCTAGGAAATGACCCTTGCCCAAGAGCACTTCATGAAGACCACAGTGCCGCGACTGGGGATCGAACCCGGTTCCAAATCCCCGACGTATAGTGATGATGAACCCGTATGTTTGAAATGCTACAAGTTAAAACCAATCTGCCCCGCTGCTGCTGTCTGATTCTACACGTTGACAGAATCGTCTAACAAGCTCGTGTAAGTAATATTTGAATAGTGTATATCTGGATCAGAGTGTACGGTAACACAGTCTGATCTGGATCTACACTGTTAACAAAACCAGTATTGTACCTTTCCCCTGAAAAACAGGCTCCAATCATATATGTATATTTTTACTTACATTCACAACTGCTTGCGATAAAGAGCAATGTACTTCCTTCAAGCCGAACGAATGTAAATGTCCTATTTATAGAAATTGAAACTTGTTTACCACTCGACTTCAGATATACAACTAGTAAGAACCTAACGCAACTTTTCGGTCGTATAACTGACGTTACTTAACAATCTAAGACCTAGATTTAAATAACCTGATTTCAAAATAACATCACATGAAAACCTATTTAATTGTAGACCCTTTTCGCCATGTAGACGCTTTCTGATACCTCTGCTGTAGACGATTTTTGGAATAATTATTGCAAAATTATAAATGGCTCAAAATGAGCAATTTTACCTTTTGCAAAATGATTTCAACTCTATTCGAGTATCACACTTTCATATATAGATATTAACTATAGTATGGAATTTGTAATTTCAAAGTCGTTTTGCTGCAGATTTATTGTATGTGTGAAAGGATTAAGTGTGCGTTTGAACATGTGGAATATAAATGCTTAAATTTATCTCTTTTAGATTGTGTAATCGACAAATGTTTAAGTTGTTTCCTCCTGTTACCACAATCGTTTGTTCATTATATAAAGAACCTGTCTTCTGCTTGTAAATGTTTCAAAATGTCGTCTGCATGCGGAAAAAGGGTTTGACAGCCGCGCCATGCAAGCTGGCGGTGAAACTAATAGTCACGTGACGCTGTGTTTACATTATTAAAAGTGTATGTCGATTTGTCATTGAGGTTACTAATAATCATGTGAGTTGTATATGTTCTACTGGGTTTTCCCCACCGATATTGAAGCGGTTAAGTGAATATGAGTGTATAGCTTTAATCACATTATCATCTTAACCCTTTCAGCGCCGAATTGTTTAAAGTAGACTCTTCCATGTTCAAACTCGGACGATTCTATTTTCATGTTATAGGATTTTTGGAATATTTTTATAACTCACAGCCAAACAATGCAGATTACAGGTGAGACAGCTCGTTACGAGCTGACTCACCTGAATCTGCGTTGTTTGCAAAAAGCTCAATATTGCCTTTGGCGCTGAAAGAGTTAAATGTCACGAGACCGATGCACCCATATCCAACAATCTGTCTTCTCCGGTTTCACTCAATAACTTTTATCGATATTTCACCTAATCGATCGCCGGAGTTTCTTATCTTTCGGCAGTTTACGAAGATAACCGACGCAATTCGTAGGGGTCATAAATCATAAATCATCAGGGTAATTCAAACGGATTTAGCAGTTTTAATCTTGGTAGGTTAACGGTTTTATTATAGGGATATGCTATATTTAAACGAGCATAGCAAAATTTGTGTTTTACGTTTTAATATAAAATCAAGTTTAAAATTGATTTTTCATAAAAAAATAACCATTAATTTAATTAAAAAAAAGCCGAATCATGAATTTATAATAAAGTGTTTAATTAAAAAGTATAATCCGAGCAGTTATACTTTGGTCATTAAAAAACAAAGAGATTCACTTAGGGCTGACTTCAACCACCAATATAAAACTGAAAGTCGCTATATATATATATAAAAAAAAAAAATCAAAAATGATAATGTAAGATTTTTAACTTCTCAGCTTAATATGCAGATTTTAGCTATTTTGTATACGAAGATCAGAACCCATACTTCATAAGTTTGAAAATAAATTCAATCCAACCTGTATCAAAATAAACAATACAGAAAATCCATTATTCAGAAATGATATTAAATATTTTCATGAAGCTGATAACAATAATAATAAATATTATGTCGTAACTTTTAATTTAACACAAGTACATCTATTTTAAGTCAGGCTGATAATAACAAATGGCAGAAAATGTCAATCCTGGTTTTTATGACCCAATTAACTTATAAAACGCCCGAGGCAGTGTCTATTAGAGCATTACAGATTAACCTGAATACACACATTTGACACTTATATATAGTGTCCCTGGTTATCTTAATAACACAAATTGTGTTTCCTTAATTCTTTTCACATTTTATATAAAAATTACAAGAAGCTGGCATATTTTTATTGCAAAAAGGTAGCAATTAAAATGTTTTTATTTGTATATTATGAAAACAGTTTTTATGATATCAGGAATAGTGTATACTGCATTTCCGTTTGCACAGAAATATTGTCAACATACATTAACACTTTGTGAACAATAAAGTGTATTAATCTAAGATGATTTTAGTAAAGTTAATAACATTTGTGTAGATTACATGATTTTTTGTTTTTGTTTTTTATTACGCATCAAACGTATGTATTTAACAGTTTTTGGTCAGTATTATTTCCATAACCAACATCGGATAATCAATCCTAGTGAGATTGACAACGTATCATGTATACTTATTTTTCGCTGATACTCAAAATGAATTATTATTCCTATTCTTTTAACACATTTAAATATGACAAATACATAATTGGCCTTAATTTATAGGTAATATTTATGTCAACGGCGGGTTATTATTTAATAATATTCCTATTGTTATTGCGCGAGGATAAAAACTATTTGATTAAACTCTTAATTCAATCCTTAATTATCCAGATATTTAAAACCTGCCCTGAAGGAGTAAGATTTTATTGCCCTGCAATAAAACATCGAAGTCATAAAACCAGTAGCGGTGAAATCCGATTAACTTCGTAAGTTTCCGCTACTGTTTGACGGATTCCACCGAACACAAAAAATACTTACATGTTGTTTGACAAAAGCATTAATTCCCCCGCCTAAATTTTTCTTAATTTCATAAAAAATGATATCCTTCTTTAAACAAATGAATATACTTTACGAATGTGAATGCGAACTTATAAAAAGTTTAAAGGAAAACAAGTTATAACTAATTAACCAACGAAATTTGATGGCAATTTCTGTGTAATTATCAAAAATCATATGTAATTCAATAGGAATATAGGGTCACCTAATGTTTATATAAATTCCCCCACCTAAATTTTATTTCTAATTAAAACAAATTACATATTTGAAATCGAGAGATTTTGTTCTTCCCAAATATGAATGCGAACTTAAAATATAATAAACATTAAGAAAGTTATGCCCACATTTGTTACACTGCCCTTCTTATTTCTATATAGCCGATTATTGATTTTTGACTGATCGGTAGAAGACAAATTGTTGCATATGTATACCTGGGGACAATACGATAACACTTCAGTTCTTTACATCGATTGCGAAACAAGTTTTCAGCTTATATTAAAGGGACTGAATCCCATATGAGAAAAAAAAAAAAAGAAAAAAAAAGATGCACACTACATATATATCGACGTATTTTGGATTAATTAGAATAAGTATAAAATAAGGATCAGCCTGAGTCTATAGACCTGCAGTCAAGTCCGTATGTAAACAGTACCTTCCAGACAACAGTTATGTATGCAGAGATTTATGTAATTACTCTGAACGATCTAATGCTTATTATAGAATCTTGAAACAGAAGTATGTAATACCAAAGACACTATATTTTGTCTGATCAATTGTTGGTAAACACATTCATATGTTTGTGTGTTTGTAATACACTTTTATGATTTAAAATAGTTTACTTTACGTCAAAACTACTCCATAACAGAGCACATGTAGCAAGTTTTGTATGATTGTAACTTATTTATTTTTATATGAACTTTTGTTTTATCACTTGTTTATGCTGCATGATGGAATCATAGTAAAAGTAATATTCAAGGGAGGTTACACTCATAATTTCAATAAGATATATCACATAATTAGTTCCCTTAAACTGTAAACGCTCTCGAAAATGTATTTCTTAAAATACCAAAAATATCCACCAAATCGAATTCATACAATGATTGTATAAGTATAACCATAGGACCGAAATATACCGAAACCGAATCACTTGAAGGTGATCTGACCGTCGTCGAAAACGGTGTTAAACCCAAAGCAATAAAAGCGGATGGTTTGTTTGTTTGTTTGTTTTTATTTGCCTTGCCGTGCAGAATTAACTATTAGGCGATCAGACAAAGTAAGCTACAAGGGAGTCCGGATGCGATACCCTTTCGCTTTCCGAAAATATATCTTGGTTCTTTTACGTGCCCGGTGTATAGCACCGATACACGCGAGGTTATTTTTTCTGGAAAGGACAAGTACTTGACCGCTAGTTGAGTTCAGTTCAATTTTATACCGACAAGGACACCGGTTTTGTTATACAGAACAAAAGTTATAATGAGTAAGGTCATCAGGCGAAGGATCAACCCTGTCTCCAAACGAACCATTCGACGGCCGATTTAGCCCTTTCCATCATACAGACGCTTTCTGACGCATCTGCAGCAGACGACTTTTGAAAACATTCTGACAAAAGAAGAAATTGCTCAAAACGAGCAATTTCTCCATTTGCCACAATGTTTTCAACTTTATTAAAAAAGTATACTTTCAATTACAGAGAGTTTCTATTTTTTTGCCAAAACATTTTCAAAGTGGTCCGCTGTAGATTTGTTGCATGTGGGAAAGGGTTAACCTTTCCCACATACAGACGTAGTTAGACACAGACCGCTTTTTGAAACATTGTGTTAAAATGAGGGATTGCTCATAATGAGCTATTTCTGATTTTGTCACCAGGTTTTCTGCTCTTTCAATAATTAAACTTTATCTTTTAGAAAGTTACCATGTTTTTGACAGGATGTTCCTTAAAGCAGTTGCTTCAGATTTGTTGTATGTGGGAAAGAGTTCGAGAGTCGACACGATGACCATTTTGAAAAGTTTATTCGCTAATTTTCGTAATATAGTATATTGTAAAGATATGCTTTCAATATGTTTTTTACTCAGCGTCTTAGCATTCTTTTGGCTACAAACATCTTTTTCATTATACCCCTAAACGTTTCTTTCTGCAACATAGATCTGGTCTAATCAATTCACCAGGTGTATTCATTATTGGGAAGCCTTTAAAATGCCATATCGAGTCTTGCTTTAACTCTTTCAGCGCCAAAGGCAATATTGAGCTTTTTGAAAACAATGCAGATTCAGGTGAGTCAGCTCGTAACGAGCTGTCTCACCCGAAATCTGCATTGTTTGGCTGTGAGTTATAAAAATATTCCAAAAATCCTATAACATGAAAATAGAGTCGTCCGAGTTTGAACATGGAAGAGTCTACTTTAAACAATTCGGCGCTGAAAGGGTTAATAAAATTCACTGATATACCGCTCTCATTCAAAATAATTGATCCATGGCTGAACGTGAAAACAAAAGATTAGAAAGACTACTTTTGTGTAATTAACCCTTTCCCAAATACATCAAATTTTGCAGCAGAAATCTTGACAAAAATATGAATAATGTATAGACATTATTATGAGTAATGTCTTCTTTGACCACAATGTTTTATAAAGTTATCTGCTACAAAAGCGTCAGAAGGCGTCTGAAATTGTCTAAATATGTTTTGTGAATCCTATGTCGTAAATTTATTGATAGACAAGGGGCAAAGAACTACCAATATACTATTTTCCAACCATTTCCTTTATCGATTTAAATGTTAGTTCATGACACATAAATTGAACGAGCTATTGAGGTAGATAATTTCAATTCAGTTAAAACAATGAATGTTTGAAATACAAGAAGTCTAAATTACACCTGACTTTAACCCACTTTCCTAAATAGTAGTTTGACAATGAACGCATTTACAGAAAAGGAAACTTGAAAACATTTTGAGGAGAAATTACTCACAATGATCAATTATGTTAGTGGTTATCATGCAATGTTTTCCTTATCTGTGTCAAAAATAACTCAATATTTACTTCTCTCTTTTTTCGTTTTGTCTTTTCAAATCGAAAGTCTCAGATAGAATACAAGATAATGGCATTACGCTTTACCAATGACGCAACTGTAGCAGACGACTTTTGCAAAAAAATGTCGCTTAGGGAGAAATTGCTCATGATGCATAATTTCTCATTCAGTCGCATTTTTCAACCTCCATCAATTAAATATGCTTAAATCTATCATTTAAACAGAGTTGATCATTTTTCATATATGTCTTCGTAGTCGTCTGTTGCAGATGTGTTGCTTGAGGGAAAGGGTTAACCCTTCCCAAAAAGCAACACATTTGCAGCAGACGACTTTAAAATAGGGAAAAACACGGACAAAATATAAATGAAAGTACTATTTTGGGAAATAATTGAAAACATTGTGATAACTGGGGAAATTGCTCTTTGATCAATTTCTAAAGCTGTTACAACGTTTTCAAAAGTCGTCTGCTGCAGAAAATGTCTGTTTGAGGGAAAGGGTTAGCATTGTATCTCAACCGTCCGTGACCGGTCTTTAGGAACATTCCAAACATCTACATAACACTGATTAATATTATATATAATAAAATCCCCTGAAACGGTCTTTTATTTGTGTTTCTGTCTATTTTCGGGATTATAAATATGGATACATTGTCATGTAGTTATCACAGTTTATTGGAATTCGTACTGTTTTATTGGATTTAATTAAACTGAATATTATGTTAATGTAGCCATTTGAAAAAATGATCAGTCTGTGTGGAATTATAGTCATTTTTATTGCATTTGTGAAAGAAGGAGGTACGTTTCCATGGGGTTTTGAGAAATCATTTTACTACAAATCGTCTTACTTAAAATTATTTAAGACCAGACCGACATAGACTATAAAACCTGTCCACTCAAAACCACAGTCAAATGTTTCGCATCCTTTCTCCAGCAAATTGATTTAGTACGAAGAAACCATTCTAAATGTATGCGGATTACATTATAAATTAAAAAAAACCTTTCGACAATAACAACTTTCATTAACAGTGCAGTTTGTGTATATGGTTTGTTATGCCCATTTCAACAATTATTCAGTTATATCACTGCGTTTGCTGGCTAAGTTACCAGTACGAACGGTCCATTTATCCTGACACCATCGAGTCTGTCGTTCTTAGAACTACACAGTCCTCAGTGCCAAGGAGTTTAGTTTAAACATATTTTATTGCCATATACAAGTATTTAACATTATACATTATACAGATATATCATATACAAGTATTTAACATTATACATTGTACAGGTATATCATATACAATTATTTAACATTATACATTGTACAGGTATATCATATACAAGTATTTAACATTATACATTGTACAGGTATATCATATACAAGTATTTAACATTATACATTGTACAGGTATATCATATACAAGTATTTAACATTATACATTATACAGATATATCATATACAAGTATTTAACATTATACATTATACAGGTATATCATATACAAGTATTTAACATTATACATTGTACAGGTATATCATATACAAGTATTTAACATTATACATTGTACAGGTATATCATATACAAGTATTTAACATTATACATTATACAGATATATCATATACAAGTATTTAACATTATACATTGTACAGGTATATCATATACAATTATTTAACATTATACATTGTACAGGTATATCATATACAATTATTTAACATTATACATTATACAGGTATATCATATACAAGTATTTAACATTATACATTATACAGATATATCATATACAAGTATTTAACATTATACATTGTACAGGTATATCATATACAATTATTTAACATTATACATTGTACAGGTATATCATATACAAGTATTTAACATTATACATTATACAGATATATCATATACAAGTATTTAACATTATACATTGTACAGGTATATCATATACAATTATTTAACATTATACATTGTACAGGTATATCATATACAATTATTTAACATTATACATTATACAGGTATATCATATACAAGTATTTAACATTATACATTATACAGATATATCATATACAAGTATTTAACATTATACATTGTACAGGTATATCATATACAAGTATTTAACATTATACATTGTACAGGTATATCATATACAAGTATTTAACATTATACATTATACAGATATATCATATACAAGTATTTAACATTATACATTGTACAGGTATATCATAAACAAGTATTTAACATTATACATTGTACAGGTATATCATATACATGTATTTAACATTATACATTGTACAGGTATATCATATACAATACAATACAATATACAATACAATCTCTTTATTGCCTCCTATGTAGGAGATATCGTACAATATGCGCACATTAAACAAATATATGAAAAAGAAAAAGAAATGTACACAAACAAATGAACAAATGAACGAACGAGCAAAACATGAATAACATGAATAAACTCAAATACAGTACATGTAGACATGATAAATAAAAGGGGGGGGGGGGTGGTGAAATAAATCAGAATGATATCTCAAGTATCTATTGATTATATGCATACCCAGATGTATGATGTATTGAAATGTATTTTCATTACTAGAGATACATTTTAAGACACTGGTATATTATACATTATACATTGTACAGGTATATCATATACAAGCATTTAACATTATACATTGTACAGGTATATCATATACAAGTATTTAACATTATACATTGTACAGGTATATTATATACAATTATTTAACATTATACATTGTACAGGTATATCATATACAATTATTTAACATTATACATTATACAGGTATATCATATAGAATTATTTAACATTATACATTGTACAGGTATATCATATACAATTATTTAACATTATACATTGTACAGGTATATCATATACAATTATTTAACATTATACATTGTACAGGTATATCATATACAATTATTTAACATTATACATTGTACAGATATATCATATACAATTATTTAACATTATACATTGTACAGGTATATCATATACTATTAAAGGCAAAAGGGTCTGGCCACAAGTCCTCACAACATTAGATACGTTATTCCCAAGGGGGGAATTTATTTATTTATTGGGGTTTTATGCCGCTTTCAACATTATTTCAGTTATGTAAACACACCAGTACTAGGCTAGAAAACGTGCATTGCCCAAGGGCACTCCACCATGACCGAGGTGCCGCTACTGGGGATCGAACCCGGGACACCCGGTTTCGAAATCCCCACCGCTAACCTCTCAACCACATCGGATTCTCCCCCAAGGAGGGAAAGCCATTTATACAATATTTGGTATGATCCGGTCGGGGATCGAAGCCCCGACCTCCCGTACCCGCTGCGGACGCTATATACCACTTCACCACCGAGACGGTGGTTTAACTCCGCAGACGGTGCTCATTTGTTTACTTTAGTTTAAACATATTTTATTGCCCACAAAATATATATACAGAATAAACTTTAGACTTACAAATATACATGTTTTAGGCAAACGGGTCTGGCCACAAGTTCTCACAACTTAGATACGGCCATCCCCTTTGATAATTATTACAAACAATTTTTATTTTTGTCTCTAAATACGACTTTGATCTTGTAGCTTAACAAAAAATATTGGAGACAAAACATAGTCCGGTTAGGCAACGTTTCCGGGTTAGTGTGTCACACGAGCGCATCCATAGCCAAGGCAGGATAAGACTGAGCACGCCAAACACAAAACCACCGTAAAAATATTAAATTTTAACTGCATATACATGCACACACATATACACACACATACATATACATACACATATACATACACATATACATACACATATCCGTAAATATATGTACACATATGATTTGTTTCTTAACCCTTTACCTCATACGATAACTCTGCAGCAGACGACTTTGAACATATTTTGTCAAAAAATGGAAAATCTCTTTAATTGAATTGATAACCTATGACTAAAAGTGGAAAACATTGTGGCAAAAGGAGAAATTGCTCGTTTTGAGCAATTTCTTCTTTTGTCACTATGTTTTCAAAAAGCCGTTTGCTGCAGAGGCGTCAGAAAGCGTCTATATGAGGGAAAAGTTTAATATTTAAAATAATAATTTGTCGTAAAAAGAATTGAAACATAATTGCGACGGACATCGTAAACAGGACTGTTTGTTTTTGGGTATCTAAATCTTCCCGTCTTATGTGATTGAAGATGCTTTAAAACCTTTATGTATTTTCGTCCTAACCCTTTCCCACATAACGTAAATATCCTCCGACGATTTTTAAAACACCTGGACAAATTGTGAACAGTCTCTGTGATTGAAAGTCAATTATTGAATAAAGTTGAGAACATTGTGTGATGAAATGAGAAATTGCTTATCATGAGTAATTTCTCTTTTTGTCACAATGTTTTCAATAAGTCGTCTGCTGCTGAGACGTCAAAATGCGTCTACATCTGGAAAAGGGTTAAGAATATAAAGATAAATACAGTTGACTCGAAATAACTCGAAGAAGGGATAATTCGAATATATCGTACGGGCAATCATGCAGAACTGATACTGCTCTGTTTCCTTGATATGTTTGTATCCCTGGCTCGCTATTCATGCTAATCACTTAAGTATAAATGTATTACAACACTTACAACATATACACGAATTCAGTACTACTCGAGGGATAACTCGAACACGTCGATAACTCGAAGTTATTTACTGATCCATTTCGAGTTCGAGATATCGGGAATCCATTGTATATCGTAATGTTTGATTTAATATCAATAGCAAAGGGGAGTTCTCCCATTATGTTTACTGTGAGAGAAGTTAATCCTATACGTCTTGAAAGTATATTTGTATTACAAAGCTGACAACATATACATTAATTGAATATAACTCTAGGGATCGCTAGAACACGTCGATAACTCGAAGTAATGATCCATTTCGAGTTCGAGTAATCGCGATTCCACTGTAGATCGTGACGTTTGTTCTGATATCAATAGACAAAGTTATTTTTTTTTAAGTGAGTTTACAATTAGCCCTTTCCCTACGTATCAACAAACTCTACAGCAGACGACTTTGAAATAATCTGGTCAAAGAAAGATAGGGACTATTTCCCCAAATAATATGTTTATTGAATAGAGTTGTAAATATTGTGAGACACGAAGAAATTGCTCATGAAAAGCAATTTCTTCTTTTGTCACAAAGCTTTCAAAAGTTGTCGGCTGTATACGCGTCAGAACACGTTAGATCTAGATGTAGGAAAGAGTTAAGGACGTCTTTCTGTATAGAAAACAGAAGGGGAGACGACAATTAGCCTTGCTCGCAATCATTGATATTTTGTTCTGACTTTATAGATGGCGCTTGCTCGTTTCCGGCGGGTCTACAGAACAACAACTGGACAAGTTCCGGGTTTGGTAACATGGAGTTTCTGGTATGTTTTTTACGTCTTTAAGACTTTATTAATCTAATTGAAATCCACCAAAAGTCTTCGCTGCACGTATATTAGACCTGGCTACCCCTCATATAGGGTTGTCTCGAATTGACCTATACACTTAAATACTCATGAGCACTTGCTCGCTTTTATGTCCAATGAAATCACACAATAAAACGCCAGTTGTATACCGAAATATTTGGTAAGCGAGGATTTGATTGACTTTCGCACAGGTCAATCTGAGACGACCTGTATGGGGCAGGCATCAGATCTACGAGTGAGCGAAGTTTATGTCTTGTTTTAACGTCTTTATCAACGTCATTCAGACAGAAAGGTGACACGTCACATATAAACACAAAACTTTAGAACTTTACGAACTGCGTTGGTCAATTTTAGTCTGCGCCTTTGTAAGGATCGTCCCTGTCCGTCATATAGTCAAACAAGCACGGAGAAAGTGACGTATAAACACTGAATGTTACAAGTAAAGTCAAACCTTTGCTAAGGACCCTCTTGGAATATCATTTCCCTGTCTAAAGCAACTACACGTTTAGTTTCCATTTTTTTCATTTACTGCATACACATTTATGATACTGCAAATCAAGACCTCCTGTGAACAAAGACCTGATTGTTGTTTCCCCATGGGTGTGTCTATTTACACACGTTACAACCTTTATTATTTTTATTCCGTTTGTCTTCAACATCCTGACTGATTTATTTCCGTTTGTCATTCCTTACCGGATTGATTTATTTCCGTTCGACATCCCTTACCGGATTGATTTATTTCCGTTTGTCATCCCTTACCGGATTGATTTATTTCCGTTTGTCATCCCTTACCGGATTGATTTATTTCCGTTTGACATCCCTTACCGCATTGATTGATTTCCGTTTGATATCCCTTACCGGATTTATTTATTTCCGTTTGTCATCCCTTACCGGATTTATTTATTTCCGTATGTCATCCCCTTAACGGATTGATTTATTTCCGTTCGACATCCCTTACCGGATTTATTTATTTCCGTTTGACATCCCTTACCGGATTGATTTATTTCCGTTTGTCATCCCTTACCGGATTGATTTATTTCCGTTCGACATCCCTTACCAGATTGATTTATTTCCGTTTGTCATCCCTTACCGGATTGATTTATTTCCGTTCGACATTCCTTACCGGATTGATTTATTTCCGTTTGTCATCCCTTACCGGATTGATTTATTTCCGTTTGGCATCCCTTACCGGATTGATTTATTTCCGTTCGACATCCCTTACCGGATTGATTTATTTCTGTTTATCATCCCTTACCGGATTGATTTATTTCCATTCGACATCCCTTACCAGATTGATTTATTTCCGTTTGTCATCCCTTACCGGATTGATTTATTTCCGTTTGTCATCCCTTACCGGAGGAATCCGCTGTTCGAGTGGTTATCGTCGGGGATTTCGGAACCGAGTGTCCCGGGTTCGATCCCCAGTCGCGGCACCTCGGTCATGGTGGAGTGCCCTTGGACAAGGCACATATTCTAGCCTAGTACTGGTTTGTTTACCCAGGGATCATGAATAAGTGAATTGTTGCCGTGATATAACTGAAATAATGTTGAAAGCGGCGTAAAACCCCAATAACTAAATAAATAAATCCCTTACCGGATTGATTTATTTCCGTTCGACATCCCTTACCGGATTGATTTATTTCCGTTTGTCATTCCTTACTGGATTGATTTATTTCCGTTTGTCATCATTTGCGGACTTATTAATCTACTTTGGTCTTGTCTTCCCAAAACAGACTTATTTGTTTTTGTTTGTCATCACATACCGGATTTATTTATTTCTGTTTGACATCACTATCATACTTATTGATCTTCTTTGGTCTTGTCTTCCCAAACAGACTTATTTGCTTTCATTTGTCGTAACTTGTCTTGCGGAAGCCATGTATCAAATAAATCATTTGAATTTGAATGTAATATCTCCTCGCATTGTTTCAGTTTATTTACCTCTGTTTCCATATATTTCATTTTACTTTAGTCGTCGTGTTTCGATCTCTTATCTCGTTTCATTACATATGTATTTGACAATACCCTAACATGTACCTGTATATAATATTAAATCTTACGGTAATGCCTATTTCTTCTTCAGGTATCCGACGTCACATTTACAGATGACACAGATACATCAAGTACATACACATGTCATTTAAACTCCGATAGTGATTATGTTATTCAGTAAGTTACCCATCCTTCTCGTTTTCCTCCTCGCCATCTTCTTCCCCCTATTCCCTTTCATCATCTCACCCTCTTCAAACTCCCTTTTCATCTTCTCCATCTTCACCCTCCCTTCTCATTTTCTTCTCTTCCCCCTCTTCCCCCTCTTCTCCATCTTCATATTCTCCCACTTCCCCCTCCTAATCTTCCCCCTCTTCTCCATCTTCATATTCTCCCACTTCCCCCTCCTAATCTTCCCCCTCTTCTCCATCTTCATATTCTCCCACTTCCCCCTCCTAATCTTCCCCCTCTTCTCCATCTTCATATTCTCCCACTTCCCCCTCCTAATCTTCCCCCTCTTCTCCATCTTCATATTCTCCCACTTCCCACTCCTAATCTTCCCCCTCTTCTCCATCTTCATATTCCCCCACTTCCCCCTCCTAATCTTCCCCCTCTTCTCCATCTTCATATTCTCCCACTTCCCACTCCTAATCTTCCCCCTCTTCTCCATCTTCATATTCTCCCACTTCCCCCTCCTAATCTTCCCCCTCTTCTCCATCTTCATATTCTCCCACTTCCCCCTCCTAATCTTTCCCCTCTTCTCCATCTTCATATTCTCCCACTTCCCCCTCCTAATCTTTCCCCTCTTCTCCATCTTCATATTCTCCCACTTCCCCCTCCTAATCTTCCCCCTCTTCTCCATCTTCATATTCTCCCACTTCCCCCTCCTAATCTTTCCCCTCTTCTCCATCTTCATATTCTCCCACTTCCCCCTCCTAATCTTCCCCCTCTTCTCCATCTTCATATTCTCCCACCTCCCCCTCCTAATCTTCCCCCTCTTCCCCATCTTCATATTCTCCCACTTCCCCCTCCTAATCTTCCCCCTCTTCTCCATCTTCATATTCTCCCACTTCCCACTCCTAATCTTCCCCCTCTTCTCCATCTTCATATTCTCCCACTTCCCCCTCCTAATCTTCCCCCTCTTCTCCATCTTCATATTCTCCCACTTCCCCCTCCTAATCTTTCCCCTCTTCTCCATCTTCATATTCTCCCACTTCCCCCTCCTAATCTTTCCCCTCTTCTCCATCTTCATATTCTCCCACTTCCCCCTCCTAATCTTCCCCCTCTTCTCCATCTTCATATTCTCCCACTTCCCCCTCCTAATCTTTCCCCTCTTCTCCATCTTCATATTCTCCCACTTCCCCCTCCTAATCTTCCCCCTCTTCTCCATCTTCATATTCTCCCACCTCCCCCTCCTAATCTTCCCCCTCTTCCCCATCTTCATATTCTCCCACTTCCCCCTCCTAATCTTCCCCCTCTTCTCCATCTTCATATTCTCCCACTTCCCCCTCCTAATCTTCCCCCTCTTCTCCATCTTCATATTCTCCCACTTCCCACTCCTAATCTTCCCCCTCTTCTCCATCTTCATATTCTCCCACTTCCCCCTCCTAATCTTTCCCCTCTTCTCCATCTTCATATTCTCCCACTTCCCCCTCCTAATCTTTCCCCTCTTCTCCATCTTCATATTCCCCCACTTCCCCCTCCTAATCTTCCCCCTCTTCTCCATCTTCATATTCCCCCTCCCTTCTCCTCTTCCCACTCCCTTCTCCTCTTCCCCATCCTCACCCTCCATTCTCATCTTCTTCTCTTCTCCCTCATCATCTTCTCCCCTTTTCTCCAACTTCGTCTTCTCTCTCCTCATCTTCCCCCTCTTCCCCATCTTCATCTTCCTCCTCCTCATCTTTGATCCACGACATTTTTATTTGTTTGGGGGGGGGGGTTAATGAATCTGCACAGTATCACCAGAGTCATCATTATATACGTGTTCATGTAGTTTAGTCCATGATGTATCTATTGACAACCATCTATAATTGTCATCCCACTAGTGTTATACCCCTATAACTTTAAAAGATGTAAATGCGGAGTGTCATTGACCCTTTCCCACCTATAGAGGCTTTCTGATGCCTCTGCAGCAGACGGCCTTTTGAAATTTTGAAAACATAGTGACAAAAGAAGAAATTGCTCAAAACGAGCAATTTCTCCTTTTGCCACAATGTTTTCCACTGTTAGCCATAGGTTATCCATTTAATTATAGAGATTTTCTATTTTTTGACAAAATATGTTCAAAGTCGTCTGCTGCAGAATTATCGTATGAGGGAAAGGGTTAAGACTCAAGGTAAATAGACGTAGTTCATTTACAAACCTTTCACCTTAAATATGAATAAAAATATATTGTTACTATTAGTTTACACGACGTTATTGACCTGATCATAACCTTTATTAACACATTCTTATTGGATACTTAAAATATACGCATGTCATGTGTATACAACTTCGTAATAACGCTGTCAATATTGAAAGCATGCCTTTTGAAACACAAAATTATACAAAATATTAATGGTTTGAATTTAGAAGTGAAAGTGTATTATTTTGCCCGCATTAATGTATTTCGGTTAATTCCGTGACACTTCCGGAGACACCCGAGAAAAACTGCTGATTACTTTAATTTCAGTGTTCAATAACATTTTAGGTCGATCTCAAACCAAACGCTTGAAAAATAAGCTATGAAAAACAACACAAAACATACATTTATTGTTGTATAATTTCAGGTCTCCGTTGACGATTGTATTCGGATTACCCGCGAATTATTACTACTGCTTCCAGTTAACGCAGGTTTCAACGTCTTCATACTCATATTATTTATCATCAGGTAAGCTTTTTATAGATGTATAAATATCAGGGGCGTAGCTCCCTTTAGGCACTGTAGGCACGTGCCTACACATGTTTTCTAAAAATGCCCCAAAATGCAGCTGCGGCGATACACATCTGCATAATGCTGTCCGCGCAGACTGATCCGGCCGACACATTCCGTCTAAGGGGGGATAGATAGAGTAGTGAGTGATTCCTGAAACAGAAACTCCACAGGAGGCGAAAAGGTGTCTATTCGAGTAGGCCTGTGTGGCATGCTTAGGCTGATCCGGGTCGATACTTAACGCAGAGACCACAGTGTTGATCCTCGAGACGGCCTACACATTGATTATTGCAAAGCTACGCCCCTGAATATTCTTCCTATAGTAGTATCCTCTGCCAAAGGCGGACAGGGTATTCGTGTGTGGTCATCAGTCCGTCCATACGTCCTTTTGGAGCCATATCTAAGGCACGGTTGGATGGATTTGATTAAAACTATATGGAAATGTTAACCGCCATTGGGAAATGTGAGATGTCAAGTGTTACTAAGATTGCCTAGAAAACACTAGAGTTATGTTCAATTTAACTTATTTTGTATTGTACAGTACTTCATTTATCTATCAATATATCATAACATTGACGTCTTACGACGATGGCCGAGCCCGGTGGCTCGGTCGGTAGCGAAGCGGGCTGTCAATCCAGGGGTTGTGAGTTCGAATCCCGGCTCGGCCAACTTTCTTTCCGAGAATTGACAAAAGTCAATGAGACATGCGTCATTCGTCTTCCACCAATGGGCTAAGTCTATGTGGAAAAGCAGCTAGTTGCTTGGGAAGATTGTTGTGTGGAGTATTGGTGTGAGAAAACCAGGAAATGCATGAGTAGGTGAACTGGCCGCCGTGATATAACTGAGAAATTGTTAAAAACGGCGTTAAACCCCAATCAATCAATCAATTAATCTTACGATGATGAATGGTATATAATTTATATTATTGCGTTTACACGTTTGAATTACAGTGAATATTATTACCAATAAAAGTAAACATTCATATTTGAGCCCGTTCATAGGAAAATTAGCAAGTTGATAATAGGGATAAGCAACTCCACCTGTACACCTGTTATCTGGTTTAAATATCACATGGAGAAAAACAATTGTCCAAATTTACACATTTACACATTTGTAACAAATAATACTTTTGAGTCATATTTGACACATATACAAAGCATACATACTCTGAAAGCTTATAAATTCAAAATTAAGTAACAGATACATTGAACAGCTGGAATGTCTTGGTAATTTGAATAACAAGAAGAATTTTGATGCAAAGCATCAAAGACGACGCTCATAATTTTGAAGCATGACTTACAGGAAGCAGATGCAGTTCAGTACATTTAAATAACCTGTGCAAGCAGACAGGATGTAAATATTTTGAACAAGAAGGCGAAATGTCCCTCAATTTTAAACAAGAAGGCCAAGGTGTGCCTATATTGCTCACCTGGCTACCATATCCTATATAAAAAGGTACAACGAGCAGAAAGGGTCAATATTAACGTAGAGATTAAATGTTTTATATGTTACGATCTATGTGATATTCAGCATGTGAAGTTTACTCGTGAAATGACAAGTTTAGTCCTGAAACCATTTGTTTTACGGTTTGCTTAACATTCACTGCAACTATAATGTGTCATACAAGCTGATTTTTTTTTTTTTACCAATACACTGTTTTAGATACATTAGATAAATAAAAAACCCATAGATGCTTGAATATTAACATATATTAAGGTTTATTGCATTTAGTTATAAGTTAAGTGTGACACAAGCTTTGGAAGGAGAGGTAGAAGTCTATTCTCCTTCCAGTTTAGTAGAAGTATGATAGTAAAAACGGGAGTATATAAACAAAGAATACGAAGTAATTAAAAAAGAAAAGAAAGATATGTAGAATTATTAAGTCTGTTTTGTTTGTTTGTAATGTCACTTTAATCGTTTTGAACATGCAAGTAAAAAACTGAAAAATAAACAAAAGAAAATGGTCAAGTCAGTTCCCCAAGAGCAAAGAGAGAAAACCAGTTGGTACGAATCGTTCATCTCGAACGAAACATGAAAAACCTGGTACGAATCCAATGAATTTTAGAAATCGGATGAAATCGTGAAAACAGCGAAGTATTCATAACGGAAGGAAGCAGAGACAACATTTACTCTATGGGAATCGATGATACATTGTCGGCTATTAAATAAGAATGACCAAAATCGCCAAACGATGCCATGCTGCATTTACAAATAATAGAACGGGTCACGTTACGGCCATGCCTATTGCATAGTTGGGTTAACTTTCTTTTTACAGTTTTTAGAATTATACTGTATTATGTAGTAAGATTACCCGTTTATTTAAAATCTCAATATTGTAAATAGGCAAAAACATCGCCAGAAACTTTTTTCTGAGCTTTGATGAATCGGGTCGGGTCGTAAACCAAACTATAAAAAAAAGCGTAGACTAGGAAGTTAGGGGAAAGTTATTAAATACCCATTACATGTGTCTAAAGTTTTGTAATAATGGTAGAAGACATACGTATTTTGTATCTTGCTGTTTCTTAAATCATTTTATACAATTTAATTATTCATAAAGGTTGTTTTTTCAAACATATATCAGAGTTTGTCTTAACAATAATAATGTTAGTTTCTCCCTTTTCGATTACGTTACCCCATGGTACACAATTAAAACCTATCCCATACTGACGCCTCTCTTCCATGCGGTGTCAATGATTGGTTTAAAAGACAAAGGTATTGTGACTTTTTAATTTAATTTTTTTTTTCCAAAAAAGAATCGATTGCCATTATTCTTAAGCATAAAAAAACGTGTATTGTTTTTAAATATCCTTATCCACTGCAATAGAAGAATGTTTAAACTTACAGAAAATATCTTTGTTATTGTCATATATTCAACGGTTTTACGTGCTACAAATGTTGGGACGTGTGACATTTAAGTATACAATTTAGTTACTTATCCCTCTTATCTACGTTCCTGCTTTGTGTAACAGTTGAGATTCAGATCAGACTGTGCAATCAAAGAGTAAAAGAAATATCTACACTGTTTACATGTTACTTACACCAGCTATCAACTTGTATATACTTTCTGATACGACTGATCTGAGTCTACACTTTTAAGAATTGCGCTTGTATCTTTTCACTCATTTTCACAAAAAACAAAGCTTGTTCACACGAGCACCACGGCCCGTTTTTTGACTAATTCATATGTGAACAGTGTATATATTGATCAGATCGTGCCGGAGCACAGGCTGATTTGGATTTACAATGTTCTCAAAAGTCCTCGCTGTACCTTTACCTATGGATGGACTCAGATCATTATTAATCCTTATTATCAAACGTTTTCAAAAATCGTCTGCTTCTGATGGAATAAATTATTTTGTATACCAAACAAACAACCGATTGATGATTCGATAGAACCCAGAGTGTTTACATTTGTGTTTATATACGTTAATTGTTTGGTCTTCTAAGTGGAGTTAAGCGCCGTTTTCAATGGTTATTCAGTTGTTGTATCACAGCGACCAGTTCCCCAAACTTGTGTTTCTGATTTTCTAGCATCCAGAGGACTAGATAAGAGGGAGTGAACAGGTCTTTCCCCAACAATATCTATTATTACTCAACCAAATCCTATGTTGTTGGTACTCAAAAGAATCGTCTCAGTGAGACGATTCTTTCGAGTAACACAGGGTTTGAATGTAAAATAAGAATTTTAGATTATGAAAAATTCCCCTTACCTAGAGCTCTGAGCACCTGATCTCCACACAATATGTTTTTCAAGACAACTGGCTACGTTCAAACAAAGACTGTATTGCCGATTTGTTGGAAGCCAAATGACGTTAGTCACAAAGGCTTTTTCAATATGTCAATTATCGATAAGAATGATTGGCCGAGCTGGGGTTTCGAACTTATTGTTCCTCGATTGATAGAGATTGTCCTTACCGACTGAGCTATCAAGGCTTTTGTATTAATTAACACTTTCCCACTTGCAGACGCATTCCGACGCATTTGCAGCATAAAATTATTGAAAACATTGTTGGATGATGAGCAATGTTCCCTTTTGCAACAATGTTTTCAACAATTAAACTCTCATTTATGGAGATATTTTACTGTTTTAGCCAATATGTTTTAAAGTCGTCCGCTGCAGATTTGTCGTATGTGTGAAAGGGTTAAGACCGGTCAAAGGAATCGTATGTTTCTTGCACCTGCACAGAAAATTATATTATTGACAAACACATAAGTACACAGGCATAGTTGTATATTTATAATACAAATGTCTTACAAATAAAACCCAGGAATAAACGATACTGAGATATTTCTATTATATGTTTTAAAAGTAGTTCTGCTGCTGATTGAGACGGCTAACGATCTTGTTTACATGAACAGTTTAACACCATTTAACGTATACGCATGTTTCATGCATTTTATCTTTTCACTGATCTTGACATGTGTTTTATAATTTTCAAGAGACAATGTAAATGTGAGAAAAAAAGGGATACATGTTGGAATCCTGATAAACATACATATTTTTGAAATTAACTCTGTATACTAGTAAGCTCTTTATATTCTCCATTGCAACATAGCACTTGACAACGGTAAGCGAAGAAAATCGTTTCTCAACACAACGGATGTGACGCCAACTAGTAAAGTGTGTGACATAACACCGATTGTAGCCGAACTATACGTCCTGGTCCAGCGAGGTATGCTACTAACTTCGTTATATATTTATTCAACGCCTCGAGCGTAGTTGTAGAGCGTCCGCCTCGGTGCTGAAGTTCGCGGGTTCGAACCCCGGCCGGGTCATACCAAATACTTTAAAAAATGTAGTAATGGCTGTCCACCTTGGCGCTCAGATTTGCGAGGTTAGTATGACGACTGACTAGCTGGTGTCAGGATAAATGGAACAGTAGGACTGGTAACTTACCAAGGAATTGATTGATTGGAGTTTAACGCCGTTTTCAACAATTTGTCAGTCATATCACGGCGGCCCGTTTACCTGTTCATGTGTTTCCTGGCTTTCTCACACCAGTACTCCACATAACATTCTTTCCAAGCAACCGTGCTTTCCACATAGAATGTAGGCCAGTGGTGGAATAAGAATGACGCATGTCAGAGTGACTTTTGTCAAACGTCGGAGAGAATGTTGACCGAGCTGGGATTCGAACCCACTTCGCTACCGACTGAGCTACCAGGAAACGCCGTGATTTAACCTAAAAATGTTGAAGGCGGCGTGAAAAACCAAACAATCAATTTAGATTGATAGACTGATACACCTTGTATAACTAACTTAATTTGCGTCTAGAGCATAGCAAGAACAGATTTTTAGGTAGCAGTGGCCGATCTTGATATACAATTGACGCAAATGCATAAATGTTGTTTTTCGTAGGGTACCACTCATTTATTCTTCAATGATAAAAACATGCTCAAAACGTATTTTTTAGAAATACAAACTGTTTTTGAGAGCTAAGGAATGACAACATAGACGAACGCAGAGTAGGAACTATTAACAACATTTTTGACAAAATACAGCGCCCACAGCATATTCTCAGAGAAACATGGTTATTACGCTGTGAATTGTAGCACATACTATTACCGTCATTGATTTGTGATAAACTGTTGAATTATGTATGCAGTATTCTTGGCTCTTGGCCCAGACTTAAAACATGAGCAGCGAAACATTTAAACCCGTATAAGATTGCTCAAATGTGCAGGCTGATCTTGGTTAACGTATACAACTGTACCTGAAAGTTGTTTATGTCCGAATACGCAAATATTGTTATAAATCTCGCACAACAGATAAATGTTTATCTGTTATTTCAGACTCACCTAGTTCAGCTGCCGTCAGCTGTACAACTCCTTTGCTAGGTAACTTTCAGTACACAGCAGTGGCGAGTGTCGGCGGCTCAGTGTGTGGTACGTCGCCTGGAGACGGCCTTCTTGGTGTTTGTGACAGCAGCAGTACAACCGTGATTTATAATTACACATCCTGTTCGACCAAGCTTAGTTATTCTGGTAAGTCTGGATCAGTTCACACACCACTTTCCATGATTTCTTTGTACTTTCAACATTTTGAATTCATTTTATTTTTGGGGTTTTCATGTGAACCTGAATTTCAGTACTCTGAGTAATTTGATTATTTAAGCCTTTACATAAAAATCTAGTCGAACCTTCTTTACTCGCCGTTTTCGCTTTGTCTTTGTGGAAAAACAGCCTGTTGCCTGGACAAACTGTTGTGTTAGTCAGGAAACACATGCCGTAATATGACTGAACAATTGTTGAAAACGGATTATACCCCCAATCAAGCGATCAACTGTTCTTGCTTTAAATGTGCAGGGATGCGAAACAAGAAATTCCTCAATTTAAATGGCATTTAAATTACATGTAAGTAAATTGGGAAGTAAAAGGCTTGGTTTTAAAACATACACACTTGCAACAAAACCAAACGTGACTTTCTTCTTGTACTGTTTGTACGGGTTTCTTTGAAAATGGAGTGTGTGTATGTTTGTCTATCTAGTTGTGTATAACAGAGGTACTCTTTCCATCAAATAATTTCATGTCAGTTTGATAACATGACATGCATTTTTGACGCGTCTGCAGCAGACGACTATTGAAAATCAAAGTACTGAAGTACTGAAGGTAGAATTGCGATCGTTTAAGAAGAGATACAGAAGTGCATATATGAATATTTATTTTACAAAATGATGACGAACAGACAGACGGAGAGACAGACATCGCCAATCTATAGACCGGAATTGCTAGAGCAATCCGGCAAAAAAAAAAATCATCAATTTTAGCAGTAAAATCCTGCCAAGAAGTAATGAATTGAGAAAAAAATGTGCTGAGAGGTCCATAATTTCAAACTTGCTAAGATTTGGTCTGTGCAATGAATGTACAAATTGAAAAATGTATTGTTGACATGTATTTTCTACACCATCATTGTAATGTTGTTTATCATAAATAAAATTATTCCTTTTTTTAAATAAACTTTTAATCAAAATGTGTGTCTCAGTGTTGTCTTCTTCAGCAGTTTGACAGAAACAAAGCCTAAATCTGAAATTGTGTCAATGTGTTATTTGTCAACTCTGTCCCATAAGTTTTGCCTGTGATTTGAACTCTCATAAAAAAAGCACGGAAAGGGACAACTTTCCCAACTTTGATTAAATATGTTTTCAATTAAATTGTAAAAAATCTTTTTCTTGTTTTTTGAAAGTTTTGTCATTATTATTTAAGACGGACATTATATACTAAAATAGCCAACTGACTATCATTTGAAAAAGTGTTATTTAAACCTTTCCCACTTGCATACGTAATTGCAGCCGACGACTTTTGAAAACATTGATGCAGAAGAAGAAATTGCTCATAACAAGCTTTCTCCTTTTGCAACAATGTTTTCAACTATATTCAATGATTACACTTCCAATAAATGTGATTTTCTGTATCTTTGCTCAGATTTTTTTTAATTCGTCTGCTGCAGAGTTTTTATATTGTGGGGTGGGTTGTGATTTGTTAAAGGGCAAGCAGGATTGGGAATTGAGTGTTGCACTTATCCTAATGAAACACTCGCCTGCCTGTGCATGTTTTAGCTTAACTTAACTTGTTAATGTTCTTTCCATCATCAACTTAGTCATCTGTTAGTAATCAACTCTATGAACGAAATAATCGCGTCAAAATCTTGAATCGCGTCAAAATCATAACGAACAAACTGTCAAAATCTAATTTTGAACTGTGTAATACAAATTTAGAATAAAAGGATGAATCAGTTATGTTGTAACAACCAATATCCGCGGGTCATTTACCTGATTTTGGCCGAAAGAAATGATCGACTTCTTGCAAGATTTATTCGTTATTCGTTCTGCCTATTATAATCAAAGTATTCTAAACGCTTAATAAACACGTGATTTAAAGCGCTCAAATCATTTGATGAAATTTGTTTCTTTAGACGCGGACCTTGTCGAAAGCACCTATCCAAAATGCAAGTCATCGTTAATCGTTGTCGAAGGAATAGATGGACTGAGAGAAAGAGAAAGAAAAGGCTTAGCAATGCATACTATCTTTATGAATAAGGACATGAACGAATATGTTTACAAGACTTGTTATTTTCTATTATAAGCTTGAATAATCGGATTTTTTTTCGTTACTCTATGTTTGCTTTTGTGAGCATTCGTAAATTAGTCAAACCAAAAATTGCAATTAATTGTTGATGGTGAAGGGCATATACATCACGTGACTTCAAACTCACTATGACTATGGCAGCCTCTGCGCATGCGCAAGTCTACCAAAAAACCAGTAATAATTACTTAATTGTCTATGATGTCTTAAAAGCCGTTTGCTGTATGTAGGAAATGGTTAACACATTCCCTCATACGACAATACTGCAGCAGACGACTTTGAACATATTTTGTCAAAAAATAGAAAATCTCTTTAATTGAATGGACAACATATAACGAAAAGTGGAAAACATTGTGGCAAAAGGAGAAATTGCACTTTTTGTGCAATTTCTTCTTTTGTCACTATGTTTTCAAAACGCCGTCTGCTGCAGAGGCGTCAGAAAGCGTCTTTATAAGGGAATGGGTTAAATACTCTGGTTTATTCACACACAAGCCCGTCTGTGCGAAAAACATACAAGTTGGAATTTCTAAATACACAAATTGTCAGAAGCATCAAACAGGCTTGAGTCAGTAAACATTGTTAATCTAGAACCCCAAACCAACTTGTACATTTTCACACGGATGGGTTTTTATGGTTATTTGGTTTGCAGATAATGGCATACTGTACTGTATAGCATCAGCATCAACTACCGTGGGGTCGACACTGACATACTACCAAGTCCTGTACAATACAGATCCATCGCCTATATACCAGTTTACGTGTATGGTACGTATCATATCCTTCTTCTTATTCATCTTGTGGGTGTTGTGCCTTCACAACCAATCAGTTATCTCCCTTTAATACTCTCTACATCTAGCTAGGTCCTATCATTTGGTTTCCTCTGTTTTTATCCTTGGTTTCTTTGCACTGGATGGTGCACTTATAATTGCATTTTCTAACTGTTATTAGATTGATTAGTAATTCCACATTTGTTTTCTTTAAACACTGCTATGTAAATTTTCTCTTTTGAATCATCACTTTAATTAACACATTTATGATTAATGGGACTAAAAGGACCTAGCAACTATTTGGTTTTCCTTGATCTTTATCTGACAAGGGAGATAATATAATTATCATTAATGTCCCTCATTGATATGCTGCCCAGTAATATGGCTACATAATCCTAACCACTTACGATTTTGGCCAATAGGTGAATGATGTGTGACGATTCAAGTCGCACTGACTGTATTTCCCCTCCCCCCCCCCCCCCCCCCCCCCAATTGTTGTAGAGAATGGAGGCGGCTAACATCTTTTTATCGATACGGACTAAGTGAACTTGACAATGACAGACAGTCGAGTGAAACAAATGCAAAACCATTCTCGTCAGTTTTTAAAAAATACGTCGCTTCTGATTTGTTGATCATTACGCTTAAGAAAGTTGGTTGAAAATGGTACCGATGTTGGTTTTGTCATTCGCCCTTACTCGTTAGTGATTCACTCAGCTAGTTCATTAGACTTAATAGTTATAAACAATACCTAGAGATGTACCTGTATGTATATATGATACCATATGAGCCGTCCCACGAGAAAACAAGCAGTGTGGACTCTGCGTAAAGTATCGACCCGGATCTGCCTAAGCATGCCGCGCAGGCTAACCCGGACAGACACTGTGGATTTTCGAGTTCAGGAATCATTACTCTATACCTCTATCCCCCTGTGACGGAATGTGTCGGCCTGGATTAGCATGCGCGGACTGCACAGGCTGATCTGGATCGATACACTATGCGGGTCCATAATGTTTGTTTTCTGGTGAAACGGCTCGTATTATTAATTCGAAATATCCAAACGTCGATTTGTGTGTGGTTCAGCTCGTTTAACGTAAAGTGCTCGGCGATTTCCGTATGACGTTGTTTCTTATAAACAGTATTATATACTCGGATGTTTTCTCTAAGTCTTCTAAAAGATTTTGCTCTTGGATTTGTCGGTCATTTCCGGTTAAAATTATCGGCAAGTCCACGAACAATACCGATCTCTAACGACTTCACACGGGAATCGCCGAGGATGTTCTACCTTGTTTTCTTATTTCAGGCGTTATCCTACAATGAAACGAACGGTAGTCTTGTTTATGCATCTGAAATCCACACTGTATGTGAGGAGAACCAGATAGCTACGACTGCTGTGACCGGGGGAAATCTCATCTACTTTACAGCTAACGGTACGAAGACATTTAGGACTATTTGTACCAAATTGACACATTGGTGGACTATTTTGACTTTTTTCAACTACCTTCCAAATAAATCATAAGATGTTGGTAAAAAGTAGATATACATGTTATAAACATATACTTGTATGATGATTTCACATGTTAAAATTCAAATCTGCAACTGGTCGACCAACCTCATAGTTGGATTGAATGGCAATTATCTAATATAGAACACTTATTTTAAACCATCTCTTGAAGATACACGTTCTTTACTTAGCCTTAAATCTCATTAAAACCAGACCTAAACTTCGCAGCAGTAGTAAACGCTCGTATAGATCTAATGACTGTCAAATACAGGTCGTTTCAGATCGACATTCGCATCAGCCAATCGAATTTGTGCAAGAGAGGAATTAATATAAGTTTTTAAAAACTTGTTTTCCAACCAAAAATTGATTCACGTCTATGTACACCTGCCTTCGTGCAAAATCTTAAGGTATCAACAGGGGATATAAACCATATATATAAACGAGATAGTGAGACAGTGATTTGCTTGAAATCGTCCTGTTTCATTGAACAAGATATTAGAGCCTGCTCATGAATATTTAAAAGTGTAGAGTCAAATTGAGACGACCTTTTAATATAAGATCTAATATACGAAAATTGTGTGGAAGACAGTGGTGCAGAGGTAGAGCGTCGGCCTCTCGTATCAAAGGTCCCTGGTTCGAGTCCCGTTATGAGCGGGTCCTGACTTTGGGATTTTTCCACACAAACGGCGCGAGAACTGGTTAAGTCTCCAGGAAGCAGACATCGAGAGTGATTAATCTAAGCCAAAGGCTTGTTTCGCAATCGATGTAAAATAAATAAGTTTAAACTAATATACGAACAGTGAAACAGTTTGGTCTAAATTTTAATGAGATTTATTTGTCATGAGCTATGCTTCGCTTGAAGCTAAATAACCAATATATGATAATAATTTAAACCATCTATTTAACCCTTTCCCTCATATAGACGCTTTATGACGCCTCTGCAGCAGACGGCTTTTTGAAAACATAGTGACAAAAGAAGAAACTGCTTAAAACGAGCAATTTCTCCTTTCGCCACAATGTTTTCTATTTTTAGTCATAGGTTATCCATTTAATTATAGAGATTTTCTATTTGTTGACAAAATAATGTTAAAAGTCGTCTGTTGCAGAATTGTTGTATGAGGGAAAGAGTTTAGTATGTATTGAACATGGACTAATTAAGGAACGTTTCAATCAAGAGATCTCGTTATTAGTGGAGTGGATTGCATTTTAGTAACTAAAACCATATTTCGAAGAAGGGATTCGTAGGCGGTACTACGCTATTAGTTATAAATGCTGTGCCTTCAACAAGCTCAAGACTAGTGGAATGGTCTGTTCTACAGTAACTTTAACTGTTTCCAACATACAGAATCTTTCGGACGTCTCCGCAGATATACGTTTTCCATATTGTTGCCAAGATTTTACAAAATTGCTGCAGATTTGTTGTATTTTGGAAAGTATTAACAACCACTTTTGTATCTCATTACAGATACCTGTGGTAAGTAACATTTATTATAATGAGCCATGAACAGAAACCATCACGACGCTGTAGTGATTAAAGTTGCTGAACTCCATAATATAGATAGTATAGTCAAAGTTTTAAAACTATGCAAAGGTTGTCTTGGAATATGAGAATCATAATTCAGAGATAAAATTAGAGCAATAATTTCACGTTTCAGTACAATAAACATCTAAATATTGATTTAGTATTTATTGATTAATTGTTTATGCTTCATTTTTACTGGGTAGACATACCAAGTAAGCCAAATTTTGTTAATTTTGATTGACTTCCAACCGACTGTTTTTCAACATTTAATGCCACAATAGTTTTGAACTATTTATTACTTACTTTGGTGTCACTATTAGCAATATTTGCAGAATTTACAACATTTTAAAATGTTGATCTCCATCTGGAGTTCAGCACCTTTAAAGCGTCCGCCCCGAGAGCATGAGAACAGGGTTCAATCCCCGTTCAGACGTTAACAGTAGTAGTATTGGTGTTCTTGCTACGCGATCAGGGTTGTGGGGACATCTCAACGACGGATGCGCTGGTGTCAGAATAAACTTATACCAGCCGTTCTTGTGTTCAGCAGCTTTTGTTTAAAGGCAATCACATGTATGTGATGCAACTAAAAACTAACCACCTGTAGATACAGAAAATACCAATATGTTTGAGTTTCCAGAAGCCATTCGATAGGGTCGAGGTCTCGACAGACATCATTTACAGTGACTGAGTAAAGGCCTTGTCACTATCATATTTGTCTTATAACAATAAACGTTTTAACTCCTACATAAAGTAGCCGAGCCTCGGTAGCTCAGTCAGTAGCGACTCGGACTGTCAATACATGAACTCTGATTTCGAACCCCAGCTTGGCCAACATTCTTTACGAAGTTTGACTGAATTCAATGCGACAACACTAACGCATTTGTGACAATAATATATACAGTTTCGAGATCTGAACCGTTGTCCAATGAGCCTTGTATGGGTAGGTAGTTTTATTTACAGTTCTTAACAAACACCCGAAGATTTCTGGAAATATCTTTAAATTTGTAGTCTTCTTTGGCGCTCAGGATTGTGAGTAAGCATTACGATTGCCTCGCTGGTGCCATTATAAATTTACCCGTAATATTAGTAACTTACCTATGAAACGCCGTTATATAACTAGAACATTGCTGAAATCGACGTAAGACACCATACAGACAGACAAACAACGCACCTCTACATTACATATGAGCCGTTTGGCGATTTAGGAACTTTTTGAGAATTCCGTCGATTTAAGACTAAGATATGTCTTCAATGTTCGTTAACTCTTTCAGCGCCGAACTTTTCAAAATAGACTCTTCCATGTTCAAAATCGGGTGTGTCCATTTCTGAATTTATGAAAGTTTTGGACTATTTTGGTAACTGAAAGGCAAACAATGCTGATTTCAGGTGAGACAGCTCGTTACAAGTTAACTCACCTGAATCTGCATTGTTTGCAAAAACCTCAATATTGCCTGTGGCGCCGAAAGAGTTAACATGTACTAAAGTCGTATGTAAATACGGTGGACTCCCGAAAATTGTAGACGAAAGGGAGATTTATGTTCAATTCATTAAAGTGTTTTCAGTTCCATAATTCATATATATTTACAAGTTTATTCTGAATAAACAATCACTGATAAAATTATATCAATAAAACAAGATAATATCAGTTCTGATTGCTCGTCTTAGCAATAAGAACTGAAGCTATGCTGTTTTCAAAGGAGAGATGTGTTCAAGGAATTGGTTCGGGTTAAACGATGTATTCAAATAATTACATGTTCGAGTTATCATGAGTCTACTGTATTTCAATCCTTATAGATCAGTAGGGGTGGCTAATGTTTTAGTTACATAGGCCGCCGTGATATGACTGAAAACGTGTTTGATACGGCGTTAAACCCACATTCATTACCAATATCATACATACGGCTCTTGCTTTCCGCTCACAGTGCCAACGTCAGCAGTCAGCGAGGAGGAGGACGACGTCAACATTGGACTGATCGTGGGTCTGGTTGTACTGGGACTGGTTGTATTACTTGTGATCGCCGCCATCTTGTTTTACTGTCTCTACTGGAAGAACAGAGATCCAAATGCCGGCAAACCGATTGTAGAAAATACGAAACCAAGATTTGAAGGTGTGTATTTGGCTAAATTTCATATATCTGGAGGTTTTAAAGATGAACCGTTTTCTGAGCTATATAACAGTATATGGCATTGATTCCTTTTTAGCTCGAATTTTGAAGAAAAAAAACGAGAGCTATTGTCATGACCCTGGCGTCGTCGTTGGCGTCGGCGGCGTGGTCGTCCGGTTAAGGTTTTTTGTTTAGCTCAGCTTTTATTTTCTCTGTTTTCTATCAGTCGAGCGTCTGTGCCGTACGCGGTGCTCTTGTTTGATTTCTATCGTTTGATGCATACAAAATGTGGAGAGTATACGTACATGTGTAGCCTATATGCTTTTTGTTCAGCTGTGTTGAGTTGCCCAAATGTTAAATGATTTTCAGATGTTGCTATTTGTCATATGAGCCATTCCACGAGAAAACCAATATTATGGAATCTGCGTAATGTATCGATCCAGATCAGCCTGCGCACTCCGCGCAGGCTAATCCGGGCCGACACATTCCGTCTCAGGCGGATAGAGGGTAAGAGTAACGATTCCAGAAACAGAAATTCCACAGGAGGCGAAAAGTGCCTGGCCGGATTAGCCTGCGCGGCATGCTTAGGCTGATCCGCGTCGATACTTAACACAGAGTCCATGATGTTGGTTTTCTCGTGGGACGGCTCATATATTGAGACACTGTTTTAACAATCTGATGGATGGTGATTTTGAGAATTTGCTAAGATAACATTAATTGGTGTGGACAAGCTGAAAAGTTGCAAAAGTATGCGTCTGCTGCCACCTGAGGGTTTTACGGGAATGAAACTAGATAGGGCTATACTTCTAGCTTTTGTTAAAAAGTTACATGTAGAGGTATAACTAAATATATGTGTACAGTGTAACTTCCAGACAAACAGTGTGGATACACAGACTTGCCCGAGTCTCTCCTGTTGTCAGATACAACGTGAATTATTTTCGCCTGACACTGCCAATAATTGAGTGCGTTAAGAATCGACCCGGATTAGCCTAAGCTGGCTAACCCGGACGGACTATGTTCGCCTCCTGTGGATTTTCTGTTTCAGGAATCATTACTCTATACCTCTATCCCCTCTGAGACGGAATGCGTCGTTCAGGATTAGCATGCGCGGACTGCGCCGGCTGATCTGTGTCGATATATTACGCAGAGTCCATAATATAGGTTTTCTCGTGGAACAGCTCACATTTATTTCAAATTCAGAGCCAATCGACATAGTTGATCTAGAGGTGGCTAAAAGATCTCTAGAAGATTTTGAAATGGAAGACTTCGCAAACGATACTGTAACCTCGCTCGCCGTTATAAAAGAAGAGAACTGACCCAATTGCCTACTTGTTTGCGGGGATGGCATAATATTCATAATAACATATTGGGTTTCTTGGAGTACGACAAACCAATAATAAGAATCGTTACACAATAATGACATTAATATTAACAATAATGACATTGATATTAACAATAATGGCATTAATATTAATAATAATGACATTGATATTAACAATAATGACATTAATATAAACTATAATGACATAGATATTAACAATAAATCGATTGAAATTAATAATACTGGCATTCATATTAACAGTAATGAAATAAATATTAACAATAATGACATAAATATAAACTATAATGACATTGATATTAACAATAAATGGATTGAAATTAATAATACTGGCTTTCATATTAACAGTAATGACATAGATATTAACAATAATGACATAAATATTAACAATAATGGCATTGATATTAACAATAATGACATTGATACTTACTATAATGACATTAACATTAACAATAATGGCATTGATATTAACAATAGTGACATAGATATTAACAATAATGGAATTGAAATTAAGAATACTGACATTCATATTAACAATAATGACATTAATATTAATAATAATGGCCTTGATATTAACAACAATAATGACATAGATATTAACAATAATGGAATTGAAATTAACAATGCTGACATTCATATCAGCAATAATGACATTAATATTAATAATAATGGCCTTGATATTAACAATAATGACATTAATATTAATAATAATGACATAGATATAAACAATAATGACATTAATATTAACAATACTGACATCCCGTCTAACACATTATCCATTACCACCTTTTTATAAAATGTGTGGTATGACCGGACCGTGATTGAGCCCCGGTCTCCCAATACCCAGGGCGGGCGCTCTAAGCACTACACCACGGAGACTGTCTAATATTTAGGTACAACTTTTATTGAACAAGATGATAAAAGTCAAACTGTTAGTATCATATCCTATTAGTATTACATAAGCTACTATCCATGCAAAAAAAGAAAATTGTTAAGGTTTACGTGAAGAAGCACGAATTTAGCCATTTCCCTATAACAATGGGCAATAAGTTAAGTGTCCGTGATTATTTCAGGTAGGTGTGTTATGGATGTGTTCAATGGTGTACGGCCTATTGCCTTTTTTTAAAGTTGCAGTGATGGTTGCACCATCGTTGATTCACCAGCATAAAGCTGTCCAGCGTACGGCAAATCTGCAGTAGACGAATTTGCAAACGTCTTGATAAAATATTGAAAAGCTTTTTAAAGGAAAGTATCATTATTGCAAACCTTGTGGACAAAGAATACATTTCTCACTTTGATCTATTTCTCTTATTGCCACAATGTTTTCATAAGTCGTCTGCTGCTGATGCGTCAAAATACGTCTACATGTGGGAAAAGGGTTACCTTCTGTATATAAGTATTCATCCTGCAATTCCATTAACTGATCATGTCAAACAGAGTAGGCCGCACCCGACTAATCCATAACACACACCACGCGTTCAGCGTTCAGATAAGTGTTTTTAAGTTAGCTTACGCTTGCGAACCAACCAATCATACCACAGGTTTTATTTTTACTTATCAACCGTATACCTCCGTATATGTGGGATATATCTGAAGGCATTCAGTAACAAAAAAGTGAAATGTGTATGGTAGATGTAAGCTGAAATTTCGGTTTACCGAATTCAATACTCAATCAATACTCAATCAGATGGCTGTATTTCAATTTACCGAATACAATACTCACTTAGTTGAATGCTAGACAAAAGCTATATTCAGATTTACCGAACTCAGGTGAATACTAGTTAAAAGCTGTAATTCGATTAACTTAACACACAGAAAACTCCGGCGTGTACTCGTTAAAGTCTGTATTTCGATTTCCCGAGCACAACACGCACTCCTGTGTATGCTAGTTAATAGCTGTAGTTCCATTTACCGAATAAGATGAGCACTCTGTTGTATGCTAGTTAAAAGCTTTTTTAGCTCTACCGAACACAACGAGCCCTCAGGTGTATGCTAGTTAAATACCTTTTTAACGATTTACCGAACAGAATGAGCACTTATGTGTATGCTAGTTAAAAGCTGCATTTCGATATACTTAACACACAGAAAACTCCAGTGTTTGCTAGTTAAAAGCTTTATTTCGATTTACAGAGCACAACGAACACTCCTGTGTATGCTAGTTAAAAGCCATAATTCGATTTACCGAACACAATAAGCATTCATGTGTTTATACATGCTAGTTGATGTAGTTCAATTTACCGAACACAATAAACACTCAGGTGTATGCTAGTTAAAAGCTGTATTTCAATTTACAGAACAAACTGAGCTCTTAGGTATATGCTAGTTAAAAGCTTTATTTCGATTTACCGTACACAATGAACATTCACCTGTGTGCTAATTAAAAACTGTATTTCGATTTGAGTACTCAGGTGTATGCCAGTTAAAAATTGTATTTCGATTTGAGTACTCAGGTGTTATCTAGTGAAAAACTGTATTTCGATTTGAGTTCTCAGGTGTATGCTAGTTAAAAACAGTATTTCGATTTGAGAACTCAGGTGTATGCTAGTTAAAAACAGTATATCGATTTGAGTACTCAGGTGTATGCTAGTTAAAAACAGTATTTCGATTTGAGTACTCAGGTGTATGCTAGTTAAAAACTGTATTTCGATTTGAGTACTCAGGTGTATGCTAGTTAAAAACTGTATTTCGATTTGAGTACTCAGGTGTATGCTATGTTACAATGACTATTGACTTAATATCATATTTTTAAGGAAACTTTGTAATTAAATTACTATTGAAAGCCGTTTAACCCTTTCCCACATACAACGATTCTGCAGCAGAGGACATAGAAAACATTATGACAAAAACATACAAAATGTGCATAAAAGATAGCTTTATTGTTAAATAAATTTGAAAACATTGTGGTCAAAGGAGAAATTGCTCATCATGAGCAACTTTACCTTTGGCCACAATGTTTTCAAAAGTCGTCTGCTGCTATTGCGTCAAAATGCGTCCTATAGATGGGAAAGGGTTAAAGCACAAGTGAATCTGAATACAAATTCAGTTGGGTATATTGTTTAAAAATGCTTTCTAATTGTATTTTCGGGGTAATCTTAAGCTTGCTCTAAATATGATTCGCTTTGTTTAGAAGTATAAAAAGAAATCTCGATTCAGACAGCTCAAATTCATAGTATTGACTTATAAGTTTCATCAATTGATCGGGTTTAAGTTGATGGTTTGTCTTCTTGCGAAGAATGGCTCGCTCTTACACATGTTGACAATCTAATCTAAATTTTTTCCAGACCCGGATAAAGAAGACATTCTTGAAGACTTGGAGCTGGAGGACACCCGGTCCGAACCATTGACTCGGGACGATATTGTGTTTACCGCGGAAAGTCCGAACTTTTTAACACCAAACGGTAACGCACACATCACCACGAATGGTCACGTGGTTCATGCCACGCCCACAACAAGTACAGCAAAGGATTCTGGGATATCATTAACGGATTATTCAAAACCCAGTGACAAACAAATCACTCCAAGACTGAACCGAGATCGCGAATCGATGGTTATTTTCAATGGAGATGAAAAAGTTATTTCCGGAAACGATTCCCGAGTCGTGCCATTCGAGAACCAAACTTTTCGAAGATTTCAGCCGGGGTCCGTCGGACCTGGCCCTGCTGGACCATTAACTCTGCATGGATTAGAAGATGAATATGGGGACGGGCTAGGCGAACTATCCCCTCACTCCTTCAATGATTTACCATATCCGACATTACCTAGGGAAAAGTCAAATCTCCTTCCTCCGATAGAAACGATTGATCCAGAAAAGGAGAAATGACGTGTTATAAAAGTACGGATAACTCACAAAGAAATGTGTCATTTAAACTGAGACTTTTAATTAAAGTGTTATTTAAATAGAAGATTTTCGTGAATTAATGTGTTATATGAATTGAACAATTTTATAAGTTAACAGTTGTTTTAAAAAAACTTTTTTTTTCACTTTATATGGTTGATTTAAATTCAGGAAAGTATTATAATGGGAATGAATCCTGTTCACGGCTCCAACATGTGATGGAGAAAAGTTGAGAGTAAGAGAACAATCGTCGTTCGACCTTTCTAATCTAAGTTATTTTACATCACTAATTATTGACCAGGGAATTTAATTGTTTTAACAATGAAGAGTGAAATAGTACATTATTTCATTTCATGAATATTATAATTAATCTTGGGCGAACTGTACTTAATCATGAGCTGCACGCACACGTCGTGCTTTGCGAAACTATACCTAAACGTGCACTATATCCTGACACATATACCTATATGCGGGTAGATAATTGAAACTATACCTAAACGTGCACTATATCCTGACACATATACCTATATGCGGGTAGATAATTGAAACTATACCTAAACGTGCACTATATCCTGACACATATACCTATATGCGGGTAGATAATTGAAACTATACCTAAACGTGCACTATATCCTGACACATATACCTATATGCGGGTAGATAATTGAAACTATACCTAAACGTGCACTATATCCTGACACATATACCTATATGCGGGTAGATAATTGAAACTATACCTAAACGTGCACTATATCCTGACACATATACCTATATGCGGGTAGATAATTGAAACTATACCTAAACGTGCACTATATCCTGACACATATACCTATATGCGGGTAGATAATTGAAACTATACCTAAACGTGCACTATATCCTGACACATATACCTATATGCGGGTAGATAATTGAAACTATACCTAAACGTGCACTATATCCTGACACATATACCTATATGCGGGTAGATAATTGAAACTATACCTAAACGTGCACTATATCCTGACATATGCGGGTAGATAATTCTCACATACATATGAGCCGTTCCACGAGAAAACCAACATTGTGGACTCTGCGTAAAGTATCGAACCGGATCAGCCTAAGCATGCCGCGAAGGCTAACTCGGACAGACCCTTTTTGCCTCCTGTGGATTTTCTGTTTCAGGAATCATTACTCTTTACCTCTAACCCCCTGAGATGGATTTTTTGCGCAGGCTGATCTGGGTCGATACATTACGCAGAGTCCATACTGTTGGTTTTCTCGTTGGACGGCTCAAATGTACACCTGAGGTTCTCCCAAGAGTCTTGGGCATGTATTACTCAAAACTGAGTCGTTGATAAAAACCGTAATGTAATTACTATGTCTATCTATATACAAACCATCTTTATATTTCAACGGTGTATATAAATAATATGATTTTCTATAATATCAGAAGGAGTTATATTTGTGAATTTTAACTCTGATTAAATGATGTATGTATCTGTGTGTCATTAAGCAGACATGGGTATAAAACATTATATAGAGGATAATTGTTTGTTTCAGTGTATTATCGAAATTTCTTTCATCGAGTGAAAAGCAAAGGTGATATTTTCAAGAGTGGCGTAGCCACGAGTGAAAATATAACCCTTTGCTTTTCACGAGAAATGATGAAAGAAATTTTGATAATAGATCTACACTTAAACTAACTATTATCCTATTTCTTTTATGTTTTGAATGAGTTTTCTGAAAGTGCTGAGGTGTAAAAAGTCACATTTCTATAATTCACGGGTAAGCATAAAAGAAATATATATATATAATTAAAATCGTTGTATGCAAAGGGGAATGTGTTCGCTTTGAAATATTTCTCCTGTTTTCGACGGTAGTTTTTTTTCTTTTTTCTTTTCAGAAATCATCTAAAGCTGAAGCTTCGAAAATTGTCTTAATCATGGATGTGGTTAGTCAAAATGTCTGCTTTTATAAAGTTATCCTTGTTTGAAATTAATCATACAACTATGTACCGTTTCAAAACATTTAGAAAAGTATTTGATATTAATTAATAGCATAATAAATAATAAATATTAAACAAATTTCTTATTTAAAAATAATAAACTACGACATTAATATATATGTAATTGTTACCATTCATTTATCCAAGGGAAAAACTGCCTGCCTCGGAAGGCCAATGTTAACATTCAGATAGTCATAGTTTTAATTCCAGATGAAACAGAATGCTTCAAATCCGAAGTAGTGGACTAAATGAAATACGGAATTAAATTTACCTCTCGAAAAAAATGTGTTATTTTTCGATCCTCTGACCACAAGAGTCATACACCAAGGGATATAACCAGGTAAGTCTTAAAGTCAGCAAGTTTGAGAGAGTTCATGCCCTTTAACAAATACGGTATGAAATCGGACAACGAGTGATATTATTGGAACTTCTTCTACAACGGCTGAACCCTGGTCTCTTAGTCGGTAGCGACGCGGACTGTCATTCCAGGGGTACTGAGTTCGAATCCGAGCTCGTTCAACATTCTTTGCGATGTTTGTCAAAGGTCAGGCGTCACTCTTCTTAGTTTAAACATATTTATTTCTCATATATTTACACAATAGGAATCATCAAGAAATATACAATATAGAAATTGATTGGACTGAAAGCTCATAGCTTATATTTAGGTCCTATCCAATAAAGATTGTTTTACAGGAAGCACGGTCAATATCATACATGGGCAGCCAATATCAGCTTTCTTAACCTGTATAAGTTATCATTACAAGAAAAAATAAAAATAATTCAAGAGAGTGAGAGAGAGAGAGAGAGAGAGAGAGAGAGAGAGAGAGAGAGAGAGACAAACATAGAGAGAGACAGAAAAAGAGACGGACAGAGAAAAAAATGTAGAGATAAACATAGAGATAAAGGTGGGAAGGTGCGCGTCTGGGAGGTTAGTTAATGTATATGTCAAAACTCCGTAAATAAAATATACAATAAGAACAATATTAAATAGTTGTAAGAAAACAAAAACAATTTATGGAAAGGGGTTCATTATCGTGAACTTAACGTTTTGGTACCGATTATGATTTGTTTATTCCACCAATGGGCTTATAAATACTCTAAGTGAATAAGAAGCCGTATGTTTGAATGACTGTTGTGAAGTGAATACCGGTATGATGGCCGCCGTGATATGACGGAACAATTATTGTAAGCCTCATGACCCTAAGCGTTTTGTCCGTCCGAGGGCTGTTATACAATTATAGAGGTTAAGTAAGCCTCATGACCCTAAGCGTTTCGTCCGTCCGAGGGCTGTTATACAATTATAGAGGTTAAGTAAGCCTCATGACCCTAAGCGTTTCGTCCGTCCGAGGGCTGTTATACAATTATAGAGGTTACGTAAGCATCATGACCCTAAGCGTTTCGTCCGTCCGAGGGCTGTTATACAATTATAGAGGTTAAGTAAGCCTCATGACCCTAAGCGTTTTGTCCGTCCGAGGGCTGTTATACAATTATAGAGGTTACGTAAGCATCATGACCCTAAGCGTTTCGTCCGTCTGAGGGCTGTTATACAATTATAGAGGTTAAGTAAGCCTCATGACCCTAAGCGTTTTGTCCGTCCGAGGGCTGTTATACAATTATAGAGGTTAAGTAAGCCTCATGACCCTAAGCGTTTTGTCCGTCCGAGGGCTGTTATACACTTATAGAGGCTAAGTAAGCCTTATGACCCAAAGCGTTTCGTCCGTCCCTTCCCCTCATACAACAATTTTGCAGCAGACGACTTTGAACATATTTTGTAAAAAAATAGAAAATCTCTATAATTGAATGGATAACCTATGACTAAAAGTGGAAAACATTGTTGCAAATGGAGAAATTGCTCGTTAAAGAGGCGTCAGAAAGCGTCTATATGAGGGCTATATGCAGCAGACGTTTTATTTGAAAACATAGTGACAAAAGAGTAAATTGCTCAAAACGAGCAATTTCTCCTTTTACCACCATTTTTTCCCACTTTAAGTCATACATGTAGGTTATCCATTCAATTATAGAGATTTTCTATTTTTTGACAAAATATGTTCAAAGTCGTCTGCTGCAAAATTGTTGTATGAGGGGAAGGGTTAACTGGTATGATACCGCCGGTTAGGCAATAAGACTCCACATTTGGTCAGACGTTGTGTACTCTGCGTAAAGCATCGACCCGGATCAGCCTAAGCATGCCGCAAAGGGCTAACCCGGACAGACACTTTCCGCCTCCTGTGGATTTTTTCTGATTCAGGAATCATTACTCTATACCTGTATCCCCCTCTGACGGAATGTGTCGAACCGGATTAGCCTGCGCAGACTGGGTCGACACATTACGCAGAGTCCATAATGTTGGTTTTCTCGTGGAACGGCTAATATGTCGAGGGCTTGGCGTGAACCGGTTGTAACTAAAATTGGTATTTTTTTTACCAAGGTTAATCACCTTTTACTTGGTAGACAATGGAAATTTAGGTGCCATTGCTCGTTCTGAGCAATGGCACCTAAATTTGCATTGTTTACAAAAGGGTCAAAATTGCCCCTAAACCAGGGTTTTCAAAATAGGTTTTTAGTTACAACTGTTTCACGCCAAGCCCTCGATGTGTCAACTATTCAGGACCACGTCAATGTATTTAACTCTTTCAGCGCTTTCAATACTTTGATTAACTCTTTCAGCGCTTTCAGTACTTTGATTAACTCTTTCAGCGCCAAAGGCAATATTGAACTTTTTGCAAACAATACAGATTCAGGTGAGTCAGCTCGTAACGAGCTGTCTCACCTGAAATCTGCATTGTTTGGCAGTGAGTTATAAAAATATTCCAGAAATCCTATAACATGAAAATAAAATCGTCCGAGTTTGAACATGGAAGAGTCTACTTTAAACAATTCGGCGCTGAAAGGGTTACTGTTTGTCAGAATATTTCACAATAGGCAACGTGATGTATAAGCTTATACATTCCTCAGCTTCGGAGTGATAACAAAGGTGACACAACAGGAAAACCCGACTCTTTGTTTGTGGGACCTAACCCTTTCCCACATACAACACATCTGCGGCAGAATACTTCGAAAAGATCTAAGCTAAAATATAGAAAATATCTACTAATGAAACGTAAGTATTGAATGGATTTGAAAAGCTTTTGGATCATTGTGAGTAATTTCTCATTGTGTCACTATGTTTCAAAAAAAAAACCTTTACTGCAGAGGCGTCAGGAAAGTTTGTGTGCGTGAAAAGATTAAAGTAAGTAACAATATACATATATCCGCCTTCTTACAATTTTTATGTTGGCATGCTTTGTTAAAGGTGTTTTACGATTTTTTAAACATCATTTGAGCCGTCCCGCAAGAAAAGCAACATTATGGCATCTGCGTAATGAATCGACCCAGATCATCCTCCGCAGTCCGCACAGACCTATCCGGGCCGGCACATACCGTCTCAGGGGGACAGAGGTATAGAGTAATGATTCCTGAAACAGAATATGCACAGGAGGCAAAAAGTGTATATCATGGTAAACCAGCGCGGCATGCTTATGCTAATTCCGGGTCGATATTTTACCCAGAGTCCACAATGTCGGTTCTCATTTCAGTTATATCACGGTGTCTCCAGGGTAAATTACCAGGACTACCAGTATTATTTAGCCTGACCCCGATGCATCAGTCGTAAAGCTATACATGCAACCATGAGTTCAACAGAGGGAGTCGAGTCCCGGTAGCTCAGTCGGTAACGACGCGGGCTGTCAATTCAGGGGTTGTGAGTTCGAATCCCGGCCAACTTTCTTTCCGACGTTTGACAAAAGTCATTGCGACATGCGTCATTCGTCTTCCACCAATGGACTAACAGTCAGTTGCTTGGCAAGATTGTTGTGTGTGGAGTACTGGTGTGCGAAAACCAGGAAACACATGAGTAGGTGATCTGGCCGCCGTGATATGACTGAGAAATTGTTAAAAATGGCGTTAAACCCCAATCAATCACTCAAAAGAGGGAAGCAATCACTAATGTCCATTTTTTTAAATCTTTGGCATGACTCGACCGGAGATAGATCCCCAGTTTCCGATGCGCAACTGTGCAATTGAAAGGTTATTACCATGATTAACACTGCGAATGTCATTTCATATGTCATGTGAAATGTTCTTGTGAATAGCGGGCGTCTTACTATTGTTTTGTGTTTTCTGTGGGATAAAGACTCATGTCCCCATGATAGCATGCCGAGCCCCGGTAGCTCAGTCGGTAGCGACGCGGGCTGTCAATCCAGGGGTTGTGAGTTCGAATCCCGGCTCGGCCAACTTTCTTTCCGTCGATTGACAAAAGTCAATGCGACATGCGTCATTCGTCTTCCACCAGTGGACTAAGTCCATGTGGAAAAGCAGCCAGTTGCTTGGGAAGATTGTTGTGTGTGGAGTACTGGTGTGCGAAAACCAGGAAACATATGAGTAGGTGAAATGGCCGCCGTGATATGACTGAGAAATTGTTAAAAACGGCGTTAAACCCCAATTTAAATCTTTGGCATGACACGACCGGAGAATGAACCCTGATCCCTAGCTTCCGATGCGCAACTGTGCAATTGAAAGGTTATTCCCATGATTAATAATGCGAATGTCATTTCAAATGTCATGTGAATAGCGGGCGTCTTACTATTGTTTTGTGTTTTCTGTGTGATAAAGATTCATGTCCCCATGATAGCCTGCTAAGTTTCGCATGATTATGATATTAGAATGCGGTTCTTTATAATGCATCAGTCGAGTCCCTTTAGCCCAGTCGGCGATGACGAGGTCTATCAATCCAGGGGGTCGTGAGTCCACAATTCTGTCTGAGGATTGACTTAAATTTTCAGTGAGACTAATTGTATTCATTTTTCATGGCGGGCTAAATAATCTATCATGTTGGACGGTAGCCAGTTACGTGGGAAGCGGGTTTCACGAGATTACTGGCATGAGAAAGTCAAGCAACACGCGATATGTGAACTGAGACTGGCGTGATATTACTGAAATACTGTTGAAATGGGAGTTAAACTTAACTCTTTCAGCGCCACAGGCAATATCGAGGTTTTTGCAAACAATGCAGATTCAGGTGAGTCAGCTCGTAACGAGCTGTCTCACCTGAATTCAGCATTGTTTGCCTATAAGTTACCAAAATAGTCCAAAACTTTCATAAATTGAGAAATGGACACACCCGATTTTGAACATGGAAGAGTCTACTTTAAACAATTCGGCGCTGAAAGAGTTAAATCAATAAATCACCAAAACGTTGACGCTTTTGGGGTGCTTCTGTGACAGCATTTGACCTTGACCTTGACCAAACTACTTGGAGACGTTTACCGTTCTTGGTCAACTCTTGTGTCAATTTGACGGGGAAAAGATACGTTTTTCTTATGGCCGTATGCACGTTCCTATGACTCATATGTATACATTTGCATTCAACCTTCCCCATTTAGCAGAAGATTTCTGACTCCTCTTTAGCAGACGAATTTTGGAAAACATAAAGCAATTTCTCATTTTGCCATAGTATTTGCAACTATATTGAATTAACATACTTTCATTTATAAAGCTTTCTTCCACATTTTGTCAATACATTTTCGAAATTGTTCACATGCAAATTAACTGTATGCTGGAAAGAATTATATTTAATTTTCAATATATGTTACTGCATAAAACAACAAACAGTACGTTTATAGCAAATCAATAAATTATAAAAAGTACAAACGGAAAAATGGATTTCCCAGAAATATTTGCAATAATTTAACATTGTTAGTGTTCATGCTAAAATTGCTCTTTTATAGAAATATGATGTATAAATTTCGTTAAAACTTTGATATTAGAACGGTTATCAAATGTATGTTGGAAAGGGTTAATTTTCTAATGTTGCACTTACTTTAGCGGTTGAGATTTATCATACTCGCGGGGGTGGCATGCCAGTTCGCCAATATATCTTTATACCCCGTTGATATAGGATAATATGATAATATGTGTAACTCGAAAACAGGTTTTGAATTTAACAGTTTCCCAGATACAACAACCCTGAAGCAGACGACTTTGGAAGAAAGTGGACAAACATATATGAAATCCCTATAAATGAGCGTATATTTACTAAAACAATTGAAAAATATTGTGGCAAAAGGAGAAATTGCTCGTTTTGAGCAATTTCTTCTTTTGTCACAATGTTTTCAAAAGTTGTCTGCTGCAGAGGCGTCAGAAAGCGTCTACATGTGGGAAAGGGTTAACCTTTTCCCACATACAACAATTCATTATGAGCCCTTGCTCTCTTGGAAACAATGTAGTCAAAGGTCGTCTGCTGCAGAGGCGTCAGAAGGCGTCTACATGTGGGAAAGGGTTAACCTTTTCCCACATACAATAATTCATTATGAGCCCTTGCCATCTTAGCAAACAATGAAGTCAAAGGTCGTCTGCTGCAGAGTCGTCAGAAGGCGTCTGCATGTGGGAATAGGATTTACATCGTTCAACTTGGATCACACTGCATGGCACATCCTTTTCCAATCATGTTACAACTACGCTAACCCTTTCCCCACATACAGCAAATCTGCAGCAGACGATTTTGTAATCATATCAACAGGAATAGGGGATACTCTTGAAATTATTGAATAGACGTGAAAACATGTTGGCAATATGGGAAACGGCTCATTATGTGCGAATTCTCATTTTGCCGCAATATTTTCAAATGTTGTCTGCTGCAGAGGCGTCAGAAAGCGTCCGTCTGTTTGTGGGAAAGAGTTAATATAGTGATAAAAACCACTTGTTTGTATTGTAGATAAGTCTTTCAGTAATAATCGTAATTCCGATTGGTAGGCATTCACGGGGTGATTTCGTCATGGTCATTAATCACGGGTTGGTCATTCATCAGTGAGTGTACTGACCAGGCTGCACGAAGGCATAGGCTGATCTGGATCTTCACTGGACGCAAAGTCCCGATCGCCTTCTTTTTTGTGAGGCGGTCCGTTTATCATTATAAGGACATATTCATTAGTTTTATTAAATCAGCAAATCAGTAATTATACACTCATTTACAGAGATTTTCCATATTTGTTTCTAAGTTGTCTGCTGCAGATTTGTTATATGTGGGAAAGGATTAATGGTCACATCACCTTTATAATCATCATAAATATACATCATGACTTTACATTTTGCTTTTCAAATGTTATATGTTATTATTGCATAAAATCTATGTTTTACGCCCGCTTAAGGGATACAGAAACATTGCAAAAGCCGGGCGTAAACGGCGAGAAAACGTGTATAAACAAAGCGATTCTCGCGCGTACGTGCCGTTTCAGACCGGTTAGATGTTTTACATATGCATTACCCGGGCACCGTTAGTAAACAAAACATGGACGCTGCATCTCCCCTAGAATAGGAGCAATTTGTTGGGTTAACAATAACATCAGCTTCTTTAACTCGATAATCGGTAACATGCACTAGATTCACAGTTAAAGAGCATAAAATAATCCAAAACCATTTATTTAATTCGACCCGTGTCGAGTCAGCGATGGCAACCTTGGTGTAGGCCCGGTTCGTGGATATGTAAAACATTACTTGTTTACTTTATGACGTCACATGTGTTTATGACGTCACATGCGTTATCGGATCATGTTCATCGGCGGTTATCGTACAACTGAACGTTACAGCGGACTGTATGTTGGATGTTTGCTCTTATTTTATGCAATAATAGCGAAAATACACATTTTCTCGGGCGTGAACATCTGCGGACGCCCTTAAATGTGTTTATGCCCTCGTGCTTTGCACTCGGGCATAAACACATTTTGCGGGCGTCCGCAGATGTTCACGCCCTCGAAAATGTGTATTATCCCTATAGTATTAACGACATACTGCAATGTTTTACATGTTATTTCTTGTATGTTATATATTAGTATTGACAATGACATACTGCAATGTTTTACATGTTATTTCTTGTATGTTATATGTTAGTATTGACAATGACAGACGACAATGTTTTGAACTATGAGACATATACTTTTTTATGCCCCCCCCCCGGAATCTCCGATTCGGGGGGCATATAGTTTTTGGCCTGTCTGCACGTCTGTCTGTCTGTCTGCACAAAAAAATCTTTAACCTTGACCACTACTTTTGAACCATAACAGGTACGGCTACCATATTTCACATGTGTATTCCTTGTGACATGACCTTTCTGTCAGTACCAACATTTTTGACCTTGCGACCTTGACCTTTGACCTAGATGTAGTTTTTGGCCTGTCTGCACAAACAAAACTTTAACTTTGACCACTACTTTTGAACCATAACAGGTACGGCTACCATATTTCACATGTGTATTCCTTGTGACATTACCTTTCTGTCGTACCAAAATGTTTGACCTTGCGACCTTGACCTTTGACCTAGATGTTGCCATTCTCGAAAAAAACCTTTAACCTTGGCCATTACTTTTGAACCATAATAGGTACGGCTACCATATTTCACATGTGTATTCCTTGTGACATGACCTTTCTGTCAGTATCAACATTTTTTACCTTGCGACCTTGACCTTTGACCTAGATGTTGCCATTCTCGAAAAATACTTTAACCTTGGCCATTACTTTTGAACCATAACAGATACGGCTACCATATTTCACCTGTATATTCCTTGTGACATGACCTTTCTGTCAGTACCAACATTTTTGACCTTGCGACCTTGACCTTTGACCTAGATGTAGTTTTTGGCCTGTCTGCACGAAAAAAACTTTAACCTTGACCACTACTTTTGAACCATAACAGGTACGGCTACCATATTTCACATGTGTATTCCTTGTGACATTACCTTTCTGTCAGTACCAAAATGTTTGACCTTGCGACCTTGACCTTTGACCTAGATGTTGCCATTCTCGAAAAAAACTTTAACCTTGGCCATTACTTTTGAACCATAACAGGTACGGCTACCATATTTCACATGTGTATTCCTTGTGACATGACCTTTCTGTCAGTACCAACATTTTTGACCTTGCGACCTTGACCTTTGACATAGATGTTGCCATTCTCGAAAAAAACTTTAACCTTGGCCATTACTTTTGAACTATAACAGATACGGCTACCATATTTCACATGTGTATTCCTTGTGACATGACCTTTCTGTCAGTACCAACATGTTTGACCTTGCGACCTTGACATTTGACCTAGATGTTGCCATTCTCAATTTTTCTTTTAACCTTCCCCACTACTTTTGAACCATAACAGGTAAGGCTACCATATTTCACATGTGTATACCTTTTGACATGACCTTTCTGTCAGTACCAAAATTTTTCACCTTGCGACCTTGACCTTTGACCTAGATGTTGCCATTCTCGATAAAAACTTTAACCTTGACGACTACTTTTGAACCATAACAGGTACGGCTACCATATTTCACATGTGTATACCTTGTGACATGACCTTTCTGTCACTACCACAATTTTCACCTTGCGACCTTGACCTTTGACCTTGATGTTGCCAGTCTAAAAACAAACCTTTAACCTTGACTGACTTTAACCTTGACGACTACTTTTGAACCATAACAGGTACGGCTACCATATTTCACATGTGTATACCTTGTGACATGACCTTTCTGTCACTACCACAATTTTCACCTTGCGACCTTGACCTTTGATCTTGATGTTGCCAGTCTAAAAACAAACCTTTAACCTTGACTACTATTTTTGAACCATAACAGATACGGCTACCATATTTCATGTGTATATCTTGTGACATGACCTTTCTGTCAGTACCAACATTTTTCACCTTGCGACCTTGACCTTTGACCCAGATGTTGCCATTATCGAAAAAAACTTTAACCTTGACCACTACTTTTGAACCATAACAGGTACGGCTACCATATTTCACATGTGTATTCCTTGTGACATGACCTTTCTGTCAGTACCAACATTTTTGACCTGGCGACCTTGACCTTTGACCTAGATGTTGCCATTGGGGGGCATCAGTGTTTCACAAACACATCTTGTTTTTTATTTAGTTTGATCTAATTTGGCTTTCGGAGCGTAACCAGATTTCTCATTTTCGCTTTCAGACTCATTATTATCAGGAGATATAACTTATCTCGCCTTCCTCATTTACCTTCCGTCGTATTTATCGTAATGTCCGATTCGTCATTGTTTGCATACATTAAATAACTTACGTGTGTCTCATTAACAGAGCCGTCTAATTGGTGTATGACTAAAATAGTAAACGGAGACTTGTGTTATATGATACGGAAGAAGGATTGCCATTTTCTTTCTAACTTTGAATTCTGAGATGCTGCTTTAAAAAGACTCGGACACCCAATTTCAAGATTTTCTGAGATGCTGCTTTTAATTTATTTATTTATTGGGGTTTAACGCCGCTTTCCACAATTTTTCAGTTATATCACGGCGACAGTTCACTTATTCATGATCCCTGGGTACACGAACCAGTACTAGGCTAGAAAATGTGCCTTGCCCAAGGGCACTCCATCATGACCGTAGTGCCGCGACTGGGGATCGAACCCGGGACACCCGGATTCGAAATCCCCGGCGCAAACACTCGAACACAGCGGATTATTTTGAATTCTCATCTGCGAGTTTGGCATTACTCCTCTTTGATTGCTTTGTATATATGAGACGTCCCCCGCGAGAAAACCAACAGTGTGTAAAGTATCGACCCGGATCAGCCTAAGCATGCCGCGGAGGACTACCCGGATAGACACTTTTCGCCACCTGTGGATTATCTGTTTCAGGAATCATTGCTCTACACCTCTATTCCCCGGAGACGGAATGTGTCAGCCCGGATCAGTCTGCGCGAACTGCGAATGCTGATCTGGGTCGATACATTACGCGAAGCCAATATGTTGGTTTTCTCGCGGGACGGCTCATATATGAACTATCATGACATACTCGTGCTGCTATTCCAAAGCTAATGTCGAGGGCTTTGCGTGAAACGGTTGTAACTAAAATTGGTATTTTTTTACCAAGGTCAGTCACCTCGCCTTAAAGTCCTTAAAAGCGTTAAATTATTTTTCTTGGTAAATAATGGAAATTTAGTTGCCATTGCTCGTTCTAAATTTACAACCGTTTCACGCCAAGCCCTCGATGTGTAAGCTTCTACACCACAATACCTCTGTCGGCATTGTAGAATAAAAGTAACAAGTAAGATTGGATCTCGATGATACATTAAAATTTCATATTTCAAAGATTGGTTTACTGAAAAGTTAAAAGCAGCACACGCTTTTCTCAAACCCAAATCCCGTGATATTCAGAATGCCCTTGCATATTCGTAGATACACCATCTAACAGTATGCTATGTGACCTTTCGCATGGCTGAATATTTGGAATTTGTAATGTTCTTAACATGCAACGCAGGCAAAGTTTCTTTCATCGTTTATGAGACAAAATCTTTCCCGCTGTCCTTCAATAAGGTGATCATGTAACCGAAACTAGTAAAACATCCTCTATCAGAATAGAACATATTGTTTCGCTACACTTAGCAGGCAGGTATCGCATAACAAATAATGTAAGATGGGTACAAACAAATGAATGCCGAGTTAAGGCCCGAAGGTACGCGGCCTACCTACAAACTGCACATGTCGGATGTACATTTCTCCCATAGGGGACGTAATAGCTTTCATGATGTGCTTCTGACATGTCACACATTTCGACAAAAAGTTATTAATCTTCTTATACATATTTGGGCAGTAGTATCGCACTTTCATATAATTAAATATCTCGTCAAATCCCTAATGACCACAATTGTGATATTCCTTAATCAGTAACCAGACGAATTTTGATGCAGAGCATCAAAGACACCGCGCATGATTTTGAAGCATTTAAAGGAAGCAGATGTAGTTCAGTACATTTAAATAACGTGTGAAAACAGACAGGATGTACATATTTCGAACAAGAAGGCAAAGATGTGCCTATACTGCTCACCTAGCTACCATAGCCTATAATAAAAGGTTACCATACAAGCTGAAGTTTCTTATTTTGTTAACAATAAACGGTTTCAAATCTGCTCTAACTAGATCAATTAGATACAAAAAAATCACATAGGCGCTTAAATATTAACATTTAATGCCTCTAGTTATAATTGAAGTGTGACACAAGCTTTGGAAGGAGAGGGGGAAATCTATTCTCTTTCCAGTTTATCAGAAGTATGATAACAACAAGAGGCCCAAGATGGCCAGTATCGCTCCACTGCCATTAAATGTCCAAACAGCCCCGCCCCCTGGTTGTCATATTTTTTGACCAATCAACATGGCTTGAAGGAATCTGATAAAGGATCACCGTAGAAACATTTCTACAAAATAAGTCTTCACTATAGCCATATTATAAGGCAAAAATAGCCCCGCCCCCTGGCGGCCATAGTTTTCGACCAATCAACTTGGCTCGAAGGAATCTGAAAGAAGGTCACCCAAGCAACATTTCTACACAATTACTTGAAAATCGGCCTGATACCTACGGTGGAGAAGAAGATTCTTTAAGTTTTCACTATTTTTTTCTTTCGGTTTCCATGGAAATCAGAATTCTGCATGGATCCCAAACAGTTTGAGGAACTTAGGAGAGGACATTAAGAGGATGCTTCCTATGAAGTTTCATCCTAATTGGCCAAGTTGTTAGGTAGGAGAAATCGTTGAAGCAAAACGTTTACTGACGGACGAAAGCACCCACGCACGCGCTCACGCACGGACGAACGTCCCTACATTTCACCCTTAGGTGGTACATCCTTTGTTTTCAAACAAAATAATGACCACTTAAAGATCAGCGGACGCACACGGACGCACGCACGAACGCAGGACGGACAATTCCCCATGACATAAACCCGACTGGCTTTCGGCCAGTGGAGCTAAAAACGGGAGTATATAAACAAAAAATACGAATTAATTTTACAAAGTTTAAAGATATTTATGATCAAAATTGAACATTTATGAAATTAAAAGAAAAAGTTCACATGTAGAGTCAACATTTAGCAAGAATATAATGGCCTAAAGAACAAACTGTATGGGGAAACGTTTCAAGTTAAGAATTACAACAGAATTTTATAAATAGGCAATTTTGGGCCCGTAAACCAAACAATTAAAAACGCGTAGCCTAGGTATTTGGGGAAAAGTTATTAAAGACAAATTAAATGTGTCTGAAGTTTTGTAATAACGGTAGAAGACAAACGTATTTTGTATCTTGCTGTTTCTTAAATCAGTTAATACAATTTATTGATTCATAAAGGTTGTTTTTTTCAAACATACAGCAGAGTGTTTCTTAACAATAATAATGTTGGTTGCTCCCTTTTCGATTGCGTCACCCCATGGTACAACATTAAAATCTATCCCATACTGACGCCGCGCTTCCACGCGGCGTCAATAAAACTAGATGATCTGGTAAATATGGCGCTATCTAGGAGATCCCTCTACATCTGATATTAAAGTACCTCCGTGAAGTTCATTCCCTGTTCCTTGTTCCTTATTCCTTATGCAAATATGAAGCTGGTTACTTGTTCCTTATTCCTTGTCATTTCAAATGTGAAGTTGGTTACTTGTTCCTTGTTCCTTATGTATAACTTATTCAGATTTGAACATAGGTACTGCATATGTTGATGTTGCCAACAACAAATGTGATGTTTTTCGTGTTGTTGATGCTGACAGAGACCTATTGGTACATATTAAATCGCCTGTTATTTATTCAAACAAGAGGGCCATGTCCTACCTAATCACAGATTTATGCAATTCGACCTCTGTTTGACAAGCTAAGTCGTAATCCGACAAGGCGCTGTCATAATCCGACAAGGCGCTGACAATTAACTCTCTACCACTGCCAAGCATATGTAGACCTCTTTAAACAATGGCGCTACTTATATAACTGAAACTGTTTTATTTAATTAAACGCCTATGCATTCTTAAGGCATATCAGGGACGTAGATAAGAGGGATACGTGATTGAATTGTATACTAAAATATCACCCGTGCCAACATTTGTAGCAAGTAAAACTCAAAAACTATTCAAGATATGAAAATAACAAAGATACTTTCTAGAAGATCAAACATTCTTCTATTGCAGTAGATAAATATATTTTAATATACTACAAGTTTTGATAATATGTTATCCTTATGAAAAATGTCAGTCTATTAATTTTTGGAAAATAATAATATAATTTAGAAATCCCAATATCTGTGTCTTTTAAACCAGTCATTGTTCAAAATACAAAGAAATTCCAGTTGTTTATTATATCTCTAACTTTAGTTGAAATATTAAGCTTTCAGAATATGTATGTTTTGTTTATGTGCCAAATGTGAGTTAAAAGTTTTATTTGCTACGAAATGTAAAAATTTGAACAATTTCATTTCTATGTGTGATATTTTAACCAGATAACAGGGGTACATGTGGAGTTGCCTATCCCTCTTGTCTACGTCCCTGGGCATATGAATGACACGACAATAAAACAAAAAATTAAACAGCACGTATTTAGGTCTTGTATATTTAAACAATGATGACAAGTCTCTTACACAGTGTATTTACTGTCACTGGGTTATAAACCAGGTCATAACAGTCTAAAAAGATGCGTTTTCAGGCTTAAGAGGCAGACATCTTATCACTAAAGGCAGTTTGTTTCAGAGCATAGGGCCAACTGTACTAAAACTTCTGTCATTAAAGGATTTTCTTTTGTTAAAACTTAAAAGGTATCTCAAACTGCATCTCTGTTGAATCTGAAGACCTCAAACCTGATCTATTTTGGGTATGTTTAGACAATAGTACCGTGAGGTAGGCAGGTGCATTATTAACAGAACACTGGTACATGAAACCAGGGACGTAGATAAGAGGGATAGGTAACTAAACTGTATACTAAAATATCACCCGTGCCAACATTTGCAGCAAGTAAAACTAAACAACTATTCAAAATATGAAAATAAAAAATAAAAATTCTGGAAGTTTAAACATTCTTCTATTGCAGTAGATAAACATATACTACAGGTTTTGATATATGTTATACTTATGAAAAATGTCAGTCTATTAATTTTTGGAAAAAAATAATATAATTCAGAAATCCCAATATCTGTGTCTTTTAAAACAGTCAGTGTTCAAAATACAAAGAAATTCCAGTTATTCATTGTATCTCTAACTTTAGTTGAAATATTACGCTTTCAGAATATGTATGTTTTGTTTATGTGCCAAATGTGACTTCAAAGTTTTATTTGCTACAAAATGTGAATATTTTGACAATTTTATTTCTATGTGTGATATTTTAACCAGATAACAGGTGTACAGGTGGAGTTGCCTATCCGTCTTATCTATGTCCCTGATGAAGCATAGCAATTTGAAGTTTTAACTCTACCAATGTAGTTCATATATAACTTGTTTAAAACTTGTTTCAGACTAGTTTTGCACACATATTTTGAAATACGTTACATTTTGTATAGATCACATTATGCTATGCCAAACAGTTTAGAAGTACAATAATCTAAGTGACTAATGAAAGGATTATGATTTGTAAAGCATCTACAGTGAGAACTGATCTCTTTGTTCCAGTTCTTTGTTCGCATTTAGTTCATTGGTTACCGGGGCTGGTAGAACACGTTTGTTTACAATGTGGTCATCTGCGAATCTATAGACCGAAATGGATGGTGGGAAAACATCGAATTATATTCCAGCATATACGAGATAGAGCCAAGACAACTGCCCTGTGGCACACTTAATTCCAATGTACACAGAGATAAACGTGTTGTGGTGTCGTCGGTGTTGACACACACACATAGCGAAATCGGTGACTCCGTACTTACTGTGAAGTACACACACACACACACACACATAGCGAAATCGGTGACTCCGTACTTACTGTGAAGTACATCAAGTATAATATCACGGTCCACGGTAGCGAAGGCAATACTGAGACGATAGCAATAAGCCCTGTTACTTCTTGAGTCCCCTTGCTATCCAGCCGGTTATTCACAAGTTGGAATCAACCCGTCTCGCACACGAGAGAAAACGTCTGTAGGCCGAACGGTTCTTCGGAAGAAGATCATTTTTTCCCACTTGACTATAAAGTCGAATAATACAATTTCTTTTTTAAACTTGGAAAGTTTATTTATTTATTTATTGGGGTTTTACGCCGCTTTCAACAATATTTCAGTTATATCACTTAAACTTTGAAAGATTTGATAATATGATTACTAGATTCAAGTTCAAGATCGACCTTCTTTAAAAGTTGCCAAACGATAGCTTGCTTCGATCTGGAAGGAAATACTTGTAACATGTGTCTTTGACCTTCTTTTTAAATAAATATAATTTCACTCTAGCCGTCGAATTGGATCTAATTGCAACCTATTTTAGTCAATGATCGCCAGCAAAATTATATATTTATCTATTTTTAAAGTCGCTTCCATGTATAATTATAATATGATTACATATAATATTGTTACAAAGGTAATACAAATATAAATCGCTTGGCTGGCATAGGTAAAGAATGTAAAACATCAAAAGTTTAAAATTTAAAACTACACGGTACAATAATAATAATAATTCGGACGATAATTTCGCATTAAAATATATTTAACTTCATAGAGAGTCGAAACCCTATCGGGGAAATCAGTACCCTTTACCAAATACAGCTTATCTGCAGCAGACGACATTGAAAACATGGTGACAAAAACCTAAAAAATCTCCATTAACCCTTTCCCTCATACAGCAAATCTGCAGCAGACGACTTTGAAAACATGGTGACAAAAACCTAAAAAATCTGCATTAACCCTTTCCCTTATAAAACAATTCTGCAGCAGACGACTTTGAAAACATAGTGACAAAAACCTAAAAAAATCTACATTAACTCTTTCCCTCATACAACAATTCTGCAGCAGACGACTTTGAAAACATGGTGACAAAAACCTAAAAAATCTCCATTTACCCTTTCCCTTATACAACAATTATGTAGCAGACGACTTTGAAAACATAGTGACAAAAACCTAAACAAAATCTATATTAACCCTTTCCCTAATACAACAATTCCGCAGCAGACGACTTTGAAAACATGGTGAAAAAAACCTAAAAAATCTCCATTAACCCTTTCCCTCATACAACAATTCTACAGCAGACGACTTTGAAAACATGGTGACAAAAACCTAAAGAATCTCCATTAAAGATAGCTTAATTGTTAAATATGTTAACATTCGTCTGCTGCTATTGCGTCAACATGCGTTTGTAGGTGGGTAAGAGGTAAGATCTTATCTAAGTCCCTATGGAAAAGTACACTTAAGTACACCTAATAAAATATTTTAGAAATCAAATGTCATCCTCGGTCGGATTAGACGGGAACTATTCAGCGGAAATTTCATGCATATTAATGAAAATTAATATATGAAATAAAATTGACATTAACATGTTAACCATTTTCCATATACAACTAATCTGCTGCAGAAGATATATTGTAAACAGTTTGTCCAAAAATACGGAAACTCTCTATAAATGAAAAAAGAATTATTGAAAAAGTTGAAAAGATTGTGGCAAAACGAGAAATAGTTAATTTTGAGCAATTTCTTCTTTTGTCACAATGTTTTAAATAGTAATGTGCTTCAGAAGCGTACGAAGCGTCTACATGTCGGAAAGGGTAAATGTTATATGTGGAGGAGGACAGGTTTATCTTATCATCGTAATTATTTGACGCCCACGAGCAGACGACATTTGAAATATAGCAGATCATTGTTCGCAATACGTAATTTCTCCCGTTCCCACACAATTTAATTCATCTATAAGATTTATTCGTTCATTCTTATTATAAATTTGGTTTTAAGAAAATATGGATATGATATTAACCCTTTATCACATACGTATGTGTATTATTTCTTAATGTATGTGAATGACCTATCTCTGCATGTCACACTATCTGTACTGTATAAATATACTTATTGATTGGATTGCATGGATAACAAAAGTCTCGTTTTTCATACCAACGTTTATTCACCTCGCTACCCTAACCGGATATCCTTTCCTAACCCCCGATCTCTATATCCCGGTATCTAAATACCAGGACCTTCCGGGTCGTAACATATAATAAACACTACATCCCTTCTTTCCTTCAAAGAGAAAGATAAACATCTGATATTCTATTAATCAGTCAAAACATAATTTTTCAACTTCACGGGTTGAGTTTTCAAACGACCAGACCTTCTTGGTTGGTTTTCTACATTAGTATGAGAGGCGTCTTGTTCGGACTCTATATCCAAACCCGATGCATCTCCTACACCAATTTCAAGAGACATATGCTCTTCTGGATCTGTAGACAAATCCTCTTGGAAATCTCTCTGCACACATTTCTTAACATGAGTAATATTTCTCTTATAATTTACCCCATTTTCAGATTGTATAATAACTGTTTCCACATTTGCTTGTAACTCTATACGGACTCGGACGATAGGGAGTGCTTAATTTGTTTTCTTTCTCTTGTCTCAAAAACACTTTATCTCCTTCCTTCATATCTGACTCTTTTGCATTTCTTTTCTTATCAGAATATATTTTTCCTTTTTCCTTGATTTCTGAATCTCTGTCCCTTACAACAATATCTAAGATGTCTGATTTATACCTGTAATGATCTAAGCTATGTATCTTAGTCCTCATCTGTCGACCATACATTTATTTAAATGAACTCTCTCCAGTGACTGCATGTGGAGTGCTTCTATACATCAATAGAAAATTATTCAAATCATCTCTCCAATCTATCTTTTGACTGTGAGCAATTCGTATTCGTTTCAAAATTGATATAGTCTGTCTTTCTACTTGGCCGTTTGCTTGTGGTCATAATGGAGTTGTGTGAGAATGCTTTATGCCATTGCTCTGCATAAACTGCTGAAAATTCTCACTTATAAATTGAGGACCATTATCAGTCTGTAAAGACTCTGGTAGCTCAAATGTTACAAAACTCTTAAATAAATATTTAGTGATTTGCTCAGAAGTGGTAGATTTCAAAATTACTATCTCAAACCATCTACTATAATAATCAACAACTACAATAAGTGTTTCACTAGATGGAAGTGGACCTAGTAAATATACACCCAAATGTTGCCATGGTAATGTAGGTAAATCTGTACGAATCATGGGCTCTGGTCGACTTTGCGCTGCAACAAGTTGACATCCGTAGCATGACTTACAGAATTTCTCAATACTTCTGTCAATATTAGGCCACCATACTTTACCTCGAATGCGTTGCTTCATCCCTACTATCCCGGGATGACCCCCATGAGCAAGTTCAAGTACTCTTTCCCGCATACTGCGTGGGATAACACTTCTTGAACCTCTCAAGATCAACATTCCTATAGAACAGAGTTCGTTCTTCAAAGGTAAGTACTCTTTAAAAGTGGTTTTGTGCCACAGTCCATCTAGTAAGCATGTCCTTATTTCTGCTAATTCAACATCATTCTTAGACTCTAGTTCGATTTGCTCTGTAGTCATAGCAACATGAGTAGCTTCTCTAACAATGACATTAACATAATTCTCCGAATACAATTCAGATAAACTCTCAGCCTCTTGGACTTTTGACAGCAGACGTGATACTGGATCAGCGATATTTTCTGAACCTTTAATATATCGCACTTTGTATGTATACGGTTGCAGACGCAAAACTCAGCGTTCTATACGAGCAGAAGGTTTTGATCGGACAGAATATATGCATTCTAGCGGTTTATGATCAGTCAAAATCTCAAATTCAAGACCATACACATACATGTGAAAGCGTTCACATGCCCATACAATGGCAAGTGCTTCTTTCTCAGTCTGTGAATACCGTTTTTCAATATCACTCAAAGCTCTACTTGCATAACTAATAACACTAGTCAGACCATCTGCTTGTTTCTGTAGCAGTACAGCTCCCAGACCAACTGGACTGGCATCTGTAACAACTTCAGTTAATGCATTTATATCAAAATAACCTAGACATTTAGCACTACTCAAACATTTCTTAAGTTTGTCAAATGCTTCACTTTCCCTTTACCCCAGGTGAAAGGTATGTTTTTCTTAGTCAAATTCCGGAGTGGTTCATTTATAGTGGCTTGGTTCGGAATGAACCTAGCACTAAAATTAACCAATCCAAGAAAACTCTTTACTTCACTAGCAGCTTTGGGATCTTCTGCCTCAAGAATGGCTTTGACGTGGACTCCTGTAGGCCCAATACCTTTGGTTGACAAAACATGACCCATAAATACAATTTTATTCATTCTAAATTGACATTTATCTGGATTAAGAGTAAATCCACAATCTCTCAGTTTACTCATTGCTTGTTCAACCTCTTATCATGCTCGATTACATTCTCTGCATAGATTACAACATCATCCATTATGTTTTGTACACCCTCACAATCCTGCAAAATGGAACTCAACACTCTTTGATACATTTCTGGAGCACAACTAACCCCAAACATCAAGCGTTTGTATCTGTACAAACCTTTATGAGTGACAAAAGTTGTGATATCTCTAGAGTCTGGGTGCAATTCTAATTGATGATATGCCCATTTGATATCTATTTTACTAAACACAGTACTCTTATTCATATCTACCAAAACATCGTCAATAGTCGGTATTGGGAATCTCTCCATTATCACCGCTTGATTTGCTACCCTCATATCAACACAGAGTCTTATGTCTTTTTTATCGTTTCCCTTAGGGATAACAACAACCGGTGAAATCCATGAGCTTGGCCCTTCTGTTTTCTCTATAATGTTCAGCTCCTCGAGTTCTACCAGTTTCTTCTCCAGGGGGTCTCTAACACTAAATGGTATTCTTCTCAACTGTTGAGCTACAGGATGAATGTTTTTATTTATGGGAATTGTTAATTGAAAGATTTTCAGTTTACCTAACCCATTGAAACACTCGGGATATTCAATGAAGATATTCTCTTTCAGTTCATTATGTGTTGGAGAATCAACTAAATTCACTCTTGGAATAGGACCAACATGAAGCAATCCTAATTCTGTAGCTGTTTCCTGCGCTAAAAGTGTTTGTCCTTCTCCCTCAATCACTATGCATTCTGTTTGTGTTTCTTTGTCACCATGTTTAACGACAGTGTTGAATATACCTGCGACAGGTAAAGGGTTACAACTTCCATAGGCATACAACAGTTTTGACTCCTTTTCCGAGGTACATGTTATCCCTGCTTCTTTCAGAAATTTCCAGTGGTTTCTGTCTGTTACATTACAGCTAGCACCAGAATCAATCATGACTTTGGAACCTATTCCACCAATATCAATGTTAATACAAACTCTATTGTCAATTCTTCCATTCTTACATGACCTGATTATGAAAGCATATTCGTCTTCATCATTTTCAACAGTTCTGACATTATCTTTCTGCAACAACATTCGAAATGATTCATACCCTTGCAGTATCTGCATTGCTTACAAATGGCCATACAGTTCTTATCTTTAGACTTGTGTCCTTCACGACCACAACTATTGCACTTCATGAGAGGTTTCTGATATTTATTCTGGTTTTTATAAGCTTTCTTTGGTTTAAAAGTCAATTTATTCACCTCATTCTGGAGTTGATTGGATTTTCCAGACTGTTCAATATCAACAGCTTGTTCCAAAACATTTCAATTGATCTAGCAATTTCTCTCACCTGCTGCAATGTCAGTCCCCTACCTTTTTCAAGTAGTTTTCTTCTTAAATGGTGCGACTTGCATTTCTCTATAACTTGATCTCTTATTTGTTCTAGTTTAACTTCTTCGTCACCAAATTCACATGTATCTGCTTTTGCCCTTAGTCTCGTTATAAATTGATCAACCGTTTCCGTTGACTGTTGCATCATACTCCGGAACACGTGTCTTTCGTATGGAATGTTTACTGCCGGAGAGAAATACTTCAATAGTGCATCAACATATTTATTATACACATTGTCCCCTTCTCCTTCTGGAAAGTGTAGAAAATATCCTGCACATGCATTCCAGCTATGTGCAGTACCAGAGCTCTCTTTTGTTCAGCATTTTTCACACCTTTTCCACCTGAGTATAGCTCAAACGATCGTAGCCATCGTTTCCATCGTGGTCCCATGTTACTCGATTCCGAACAATCAAATTGCGGAATAGACGCTACATCATTCAAATAAATCGATGCCATCTTACTTTGCTATTGTTCCCAATATCCTCAAATAAATCGATGCCATCTTACTTTTCTATTGTTCTCTATATCCTGGTTGCCAAAATGTACTGTATCAATATACTTATTGATTGGATTCCATGGATAACAAAAGTCTTGTTTTTCATACCAACGTTTATTCACCTCGCTACCCTAACCGGATATTCTTTCCTTACCCCCGATCTCTATATCCCGGTATCTAAATACCAGGACCTTCCGGGTCGTAACATATACTAAACACTACACTATCTTCTTTAGATTTATTTGCTGATGATGCAACCCTTCAAAAGTCTTCCCCATGTTTGCATACAATTGAAAGGGATATTTCGACAGACGTAAACAACATCCAACGCTAGTGTAATGAAAACAGTATGGTGATCAATGTTTCAAAAACTAAAAGTATGCTCTTAGCAACAAATAAAAAATTGACAAAACTTCCCATAAAATCATTGAATATATCAATGAATAGTATTCCTGTAGATTGTGTAAAGAATCATAAACTTTTAGGCATAAATATAGATAACAATCTTTCCTATGTAAAACACATAGACTGTGTATGTCACTCAATTACTTCAAAAATCACTCTTCTTAGACGGATTAAACTTTACCTTTCAATACAATATCGGAAAATGCATTATAATGCATACATTCTGCCTGTTATTGATTATTGACTATCCAACGGTTTGTTGTTTTTTTTGGTGATAGGGGAATTCATTGTTTCATCATTGTATGTTTCTTTATGATAGCTATTAAGATGGCTTCATTGTAAAATAGCCAATGGCTAAATGAGTCACCATCTATAAATAAAGTATTATTATTATTATTATTATCATGTAGCAGACGATATTGAAATATATGGGAAAAAATCATTAGAAATCTACATGAATTAAAGTATAACCGAGCGGTGGTAGACCAACCTACTATACCTTTTCCGACATAAAGACGCTTTCTGACGTAAGTAGTAAGTATATTAGATAATATTAAGTTATACTTTTCTCACAGGGTTTAACAAAATTAGTCTGCTGTAAATGGGAATTAAAAGTCGACATTATCAGGGCAGGGACACTATATTACAGTAATATAGTGTCCCTGATCAGGGCAAGGATCGACTGCTTTATCACGATTGGGATATTCCCATTAAAGATAAAGCCCTTTTTTACGTCATGTGTCACATTCTTCCCCCTTTACCCACATACAACCAATAAGCAGAAGACGACTTTGAAAGCATATTGAAAAAAAAAAAAAAAACAGATAGGGAAAATCTCTATAAATGAAAATATAAATATTGATTGGAGTGGAAAACATATCGATAAATAAAGAAAATAGCTCATTTCACGTCAGAATGCGTCTGCATGTAGTAGGAACATGATAAAGTTCGCAGCAGTATGTTTTGTATCACGTTTATTTAACTCCAGATTGTATTGATTACTCAATGCATCACATCAACGTCACTATGTTTTTATTTTCTACTTTTGTTTCTACCTTTCGCTTCACTTTTATTTTAACTGTTTTCTAACTAAAACCGTTTTTATTCGTTTAAGGCAGATAGTCAAGAGTTATTTTCGATTAGATTAAACAATTAGTTATACAATATATCTTACAATATATTTTATTGCATAAAAAACTACAAGTTTTATAGGAAGTTTAAAACAATCAAAAATCATAATATTTGTTATTACAAACTACAGTGAAAATACAGTGACACATAAAGGCGAGCGTTTCAAATATGCTACAAGGTAAATGTTCAATCCTTAACCCTTTTCCAAATGCAGTCGCTCTTTGACGCCTCTTCAACAGACTACTTTTGAAAACATTGTGGCAAAAAAGGAAAAATTGCTCAAACGAGCAGTTTCTCCTTTTATCACAATGTGTTCAACTTTTTATGGTAATTATACCTTCATGTATTGAGAGTTTAAAGGAAGAATGATCTGATGAAATGAACAAAGAAGTTAAGAAATTTGCTAAAGAAGATAAAGAAAATGAATTGAAAACAAAGCTGAAGAAACAGAAAAAGCAGCTGAAATTGGTAGAAACAAAGATCTGTTTACCATCACAAAATAATGGCTTGGGAAAAAGAAAAATATTGGAACAAAATACTTTGAAAAAGCTTTTATGAATAATCAGAGATACCCGCAATAGAGAAGACCCGTCAACACCCATTACAGAAATTGACCTAGATGAGACGCAAGAAATAGAAGAAATTGATACTGGAAGTTGGACTATAAATGAAGTGAAAACGGCTATAAATAGAATCAAGAGTGGTAAAGCAAAAGGTATTACATTGCTACTAATCATAAGCACAATTTTCTGCCAGACATAACGATTGAAATACTACAAAAAGGAATATACAAAGAATTAAGAAAAGAACGTGCAGGATTTATACCAAACGAAGCACAACAGAACAAATCTAAGAAATATCCTTAAACAAAGTAATGAATGGATACTTATATTTTGTAGACTTTGAAAAAGCATTCGATTTAATACACTGAGACAGCCTATGGATTATACGGAAAAAAACTATTGAATACCAGCAAAAATAACAAGAACAGTTGAGAAAAATATGAAGACTTCCGGTGTGCAGTTGTTGGAATAAAAGACATATCAGAATGGTTCAACATCAAAACAGGGTTTAAACAAGGCTGTATAATGTCAGGATGTTTAACTTCTATTGATTATAGACTGGATAATGACGAGAACAAGAAAAGATAAACCCAGAGGAATGAGATGGAAACCCAACACTGTTCTTGAAGATATAGATTTTGGAGAGGACAGTGCCCTGATATCCTCCAGACTGACTGACTTACAAGAGAACAAACATAAGCTGGCATTTAAATCATCTAGAGTAGGAGTGAAAATACATACCAAAATGTGCAAACCCTTCAAAAGTGAGTAAGCATTAAGGCAAGAGTCAATTAAAGTAAACAACGAGCCAGTATAAAATGTAACAACATCACACACTTAAGGGCTGATGTTAACAGAGAAGGTGGAGGTCGCAGTGAACTAAAAGGAGACTATAGAATGCCAGAAATGCATTCCACAACATAAAAAACATCTTGATGTCACGAGGAATTCGACGAAAAACCAAAATCCTACTTTTCAAGACACCGGTCAGTTCTCCTACATGGATGTGAAACATGGAAACTTACTAAACAAGATGAAAAGAACACTTTCCATGTCTGTGCTTGGGGAAGTAATGAGAATAAGATGGTACCACGTAACAACAGAGGGGTAGAAGAAATATATGGCTTCATTACCATCAGCAATGAGATAAGAAGAAGAAGACTATGGACATATATTTGCCACATTATGAGGTGATGACGAGCATTAGGATATTCACATAGAGGAAAAATACCATGAGGAAGGCCAAAAACAAGATGGCGCAATACAATAGAAAAGGAAAGAAGTCAGAGAGGTTGAGCATGTCGTCATTATCCGTCTACATGACATTTAGCCGTGTATGCATCTTCTGACAATCACCAAGACGTGTAGTCCCATTACCTGTACACCAATGTAACATTCAATGATGACAAAACGGAAGAGTCAATAGGAAACCAAATCGTCCGACGACACTCTTTGAAAATTAAAATATAATTGAAACTAACACAAACTATAAATGGCTTTTTGTCTACGATTACTTTACGTTGACTGTTTTTTTGTGATTCCGCCGAATCTGAACACACGTTAATGTTGGCCGGCTACCAGGTTACATTTTGGGATTAACTATTAAAGCATTAAATTATGCAATCGCCATTTGAAAAGCATTCAGAAAATACGCCAAGTGCTGTATAAAATAACAGATTCAGTCGAATACCGACGTGTTGAAATGATCGATATATTTGTACTAAATTCATTTGTGTATTGTCATATTCGTCATTCAAATATTCGTTCGCGTCAACTATGAAAAGCCGTTGGTCACGTTATTGCACTGTTTTCTAAAGACATATCCGTTCAAGTAAATGGTTCTAGTAATTTTCAAGTCAAGGACTTCGTAATGCGCATAAAATCTGTTCAAATTGGGAAATATCACATTTTTAAATATTCTGCAACTAAAGCAACAACATAAACTGTTTGTGACGTAAATCGGGGAATAATATTATAATTGTTTTTTCGTGAATTTTGAGTGTTTCTATTCCGTGATTCACTATCTCAAACAGCTACAAGTAGTGCTATAGGTCAATTAGATTGTGATATCATTCGTGCGACCTGAAGAAATATAATTTTCGGATTTCCCGTGAATATAAGATCATCGGTAATTCACTTAGGTTACGTTGTTTTTAGTTTATTTCTATTTTAAGCTACCACAAACAACGCTCTATCTACTCCGTTGAACATTCAAAAGGATATGAGCCGTTCCACGAGAAAACCAACATTGTGCACTCTGCGTAATGTATCGACCCCGATCAGCCTGCGCAATCCGCACAGACCCAAAATCCTGAGCGCCAAGGAGGACAGCTATTTCGACCATTGTTAAAGGGTTTGGTATGACCCTACCGGGGATCGAACCCGCGACCTGCCGGACCCGAGGCGGACGCTCTACCGCTCTATAAACAAGACGCATCTGAAAGACTATGATGGTCTTTAATATATTAGAATAATAAATAGCAAAAGCGCTCCATTATATTCGTATATTACAAAATCGAAGTGTCACTAAGAATAGTGACCCGTGTATGTACGTTATGGTTTTTAGTAATTTAAATAAATTACAGGTTAAATTGGGACGGACGCACTTATTTTTAACCCGTATTATTTCATCATATTATATGACAACGATAATGTAAAGATATATCTAAAAATAAATATTAATAAATTCTAATCCATTAAATTTAAATGTTCATTATAAGTTGCCATACAATTGGGAAGGGATTTCTTATATTTAACCCTTTCCCACCCACATACAACAAATCTGCAGCAGGCGACTTTTAAAATGTCTAGACAAAAGTGTGTAAAAGCTACATAAATTAAAGTACAATTATGGAATAGAGTTGAACACATTGTGGCAAAAGGAGAAATTTTTCATGATGAGCAATTTCTTCTTTTGTCACAATCGTTTCTAAAACTTCAGAGGCGTCAGAAAGCGTCTACTAGTGAAAAAAGGCTAAACCCGGCTTATGTCATCATATGACTTAGTTTATGCAAATATGTATCTGATATAATTAATCAGTTATTCTAAGCCATAGAATTTCATAGAAGAACAGTCTAACAATTTTCGTTTACCAATCAAATGTACCAAAAGGGCTTAGTTTTTTTTCGTAAAAATTGACGGCATTTGCTAAATATGGTGTCAATTTAACTCTTTTGAGCGCAGAATTTCCAAAAGAAGACTCTACCATGTTCAAGAACGGGCGAAACCATGTAACATGAGTTTTGGCATATTTACTAAGTTTTCTCGTAAAAGTTGACTGCACTTGCTAAATAAGGTGTCTCCAAAATGAAAAGATATCCTTTATAATGCTTAAACATGTAACTGATGTATCCGATAGACTTACCCAATACAGTTAAGTTTTACACGTGTTGAGTTCTACAAAATAATTTATCTGTTCAAATTCTACTGAAATAATTTAAAGAACTTATAGTTTGGTTGGCTGAGTTGTGACTTTAAGGGGGAAAATACGATATTTTGAAAGTGTGACGCTCTATCCATTAGAAGGTCCCTTTAACAATTTTAGCGCCGAAATTCCAAAAGTAGAAATTTCCACGTTCCAAATCGGGTGAATCCATTCTCATGTAACAAGAGTTTTTGGCATATTTTCATAACTAAATTGCAAACAATGCTGATTTCAGGTGGGAAAACTCGATACGAACTGTCTCACATGAATCTGTATTGTTTGCAAAAACCTCAACATGTCTTTGGCACTGTAGGAGATCAACAAAGACACGTTTATTTATTATTATCAGTGTAAATTCACTATCACATTTCAAATCTAGAAGGCTAACCACGAACACCATTACAAATCAAAGTACTGAAGGTACTGGTAACGAATCATTTTTAAATTTGTTTGTATAGTGATGTCAAATGATTATTGGCGTCAAAATTACTCTGATTTGTGCTGTTATTTATTTGTAAACAGAAACAATTATGGACAATATTGAATCCTGGACCCGTATTCACAAAACATTCTATTTCAGTGTTTTGGCTAAATACAAATCTAAATATTTATTTCAATCCTTGAATTACCGGTGATCCCGATTCAATTGCATTAATTTATGTTTCTATAAACAACAAGGTACAAGTAAAACTGAACGATTTACCTAATTCTAACATATTTTTATCTAATGGTTCTCAATTTCATTTCATGTATGTTGAGGTATATACAAATATAAGCTATTATAATTTACTTCATTTCAATATGATTCCATTAAAACAAACTCTGGAACACAAGAAAGGGAATAAATAGTCGAGAACATAACAAATAAATAGTTCAACAGTAATCTTTCTAAAATATAAAATGAATATAAAACAGACAATAAACATGTTATTATGCACAAGTATATGAGTATAGTCTCTGCGTAAAGTATCAACCCGGATCATCCTAATCAAGCCATGCAGGCTCACCCGGACAGACTCTTTTCGCTTTTTGTGGATTTTTTTTTCAGGAATCATTACTCTATACTTCTAATCCTCCTGGGTCGATACATTAATTTACGCAGAGTCCATAATGTTGGTTTTCTCGAGGAACGGCTCATATTCTTTTTATTTATTTATCAAAAAGTTGTATTTCTCGTATACACGAGTTTCCTTAACCCTTTCCCACTTGCAGACGATTGTTGACGCTTCAGCAGAAGACCACAGACGACTTTTGAAAACATTGTGACAAAAGGAATAAATGCTCAGTGAACAATTTCTCCACAGTGTATTTAGCTCTATTCAATAGTTCATTTATATGTTATTTCTACATTGATGCCAAGATGTTTTCAAAGCTATCTGCTTTAGACGGGTAGTATGTGGAAAATGGTTATTATTCAAATACTGTACGTAATTAAAACAGTATTTGTCATTTTTTTCCTGTGAGAGTTATTCGATTATAGTGAGCAATTTCTTCTTTTCCATCAATATTTACAAATTAATTAGCTACAATGTATTCAATGATAAGTAAAATGAGTTATTAAAACAGTATTTGTCATTTTCTGCAACTGTCTTTTTTCCTGTGAGAGTTATTCGATTATAGAGAGCAATTTCTTCTTTTCCATCAATATTTTACAAAATTAATTAGCTTCAATGTATTCAATAATAAGTAAAATGAGTTATTAAAACAGTATTTGTCATTTTCTGCAACTGTCTATTTTTCCTGTGAGAGTTATTCGATTATATAGAGCAATTTCTTCTTTTCCATCAATATTTACAAAATTAATTAGCTTCAATGTATTCAATGCTAAGTAAAATGACTCATTAAAACAGTATTTGTCATTTTCTGCAACTGTCTTTTTTCCTGTGAGAGTTTTTCGATTATAGAGAGCAATGTCTTCTTTTCCATCAATATTTACAAAATTAATTAGCTTCAATGTATTCAATGATAAGTAAAATGAGTTATTAAAACAGTATTTGTCATTTTCTGCAACTGTCTTTTTTCCTGTGAGAGTTATTCGATACTAGAGAGCAATTTCTTCTTTTCCATCAATATTTACAAAATTAATTAGCTTCAATGTATTCAATGCTAAGTAAAATAAGTTATTAAAACAGTATTTGTCATTTTCTGCAACTGTATTTTTTCCTGTGAGAGTTTTTCGATTATAGAGAGCAATTTCTTCTTTTCCATCAATATTTACAAAATTAATTAGCTTCAATGTATTCAATGATAAGTAAAATGAGTTATTAAAACAGTATTTGTCATTTTCTGCAACTGTCATTTTATTCCTGTGAGAGTTATTCGATTATAGAGAGCGATTTCTTCTTTTCCATCAATATTTACAAAATTAATTAGCTTCAATGTATTCAATGATAAGTAAAATGAGTTATTAAAACAGTATTTGTCATTTTCTGCAACTTCTTTTTTCCTGTGAGAGTTATTCGATTATAGAGAGCAATTTCTTCTTTTCCATCAATATTTACAAAATTAATTAGCTTCAATGTATTCAATGATAAGTAAAATGAGTTATTAAAACAGTATTTGTCATTTTCTGCAACTGTCTTCTTTTTCCTGTGAGAGTTATTCGATTATAGAGAGCAATTTCTTCTTTTCCATCAATATTTACAAAATTAATTAGCTTCAATGTATTCAATGCTAAGTAAAATGAGTTATTAAAACAGTATTTGTCATTTTCTGCAACTGTCTTTTTTTTCATGTGAGAGTTATTCGATTATAGAGAGCAATTTCTTCTTTTCCATCAATATTTACAAAATGAATTAGCTTCAATGTATTCAATGATAAGTAAAATGAGTTATTAAAACAGTATTTGTCATTTTCTGCAACTGTCTTTTTTCCTGTGAGAGTTATTCGATACTAGAGAGCAATTTCTTCTTTTCCATCAATATTTACAAAATTAATTAGCTTCAATGTATTCAATGCTAAGTAAAATGACTCATTAAAACAGTATTTGTCATTTTATGCAACTGTATTTTTTCCTGTGAGAGTTATTCGATTATAGAGAGCAATTTCTTCTTTTCCATCAATGTTTACAAAATTAATTAGCTTCAATGTATTCAATGATAAGTAAAATGAGTTATTAAAACAGTATTTGTCATTTTCTGCAACTGTATTTTTTCCTATGAAAGTTATTCGATTATGGAGAGCAATTTCTTCTTTTCCATCAATATTTACAAAATTAATTAGCTTCAATGTATTCAATGATAAGTAAAATGAGTTATTAAAACAGTATTTGTCATTTTCTGCAACTATCTTTTTTCCTGTGAGAGTTTTTCGATTATAGAGAGCGATTTCTTCTTTTCCATCAATATTTTACAAAATTAATTAGCTTCAATGTATTCAATGATAAGTAAAATGAGTTATTAAAACAGTATTTGTCATTTTCTGCAACTGTCTTTTTTTCCTGTGAGAGTTATTCGATTATAGAGAGCAATTTCTTCTTTACCATCAATATTTTACAAAATTAATTAGCTTCAATGTATTCAATGATAAGTAAAATGAGTTATTAAAACAGTATTTGTCATTTTCTGCAACTGTCTATTTTTCCTGTGAGAGTTATTCGATTATAGAGAGCAATTTCTTCTTTTCCATCAATATTTACAAAATTAATTAGCTTCAATGTATTCAATGCTAAGTAAAATGAGTTATTAAAACAGTATTTGTCATTTTCTGAAACTGTCTTTTTTCCTGTGAGAGCTTTTCGATTATAGAGAGCAATTACTTCTTTTCCATCAATATTTACAAAATTAATTAGCTTCAATGTATTCAATGATAAGTAAAATGAGTTATTAAAACAGTATTTGTCATTTTCTGCAACTGTCTTTTTACCTGTGAGAGTTATTCGATTATAGAGAGCAATTTCTTCTTTTCCATCAATATTTACAAAATTAATTAGCTTCAATGTATTCAATGATAAGTAAAATGAGTTACACACTATAAACCAGCAGATACCAACGAGTTAAAATTCTCGTTTTACTGGCACAATACATAGGCTGTTTTAACTGATTAACCCTTTCCTAAATATCAAAATCCGCAGCAGAAGCCTTTGAAAACATTCAGTCAAAATAATGCAAACTCTCTAAAAAGCAAAGAATTTGAAAATTTTTCATAATTAATTAGCTGTGGATTACCGTATTAAACAAAACATTTTGGCAACAATGAGATATTGCTCAAAATCCTTTTGCCACAATGTATTCAACTTCATTCAATAATTAAACTATCATTTATAGAGAATCATATATGTATAAATTATGTTTATCTTAGAATATGTATAAAAATGTATAGTAATATATGGGCCGTTCATATGCACGCGTATTCGTTGCATTGCATGTCGGGTGGACGTCCGGTTTAACTCGGTCGGACACCCCCACTGACATGTTCTACTCAGTGTGCGCGTGTGAACAATATATGGTATTTGATGTTTTATCTTCTTGTGTAAATAAGCTCACATATAGCCGCGTTGCGTGTCAGTGGGGCTGTCCGGTTAAATAACGAAGGATACCCTTGCTGACATGCGCGTGTGGTTTGTTATATTTTTGGAAATTAAAGAAACAGAAAAGTCTATCTATTTATAAAACATTTTTAAATCAAAAACATTAACACATTATGGTTACTTCCGCCTACAACATCTTTATCTATAATCAAATTAATATTCAAATTTGTTATTCCATGAATATATATTAAACAATTGCTTTTTGTTACATGTATGTAAATAATAATAATTATGTATATGACGATGAACATTTTGTTCAAGTCAAATGAAAATAAAGATTCTGATTCTGATTCTGATTCTGTGTTGCCGATATGCTTTCAAAGTTGACTGCTACAGATGTGTTAGTAAATCCTCAAATATTTCACAGCATATTATGCTCACTCATAAAGGTTATAGTAGGGTTAAACTACTATATGACCCCAAAAAAATTGCAAGAAAACGTTTTTTGATGTTTTTCTGTAGCATAAGGTCTGGATAATAACATATCAAAAGTTTACAACAATCGGAATACCAGAAAAGGTATAAATATGACGTCAAACAAAATGGCCGCCAAATCGTTAAAAAGTGCTAAAATCTACTAACATCTATTGAATTTAACAAATTCTCACCACTGTTAGTGTGAACATTAACAATATTATTTAATATCTAATATTAAGCTACATGTAGAATGCAAACGCAAACATCGGAATACCAGAAAAGGTAAAAATATGACGTCAAACAAAATGGCCGCCAAATTGTAAAAAAAGTGCTAAAATCTGCTTACATCTGTTGAATTTAACAAATTCTCCACACTGTAAGAGTGAACATTAACAATATCATCTAATATCTAATATTAAGCTGCATAGAATGCAAACGCCCTGTAACAGCTAGGCTCTATAATATTAGAATAAGGACTAACATTTTTGTACATACGGGACTTAGTCTTCAATTTCGTCATCTTCTGAAACTGGTTCTTGGACCATATTGTCACAGTTACCTTGATATTGGCAATGGCCGCAAGCTGTGGTGCATTCAAGCCCATGTTTTTTGCAGCTACATTTTAGTGTGCTGCATCCTGTAGTGCATCCGCATCGGACCATTTTAAGCAATGCGTCTGGTGCAGGACTAGTATCCATCATCAGTGGAACAAGTGTGTCCCCTTGTATTTTCCAACCCCATTCAGTAGGATCCATGCCGTCATCCTTGCACATCCACTGCATGACCTGTAAGTAAGTTCGTCGAGAGTGAAAGTTTGTGGCAGAGGTTGTTGGAGGAAGTCTTTCGGGATTCACAAATGTCTTTGCTGTAGCCACTTTCTTGCGAAGAACACTATAGCGTAATGACACAAGAGACTCACATTGCGTTCCACTAAACAATGACATCATTGCTCTGCACCCGGTGGTTTCTACAGTAACTTGATCTGCATTTGGTGTACAAAAGATATTTGAACAAGCACGTAAGACAGAATCGCCCTTGACGACATTTTGGAAGACAGACTTCTTGCCGACTCCAAAGATTCTTGAAGTGGTGTCGCAACCAGAGAACGCATGTGCGAATAACAGTGTAGAGCAGACATCATCACCAAGTAACTGTTTCAGAACCTTGATATTATACACATTTGGTTTCTCTCTGTCTTTGTCGGACCGAAAGTAAAGATCATGGCAGTCCTTTGTTCCGTGATAGAGTAGCAAGACTAGCAGATCTGTGTCTTCGCCGATGAGAGTTGTTGACTTGTAGGATGACATTGTAACTGCTGCTTTCACTATATCTACATCTGCATCTCCTTCAGCGTGTATGACATGGCAGTCTTTCTGTCGCAAGCGGTCTGCGATCAGATGGATGAGAGCTTGTTTGTTTATATCATTTGAGAGGAAATCATCCTTTTTCCCAACAAATTTTGTTGCATCTGATATGTTGACCTTATTTATAACTTTAGTTTTCCGACGCTGATGCGTATTGTCCTTTGTACTTGGTCTTCCATTGTATCCATCAAAGACAATGCTGGCCTTCCCATAGAGATCAGATGTGAAAGATGCATAAGTATCGGCAATTGAACTGTAGGTGCTTCCTTCCTTCCAGTTCAATCGATGTAGAAGTGAACCTCCATCAAGGACGTAGTGATCAGTCTTTGGAATGGACTGAATTACAGCATCATCTGATGAAGTGACATGGATTCGTATGGCGCCCAGAAGTTGTGCTTTATCTGGCTTCCGTAAAATAGACTTGGCTTCAAACAAAGATGGCGGGTATGGCGAAAGTTCATACTTCATCACCTCATCTAGACAGAGATCTCCAGACTGCGATACCACCAGGAACCTCTGAAACAACAGAGCTGGATCAATGGTTTGGTCCTCAGCAACCTTGATGGCCCGAGCTGATGCTAGTGTCTTGACTTTAGACTTACGTCTGTACGAGTATGAAAAGACAGATTGTCCTTCCATTTGTTGAACTGTGTCTCTTCCTACAACAAAAAGGTCTTGAACATTTACGTCCTTATCAGCATTTATCCCTGTGATAATGTTTCTTAATGTTGTCTCCTCAGAGAAGGGAGAATGTGGTTCAAGCGTGGTTGCAAGTTTGATCAAGTCCGCCCTGTCTCTCTCCATTCGTGAGGCAGTTGCCTCCTTGTGTTGTTGACTTGTTGTGTACACTGTTTTATTGAAGTCCTGCATGGCAAAGTTGTAAGCCGAGGATATTGGAGCAGACATTGTCCAAATGGCTCGTTGGTGTTCAGTCATGCCACTCCCTCTGGTTAATCCACCTGTACTCTTCAGGGACCGCATCAGAGTCTGTTCAATGACCAAGTCGGAGCCAAGGCCAGCCCAGTACTGATTGGTGCGCCTTATGACATGGAATCCATTACTAAATTTCTGGAACACTGCAGGATTTTCAGTTTCTAACGCCTCCATTTTCTGGAGGTAGAGATATGCAGACTTCAAATAATTGGAGTGCCCAGCAGCAGCAAATATTGGTAAGCACTCAGATATAGCGTGGAGGTGCTTCTGCCACGACCCTGTGCGATCAGCTTTGATGAGCTCCTGTGCAACTCCTAACATTTGCTGGTAGATCAGCCACAGTTTGCTGGTTTTTGAGCTATTGGATAATTCACATTTTTTAGAAGTCATGGCTTTGACAATCTTTTCAATGCAATCTGATTTCAATAATGTGTCCAAATCAATTTCACCGGCCTCCATTAGAGTGTACAGTCTTTCCAGTTCTTGCATGAGATTCTCAAAGTCTGGCTCACCTTCAGTGACTTTGGCTGCAATCTGTTGCGTCAGACACTGACTAACAAGAAGATGTCCGCGAAATGAGCGCTGCACAGCTTTTCCGCTCATCATGTGTACCACTGCGTTTTCACCGTATATCGTCTCCAAGATATATTTGAGGCCACTCCCATCCATTAATGTTCCTATAGCCCCCAACAAATTCATGAATGTGTGGAAGCTCCCTAATAACAGCACAACATCTCGTATTGAACTATTGTCAGGAACCTCGTGTATTATCTCAGATGCTTTCCAAAAAAGTGGCTGGTCAAAAGTGACAACTGGTGGGGTGTTATACTTAGATGTAAGCTTGCAAATAAACTCAAGAGTAGAAAAGATGCATGTCTTGTCGCCAGGGTACATATCGATCATTGGAAGAAAGACTATCGATGACTGTCCAGGGTGCTCATATTGCTTGTATAGTACGTGCATCATTCCTTGCCAATTTGGTACTGGTTGACTGAAGCGAAAGGATAGCTCCCACAATATGTCAATATCATTTACCATATTATCTAGAACTGGCAATGGTTGAAATTTTATACTACGACGTGTGGTGTGCTTAGCGAAGCGATACTCTACGATGTCCACCTTTGTTTGGTCAAGGATGTTTAAATCGGAGAGTTTTCGTCTGAGAATTGTCCGACTGATTTGTTGGCCTGGGGTTACGGCTGCTATCATCCCCATGCCATGGAATGTACCCTTTCCATCTAGGGACACAATGTTGTGGTCGACGTTATCTGCTGCAAATAACAGCATCATATCAGCTTTGTTGTTTGTACCTAAAACATCAGGAGCAACTGAAGAGGCGGCGTTTTCCTCAAACCTTTGAACTTCTGTGTATGAGGAGGAATAACCCATAGAAGACAGGGTGTCTATCAAAAACCTTGATCGGAAGTGATGATGCATTTGGACACCGAGCCCCAACTGTAACGGCGCTATCACAGACCTTGGACGCACTGCCTGAACAATTGTTTGTCCAATACTCGCTTCTTTCCGATGAGTGTCCTTTCCAACTAGAAGATGTTGAAGCATACAGTGCAAACTAGGTGGAATGTACTGTAAAGCAGATTCGAGTATGAGGTCTGTTGCTTTCGGATATTCATCCTTTAAAGGTGTAACAAGGGTCTTGATATCACTTCTGATGAATTTGGCAGCAGTTTCTATTATCGCTTTCTTATGCTCTTCCTCGTCATCCTTATTTGCCATATTGAAGTAATCGCGTAATATTTGGGTAGTCTTCTCTCGAAATGTCACAATATCATTAAGTCCCTCACCCTCAGCCACGAATAAAGAATCTCCATAGCGTTCCAAAAGTTTGGACTTCAGATACTGATTGCCGTATGGGGCAGAATCAGTATCGTGCAAGTATTCTGTCATCTTACTGGCAAGGTCGGTAACCGTCAATTGTTCCTCATCATTCTCCTCAAAGTAGTGACACGTCATTACAAACGCCTGTTCCTGGTCCGTGTCCTTTGGACGCCCAGCTTTCTTTCGCTTACTACTAGGCCCTGCCATGGTGTGGTTCATAGGAACATCTCGACCAGTTCGAAAATTTGTATCACACGAATGATGGTACAAAGAGTCTGCAGCGTGAAGGTCTTTACTGAAGTATTCAATGCGTCCCTGGATAGTTAAACCCCATTCATCTCTTCGTGTTTTACTGTGTGCCAGTATCTTTTCCACAAAGTTATATGTTCTAACACAACTATAGTTCTCGTAATAAACATTAACTTTGCTCGTTAAAACTTTTTCCCCACAGAATAAGCAGTCTGTTTTACTATCAAATGGTCCGATAGAGAGGCGTGCACTTCTCTTGACAGATGATGTAGAATCAAATTTAGATTTCTTATCTTTTTCAATGTACTTTTTGTTAATATAAGTCGAACGACAAGACTTGTGTACTGTAGTTCCATCTGTTACAGTGATGTTGTTACCTCTCTCTACACTTGCATTATTGATGCCATCAGCTCCTTTTTTACCAATCTTAACTTCATCTTCAGATCCTAATTCTTTCTGACATAAGGGACAGGGTTCTTGATTTGCACTCATTATCAAGCATTGCAATGTATGAAATAGTGTTTGTTTAAAACGAAGTCCAAAATGTGTACAATACGTGTTTACCTAACGGCTACCCTCGTATTTATCCCCTAATAAGTAGATTTTTAGCCATTTTTAACGATTTGTGTGACGTCATATTTAGACCCTTTCTGGTATTCCGATTTTGGTAAACTTTTGATATGTTCTTCTCCAGACCTTATGCTAAAGAAAAACACCATAAAACGTTTTCTTGCAATTTGTTTGGGGTCAGCGCATTTATTTCATAGTTTGACCCTCCTATTATACAAACAATGGGCAAAAGGGTTTGGGTTAGTAGAATAACAGTGTTTAATGTAATGTTTTGGTGTAGTTATAAGAGTATAACAAGAAATTGCCAAATTACTCAGCAAAGGGTATTATGTCAGCTGTGTAATTTTGCAGTTTCGTGTTGTACTCATATAACTTTTTCAAAACATTACCTTAAACCCTTTATTGTACTATTACTTTATTGTATCTTCACCAAAACATATATTTAACTCTTATAATTGCTGTTTAGTGGGAAAGGTTTATTTTTCACCAAATATTATTTTTGAAATGGGAAATATAAATTGAAAATTTGGATCACTTTTCTATGCTTTCTATGTTCAAAATAAACTGGTCATTTGATCAATTTGGTTTATCGGAAAAAATAAACTCAATTCCTTTAAGTCACGTGATCCTTTTAAAACCAATCAAATCAAGCGATTCACGGTGTATTTGAACCAACTGCAATTATCATTAGATAAAAGCCTCCCATAATGCAGCATAATTAATCAGTGAATGTTTTGAGGACGCAGTATATCTAGCATTATGAAATAATAATTTTGTTTTAAACTAATGCATGCAACAAGTTATTTCGAGTTCAATCCTGAAAATTGAGCCCATTTGCTCTGTCGACCAATAACAGAAAGGAACCCATACCCCACCTCTCACTACCCCCTATTATATCCTTCCATTGTTTCTTGGACCGTGACCATTGAAATGTATAGGGATCGTCGAAATCAGTGAAAACGTTTTGTTTCCTTGATGACTATCTGAACTTCTATACAACGAAATGAATGGGATAGGGATGAACACAATCAGTGAAGTATGTACCCGGAAATAATCTGTTAGATGAAGTACTTTTTATAATGAGCAATTTCTCTTTTTTGACACAATGTATTTAGCTTCATTTAATAATTGAGCTTTAATTGATCAAAGATTCTTCATATTTTGCCTATATACTTTCAAAAGGCGTCTGCTACCGATCATTAAAATCAGACCAAAATAACTGTTGTACGTATATCGGATCTGACGACACTGTATAATAGGTCGTCTCAAATTGACCTTACACACTTAAATATTCATGAGCAGGTGCTCTTTTCTTTTGTGTCAAATGAAGTCGAATTTAACAACCATCGCTAGGCGGTTCTATACAACAGGACCTCTCGGTTATTTATATGGGTAATCTCCCTTGCGTTATACCTTGGGCGATTTTGTAGTCAATAATTTAATGGGCTGGCGGACAGGTCAATCTGAGACGACATGTATGGAGCAGTCATCAGATATATATACGAGAGAGCAAAGTTTATATCTGATTTTAATGATATTGGAGAAACACATAATCAGTGTAGTAGATACCCAGAAAAACTCGTTTTACTGCCACCTTCTATAATCTCATTTCCAGCGATCCACGACACTGATGTCGTAACCATCTGACCAGGTTTGAGTCTCAGCACTGCAACAGCCGTACCCTGTCCACCGGTCGTTTCGTCCGGTCCCATTTTATCACTAAGAGCTTTTACCACGTTGACGAAATGACTGTACGGTCCGCCGGACGACGTCTTCTGTATGCTAACCTCCACGTATGTCCCCCTACTAGCCACGACTTGTATGTTGAACACGTATGTTCCAAGGAACGGTGCAGTGAACTCGCCCGTGTTTTCATCGTAATGGTTCCCAAAGTTTGTTACTACGCGGTCGAATTTTAGAACGTCAAGGCGATTGGCCGACAGGGGTTGATTTCTCACCACTTGAAAGGCTGAATGCCTATTTCGTTGATGACCTTTAAACAATAAAAATAAAATGTAAAAAGATATCCCTATCCCTTATACAGACATTGTGAAGCATCTGAAACAGACGACTTGTGTGTGATAACATTGTGGGAAAATAAATAGAAATTGCTTCAAAACGAGCAATACTCCTTTCCCCACAATGTTTTCAACTCTTTATAGAAGGTTATACCTCGAATGTTCCTTATGTACTACCTGGTTGTCAATACAGTCTTTAAACTCTAAACAGCCAGTTCATAGGAAAATGTAGAATGTAGCTTTCTGCAAATAGTGTAGATCCTGCACAGTCTGTGCATCCGCACGGTCTGATCGAGATCTACTCAGTTCACATATAACTTACATGGAATTGTTAGAAGCTATTTCAATGTATGTAGATTCTGATGAGACGTACTAGATGTATCGGCTGATCAGAACCTAGTGTTTTCAGAAATGCTAACTTGTACCTTTTCGGTAAGTTAATCCCATTGGAAATTGGCTTTATGGCATGAAGCCAGTTGAGATTAAAACGAATAAATAAACTTCGTATATACAGTGTTCTCGCAATAACTCGAACTCAAAGGGACCATTAAATCACTTCGAGTTATTCTTAAGTGTTTATTACGAAAAGCAAGCCAGTGGTAAAGTCATACGAAGAAAACAGCACAGCAGCAGATCTACACTGTTTTCAAACGACAGATCAGTTTGTTCAATATTTAACCCTTCGGTATCACCCGATTGTTTGATAGGATTTAATACCGTTTTCAACAATATCTCAGTCATATCACTAACCCATAGGTTTCCTGGCTTTCTCATACCAGTACTCCACACAACAGACCCCCCCCCCCCCCCCGAACAAAACACAACTGGCTGCTTTTCCACATAGACTGTTAGCCCATTCATGGAAGACTACTGACTCTGGTTACAGGGTATCACCCGACCAGATGTTTGTGAAACTGTTCGCAGATTAACTCAATATACCAAATCGCCAAATGAGCCAAATGACGAGACAACCAACATTGTGGACTCTGCGGAAAGTATAGACATTGATCAGCTTAAGCATGCCGCGCAGGCTAACCCGAACAAACACCTTTTTCCCCTCTTGAGGATTTTCTGTGTCAGGCTGATCTGGGTCGATACATTACGCAGAGTCCTTAATGTATATTGTTTTTTTTGTGTGAGGGGAGGGGGGGGGGGGCTTTTTTGAGATCATAACTGTTCTACAAATGCTATATGGCTTCTACACGACATGGTTGCGACTGACAGCGAAGATGCTGAAGATGCGCATATTGATCTCGATCTTCGCTGTGCACGCAGTCAAAAAGAGTTCGGATTTCATGTGGAATAGCTGAAATAGTAAACATTTAAACATTTAATATCTTACCTCGTTTGCCATATACTTTGCCTGCAATGGCTTCGCTGGGTAAACATAGTGACACAAACGCCACCACAGTCAGCACGGTTATCCTAGAATAAGATCGGTACATTGTTGTCTTTTTTTGAATGTATAGAATACACTAAAATATTTTGTGTAGAGAGAATATAATGAATTAATGTCAACTGTATAGCAATACTAGTAGTAGTAGTAGTATCTGTGGTGATAGTTGTTGTTGTAGAAGTATTATTATTATTAGTAGTAGTAGAGGTAGTAAATGCTGTAGTATATGCCGGCTGTAACAGAAGTGATAGTAGTGTTGTTCGAATAAAAGTTATGACGTTTTAATTCCGCTGATAACATGTGTCTCTCTATGTATTTGTTACTACACAATAACAACTTGAAATATCATTTGAAATGTTTTATTTACTACGTTATAAGCTTTTCTTAAAATAAAAATCTCAAAATGAAAATGGCAGCGTATTTTCATTAAAATATAAACGGTGAAATATAAACGATAGTTGTCTACTTGACAACACAACCTGTTAACTGAAGGTTTATTTTTACACTTCAATAATGCTTGTTAATGTCGCGTATTTATCATGCAATGAGCAGATTACGTGACGTATAACACTGGTATGATAAACCTTTTGTTTACATGTCTACTGGTATGATAAACTTTTATCTTTATCAGTCTACTTATTTTTAGAAATGACGTAATCGCTGGAACTACTTTTTCTGAAATATAAATGAGCCGTTCCACCAGAAAACTATCGAACCGGATCAGCCTCAGCATGCCGCGCAGGCTAACCCGGACAGACACGTTTCGCCTCCTGTGGATTTTCTGTTTAAGGAATCATTGATCAATACCTCTATCCCCCTGAGACGGAAAGTGTCGGACCGGATTAGCCTGCGCAGCCTGATCTGGGTCGATACATTACACAGAATCCATAATGTTGGTTTTTATCGTGGAACGGCTCAATTATGTTAATAGTAAAGCAGTCAAAGCAATGAACAAACATAAAATAACAATCAGAAATAAAGTTATTATTGTTTTAATTACAACAAATTTTACAATGCAAATTACAAATCGAAAAGAATATCTTTATATAAATCACACGGGATCTGCATGTTCAGTCTTACTTGATGAACTGTCTTTCTTCGTTAGCATACATAGACCTTTTTATTCTCACATGATCAGGTAATAGGTAACCTTGTTTAAAAACAATCTGAAGCGCGTAATGTCCTATTTCTGTTTCCACAAGTCATTGTAATGCACTTAAATGACTCCACGATAAACGACAAATGTTTAATTCCTATCGTCAGTATGTGTTCTACCACGATAAAGGGTTTTCGAACAGCCTCATCTACCCTTGGATTCCTCTTTCATACAGCAGTTCCGACAGAAAATCATTATGCATTCGAGATATCTAGAAAATGTTTCTTCTTGTTAAACTTTATCATTTACGTACAGCAAGTGTTTAAATGATCATTCTTAAAACTAAAAGTTTTGTAACGTGTCTTCGACATGTCTACCCACAACAGTGACGGTATCCTTTTCCAAAAATGAATGTCTCTAATCTAAACGACGACTAAGCCTAAGCATCACACTTGTCTCTCTTGTCTTGAATATAGTCATCTGTATTTAAACTTCGAGTATTACTTGAACTTCCATAGCCTGAACTAACTTTATCCATTGACTTTTAGATCCAACACAACTATTCATTTTCAAAACACGGCGGTTGACATACGTGTTAACCTATCTTGTGTACTGAAGCGACGGCCAATCCGCAATACTTACACTTTTACTAAGAATATGTTCGAGTTAATATTGCCATTTTAAGGTATTATGTCACACGAGATATACAAATTAAGTAGTAATAATCGAGAAATATGGAGTTGAAGTCGGAACTATTTAGCTTCCGTATGTCGTGTGTACACAATGTAATTCGCGATTATTGCACGCGCGTGACGTCATTCTATTTTAGGTGAGGTCATTCAAGGAATGGACTTTTGTAATAATATTATTTATTAAAACTAGTTTAAATGAATGTAGATTTACCTGAAAACATAATTTTACATGCAAGATAAATAGAATATTACGTCCCTGACTTTCGATATGAACTTTATCAGACTCGGCTGTGAGAAAGGATAATTGTCTCTCCAAAGGCTCGCCAATTATCAATTCTCCCAACCTCGTCAGATAAAGTTCATATCTTACGTCAGGGACATAATATTCTCTATTTATACTACAGTCAAAACCTTTAAAATTTAACTCTTCTGACGCAGACTGCTTTCGAACACAATGTCCAATTTCTCCTTTTCCGCATTTCTTTTTAATCTTTTCAATATAAACACTTTCATTTATAGAGAGGTTTTCCCCATAGTTTAATCTAGATGTTTCACCGAAGTCGTCTGCTGCAGATTTGTTTTATTATGTAAAAAGGGTTCACAAACAAACATGAGTCAACATTCTTTTTCGGCGAAACTACGAGATAACTGGCATGAACGTCAATTAACCCCCACCCTTCTCACATACAAACGCTTTCTGATGCCTCTACACACGACGTTTGAAAACATTGTGACAAAAGGATGAATTGCTCTTAATGATTTCAATAATAATACTTTTATTTAAAGAACATGTCCATAGGTTGCCTAGGTGATTTGATTTCTACAAAAATCCGCTTATATTTGAGCCGTGTTCCCCGAGAAAACAAGGGATTTAATTACAACTGTTTTCCTTAACTCTTTCTCCCATGAAACAAATCTACAGCAGACGACTTAAATATCGTCTGTTTTACCTTTATGAATGAAAGTTTTATCATTGCATTGAGTTGAACCTCATCGTGTCAGAGTATTCTAAAAACTCGTCTGCTACAGATGCGTTAGGATGTTAGATGTATTTAGGAGAAGGTTATTGGATAATCATATACCCAAATTAATAGTCTTTTAGTTTCGATTCGCACCGAAATAAATACAGTAGTTAAAAGGTTTGAAACCGATCTGTGTCAGTCTATAAATAAACAATCCGATTTAGGCACTACGGTTAAAAAAATACAAGAATCGGTATCTACCTTATGTACTAGCATTACTAATGTACATGATTCCCTCACTAAAGTAAAAATAGATATCGGAAACCTTTGCAAACCCGTAGAAACAGTATCAGTGTCTATGCCCAACGCTCTGGAAACGACCAAACGTACCAGCTCAAACATAATCGAGTGTGGCCTATCTCATAGATCAAGCTCTAATACATCAAATACACAAACAACTACGTTGAGTACAACCAACTCTAATGAAGAAAACAACTTCATCATCCAAGTAGATAATAATGAATCTGTGTCACTACCTGAGCCCGAAAACAGACAACAACCTGGACAATCTCAAATTCAAAACCACAATATAGAAACGGATATTGTTCCTAATGTGATAATAACATTTGACAAAAATGACATGGAACAGGACTTCACCTTCGGTAACATGAAGATTCCGACAGTGATAACAAATAGAGAAACAGCTAATAAAACGCGACAAGAACGCTACGCCCCTCATAAGAAAATGGGGAAAACCTTTATTGGAAAAAAGGTGAATTTCTCGATAATAAATCAAGAAATGGAAACTGCTAAAAGCCTCAGAAACACTAAGACCCGTTACAACGAAGGCTATTCGCCACCAGACGAAGTACTCCATCATAATGAAAATGACTTTGAAAACCACATAAAGCGAAGAACAAAACACTACTTCATAGGGGGGTTTATGCCCTATATAACTGAAGAGCACATATCACGTTTTGTCGCTGACCGAGGTTTTAATGCTAGAAAAATAATTATATTCCGTAACTACAACTACAATAATGCCAGCGTACGCTTAGAAGTAGAAAACGACGGAAATACAGACTGCCTAACAGACGATCCATACTTCTGGCCCTGGGGTATTGTATGTCGCCCATGGCAACCGAGAAATAAAAGAAGCAACTACCACGAATCGAAAAACAGACACTACCCAGACTCCTACGAGAATGAACGGGCTGCAGAAAGCAACTATCACAACCGTTACACTCCACTGAGTGGTTGTAAAGATGTTGATTAAACTGTGTTCATTAACAACGGTGATCAAATCACAAGTGATATTTGAAAGAAAATATATAAGAAATAGTCAAAGCAGTTGTAAAAATGAAGATTACAATGTTTTCAGAATCATGTGAAGAATCAGATTAATCTGTTATATATATAAATACAGTGCAAAATAATGACGAATCAAAATATACGACTTACAACATGGAACGCGACTGGTATAATGTCGAGTTCGAGTTATCTAAGTGATTTTCTCATGGACAATGGCGTAGATTTCTGTGGTCTGAGTGAGCATTGGCTATTTAAACATAATTTACATTTCCTGAATTCGATAAGTAACAATTTCACGAGTTATGCAATATCAGACCCTGATTTGGATGTTGTTGGTAATCGAAAGGTTGGAAAAGGTGGCCTTTGTATATTGTGGAAAAAATCACTATCGAATAGGGTTACATCTCTACCTTTAAACTTTGACAGTATTATCGGTGTTCAATTTATGTGTAGTCCAGGATCTTATTACTATATATTCCAGGTATACGTACCATGTAAAAATCATTCTATACATGCATATAAACGTTCATTAGAACAGATAGAAAATGCAATAAACAGTTATCGTGGTTTAGGCGATATTATATTAATGGGTGATTTTAATACTGAACTTCCGATATGGTCGGATAGCAATACGACAATAAACCTCGATAGTAGGGGCAGGTTACTGTGTCATGCGCTTGCATCATTAGACCTGGTCCCGGTAAATTGTCTCCCTTTGTGTAAAGGTCCAAGATACAGTAATGTACCTTACAACAGTACGAGGGAAACATTGATTGACTACATATTTGTTCCATCTGCTAACGTGTCCCGTGTTAAAGACTTTATTATACATGACGATCATTCATTGAATGTGTCTACACACCGTCCATTATCGTGCGAAATGAAGTACGACTTACAGAACGACCGTCCTGGTAATGAAAATCCAGATACGGTTATATGGAAAAACGTAAAACAGAGACATATTGCATTATATACTGATCACATTGAAAGGAGCATTCCTTTCCTTTGAGTAATCTTGCTGAATTTCAAATTTCAGGTGAAAAGGATATCGATCAAGTATATGAAAATATTGTAACAATGATTAAAAACACTGAAGCAAAGTGCATTCCTAGGTCAGTTTTCAAACCCTTTATTAAACCATATTGGGATAAGGATTTAAGTTTGCTGCATAACACGTGCGCAGTGGATTAGTAAAAACAAACCACGTGGTGAGCATATATCATATATTCTATACAAATCTGCAAAACACGATTTCCGCAAAATTCACAGGCAGAAAGTGCAAAAACATATCAATAAACTAGAAGAAGAAATTGATCGAACTGCATAGACAGATAGTTGTGCTTTCTGGAAAATAGTGAACAAAAGACGAAAATCTAAATCGCAACCAACTTTTGAAATGACGTTTAATGGTAATCGGTGTTATTCACAGGAAGAAATCAACAATGGTTGGGCTGTATATTTTAAAGACCTTTATTCTTGCGATGATAACGATATTACGAATTCCGCTGAAAATACCATGAATTTAATATGCAACAGCAGTGAGCACGCTAATAGTCAACTTACAAATCTCAGTGGACGATGTAAAAACGGCATTAAAAACATGTAAAAGGAATAAAGCATGTGGACACGACGAAATATATTATGAAAATCTTATTTTCGGCGGAACTTCCCTAACGTACGTCCTAACTCATCTATTCAACGCGATGAAGGATTTAGCGTACTGTCCATTACATTTGAAAAGGGGAGTAATTATTACTCTTTTCAAGGGAGGTAAAAAAGACAAATTGAACCCTGATTCGTATCGCGCCATATCGCTATGCTCAACGGTACTAAAGTTGTATGAAAAGGTTATATTAAATAAAATAGACTATGAATCCAAACTCAATACTATACAGGGCGGTTTCCAGAAGAACTTAAGTTGTAGTTTAACATCATTTATGGTACGGGAAACAATCTACAGTGCTATTGAGAATAACTCAAAAATATATACATGCTATTTAGACGTAAAGCAGGCTTTTGATCACGTAAATCATAAGCTACTTTTATCAAAATTATATAGGAACGGTATAAATGTGAATTTCATCAAAATTGTTAAAAGTTTACTGACAGATATATACAGCTGTGTGCGATCTAATGGCTTAAAGTCAGACTGGTTCCCAATCATGAAGGGCGCAAGGCAAGGACAAATAATAAGTGCAATTATGTACTTATTCTATATCAATGACTTAATGGACTCATTAGACGCCAGTGAAGACTGCTTCAAGTTGAATACTATCAAATACGGCTGTCCTACTGTAGCAGACGATATGTTATTAAATTCATTTACTAAAAACGGCTTACAGAGACTTATGGACCTTTGTTACAGTAACTCAATACACAATAACTATACGTATAATCACACAAAGTGTAAAGTTATAGTTTATAACGAAAGCGCTAATGAATATAAAATCACAAATCGTGAATGGAATCTCGGTCCAAACAGTGTTGATGAAGGAACTAGTTACCTTCACTTAGGTATCCAAAACGAAAAAAATATGAACCTAGATGTTAGTGTGCAGGAGTGTTGCTCTAAACTTAGAAGAACGCACTTCAGTTTGAACAATTCTGGAATCAGCCGAAATAGCATGCACCCACTGTCCCTAAAGCGTATCTATGAAACAGTTGTTCTATCGAAGGCGCTTTATGGTAGTGATTTGTGGAACGGCCTCACTGTGACACATATTCAGTCTCTGGAACGAGCACATAATCAGTGTATTAAACATATGCAGGGCATGCCGCGTTCAACACCTACTGTGATCGCCTTGAGCTGTTTAGGTATCATGTCCTTAGAAAATTATATAGACAAGAGAAAGCTAGTTCTTTTTGGTCAATTATGTAAATTGTATGCTGATAAGCGGATCAAAGATATGTTTAACTACAGACTTCAATGCTTTATGCAGAAACCAAGCAAAGCAAAAGGCTTTATGCCCGATATCTACCGTGTGTTGGGAAAGTACGGTTTGACAAATATACTAACGGAATATTTGTCAAGTTCATACTTTCCCAACCCCTATTCATGGAAGAAAGTAGTTAATCAGTCTTTGAATGCTTACATGAAAAACCAAATAATAACCACAATAGAAAACAACCAGGCTTTACATAGTTTTAAACTTCTGCACTATGACTTTTCACCATGCAATATATGGTACTTCAGCAGACTATATAGGAGTCATTTGAAATACTGCTATACGGTAATACATGTAATTTCCAGGTTGTTTTCTAAAAAGTATAATACATACTGTCCAAACTGTAAAGAGTCTGTTTTATGTGTAGCTACACACCTACTACTATTTTGTTCTGTAAACGAACCAATACGAGAGAAGCTTTGGGTACAGCTTTTCTCTTCCTTAGGAGAGGCCGATTTCAACACATTTATTTGTATGAAACCCGACGAGCAAATCATTGAACTGTTATCTGGCTGTATGTCATTTGTTCTCGGTGATAACTCCCGAGTCGCATGTTTTAAACATTGCCTGAAATATGTACATTACTTGAGTAAGAATATTGTATGTATATCTATTTCTTAAAGGTATATATATATATATATATATCGGGTATGCTCGATGCGGGTATGTGTATATACATATAGGTATATATATACATCTGAATGTATGTATATATGTATGTGTGTGTATGTGTGTATATATGTGTATAAATATAATTATATATTTCTGTATTTACCATTATTTGCTCATACATTGTGGGCTGTGTGCATGCATGTGCTCGTGCGTAAGTGCATATGTCCGTGTTTGCGCGCGCGCGAGCAAGCGTGTTTGTTTATATAAAATTGTATATTGTAATGTCGAAATACCACTATAACCAGACAATAACATGATATTTATGCGACACATTCTAGCATCAAATATAATATAGGCTACCACATCCTCTGGTAATTCTTTTGTGAAAAGAATTGCTGATGGATATTCAACATACAAAACATTTGAAATGCTGCTGTTCCTTGAGTTTCGTTTCGTTAAGAATAAGCATGAACTTTCTTACATACAGATATAGTCGCGTAGCATGCGTGCATTAAATGATTAACCTGCACCCTCATCATGATCCTTTTACATTATTGCATCCACAACCACCAAACAAATCCCTCCAATACGCATATACACACTTGCTTAAATTGCCTATGTTCGATGTTACTTGTATGTCTCTTATAGCAACCTGTAAATAACTAATATGTGGACTGTTTACTGTTATTTCTTTTATTTGTCGTATTATGTATGTATGTATTTACTCTTCATTTATGGAGGAAATAAAGAAATATCTATCTATCTATCTATGTATAACAGCTGATGAATGAACATACGGTCATTGAATAGAGTTGAACACATTGAACAATGACTTTCACCTTCATAACGCCCAAAGATTCAATTTATTAAGACATATTTAATTTACAATTCCTTCCTTCAGATTCGAAGGACTTAAAACAGTTGGAACATGTATACGCATTTTGATGAATCTGTCATAGACGACAATTGAAAACACGGTGGCAGAAGCAGGAAATGCTGATAATACTGTCATGTCTAGAAATATTTTTGACCATTTTTTTGTCGTCTATATTTTCAAACTTGTCTGGTGCAGATGTGTCGTATGCTGGAAAGGGTTAATGGGTAACGCGATCAAACACGTGGTTGTATTAACTCTTTCCCCTATACAACAAATCCACGGCAGACGACTTTCAAGACATCAAGGCAAAATTATTGAAAATCTGTGTTAAGTATGAAGATATAATAGAACCTGTCAATGGGAAAATGTACAAGATGACTTTGGTGAAGAGTAAAGATTCAGATTCAACATTGCTAAGAAATGCAAGCCGTCTGTTGTGAACATGCAGGTTCAATTAGTATATTAAGTTGAAATTATTGTGGCAAAAGGATAAATTGGTCATTATGACATTGAGCAATATTCCCGTTTTCCTCACTGTTTTCAAAAGTCATTTGCTGCGGCCGCGTCAAAATATATCAGCATGTCGGAAAGGGTTAACGTAGTGATTTTGCATAAAAAAAGCGAACAAAAAACGCGACAAACTCCTTGTCCTATATTTTGCTAATTTGTATATATTCGATAGTTTATTAAAGTCTCATCAATACATCATATATACATCACATAATAAAATATAGCTTAAAACATGTATTGCCACTCAATGTATGAGTTATAAGAGACTATAGTAAGAACATTACTATACATAACTAATACAACATCTTAATTCGATATATATACAACACATAATATTGCACATATTGGAAACAATATATCAATATTTACAAAACTAAGAAACTAGAAACAAATGCTAATCTTGTTTTAAAACTTAATTAAATCAAACACACTAAAATACTGAAAACATGAACGCGCACAATCGTGCATAATTAAGAACTGGGTGTAAAAAATCGATTATCACCCCGGTCAGACCGTAGATGAACTGATTAGCATTAATTTCTAGCTATACGTAAGATAACACAATACAATATTATAAGAAAACAACAACATTACTTACACAAATAAAACATCCTAGTATTAAGAATATCATTGCAGGTTTTGGCACTAAGTCTTGACAACATATTATTTGCTAAGATATAAGACAACTTATCTATATCAGACATACTTTGAAATAACGGATTAATAGCGTTCGCCTTTTCTAACAATGGCATTCGTATAATATTATACAACCTACAATAGAATAGCACATGTATTTCTGATTCAACAGTGTTGCAAAAAGGGCAAAGACGATCATTTAGGGCAAGATTTTCATATCGGCCCGTTTCAACTCGAATAGGGGCTACACCACATCTAAACTTACTTAACGCTGCCCTATGTTTTGGCGGCATAATCAATTCACAATCATTTAACAGAATAGTTAATTTTGTACTTGCAATAGTTTCTTAACTTATTTCTACCCCTTCCACGTATACCTTCCGGTCTATTTATAGAGTCGTGCCAATCATTGACATACGCAGACATCATTTTATCATATAACTGGCTAACAACGGTGGATTTTGGTACATTGCCATTCATATTAGTATATGTATCTAAGTCAAGGCTTAACATTTTCTCATTTACATAATTTGTAAGAGCCGCGTGTCTAGGAGGGGCGGGTAAGGCGGGCGGCATCTGCGTACGCTGTACACTCATGTGACTCTTTTCAGCGACCACGGGCTTCCACTTCACTGTCCGTCTAAGTGTAACAAGCCCGAGATGTATACTTTTGACTAAAACAAATAGAACTGCAGCCCCTTTTGTTCAAAACAAATTTACCTTAAAATGCGTCCATTAAATTATTTTGATGTAATGATTATTTCAGGTAATATTTGTTTTTAAGAACAGAGTTGTATTAACGTATACATATAAATGTATCTTGTTACATACAAAACATTTTTACATAATATTAACATTATGTGATAAACAATAGAAATTGACAAGTTCAAAAGAGAATGAACAGAAATTTTAAATTTCATAAATATAGCTTAATAATAACACAGGTTATGCTAATTTTGGCTTGAAAATATAATTATTATCGAAAAGTAGAAAAAGAAAATAAATTGAATACAATGTACATAAGTCTTAAATTGCACATATTTTGTTTTTTATAGTAGTAACATTTGATGGAAAGTTTGCGTATTTCTGTGTATACTTAACACTTGAGAACGAACTCGATATCGCGTGTATCACATAACTGACATAGACGTTCTTATCTCTGTAATGTATTATTTCCATACCTGCTAGACTCTATACGTAGGTTATGTGCAGATATACGGAGTCTCGTTAGGCACCTCCGTGACCCTTTACATATTAGTAAATTTAAATAATTTCACAAACCAAAACTAGTCTTAACATGCGAGTATAGAATGTTTAAAACATTATTATTTTCTATATCAGAAAACAATTTGTTTAAAACAACCTATACTTCTTTGTTTGAATAGAGCAGGGTCTATTTGAAAGACCCTGAATAGAGGTACAATTGTTTTAGCATCATAATTATCATGAGATGTCCAAACATAAGAGAAACCACATTCACCAAGAAGGGAGGAGTTGTTGTGTTTCGCTTTCACTTTTTTTCTGTTATTTAAACTAAATAGAAACAAAACAGAAACGGGACGGAAAAGAAACAAAACAGAAACAGAAACACTAAACAGAACTATTTTTTTTCTTCAGAATACCTGATTGAACACCGTATCCGTCAAACGTCAACCCTTCCAACATACAGACGCATTCTGACACCTTTGAAAACGTTGTGACGAAAGGAGAAATTGCTTATTATGATCAAGTTCTCCTTTTGCCTCAAGGTTTTCTATTCTAACCAATGATCGTACTTTATTTTTCTTTAATTATTTGATGTTTTTCGATATTTTTGTCTAGATATTATCTTAGTTATCTGCTGTAGATGTGTTTGTTTAATGAGAGATGATAATATTTGTATTGGGAAGTGCATGAGTTCAATTCCAATGTGCATACTTAAACGTTTCACACACACAAGAACGTGTCATGGCAAAGAATCAAGACTAAGATGAGTATTTGCATCCCAAACAACCTCATCCGATTATTTACCATCGTTTTAAATCTCTGCTCGTTCAACGTTTCTTTCAGATGACTGAAACAGCTCACTTTGTAATAATCGTTTTCCACCAATGGCCTAAAACAGTCTATATGAGCCGTACCTTGAGAAAACAAACAGAACGGACTCTGCGTAAAGGGGGGGGGGGGGGGGGGGGGGGTCTCTACCCGTTTTCACATACTACATATCTACAGAAGGCCACTTTGTAAACATCTTCGCAAAACGAAAATGTCTACAAATGAGAGTTTAATAAAATAGAGTTAAAAAAAACATTGGGGCAAGATAAGAAATTGTTCATCATATCACATTGTTTTCAGAAATCGCATTCTGCAGATGCATGAGAATGCGTCAATAAGTGGCTTTATCAATCGACAAAAGTACAAAAAACAATTCAATGAATGTATTGTCCCGCTCACGGTCAACAGTGTGTTATGACAACGTTTATAATGCCTAAATTGTCACGCCCTCTTATAAGTAATACTCTGTCAACCAATCAATGTTTTGCTTCTAAATTAATTGCAATGACCAATGAAAAAATGTCCTATCACGGCTAATGATTTTGGTGAATAGTGACAGTTATCTGATTGGACAACTTTTAACTTTTAACGCTTTATCTCATAGACGGTTCTAAAAAATAAATTCAAAATCATGTCTGGACATTTGGAAATAGGGTCTTTTTTATCAGGGGAAAGCATTACGAGTGAAAATGAACTTGCCCAGGGATACTATTTTACATATTGTCACAAGATGGTCAAGGGTCGACAACTCACTAAAGTAGAATTGAACGCCGATGGTTGAATAAAAATATATGTTTAATTTACAGCTATGAAATATATACAATTTTGAATAATCAACTTTCCTGACAAATCGAGAGGCTATAAACAAAAGAACTACTCACGCACTCTCATCCACACTTTCACCCAAATCACTTAACTGTCCCATCACTTCCGTTACTGTACCCTGTATTTGGAATGTTCATACACGTTGTCCTTCACATCCAACTGTATCCGTTTCCCGACTTCACCGAGTCGTTGTACTTATATTCATTGCGTCGCGTATATCCTTGGATTCCGGGATCGACAAGCCACACAACTGTGGATATATGGATCTACACGTCCTGTGACGGCACTCCTCCTAATGTCCCCCGTTACGACGTCTTACTTAATGTTGTGGACTGCGTCACACACTGGTTCTTCAAACTTCTGCGTTTGGACCTTCGTTTGTCTGGCTATCGATATGGACTAGCCATAGACATAAAACGGCTACAATTGTAATAAATAACCATGTCTTACAATAACATCAATAATGCTCCGTAAACCTAACAGCCTACCATTTTATACTCCTATGGTAGCTCATCTCTATACTAATATCCTTTTACATTTCCCACTTCCATTCTTATCCTTTTCATACAACATATCTTTCCCAATAACATAACACATTGTCTCGCTCCTAACGGACTCAATTTCTGTAAAAAACATTCACTTCGTGAACCAGAAATTCTCTAAACAATTCAATCATGTAATACTTATCTCAATCCCTAACATTGTAAATTTGCACAGATTCCATTCCTTAATTATGCCGAAAACCCCTTTGCACAATAACTAAGAATTTACATACCCATATGCCGTGTGAATTGGTCACATCAACTAACTCACTATAACGAGTGAAAACCATCTGGCAACTCCTGTGATACTGACGGTCAAAACAAATGTTTGAGTAAGCTATATAGCACCAATCAACCCCCGAGCCTCCTGATGACAGGCAAAATTCCCGTGCAAATCGTAATTCACAATCAACAACTAGTTTCAATACATTTATAGGCCAAATGAAAATAGCAAAATAGTTTAACGTAATTAACGTTTTTAAACCCGTCAATTCCTTAATTCTCAACGGATTTACATGAAATGAACTCTTAATATGCTTAATATCACTTATCACATATGTATATGATAATAACTTCATAAACAATGATCTCCCTGACAATCCTGCGATAAGTTAAAACCATACGTGACCAACCTGCACTAACTGACCGTCTTTTATTTAGGCCACGCCAAATCTGTTTTTGTTACAACACGTTCCCCCCAAGGATAAAGTGGTTACACTTTGTCTATTTAACAAAATACACCAGGTTCGTTCCCTGTACTATTTACAACCCGTATCTTAATTTCCCTTAGTATTGCATTCCTTATATATATATACACGATTACACAGCTGTCATGACTCCAATGTGTGCCTGAAATACTCATTTCACTAACTGTTTTCTGATTCCTCTACTTGACTCTCTACTCTACTTAAGTAATCTGCCCCTACATTTTCTCTACCTGGAATCGCTCTAATGCTCATCCTATAGGGCTGCAAAGATAACGCCCATCGCATCAGTCTAAATTCGCCATCTTAGACTTATTTAAATAAGTCAGAGGCCTGATGATCAGTCTCTAAGATGAATTCCTTGCCAAACAAATACCTATGGAATTTCGACACTCCCCAAATAACACCAAAGGCACTCCTTTTCAATACTGAGTAATTTCTCTCCCTGTCTAACAATTTCTTACTTGCATACGCTACTGGTAATTTCTCACCTTCTGAATCCTGTAACAATACCGCCCCTAATCCAATGTCTGAAGCATCTGTTCTAAGGATGAAAGACTTAATCAAAATTCGGTAACTTCAATATAGGAGGACCTACTAAACTCTTCTTCAAAGTCTGAAAAGCAACTTCCTGACATTATCCCCACATGACCTTATTTGGTTGACCTTTCTTGGTAGATCTGTTAAAGGTACTGCAATTGCAGAAAAGTTGGAATGAACTTTCTGTAAAACCCAACTACCCCTAAAAACGATCTAACCTGTTTCTTTGAAATCGGTCTTTCTGCTTTTGTAGCTGCCTCTATCTTCCCCTGAACTGGCATCAACCCCACTAGCCCTATCAATGACATGTCCCAAACATTCCAGATTTCCAAATCCTATGCTACATTTACTCGGTCTAGCTGTTAACTTGGCTACCCTTCAACCTACTAAAAAACCCCCCTCTCTCTTAAAGCGGTTATATGTTCCTCCCATGTAACGGTAAATACTAATATGTCGTCCCCTATGAAACTATCCGCAAAATCTAAATCCTTTAAAACTTCCTCATCAATCTACAAAAAGTACTTGCTGCACAAACCAAACCAAAAGGCATCTTGTTGAACCGCAACAACCCTTTTGGCGTTTCAAAAGACGTCATATCTTTCGCCTGCTCTGTCAACGGAACCTGCCATAACCCTTACTAAGATCAATTTTAGTAAAATACTTTGCCCTCGATACCTTCGAGAATATCTCTTCGATATGTGGCATTGGCTCAGCGTCAAACACTGTCACCCTGTTTAACTGTCTGAAATATATACAGAAACGAACCGTGCCGTCTTCTTCTAACCAATAATATAGGACTCGAAAACGGTGCATTAGAATGCTCTATGACTCCTAACTCTAACATCTTACTGACCTCTTCGTTTACTGTTGCCACCGACTGGTATGGAATCAGGATAACCCTTGAACCTGATGGGTTCTGATGTATTTAATTAATATCATGTCGACAAGTGAAGTAGTTCCCGGTATGTCTGTCAAAACATCGGCGAACTCTTCCAAAACCATGTCAACCTGCTCCCTCTGTTCAGGAGACAATTCTTTAAAAACGTCTACATCTTTTTTAGACTCGTTACTTACTCTAGAAAGACACCTCTAAAGGTATCTTCTCATCTACCCAATCTACGTCTGCATTATCTAATTTCCGATCTTCACTATCTTCAATAACTGCAGAACAACAACTGCTAATATACCTTTATCACTACTACCGTCATCAGCACTTCGCTCATTGTACTGTTTTCAACATATTGGCATGAAAAGTATTTTCCTTGCCCTTCATATTAATTCTATAATCTACCTTATTCATCACCTTGAATCACTTCAATGGACCCTTCCACTGCAATAATAATTTATTGTGACTTACCGAGAGTAATACCCGTACCTTGGCACCTATCGGGAAAACTTCTGTCTTTGCCCGTTTGTTATAGTATATCTTCTGTCTAGACTTTGCCTTACTTAACTCATCCTGTGCCATCTTACATGTCTCTTCGAGTCGCTCACGTAAAATCTATTACGTACTGTCTGTCAATTTCACTTCAACATCATTGACCTCGCCAGACCATAACTCTTTCAAAATGCTCAACCGGTCCTCTGACCGTCCGGCCATAGAGTAATTCAAATGGGGAAAACCCCCAGACTTTCCTGTGGCACTTCCCTATACGCAAATAACGCCAGCATTAATGTACTTATCCCATCCTTGGGCCTCTCGCTACACATATGCTTAATCATTCGTTTCAATGTTCCATTAAACTTTTCCACCAATCCGTTACACATTGGGTGGTTATGGCGTTGTAGTCAACTGACGTAAGGATAAAAGTCTACTTACCTCAGCCATCATCTTAGATGTGAACTGTGATCCCATGTCGTCAACATCTCCTCCGGTATTCCTAGTCTACTGAACCATATCGACCAATGCTTCCGCTACGCGTTCAGTCTCAATCCCTGGTAAAGCCACGGCTTCCGCGATACCTTGTAGCGTAATCTACCATGACTAAAATGTACCTGTTTTTACCTGTCTGTCATTGGTTCGATTGGTCCTACTAAATCAACTGCTACACGCCTTAAAGGCGTTTCTATTAATGGCATCTCTCCTAATGGTACTTTTGAACCTTACCTTTTGGCATCGTTCGTTGACATATATCGCATGATCTACAATACCGACTAGACTTCCGAACAAACCCCTGGCCAATAGAACTCTGCTAATGCTCTGTCCCTAGTTTTCCGTATACCTAAATGCCCTGCCCCATCATGACTCAATGTGCTATCTTTAACACCGCTTCCGACACGTCTTAGGAACAACTAACTGATAAGACTGCTTCCGATAGGAAATTCAAATTCCCTATACAATAATTTGTTCTTAAACAGATACCTTACCTGTCCGCCCCTTTACAATTATGAAAAGTTTTTTCATTCGCCTTTCTCTCGTCTTCGACAGAGTTTCATCTGCCATCTGCAGGTCGCGGTATTCTGCTTGCGATAATATCTAAAATCTTACCTGGAACATGTAATTTCCTGTATGGTTTTAGGATTTTGTTCTGTTTGCGACCGGAGTCTGCATTGCATTTGATACATCTCCGGGTTCCGGATATTTCGCGCCTGTAATGTTACCTATAACTAAATCCATAGAGTGGAGTGTCTATACTTAACGCCTCCGTTGTTCCCTCATAATATGGAGTCTTCACCTCAATCATTGCTACCGGAAAATAATGCTCAGATCCATCGATATATTTGCAACATCTTTCCTTACCTAAGAACTGTGTTCCTGTACTAACCGTTTCCTTACAACTACGCACGGTGGCACCCTTGTCTCTCATCATGTATACTCTTACTCCGTTAACTGTGCCTTCTTGGGTAGGACAATTCCTTTCCATACATGCACCTAGCTGTTCCGAACTATCGTTATACAAATACATGCAACTAGAAGCTGGCTGTTCGCTTTAATCCCCACGATACAGACCTCGAGGCTTTCCTCTCCCTTGAAATATGGTTACCCTGAATTGATGGCTTATTACCTTTCAATGGACCAGTACTTGCTTTCCTAGTATATCCAGATGTAAATCGTCACCAGTATCGTCGTCAGCAGCCAATAACTATGCCTAATAACCCCTTTTTCCTTACGAATCGTCCGATCTGTGATTTCCAAAACAAAAGCTACTTTTCCAATAGTGAAAGAAATTACCTGACTTCAGCGTACTGGAATCCCTGTCCGTTGTCCTGTATCGGACCTTAAACCCTCTAGCAACTCGATCCTTTTCTTATTATTTCCACTTAAAACAACATTACTACAACACCTCTTTGCTATCAGGCAAATAGATCCGCCTTGTACCGCCATCGTCAATACATCTGTAAACATCTTTTCGTTCTAAATAAATACAAGTCCCTTATTGCAAATTGCCAACAACTGATCTCGTAACAAAAAATCAATGACGCCTTCGTACGATTTTACTCTCTTTCCTAATTCAAACAACGTTCGAGATAGGTCATGGATCTCCGTAATGTACTGACAAACGTCTCTCCCCGTTTCTGGTCTAGCAACATTGAACGTTTTTTAAACCTTCTTCAGTTAACTCAAAACGTTGCAATAATGCCTAACTTTACTTAATATAGTCTAAACGTCCTCTGCAGGTAATCTAGAATAAACATCTAACGCCTTACCTTCAATAATGCACGTAAGATGTAATGAACAACTGATAATTCTTCCAACCTTGTGCTTCTGCATATCGCTCAAACCTGGTAGATAACTGTCCATAGTTATCCTTATCCTCGTCAAACCATGGTAATTTCGGGTCCTTTATTTATGATCTTTAATAAAAGACTTACCTACTCCCTGTTTGGCCAACTCCATCGGCCTGCTGATGTTCTACTCGAGGTTAACTCAATGCTCTCCTATGCTCCCGTATCCTCAGCTCTTCTTTCTCTCTCTCTAATAATCTCTGTTGTTCTAATAACTTGACTTCTTTCTCTTCTTTCTCTTCCTCTCTAATAATCTCTGTTGTTCTAATAACTTAACTTCTTTCTCTTCGTTCTTCTCTCCTCTCGAATCACGGATCTCTCAGTCTCTTTCCTCGTCCTTTGCTTGTTCATCTTGAACGTACTTTTTAAGATGAACAAGCATTATACATGTAACAAATTGCCCATAAAGATGAAGATTTTCACCTTCTCACACAATGATTTCAAATAGTCGTACGTTACATGGACTTAAAATGTACTCTGGTTTGGGGGACAGAATTAACCTCCAATCGATTCATGTTGGGGTATGATAATTGATAGCATATTTCTATAGGACGCGTTGAGTAATGGTTTTTTCAGTATACATTTCACAATAATCTGACATGTAATCATAAGTACACACCGATGTGTAATAAATTATTTCATTTTTGAGATATATCAATTCACCAAAGTGCAATTGTACATATTACTTATCACATTTGTTCCTATG
>JASEVX010000002.1:67837660-68017660 GCA_031761405.1 Serripes groenlandicus
TATGTTATTTTTAGAGTGGTTCGGTTTAAAGAATAGTTTTGGATCTCTCTCTCTCTCTCTCTCTCTCTCTCTCCTCATCTCTCTCTCTCCTCTCTCTCTCTTCTTCTCTCTCTCGCTCCTCTCTCTCTCTCTCATCTCTCTCTCTCTCATCTCTCTCTCTCGTCTCTCTCTCTCTCTCCTCTCTCCTCTCTCTCCCCTCCTTCTCTCTCCTTCTCTTCTCTCCTCTCATCTCTCTCCTCAGTGCATTTGAACCAAAGATGTTTTTTTTTTTTTCCAACTGCATAAGGCTATTATTACCTGGTTAAAAAGTACAATACTTTAGTACAGAACACAACACTAAGCTATTAGAAATACATTTACATATAACTGATAACAATTATTTACCCCCATATGTTATTTTTAGAGTGTGTTCGGTTTAAAGAATAGTTTTGGATCTCTCTCTCTCTCTCTCTCTCTCTCTCACCTCTCCTCTCTCTTCTCTCTTCTCCTCTCTCTCTCTCTCTCCTCTCTCCTCTCTCTCTCTCTCCTCATCTCTCTCTCCTCTTTTTCTCTGTCTGTCTCTCTTTTTTTTTTCCTCACTCTCTCTCTCTCACACACTCTCCTCTTCTCTCCTCTCTCTCTCTCTCTCTCTCTTTCTCTCTCTCCCTATCTCTCTCTCTCTCTCCGATAATTGTGTATATTCAATTGATTTTTGTTAATAAATGTCTTTGTGATTTTGAAATGATCTTCAATTTGGGAGGAAATAAAGAATAATAATAATAATAATAATTTATATATATAACCCTGGACTAAGGAGACCGCATTATTTTGTCTGCATTACGGAGTACATTTGTATATTTGAAAGTGGCTTAATACACCAACACACATTAAATAAATAGGATATTAACTAGCTGGGTTACACATTTAGTTATTATTAGAAGTTAAAGTGAGCCGTCCCGCGAGAAATAAACATTGTGGACAATTCGTGAAATATCGACCCGGATCAGGCCTAAGTATGCCGCGCATCCTGTGGATTTTCTGTTTCAAGAATCATTACTCTATACCTCTACCCCCATAAAACAAAGAAACATAAATGCGAGTCAAAATAAAAGAAACTGGACATACTTAAAACATCTGAATATTTATTTCATTTTAGATGTGTCATAACTTAGTGTTTTTTAAACAAACGCAATTGTAATATGTTCAAGATATTTAAATTTGTTTTGTTTTTTCTAATAATAATTTCTTCTCTCATGTCATTTCCGAAAAGCTATTAAAAATAGAAGTCGCGGGCTTCTGCCCGGCGACTAATGAACTGTTTCTAAGCTAAAACGGTTGATCACCTGACTAGCGATCGAATACCGACTGCGTAACTCAATTTACCCTGGCAGGACAGCAGGGCTCGAATTTAGCACTCGCTAACTCTTTACTAACTTCTTTTTCTGTGAGCTTACGAGTGCAAAATATTGACGCACAACAAAATAGGCATCGTATGTTTTTCTATCCGACGAGTTAAACTTCAGAATGGAATCCTATTCTAAGCATGCGTGCAACTTCTAGACTGGAGGTACTGTATTTGCATATACCACATGTAATCACAACGCGATAACTACATACCTTTACGTCGTACAGGCTGTTTACGTACGCGCACTTGCTATACTGACGCGTTGTATTTTATTTTACTATTGATAGCGTGATGTTACTGTACAGTCTAATAATCAAGTTTGTACAGCCGGTGTATTGATAATTTAGTAAACAAATAAATGTCAAAGCTCAAAATAACAAGTTTCTTTACGTCTTTAGAAGATAAAAACAACAATAATGATGATCAGCAAACAACTGTTACTCCCAAACAAAATAAATAAATCGGCCATCAGTTAAAACTATGAAGAAGAGGGACTGAGCTCCATATTAACTTGCTTCACGAAGTCGACAATGATGGGAATGTAAAAACCAAAGCACTGAAGTGCTGACGGCCTGGGGGCTGCAGGAAGAAAGGAGAAGGAGGGGAGATGTGAAAGGAAATAACAATTACAGCTTATATTCATGTATGTATTGTTAAAAAGTTAACAGATCATATCAAAAATAATAAATATTATGAAACTTGCAATCGGAAATCAGGAGCCCTATTTCTTTCACCTGAGTGCAAGAGCTCAGAAGTATACAAATTAGCATGTTCAGTCACACGGGCACTTCGGGCCCCCGGGTGAATCCGCCACTGCATTTTTCACACGATGAACTATTTTTCTCGCACATGCGTTGTTAGGTGTTAACAGCAATTGGCAGGCTGCCACCTTCGAAAAAATGGTTTTACTACTATGACCAAGGGCTAAAGCCCCATGCCAACAATAATCTGTAAAGATTTTTCCGAAAAAAGGAAGGAAAGAATAACAATAAATTGACATGTTGTAGGGTTCAGTTTATGTTCGAAATTAAGTTAGAAATTATATATGGTCACATGTTTGTCGGGCTTTTCCCTTGCCTCGCAGCTAAGGCTTGACGTGGTTGATATTTTAGTAATCATTGAGTATTGAGTGCATTATAAACATTAACAAAAAATGACAGTTCAATCAGTACTATCACTATGGCTCATAGGTATAATAATAAAACCATTAAGATCCTTTGACATACAGGACGCTTTCTGACGCCACAGTCGTAACAACTTTTGAAAGCATTTCGACAAAAGGAGAAATTGCCCACGATGAGCAAGTTCCCAAACTTTGCCACAATGATTTCAACTCTTTTTTAGAGATTTTTCCATAGTTTTGCCTAGATGTTTTCAAAATCATCTGCTTGAGATTTGGTGTATGGGGGAAAGAGTTAAAACGTCACTTCACTTAAAATTCATTGAACGTATTTCGTGTTTGATTCAATCTGTATACGTTTAAGATCGACTAGCCGACAATCTACAGCCGCTAACCTTTCGTACTTTGATTGGCTCATATGTATACTAACATCAAGATTACGTTTGTACATCCTATATTTAAAAGTCATTAAACGATTTCGTGTTTAATTTAGTCATTGATGACTGATTGTACTTTCAAAATGTTCAATCCACAACCTTTTACCTTTTATTCTTTGATTGGCTCATATGTGTAATAACGTCAATATTACGTTTGTACATCCTATATTTAAAAGTCATTCAACGTATTTCGAGTTTAATTTAATCATTGATGACCGACTGTACTTTTAAAATCGTCCAATATTTCTTCAACATTATTTGATAATCTACCAACCAGTTTGAGAGGAGAAGAATTTTAAAGTACCTTAATTTTTATTGCCATAAAAACCAGAATTATGCATAGATCCAAATTCACCAAATAGTTACATGTGATAATATGTTGACGGACGGCAGACGGCCGATCATAATAACTCACCTTGAGCACTTCGTTCTCAGGTAAGCTTTACAAGTAAGACGAAAAAACAACGTTTGTTTACCACAGCACTTGGGTAATAGCCTACACAGCGGTTTATTAACACATATATACAATGTTCCCCTGGATTTTTGGCTTTCTACGACCTTCTGAAAAAGAATGTGGTCTACTTCCGTCTACCGGGGTCAGAAAAAAAATCCATATTACCTATGAGATCTGACGCATTGGCAGCTTTATGAAACACCGACTGTGGAAGAAGTAGAAATGAAAACAATTTCTCCTTTTTCTACAATGTTTTTTAGCACTTTATCAAATTAAAATTGCCCGTTTTCTAATGACTACAATGTTCATGTTAGGTGTTTTCAATGAAGACTGTTATATAAATCAAAGTCAATAATGTATTATCGGGGAACAAATAGAGAAATAGTAAACATTTGACAAGTACTCGTGTTCTTTTTCTCATTTTGTTAGGTTCAAGTAGACATTCACGCCTAGTTACAAACCTTCCTACTTCCCCCTACCATCCCACTGTTTATAATGTGTATTCACGTTTTTATAATGTTTATTCACGTTATATATTCACGTTTTTATAATGCAGTAATCAACGTGAATATTATCTCTACAGGGAGAGACACATGTCACTGCTACAGGTCATAAGGAAGCATTTGCGCCGGTCAATTTTAAGATAAATACATAAGTTTTCTCCCATTAGACAATGGTTTTGTTGAAAGTTGGAAGTGTTTTTAATAAAGTTGGAATACCCTCTGAATGGTTTGTAACCACTGAAAACAGTGTTTGCTTTAAATATATTAACAGCTTAAGATCCATTTTCGGAACAACATGTATTTTCTGAAATTGAAAGTAAAATTCACTGCAGGTAGGAAAGAAGGTCAACATGTGCGTTTTGATGGTGCTTTGTTTTGAAAGTTTTAGAAAAAAAACTTTGACTGAATATAGGTTATTTAGATTGTTGGGAAAAAGCCACAGCCCAAAACGCTATATTTAGTTTAAACATATTTTATTGCCATATAAAATTATTCAACATTATACATTGTACATATATATCATATACTAGTATAGGCAAAAGGGTCTGGCCACAAGTTCTCACAACATTAGATACGGCCATTCCCTTTCAACTATATTTTACATTCTTAAAGATGGCTTTGAAATATTGAAGTTAACATTATGACAGGTAAGTATGAATGGTAACACATATGATTGATGAAACACACACACACACACACACACACACACACACACACACACACACACACATACATTCACACATGCATATATGTATACAAGCAAGTATTTTCTGATTGGTCACTGATGGTCGCGCGATCAGCCCTGAAGTGATAAATATGACAGAGATATTATTTATTAGAAACTCCGAATCGTCTTGATTCATGAATGAAAATTTGAACACTTTCGAATAGGTTTATGTTTTCGTCATCTGAATATTGTTCTGAACCATATAAGACCTTTTTAACATTAAGTGGATGGAACATTCTTGTTTTTTGAAACAGTTTAGTTCGTTGTTGTACAAATCGATCGCATTTAAAAAAGTAATGTTCTGCATCTTCTACTCCGTGTGTGCAGATGCATGTAGGGCAATTTTCAATATGGTTAATGTAAAGGTCATTTTTTAAATTACTACAATTATTTCTTAGTCGTGTTTGCATTGCAGATGATGTTCGTTTACCGTACTTAAAGTATATAGGTACTACAATTCGTTGAAAATAAGTGCTCAAGAGATTTCGTTTATACATTGATAATGACGGTGCTTCCCTTAAAACAACTGGTAATTGATTCCATAATGTGACTGTTGATGGAACGAAGGAGTTTGCAAAGATTTCAGTTCGTCTAGATAGGATATCCAGATCTTGCGAGTTTCTAAGATTGTAAGACGTTATGTTACTAACCGTATCGGGAAATATATCAAATAAATAGTTTGGGGTCATACAATGATTGATTTTGAATGCCAATATTAATTTTTGGTATTTTCGTCTGTCTGAAAGAGACAACCAGCCAATCTCTTTGTATAATTTTGATAGCGATATTGATCTAGTTGTGCCTGTAACTATTCTTGCCGCTTCGTTTTGAACTTTCTCTAAATTTTCTTTTTCGGAACAGGTACAAGTGTCCCACACTACCGAAGCGTATTCTAAGATTGGACGAATAAATGAAATATAAATTTGATTAAGAGAATCCCTACGTATTTGGAATTTAACCTTTCTCAACATGCCGAGAACTTTAGAAGCAGATTTTATTATGTGTTCAATATGAGCATGCCATTTACCATTATTACTGATTGTAACGCCCAAGTGTTTGTGGATTTGAACAAATGATACAGGAATATATTCAAAATACAGTGAAGGATAATGAACATTTTGGGTTGTAAATAATATTGCTTCCGTTTTCAAGGGATTAAATGTGACTAACCATTGTTTTGACCAGGTAGATAACATAACTAAATCATGATTCATAATGCCTTCCAGATCTGAAATATTTGTAGCAGAGCTTGCTAAGGAGGTGTCATCTGCAAACAAACGAGCAAGACTTAGACAATTGTCGGCTATATCATTTACGTAGATTAAAAAGAGTAATGGACCCAGAATAGACCCTTGTGGTACACCTGCATTTATTGACTTTGTATGGGAAGATGATGAGCCGACAAATACTGTTTGGCTCCTACCAGAAAGATAGTTATTGAACCAATTTAAGATTTTACCATTTATGCCGTGTTGTTGAAGTTTGTATAGAAGACCTTTGTGCCAGACACGGTCAAATGCTTTAGATATATCACAGAAGACCATACACGTGTTTAGTTTCGAATCAAGAGAATTAACAATTTGGTGATATATATCTATGAGTTGGTATACAGTTGAGTGACCAGTCAAAAATCCTGATTGTCTTGAATATATAAGACCATCAGAAATAAGGTGATTATATATATACTTATACACACAACGTTCCATAAGTTTACCAATACAACTCAGCAGAGAAATGGGTCTGTAATTACTAACACAAGGCGAGTCGCCTTTCTTGTAAAGGGGCATAACAATTTCATGTTTCCAGTTGCATGGAAACGACTCCTCACGAATAGACTTATTAAATAAAGTACATAAAGGTTTCGAAATTGATCTCTTAGTTAGTTTTAAGATTTTATGGCTTATTAAGTCTGGGCCTACAGCTTTATTAACACCCAAAGAAGAAATCTTGTCTTCAACATCGTCCTGTGTGATAGTAATATTGTCAATTGATGTAGTTGTCCGTTTATTCGGTGCTGGTAGTGTTGTCCCTCTATCATCTACGTTAGAGATAGAACAGAAAAAATCGTTTAAACAGTCTGCTTTCTCCTTGTCCGAGAAGCTTATATTTTCGGAGCCGTCGGTACATGTTGTTTTCAGTATTGGAATTGTTTCAGATTTACTGTTAGTTTTAATTAGATTTTGTAACATTTTCCAATATTGATTGGGATTGTCTGAGCGAGAGTTGGTAATATTTTGCTCCAGGTTGCTGAAAAAACGTTCTTTTGCATGCTTTTTCAAGTTGTTAACCTTATTTCTTAACTGTTTGTATTTTACCCAATCAGTTTGCTTAGTACTTTTGGTCGCTATTTTCTTTTGTCTGTCTCGTTGTCTCGAGAACGTTCTTACTTGAGAGTCATACCAGGGTTTGTCGTTAGGTCTGATTGTAACAAGTTTAGACGAAATACATAGAGTCATGAGTGAAAGAAGTGTCTCAGTAAATCGTAAGCATGAACTATTAATGTCAATGTTATGAATGAAATCCCAGTTTTGTTCAGTTATCAGTCGGTTTAACTTTACATAGTCACCTTTATTGTAATTCCAACATTTTCGTTTTGAACATGTTTGTTGAAATTCGTGAAATCTCATTATTAAAAGCGTAGCCTTATGATCACTAATTCTGCTGCCGATGTCTATTACGTCAGAGTTTAGAATAAGAATATTGTCAGATACGAGAATAGGGTCAAGTAAGGTTGCTGAGGTATCTGTTACTCGTGTCGGTTTGTCAATCACATTTTTCATGTTGTTGATGATGATAATGTTTTGTAAATGACGGTAATTTTTGTTTAATAAGTCTTGGTTTAAATCACCGACAATAATAATGTTTGAATTTGATTCGAAAGCACGTTCAATAGAAATGTTAAGATTGTGCCAAAAACAAACTGGTGTCTTGGGAGAACGATACACATTACAAAGTAAAAAGGAAGAAGATTTGTAACATATCTCCACCCATATAGCATGAACTGAAGTACTTTCTAGATCCTTGCGTCTTTTAGATAAAATTGCATTAGAAATGTAAGTTAAAATACCTCCCGAATGGGAGGTACACTCTTCTCTATATATACAACCATCAAAGTTATCTATAGCTAAATCGTCAGAATATATTGTATTGTTAAGATGAGTTTCAGTAAAGCACAAAATATCAAAGTCTGAAAAAGTTTGAGCAACAAAATCAAGTTTATGGATAATACTCCGTATGTTTAAATGAATAATTGAAATGTCACCTAGTATGTTAAAAGTATCCTGAGGGTCCGGACCGGGATTTGTCTCAACATCACCCGACACCAATAATAATAACAGAATGACCAAAGCACAGTGGCTATTAATAATACTTTGTTGTAAATATGCAGCAATATATCTGAGATAGAACCACGTGATGTTAAATATACATTAAAAAAACAATGACAATTCATTTAAAAGGTAACAGTTTAAGGTCAGTCTCCCGAATACTCCGCTTGTGCAATTGTGGAAAAAACCGATTGACACACGCCATGAATTTATATCGTTACCCATTGGGATATTGTCTCATGTGAAAAGCCCAATGAAGTGCCAATCGTTTTATTCCCGTTTAGAATGAGTATACGCCGCGCCCTTGACCAACAGCACAAACAACGACCATGCCAGTAAACAGTGTAACACTTGCAAGTAACATGAAAAATAAGAACGATGAAATGATGATTTTAGAGGATAATACATACATGTTCATACTGAATTAAACGTATGAACTGATCCAATGGGAAATATGATGAAAAAGCAGGTTTTAAATTGTATGACATAGTATTACTAACTTAAAAAGTAGTAATAAGAACTCATACACTTTGTTTAAGTGAAAATTACAAAATTTGACAGTAGTGGGTAACAGTTTGCACAACATGTACACAATCAGGTAAGCGTGACACCGCTTAAACCTCGAAATGGACTTTTCCAAAGACCATCACAAAGGGGACCAGATGTCCTTTCTTGTCACTAATCTGAGTGGAAAGCAATGAAGATCCAGATATGATATCTCGTTAAGAGCCGTCTCATCTGGATCTTCACTTATTTCAAAAGCCTCAATTTCAGCATCCAGCAGTGTGTACTTAAAATCAGGTAAGCATGACAAACTATAGACAATGTAATAAAACAAACAAAAACAATCAAAAATGATCAAAGTGCTATAAATGCAAGATATGTACGAAAGATAAGGTATGCATGAAAGACAAATATCGAAAACAACAAAAATCAGGAAAGCTTAAAAAACAATAAAACAATTGTGCGGATTTACCCTTACACCCCTGAAACCGCAAGATTGACCCGTCTATGTCCTTGATCATAATGTAAATAAATGCCAATCCTGATGAGACTTATCATCGTGAGCCGTCTCATCTTGACCTTCACTAATCTCGAAGTCTCCACCGACGTATCCAGCAGTGCAACGACTAAAGTGCCAGACATGTACATAAGTCAAGTAAGAGTGAAAACAATCAAGAAAAACAAACCAAAATAACAATAAACATGAAAAGCAAATTAAAGGAAACACAATTGGTTTTCTTAACACAACAGTAATACAGTGATATATGACGGGATATTTATCAGATCTAATCTGTTCCTTATAAAGAACAACATTAACATGCGCACCGTGTCAGCCCGGTAATGTTCACGCTGCTTAAGAATACAGGTGTATCTCTATTTAACTCCATGCCCCATAAGTACCTTTTTTAAAACCAGTGCATGTAGAGTTCAGATCGCTCGTTACCAGCATACTAAACTCTCTTTATACTGTCTCCAAGAGCATCCCATTCCAGATGCGGGAAAATGCATTATCACGGAACAATGTACCAAACAACAAAACAAGAATATTTCCAACCTAGACCGGTACACCCATAATTCGCTATACTTCATTACTGATAACAATTGCACGTGTTTCTCAGGTCGCAGTGAATATTTGAAATTGTGTTTGGTTGATTGATCGATTGATCGATCTGAATGAAACCTAATGTAAACACATAGTAAATTCCATAGTATGGGGTGTTTACCTTTTTAGTGTTATTGTTTACTTTAATATTAGATAGTTACAAGGACATTCACTACACATAACATAACTGGCTTCCTTCATAATGAAACTTACTTATCAACGTCATGTAACATCACATCAATGATTTGAAGCATATGCAAGATAAGATACATAGTTAATACTAGACAAACATGACACCGGATTTCCATTTCAAAATGAAACTTGACCTTCGGTGACATGAAAGCGACAAAAAAGAAACAGAGTATATATTACTTATTGAAAGAAAAGATTATACATGTGACAACTAATACTATGTTAACTGTATTAGAATGTCAAAGCTATGTACTGCAGACTTTCTGGAGGTCTTCGACGGAATGGATCGTGTGCTTTTGGTCATTTGTATCTTTCACAAAAATGCGACCGTCTCTTGAGAATGCTTGCTTTAAGGATTTTTGCCTAACTAGTTTTCTCGCTTCAAATAAGATGTTACTACGCGTTTTTGTCAAGTCTTCGTTTATAAAAACGTTGTTGTATGCATCACTCTCCTTTAACTTTGATTTCGCATAGACGAAGTTGGCTCGCGATCTGTACGACACAAATTTCACTATTATGTCTTCTGGTTTTGACGGTTTGATAACTTTCCTTTTGACTCTGTGGGATCGTTCTATATCACTAATATTCAGTTGAGTGTTGCACTTTGAAGCGATATCGAGCACAATTTCGTCAGTGTTTTCAGCATCTGTAACCGGAATGCCACTTATCCTGAGACAGTTGCGGGGGTACTGTTCAGATTCGTCTAATGCATATTCAAGGGAATTACATTTGGACACAAGGTCACCTATCTGGTTGCGGAGGTTACTCACTTCTGCAGTGACTTGAATGTTCTCCTGCTCTAGTTGTTCGGCCTTCTTGGTGAACGAGGAAGAAACAATGTCTGCAACGGATTGAGCAAGAGATTTCATAGTTTCATTGACAGTTTCTTCAATATGTTGCCTCAGATCATCTCGTATAACTGAAACAACCTTTTTGGCAATGGTGGCCATGTCACTGTCCGATAACACAATTGATTGAGGTGTGTTGAGAAGTTGAACCTTGGTCGATTCAACAATATTATCCAGACTATTTTCCATGGCATCCGGATTCTTAGATTTTTTCGTAGGGTTTGAACTGGCCGGACTAGGCGTATTTGGTGAATAATTACGCTTCTCTTCAGTCTTTTCAGTATTACTGGCATTTCTTGGCGTGGACGGACCAGCATGTGGTTTCGTGGCCATTTTGTTTATTGACACTTGTTGGGTTCTGTGTTTACCGAACACAAACACAAATAAACATAAACAATGAGAACCGATATATAGATAAACTAATATCGAACCACAACAATGTTAACTTACGCAGCACGAGAAATCGCACGTTAAACATACACATATGCATACAGGTGTACATACGGGTACATACAGGTACTCACTATTGTTCAAGGGTATTCACTATTCACACATTAGAACAACGCCTTGTCCATCCTCAAGTACAAAGTATCACAGTTATCCCATTTAGTCCCTTCGTTTACATCGGTTACCACTATTTATTAAATTGTATAGAAAATATTTTTGAAAGTACGTCCAGTAAATTAAATAAATGTCATTCCCATCGGATCAGAATTTTATCGACCTGCTACGCCATCTTGTCACGTTATCCGATATACACAAGTTTATAAGCAGACTTAAGAGTGTATGCTCCGGTCAGGAGAATGTTAACGCAAGCGCAGAGGTCAACCGTTAAAACATGTAATACACGCACAGTTCTACACAAAGTTCAATGAACCATGTACAAATGAATGACAAAATCAGAGCATTTAATCAACAGGATAAGAAATACGAGATTCATCCTTTTGCGGTCGATATCATTTGCACGTTTAGCTGACGTTTTAAAAGATTGTGACAATGAGAGACTTCCTCATTATACATGCCACATCCGTCTTGTTGCGGTCTACAGCAGTTACAGGCGGAGATCCTGATAGCCTAGTGGTTAAGGCATTGGTGGTTAAATAATGGTACCGAAAGTTAGTCTACCGGGTACCCCTGGTTAAAGAAAGAGCTCGGGGAGTAAAACAGTGTCCAGAACAAAGTTATTTCATAAATAAATCAGAATTGGCTGCGGCTCTTTCAATATGGGTTACACTTTAATAAAACATAATAACTTTTGCACCCTGTATTCAATCTACAAGGGAAAACGGACGTTTGGACAGGTCCAACACGACCGTTAAACATTTCATTGCGATGCTATAGTAAAGGTAAGTGACGGGTTTGGAACCGGCTTGTGTACCGGTAAGTAGAGTCGGCTTGTGTACCGGTACGTAGAGTTGGATTGTGTACCGGTTAGTAGAGTTGGCTTGTGTACCGGTAAGAAGAATCGGCTTGTGTACCGTTACATAAAGTCGGCTTGCGTACCGGCAAGTAGAGTCGGCTCGTGTACCGGTAAGTAGAACCGGCTTGTGCACCGGCGAGAAGAACCGGCTTGTGTACGGTAAGGAATAAAATCCCGAAACTGTTACACAACCCGTTTATAAACACATCGCGAGAAAAGCCCCAGTAGCTAAGTCGGTAGCCACTCTGGATGACCATCCAGGGGTTGTGATAAAGCGACAAGCGTCATACGTCCAATAGGATAGTAGTCCATGTGTTAAAGCAGTCGTGTGGTGTACACGTGTTAGAAAACATGTTAACGCATAAGTAGGCACATGAAGAGCATTATAGGCTAGCACGAGGGCCTTGGAGGCTGGAAGGAGAGTAGACCCATAACAAATATCCTAGAGTGATGTTAAGTAACTGCTTACAATCTCACATGAGATGGGACTATTGTATTATATTGTTATACTTATGTTTAGAAAATATCAAATATATAAATAGAAAACAATGCCTACATAGTTTGTTCCATCCAAACAGAGGTTTATATCAATGTATTTACTATTTACATTCCTTCCCCATGCATTTTGCTACACCGACACTTAACTAATATATTCGGCTGTCAATTTCAGTCTCCGGGGCCCTCCTCCCTGCCTCTGAGGCTCTCCTCCTAGCCTCCAAGGCCCTCATGCTAGCCTATAATACTCTCTTCTCCGACTCGGAGTTACTTTCTTTTGAACGGTAAAACTGTTTAATCGCCGACTTTTTTAATAGTCAATGCAAAAGTTTACATTCTATTTGATTTGTAGATGATGACCATGTTATATTTTCAAAACAATGTTATTATCGAGAGGTTTTTAAAAATATATTTGTGCTTGCGTTATTACACTTTAATGTTAAGGATAAGTAAAGGGAACTCAGTATCTCAAGACCACCCACTGATATAATAACAACTATTATAATAACAAAACACTATTTAAATAAGTGTCAACTTAGGCATCAATGCTTGCTCCCTGCTCCCCAAGGACGGGGGGGGGGGTACTCCCAGTATCCTGCTCTCGGGGCGGTCTATATCCACTATCACATCGAGACGGTTGTTCAGAATCGATTGATTCGAAACAACTAGATGCCAACAGGCGAGCCCGCTCCAAAAGTTTTGTCACGGACACAGTGCTCTTCCATGCAATTGCAACACAGACCGACAAAGAGTTGACCTGACTGCATTTAATCCAGGGCCTAGATAATTATGCGTCAAAAACGCGTCTTCAAGTGGTAAAGGGTTGAAAAGAGCAGTGTCCTTGTTTGCAAAGTTTGTTTTCACTTCTGCCATCATCACCTTATCATGGTGATCATGTGCGCCCAGTAACTTGGGAATCCTATGACCGATGGTTTCTCATTTTGAAGTACAGGGATTGTGCGCGACACTTCACCTCATCATGGTCAACATGTGTGCCCAGTAACTTGGGAATCCTATGATGCCTAGTTGAGATGTGGACCGGTCAAGTTACAGTCCTATCAATTGTACTCATTATGTCTTTTGATATTTGAGGTACAGACCTGGGTCTTATGCGCAACACGCCACCTTATCACGGTGAATGTTTGTATGAAGTTTCTTGGTAATCCTATCATGCAGACGGACTGACGCATGAACATACACCAAACCGCCATTGTGACATATCGTAAAGATCCTCTCGGTCTATGAACGTAAACAGTTCACTGGTTGCAAATGACTTTGAAAGAACATTTGTATGTCCAAGCATAATGGAAAACCTCCTAAAAAGAAAGTATAATCATTGAATAGAATTTTAAATCATTGTGATAAAAGTAGAATTTATTCCTTATGCAAACGATTGCGTTTCAAATTACGTCTTCTACATATACTTTTACAAGGTATTTGTGAAAATGCTGTCAATCGCATAATGACAAAACTCGTATTCCATATTCTCCCGATTGAAGGAATTGGGATTTTTTTTAATCAGTAATGTTTTGTTCATGTGTTCGATATTGGCTCAACCATTAACGACATATTACGGTCGACCCACTGCTGAAGAACGCGTGTGCGTTGTTTACATTTTATTGTCTGGAACATACACTTAGGATCTCTCACTTAAAAAGTTTAAGAATAAGACAACAACAAATGTAACTAGAGATTGTTACTCTAGCAACATTCCCATCTATCTATGTTGCAAGTTTCAATCAATTCCATCAAGTAGTTTATGAGTTCTGCTATAGACAAAGTTTACACTTTTAAAGTATCGAACAAGGTGAGATAACTTTGCAACAAAATTGCCCAGAGTTATAATTCTTGCACGGTGCACAACTTCACATTGCCATCTATCTATGTTCCAATTTTCAATAACCTGACCATTCGTTCACAAGATATCGCTCGGAGAACAATTGATTAAAATATTGAATAGGGGGAGATAACTTTGCAACAAAGTGACCCAGAGTTATACACAACTTGACATTGCCATCTATCTATTTTCCAAATTTCAATATTATCTGACCATTCGTTAACAAGATATCGCTTAGACAAGGATTTGGATAGGAGAAAAAAAGAAAGAAAGAATAATTATAATAAAAAAAGAGTAGAAAAACAATACGATTCCCAACCACAGGTTGGGGAATCGTAATTACATAAGTTGATAACAAATTGAAATACTATGGGGTAAAAACGCGCATTTTCTCCTTGTTCGCCGGGTTTTCCAGCTCAGCATATGCTTCTTTAACAGAAAAATGTTAATAAAGATAAAATTATTCGCTCAGGAGACATAACTCATTGAATTTCTAAGAATATTTTATCAGCAGTTCTCGTTCTTCATTTTACAATACACCAACTAAATTCCTACTTTTTTTCAATGTAAATCGACCAGATCCAGTCCTCAGTTGACACACTTTCTAAGTGTTTCTCATATAGAACACATATATCATAAAAAGAGTAACCTCTAAGCTTAAAATTATTCAAAGAAATTGGGGGATTATGAATTATGCAAGAAATAAATCACCAAGCAAAAATGGTTACCGTCATTTTGGACCAAATCGAGCCCGAACAAAACCGGTGTTTAGCATTCTCTACTTTCACTTTCAAACAAGGTCAAAATACTAAAACTTATCAAATCAATCATTTTCAGTGCATCTTATACACATTTACAATGATTTTTAACTCAATGTCAAATATTTAATGCATTCTGGTGATGGTATACACTCCTTTCTGCGAAAACAAAGGGTCTTTTAGGGACTATTTTGGTGAAGATCAGAATGACCGCGGATGTATTTGGCGTAATTTGACATTTACAGTCTTATGTGAAACAGTCACATACATTCAAGTACCCAACTAGAGTTAACATTTTCATACAAACGACAAATCTGCAACAGACGACTTTGAAATCATCTAAGCAATAATGGGGGGAAAGTATCAATGAAATTGTAATTGTTAAATTGAGTTGAAAACATTGTGGCAAAAAGAGAAAATGTTAATCATGAGGTTTTGTTTTTCGTTTGCCACAATGTATTGAATCGTAGTCTGTTGCAGATGCGTCAAATTGCATCTGCATGTGGGAAAGGGTAGAAATAACAATAACGCAGTAGACAAAACCAAAATAATAATAAAATATTCAAAACTCTTTAACCCTTTCCCACATATAACAAATCTGTAGACACCTTCAAAAACTTCTGGAATAAACGTGAAAACTCTCTGATATTAAAAGTATACTTATCAAACAAACTTAAAAAGATTGTGACAAAAGGAACAACAAGAGCACCGCGATATTTTTCTTGATCCTTTCCATCATACGATAAATCTGCAGCAGAAGACTTTACAAACATATAATTAATAAGAGTTGTCCAAAAGACATCTCGTCCGACTATTTCACCAATTATTAGTAACTGAGATATGGACTCTAATATAGTTGCATGCACAACTTTAACCATTGTTTCTAAGTCAAATAATAAAGAGTGATACGTTGATATATATACAAGGTAGAGCTAGCTCAGTTTATTATTTACATAGGCGTGATGGTTGGCAAGGGGTGTATAAAGTTTCAATGCAATGCATCACATAGTTACGCTAGATGTAGTCTGCTGATCTATTTCGAAAGTTTCCTGTCTCTGATCATTGATTGATTCACAGGGACGTGCTCATCTAAAAAAAAATATGTCCCTATACATAAATAAATATATGCATAGGGTCATGTTTATTTTTAGAGGAGCATGCCCCTGTGGTTTGTTGTTTGGTGCTTTACGCTGCTTTCAACAGTTTTTCATTTATATTACGGCCTTTCCGTGGTAAGTTACCAGTACTACTGATCCAGTTATCCCAACACCAGCGAGTCAGTCATAATGCTAACCCACAATCCTGAGCGCCAAGGAGGACAGTTATTTCTGACATTCTTAAAAGCTTTGGTATGACCCGACCTGGGATCGAACCCGCGACCTTCCGCATCCGAGGCGAACGCTCTACCACTACACCACCGAGACGGTCATCTGTTCATTGGACGCATGCTTCAACAACTACAAACAAGACGCATTTGTAAGACTTTTATGGTCTTAAAATATGTTAGAATAATACATATCAAAAGCGCCCCATTATATTCGTATATTACAAAAGCGAAGTGTTACTAAGAGTAAATGTGACCCGTGTATGTACGTTATGGTTTTTAGTAATTTAAATAAATTACAGGTACAATTGGGAAGGACGTTCTTAATTTTAACCCGTATTTCATCATAGTATGTAAAGATATATCTAAAAATAATCAATATTAATAAATTCTAATCCATTAAATTTAAATGTTAATTATACGTTGGAATTAAATTGCGAAGGGCTTTCTTATATTTAACCCTTTTCTAAATACAACAAATCTGCAGCAGGCGACTCTTAAAATGTCTAGACAAAAGTATGTAAAATCTCCATAAATTAAAGTACAATTATGGAATAGAGTTGATCACATTGTGGCAAAAGGAGATTTTTTTCATGATGAGCAATTTTTACTTTTGTCACAATATTTTCTAAAGTCGTCTGCTTCAGAGGCGTCAGAAAGCGTCTACAAGTGGAAAAGGCTAAATACAAATCTAAATATTTAGTTCAATCCTTAGATTACCGGTGATTCGAATCTAATTGCATTCATTTATGTTTCTATAAACTGCAAGGTACATGTAAAAATATTAGATTTACCTTGTGTTCGTTTTAACATGTCTTTATTTAATATTTCTCTATTTCATTTCATGTATGTTGAGGTATATAAAAATATAACCAATTATAATTGACTTCATTTCAATATGATTCCATTAAAACAAACCCTGGAACACAAGAAAGGTAATAAATTGTCGAAAACATAACAAATAAATAGTTCAACAATAAACTGTCTAAAATATAAAATGAATATAAAAATCAGACAATAAACTTGCTATTATGTACACATATATGAACGTTCCACGAGAAAACCAACAGTGTGGTCTCTGCGTAGATCGTAGCATATAAAACGTTTAATCCCTACGTCAATATTGACCCTTTCTGCTTTTGGTAACCTTTTTATATAGGCTATGGTAGCCTGGGTGAAATATTGGAACATCTTGGCCTTCTTGTTTGAAATAAAGGTACATTTGGCCTTCTTGCACGAAATATTTACATCCTGTCTGCTTGCACAGGTTATTTAAATGTACTGAACTGCATCTGCCGCCTTTAAGTCATGCTTCAAAATCATGCGCGGCTTCTTTGATGCTTTGCATCACAATTCTTCTTGTACAGACATTGTGAAACATCTGAAACAGACGACTTGTGTGTGATAATATTGTGGGAAGATTAGACGGACCAAATGTTACGGCTGATCAGAACCTAGTGTTTTCAGAAATGCTAACTTGTACCTTTTCGGTAAGTAAACCCCATTGAAAATTGGCGTTATGGCATGAAGCCAGTTGGGATACAAACGAATAAATAAACTTCGTATATACAGTGTTCTCGCGAAAACTCGAACTCGTTATCGACGTGTTTGAGTGATCTCTTCGAGTTATTCTTAATTCATGTGTGTACTGTCAGCCTTGTAATCCATTTATTCTTAAGTGTGTATTACGAAAATTAAGCCAGAGGTAAAGTCATATGAAGAAAACAGTTCTACGCTGTTTTCAAACGACAGATCAGTTCCGAGTTAAACGAGTTGTTCAATATATAAGTCTTTGGTATCACCCGATCGTTTGATTGGGTTTAATGCCGTTTTCATCAATATTTCAGTCATATCACGGCGGCAAGTTCACTAACCTATGTGTTCACTGGCTTTCTCATACCAGTAACCCCCCCCCCCCAACCCCCCGTCCCGAAAAAAACCAACATCTGGCTGTTTTCACACATAGACGGTTAGCCAATCCATGGAAGACTACTGACTTTCTGTGTCATAAACACTACTACTACATTACGCAGAGTCCATAATATTGTTTTCTCACGAAACGGCTCAAATAAAAAATAAGTATATTGAGGTTTTTTTGGTGTCAGGAGGGTGGTGGCGTGGGCTGTTTTTTGAGATCATAACTGTACTACAAATGCTGCATGGCTTCCTCACAACGTGGTTGCGACTGAGAGCGAAAATGCTGAAGATGCGCATACTGATCTCGATCTTCGCTGTGCACACAGTCAAAAAGAAGTCGGATTTCATTTGGAATAGATGAAATAGTAAACATTTAAACATTTAATATCTTACCTAGTCGGCCATATACCGTGACAGGAATGGCTTCGCTGGGTAAACATAGTGACACAAACGCCACCACAGTCAGCACGGTTCTCCAACAATCAGATTGGAACATTGTATTCGTAGCGAGAATATAACAAATTGACGTCAACTGTATAGCAATACTAGGAGCAGTAGTAGTAGTGTCTGTGGTGATAGTTGTTGTTGTGGAAGTAGTTGTAACAGTTTGTCGTTACTATAATTCTTCTTGTAGCAGATGAAAACTTAGTTGTAACGAAGTAGAAGTAGTAGTAGTAGAGGTAGTTAATGATGTAGTAGATGCCGGCTGTAACAGTAGTGATAGTAGTAGTTGTTTTCCTTGTTGTTCAAATAAAGGTTATGACCTTTTCATTCCGCTGATAAAATTTGTCTCTCTATTTATTTGTTATTACGCAATAGCAACTTGTAAATCTCGCATCTTTATACTACAGTCAAATATTTAATCGTTGTCACGTAGTGACGTAGTAATACGAGTAATTCACCTTACAACCTTCATCACGTGTATAAATTATGCAGACGCATTTAACTCATCCGAAGCTGACTACTTTCCACCACAATTTCGAACACAATGTCCAATTTCTCATTTATGCATTTCTTTTTAATCTTTTCAATAAAAACACTTTCATTTATAGAGAGATTTCTACCATAGTTTAATCTAGATGTTTCACCGAAGTCGTCTGCTGCAGATTTGTTTTATTATGTAAAAAAGGTTCACAAACAAACATTCTATTTCGGCGAAACTACGATATAACTGTCATGAACCCACCCTTCTCACATACAAACGCTTTCTGACGACGTTTGAAAACATTGTGACAAAAGGATTAATTGATCTTAATGTTTTCAATTATATTCAATAATAATACTTTTATTTACAGAAATTGTCCATATGTTGCATAGGTGATTTGATTTCTACAAAAATCCACTTATATTTTAGCCGTGTTCCCCGAGAAAACGAGGGATTTAATTACAACTGTTTCCCGTAACACTTTCTCCAATACAACAAATCTACAGCAGACGACTTGGATATCGTCTGTTTAAAAATATGTTTAACCTTTATGAATGAAAGCTTTATCATTGCATAGAGTTGAACATAATGAGCAATTTCTCATTGTGTCACAGTGTCACAGTATTCTGAAAACTCGTCTTCTACAGATGCGTTAGAAAGCGTCTGTATTTAGGTAAAGGTTATTCGAGATTCATATACCCATATTAATCCCTACCATGATCAATACCTGATCTACTTTTACGAAATTCACCATCATTTGTAATAACGAGAAGTCAACGACCGGTTTATTTTGTAATTTTGTAATGTTGTGACTGTTTACCTTTACTTATACATATTTTATCTGATGCAAGTCACTGGTAAGAGTATCGTATCACCTATATTTAAAGATTTAAGTGAATTTTGTTTTCACTATTTACTATTACATCAACAGGACATATTTCCTTCTTTTTGACGGCTATCTTTTCAAAGTGTCGAAAACAACGGGTGAGGGTGAAAACGTCGAAAGACTAAAACGTCGAATTAATAAAAAAAATGAAACGGGAGTGAAAACGTCGAAAAGGGAAATATATAACCTAAATATAATTGTATAAAAAGTTTTATATGTTCTACCATAATAAAGCGAAGGCATAATGAATTTGTTTGTTGCAGATTTTAAAAATAAATTGTTGTTGTTGTTCGGTGACGTTGTTTACCCTCGCGCTCGGCATTAATTAAAAAAAATTGTTGTATAAATTATGAATTTTATACGTGTTATTAGTTGTTCTTAAATGTTGTCGTCTCTATTATTTAATGTTGTCTTGTTTGTTGTAGCTTGGACTACGCGTATTAGCTTCGAAAGTAAAAGGTACGTTACATCCCGTAACCACCTATATAAATATACACACTTTTAAACATTCTTATTACTTATACATTGTGTTATATTTATAAACAAAGATATTTAAAAGTTCTACTAGTTAAACTTTAAAATAACTATTCTATAAAATAACCTGTTGTATTAGTCTTTGAAAACATCTCGGCAACAATGTGGATAAACTCTATAAATAAACAAACGGTTATTGAATAGAGTTGAACACATTGTAGCAAAAGGAGACATGGCTAGTCTGCTGCAGATGCTACAAAAAGCGTATGCACGTAGGAAAGGGTTTTAATCCAAATAAAGGAGGGAAAGAAAGATTATATTCATGACATTATACAATTTCTACAATGATTCCTTCCTTCAGATTCGATGGACTTAACACAGTTCCCACATGCATACGCATTTTGATGTGTCAATCATAGACGACATTTGAAAACACGGTGGCAAAAGCAGGAAATGCTGATAATACTGTCATGTCTAGAAATATTTTTGACCATTTTTTTGCGTATATATTTTCAAAATTGTCTGGTGCAGATGTGTCGTATGCTGGAAAGGGTTAATCGGTAACGCGATCAAACATGTGGTTGACTCATACGTTAAGACCCCAATGGGCGTGTTATTAACTCTTTCGCCTATACAACAAATCCACAGCAGACGACTTTCAAGACATCAAGGCAAAATTATTGAAAATCTGTGTATTGAAGATATGGGAAAATGTACAAGATGACTTTTGTGAAGAGTAAAGATTCAGATCCAAACCAACACTGCTAAGAAATGCAAACCGTCTGCCGTGCATATGCAGATTAAATTAGTATATTCAGTTGAAATCATTGTGGAAATTATTCATTCAATACTAACCATATTTTCATTTTCAATAATTTTCGTCGAGATGTTTTGTTTTGTCGTATGTGGGAAAGGGTTGGTGCATTTGATGATACACATGTGGATGCTACAGCAAGACGCCTTACCACCTGAATAGAATGTTAACCCCTCCACATACAGACGCTTTCCAACAAGAGCAATTTCTCATTTTTCCACGATGTTTTCGAGTCTGTTGAATAATAAGCCTATACAAAATCTACAACATAGTGCTATCCGATATTATCTTTGTGTTCACATATTTGCACCGCTCACTGCTACAAGTGGAGACATAGGATGGATTCCTAGCATACATAGATGATGGATCAATCTAATTCGTTACTGAAATAGACTGATTTAGTTTGAAGATAATCGTTTTACGAAAGATACATTTCATCAAGACTATATCCTGTTTTGCAATAATTTGTGTAGTGATCAGAAGGATGTGTTAAACAAGCTCGACTTAATTCGTTTGTATAACACTTAGACAACAATCAACTCTTACTATAGTATATATATATATTTTATTAATCATCCTTTGCAGAAGATACTTTGTCAACATACAATGCAATACAATACAATACAATACAATACAATACAATACAATACAATATAATACAATATAAACAAGTATAATAAACTGTTTACAGAATGCACATGAAATTGTAAAAGTAAGAAAAGCAGGACAGACAAAAAGACAGAGTGAGAGTATTATAAGGCTATGCAAAGCGAAAAGTATAAAGCATTTTCATCTAAATGCATATGAAACACAAATGGTAAACATTGAATGAAGCACCTAACTACCGAAACAATATGTAGACATGTACAGCAATAATTATTACAAATCGTGAAATACATGGATACATGGATGAGTGGGTGAATTAATGGATGGATGGATGGGTGGGTGGGTGAATTAACGAATATAGAAAATAGAAAAAGGAGAAATTGCTCATCATGAGCAATTTCTCTATTTTCCTCACTGTTTTCAAAAGTCGTTTGCTGCGGCTGCGTCAAAATATGTCAGCATGTCGGAAAGGATTTACGTAGTGATTTTTCATAAAAAAAGCTGATAAAAAAACGTGACAACCTCGTTGACCTACATTTTACAAATTTATAAGAGCCCCGTATCTGAGAGGGGGTGGGCGGTGAAGCTTGAAGGGGGGGGGGGGGGAGCATCTGCGTACACTGTACACTAAGGTGAGTGTATTCAACGACCACGGTCTTACAATTCACTATCCGTTTAAGTATAATTAGCCCGAGATGTATGCTTTTTACTAAACCAACTAAAACTGCAGCCCTTTTTGTTCAATACAAATTTACCTTAAAGTGAGTCCATTAAGGGGGTCAAATTCTTTTGATGTAATGATTATTTCAGGTAATATTTGTTTTTAGAGGGGTTGTTGTGTTTCGCTTTCACTTTTTGCTAAAACCAGAGGATTCTGTTATTTAAACTAAATAGAAACAAAACAGAAACAGGACGGAACAGAAACAAAACAGAAACATAAACAGAAACAGAATAAAAACCCAAACAGAACATAATCCGAACAAAACCAGGACAAATATGAGCATATGCTTTTCAAACAGCCTCATCTGATTCTTTACCGTTCGTTTAAATCTCGGCTTGTTCAACGTTTCTTTCAGATGACTGAAACAGTTTACTGTGCAATAATCGTTTTCCACCGATGGCCTTAAACAGTCTATATGAGCCGTTCCATGAGAAAACCAACTGTATGGAATCTGCGTAATGTATAGGCTAATCCAATATATACAACACTTTCCATCTCAGGGAAAAAGATATAAAGAGAGTAATGATTCCTAAAACAGAAACTTCACAGGAAGGGAACCGTGTTGTCTGTTCTGGTTAGCCTGTTCGGGAATAAAATAAAATATTCACATTGAAAAAGTCTCTACCCATTTTCACATACTATCTGTGTGCAGAAGGCGACTTTGCAAACATCTTGGCAAAAATATTGAAAATGTCCACAAATGAGAGTTTAATCAAATAGAGTTAAAAAAACCAATTGGGGCAAAGGAAGAAAGTGCTTATCATTCCACATTGTTTTCAAAAATCGTCAAGTGAAGATGCGTGATAATGCGTCAACAAGTGGCTCCCTTTAGTGTTGACCATTATCATGTTCAACCCTTTCACACATACAATAAATCTGTAGCAGAGGACTTTGAAAACATATAGGGAAATTGAACGGAATATTTTTTAAAGGTGAAAGTATGGGTATTGTGAAAAGAGTTAAAAATATTGTCTCCTGTAGAGGTGTCGATATTCGTCTACATGTGGGAAAAAGGTTAACTAATTCAATTTACGTCACCGTACTTGACACTCCTAAAACAGAAACTTCACAGGAAGGGAACCGTGTTGTCTGTTCTGCTTAGCCTGTTCGGGAATAAAATAAAATATTCACATTGAAAAAGTCTCTACCCATTTTCACATACTATCTGTGTGCAGAAGGCGACTTTGCAAACATCTTGGCAAAAATATTGAAAATGTCCACAAATGAGAGATTAATCAAATAGAGTTAAAAAAAACAATTGGGGCAAAAGAAGAAAGTGCTTATCATGCCACATTGTTTTCAAAAATCGTCAAGTGAAGATGCGTGATAATGCGTCAACAAGTGGCTCCCTTTAGTATTGACCATTATCGTGTTCAACCCTTTCACACATACAATAAATCTGTAGCAGAGGACTTTGAAAACATATGCTAATTGAACGGAATATTTTTTAAAGGTGAAAGTATGGGTATTGTGAAAAGAGTTAAAAATATTGTCTCCTGTAGAGGTGTCGATATTCGTCTACATGTGGGAAAAAGGTTAACTAATTCAATTTACGTCACCGTACTTGACACTCAATAACCTGCGTATTTTTTCAGAAATGTATTAGATACGGAATAAAGGATGAGGATGTATGGAAGTGCACCAATGAAATACATCTCAATCTCCAATCAGAAATGTTATACATTAAAGCGACTGAAATCCAGATGGCACGAACACAAAAACAAAAACAAAATCGAATTCGCCCTAAATGTTATTCTTTATGTTATCCAAGTAAAACCAGGGTAGAAAATGTATCGTTTATTATCAATAAAGTGAACTTGAGTCGTTTTCAATTGTCCCGATGAAGGAGTTTCCTATTTAAAAATACTTACCCCGTTACTGACAGGGTAGAATTTGCGATGGAAAAATTATCGAAAACAAGAAAATCTCACCGATTATAGGGGTATGTAATATGTCAGTTATCATATTTTAATGCCCCAAATACAAAAATAACACTTATTTTCTTAAAATTGGATTTTTTTTTCTTTTTTCGACAGTTGGGTATCTGAAGTTCAGTCGCTTTAATCTACCCCTTCACACTGCACGTAACTTTAAACATGTCTCTATACCGCAATTTTGCGAATGCAAACAAACAACATTGGCGAATGATAAAGACCAAGATTAGCCTGTACATTTTTATTTTGTTTTACATCGTTCGCTACTTAAGTAGAGTTATATAATATACTACATTTCATTTACATTACATATTTTTTAGTCATAAAACATTGTATATTCATTCAGTGTTCTTCTTTGGTACTTCTTGTATGACCATCTCATACACATATATTCACCTTTATGTATACATCATACTTTTTTCCCCATTACCTAGACTTTATTTTACTTCCATCGATTCCAATGATATGGTTTATTTCAAATATAGATTCAATAGTCCACATGACCTGTGAGAAAAACAAAATACACAAATGAACATTACAATTGACATAGCAAGTGGAGCACATTTACCAATTTACAAGTACAAAAAATCGCAAGAGGTAACACGTCGTGTCATAGACGGAGAAGGTGTTGTTCAAACGTGATATATACAGGGTGTTTCATATTATATGTTACCATTCAATTTGGTGCTTTATATTTCTCTAACAATGTAAAACACGCTTAAATAAATGTAACAATGTGATAGTAGACAGAGTAAAGTTTTATTTGATATATGACATCAGAAGATAATCTTTAACACATGCCTTTATACGGGTTTTCTCAATATGTCAGTTTTACAACAAGTGTTCCAGATGACGTCGTTTTTGTTGAATTACGACGTCTAGACGTTTCTTGAAGTTACAAATCACTGATTTGCAGGTGTCCGTTGAAATATTTATTATTTCTCGCTTGATGGATATTTTCAAATCTTCTAGAGATGTTGGTGCGGGGTTGTACACCCTGTCTTTGAAATATCCCCACAGGAAAAAGTCCAGCGGACTCAGATCGGGAGAATGAGGGGGCCATACTGTGTCTGTACTTTAAAAAAAAAAGTTTGTACCGAACCTTCTCTCAAGCCACGAAAGTACCTACCTGGAAGTGTGCGGAGTAGCTCCATCTTGCTGAAATCACAGTGTGTTAAGGTCCATACCCTTTCTCCTTAATGCTGGCACAAACTTCTTTTTTAGGAGATCTAAATATCGACTACTGTTAATTGTTTCTACCTCACCGTCCTCATCCTCAAAGAAAAATGGACCAATAATGCCAGAAGAACTTAATGCTGCCCAAACAGTTACTTTCTCAGAATGCAAAGATCTTTCTGTGTACATATTTGTTTTTTCTGTACTTGCGCATTTAAGTAGAAATGCGCTTCATCTGAAAACCAAGTATTGTCTGCTATATCCGGTCGATCTTTCATTCACGTGGCGAACGCAAGTCGACTGTCAATATCAGAAGGTTCGAATCTCAGCATCCTGTAGACACTAGTTGCACTTGCATTGTTAGTAATGTCACCTAACACTCTACGTACGACCTTTGTGGAGTTTCTTCAATAAAGGTTCTCAGTTGTTCGATACTCTCTGAAGTCCTGATTGATTTTGGCCGGCGGGCATTGCTACGGCGTCGATCAATAACTGATCCTGACTGCTGAAACCTTTTGACAATTCTATGCACTTGCATCTTACTGAGTTTCTCATTATCGGGGTTCAATTTCTGCATCGATCTGATCACTGCAACTGGTGAATAACTCTTATAATACAGTTTAACAACTTATGTGCACTGCTCTGTGGACAGCGCCATCTTGGAATAACGACTTGTTTGAATGACGTCGTTGATGACGTTATGACGTCAACATTTTCCCGTACTTTCTACACCACACAAAACTTTATTCTGACTACTTCAAAATGACATATGACATGACTGCATCATTCATTATATGTATCTTTTATAACAGCTTTTAATGGTTACATATATTATGAAACACCCTGTACACGCTTAATAGGCAATACAATTTAATAAAATACAATACAATATAATATAATACATCACCATTATAGACTCATGGCATTTACCCGCGATAGATAACGGACTAGTAGCATTCAGTTTTCAAGTAGTTTGACCCTTTTAACGCTGGTAAGGAATTTGTGAAGCCTGAGTCATCATTATAGACTCAGGGCATTTACCGGCGATATATAGCATACTAGTATCATGCAGTTAATAAAGTGTTCGATCCTTTTAACGCTGGTACAAAAGTTGTGAAGTCTGTGTCACAATTAGTTATTTCACCGATGATATTAATTCCTACTTGTACCATGTACTTTATCAAACGTCTAACCCTTTTTTCAATGCTGGAACTGAATTTGTGAAGTCTGTGTCACCAACATAGATCCATAATGTCAGGCGATGCAACCACGCCGCCCAATTCAATGACTCTTCAAAAATGCAAAACTGGATAAGTCCATTTGAACAGTTCAGCGTTTAGAGGGTTGTTGATATTATAGTCTTTTGTTTGTTTGTTTGTTTAACCTTTACTTCCGTGCTCTCTTTTATCACAACCCGCATCCTTTACCTTTTTAGATATTCATTCTATAAATGGTGTACTACTTTAGATCACTGAATTGATGATGATTGATAGTTAAGTGCTTAACGCCGTTTTCAACAAATGTTCAGATATATCAAGGCGTTTCATGGTAAGTTACCAGTACTACTGGTGCATTTATCCGGACACCAGCCAGTCAGTTGTAATGCTAACCTCGTAATAACGATGTGTCGATGGTTTGTTTTCCTCGCCTCAGGCAATACAGCCATTTGGCGAAAATCACAACACCACCTACTTGTCAAAAGTACAAAAGAATTAACGTACAAACGTTCGGCAATGTACAGTGTGGAAGACAGTGGTGAAGTTATAGAGCGTCGACCTCTCGTACAAAAAGTCCTGGGTTCGAATCCCGTCATATAGACGCTTTCTGACGCATCTGCAGCAGACACATTTTGAAAACACTGTAGTAAAAAGGAGAAATTACTTAAAACAAGCAATTTCTCCTATTGCACAATGTTTCAGTTCTATTTAATGATCAAACTTTCATTCATTGATATTTTTCACATTTTTGTCAATATGTTTTCAAAGTCGTCTGCTGCAGATTTGATTTAGAAGGGGAATGGGGTAATCCTTTCCCACATACAGCAAACTTGCACCAGATGACTTTGAAGACATTTAGTAAAAATATGAAACGTCTCTATAATTCAAGGTATACATACAATTTATGCGGCGTATTTCGAAAAAATAAACATGAAATTTGCCGGTTTTGGCGCCATAGTGACTAACGTAATAACGTCAAACCGCCGACGTGACGTCATTTTCATAGTTTGGTTTCCGTGTTGTAACAAAGACTTGAGCATATTTTCAAGGCTTATAAGAAGATGAAGAAGAAGGAGGAGAAGATGAAGTTGATGAAGAAGAAGAAGATACAACTGGAACCAAACAAGTAGTGTCATATGATATTTATGTAAAGGGATTTTGACACTTCAAGAGAGGGCTTTATGACATTGTGATAAGATATGTATTACCATGTCATCAATAGTAAAGAACAAATAATGAAAAGGAAACGAACATGTTTGTTTTAAAATAGATATGTATATTGTACACAGCAATAAACTAACCAACAAAGACGTTTGAAAACAGGGTGGAAATAGAAAAAAAGCCAGAAATTTCTCCACTTATCACAAGTTTCACTTTGTTCTTTAATTAAAGTTTTTCGTGTTTTTGCCTAGACGTTTTCAAAGTCGTCTGCTGCAGATTTGTTGTATAATGTGGGAAAGGGTTAAACAGACATAACCATTCGAGCATAGTTAAAATCTAATAATTTAAAATTCACAAATGACTACGAGATAACACCGTGAGGCTAGATACTTTACTTTCAACGTATAGAGAATAAGTACATGTTTATTACAAATACAAATTTAGTTTTATATTATCGTGAAATATAATAATTAAATGGAGCTCTACCTATGAAATTAGTGTGTATTTTATAACAAGGTGCATGAACATGCAGATGGGAGTAAATGAGGCGAATGGGCTCAAGAAGGGCAAACAACCAGACTTGGCTGATACTTGTAGAGACAGAGGCTGGAAGACATGGGTCCTCCCAATAGAGGTTGGGTCTAGATGATTCCCGTTACAGTCGGTGTGGAGATTGACGGGAGCAGTGGCAATCAATGGAAGGTTCAACAAGCTTGGTAAATTGATTGATTGATTCATTGTTGCAAAACGCCGTTTTGAAAAACATCGTCATATTACGGCGGCCAATTCACCTACTTATGTGTTTCCTAGCTTTCTCACATCAGTATTCAACACAGCATACTCTCCTAGCAACTGGCTGCTTTTCCACAAAGATTGTTCGCCCATTGGTGCAAGACGCAGTGAATTTCATCAAACGTCGGAAAGAATTTTAGCCGAGCTGGGATTCGAACTCACATACCCTGGATTGAAAGCCCGCGTCGCTACCGACTGAGCTACCGGGTCTAGGCCCGCGCTTGGTAAAGCTGCAGAGATCGCGTTTAGTTGACTCTGGCTGCGATACAGTGAACCAATTTAGCAGCCAACCTAGACGAAATAGTGACTGATCAACACGATCTGCCCCGCCATCTAGCGGGTGTTCCGGGATAGGGGCGAAACACCCAGTGACAGAAGGAAACTCGATTGACGAAGTCTGCGTTCAGTAGTGTAACTATAGCTGCTCAACAAAAGTGTATGTTACGTAACAAACTATGTCCATCTTGTTGGTCAAGATTATATTCCACAAGGGCTCCAATTCAAGCACGTTTATTCCATAAAACATGTAAAAATATGCATATAGCCTGTAAATTTACTTTCACATTTTAAATATAGAAGGCTAGACACGCAAAACCATTACAAATAAAAGGACTGAAAGTACTAGTAACAAATTATTTTTGAACTTGTTTGGATAGTGATGTCAAATGATTGGCTTCAAAATTACTTCGATTTGTGCTATTATTTATATGTTAACAGAAACAATTATGGACACAATTGAATCCTGGACCAGTATTCATCAAACATTCGTTTTCTGTTTTTTGGCTAATTACAAATCTAAATATTTAGTTCAATCCTTGAATTACCGGTGATTCCGAGTTAATTGCATTAATTCATGTTTCTACTAACTACAAGGTATATGAAAATTACTAGATTTACCTTATGTTCATTTTGACATAGCTTTATTTAATGGTTCTCAATTTCATTTCATGTATGTTGAGGTATATACAAATATCAGCAATTTTAATTTATTTCATTTCAATATGATTCCATTTAAACGAACCCCGGAACACAAGAAAGGTAATAAATAGTCGAAAACATAACAAATAAATAGTTCAACAATAAACTGTCAAAAATATAAAATGAATAAAAAACAGACAATACACACATATATGAGCCGTCCAACGAGAAAACCAACAGTGTGGTCTCTGCTTAAATTATCGACCCGGATCAGCCTAATCATGCGCGCTTTTCGCCTCTTGTAATTTTTCTGTTCCATGAACCATTAATGCTCTGGATCGATACATTACGCAGAGTCCAAAATGTTGGTTTTCTTGTAGAACGGCTCATATTCTTTTTATTTATATATTTAAAAGTTGTATTTCTTTGTATACAAGGGATGCCTTAACCCTTTCCCACTTGCAGACGATTGTTGACGCTTCAGCAGCAGACGACAGACGACTTTTGGAAACCTTGTGACAGAAGGAATAAATACTCATAGTGAGCAATTTCTCCTTTTAGCACATTGTATTTAACTCTATTCGATAGTTAAAATATTTCATTTATGTGTTTTTTCTCCATTTATACCAAGATGTTTTCAATGCCATCTGTTTCAGATGTGTTGTATGTGGGAAAAGGTTATAAGTCAAATACTGTACGTAATTAAAACAGTATTTGTCATTTTCTGCAACTGTCTTTCTTTCCTGTGAGAGTTATTATTATAATTTTTTATTTTTTTGACTGATTAACCCTTTTCCTTAATCATCAAATCTAGAGCAGACGACTTTGAAAACATTCAGGCAAACATAGGGAAACTCTCTAAAAAGGAAAAAAACATTTATTGAATAAAGTTGAACATTTGTGGCAAGGAGAAATTGCTCATTATGAGCAATTTACACTTTTGTCGTAATGTTTTCAAAATGTGTCTGCTGAAAATGCGTCAGAATGTGTCTTCAACATAAAGATTTTTAAAATACATGTACAAAAAAAGATAACATCAAAGTATTATTTCTAATTGATTGGTGTTTTACGACATTTCAACAATGTTTGAGTTATATCAGTGCGTTTCATTGGAAATTACAAGTTCTACTGGTCCATTTATCCTGACACCAGCCAGTCACTCACAATCCTGAGCGCCAAGAAGTGCAGCCATAATTATTTACTTTAAAGTATCTGGTAAGAACCCGCAACCTCCCGCGTTCGAGGCAGAAGAACTACCACTAGACCACCAAGGCGGTTGTACGGTTGTGCAAACAGAATAGGTAACATTGATCAGAGCTCTAGATAAGGGGCGTTTTGCATGTTCTTAACTCCTTATTTGACTCTCTAACCCTATGCTGTGGGTTCTCAAAAGAATTGTCTCAGTGAGACCCACAACATACGGTTTGTTTTAATAATAAGAGAGAAATTGTGGGGAAAGGAGCTGAATACCCCTCCTTATCTGGACCTCTGATTGTTGCAAAATAGCTAATTTTTCGTAGAGATAACTTCTTTTCCTTGAAATATTTTCAAAATGACTTAGCTTTGGATAACTGTTTTAAACAATAGTTACATGATTTACACATTTAACCCTTTCCCACATAAGGACGCTTTCTGACGCATCTGCAGTAGACGACTTATGAAACATGTTGGCCAAATGAGATATTTGCTCAAAATCCTTTTGCCACAATGATTTCAATTTCATTCATTAATTAAGCTTTCATTTTTAGAGATTTTTCATGTTTTGCCGATATGCTTTCAAGCTCGTGTGCTACAGATGTGTTAGAAAATCAGCAAATATTTCACAGCATAGTATACTCACTCATACACTTTATACAGAACATGAACAAATGGGTTTGGTTATTACAACATATTACAGCATAATTCATAAGTGAATGTTTTGAGGACGGAGTGTATCTAGCATTATGAAATAGTAATTTTGTATTACAATAATTTATTTCGAGTTCAATTCAGAAAGTTCAGTTTGCTCTGTCGACCAATAAGACACCTCTCAACACCTCTCCTATATCCTTCTACTGTTTCTTGGACCATGCCCATTGATAGGATTAGTGGTAGTCAAAATTACTGAAAACTTTTTTTGTTTCCTTGATAATTATCCGAACTTCAATAAAACTTAATGAATTGTTGGATATGGGATAGGCATAACCATAATCAGTCAAGCATGTACCCGGAACAACTGTCATAGTTTGTAAGATGAAGTAACTTTCATAATGAGCTTGTCACTTTGTTTTTAATTTCATTCAATAAGTGAGCTTTAATTGTTAGAGATTCTTCATGTTTTGCCTATATGCTTTCAATGTCGTCTGATAGCGATTAGTTATATCTGAGAGAGGGGCTAACCAATCGCATTAAAATCAGACCAAAATACTTATTGTACATATATCGGATCTGACGACACTGTATTACAGGTCGTATCCAATTGACATCACACATTTAAATATTCATGAGCAAGTGCTCTTTTGTCTTTTGTTTCAAATGAAGTCGAATTAAACAACCAACGCTTGGCGGTTCTATACTACAGGACCTCTCGACAACCATCGGTCTACTATATCGGTTATTTATATGGGTAATCTCTCCTGCTTTTTACCTTGGGCGATTTTATAGGCGAAGATTTAATTGAGGTGCGGAACAGGCCAACCTAAGACGACATGTATGGAGCAGTCATCATATCTATATACGGGCGAGCAAAGTTTATATCTGGTTTAAATGAGATTGGAGAAACTCATAATCAGTATAGTGGATACCCAGAGAAACTCGTTTTACTGCCACCTTCTATAATCTCATTTCCAGCGATCCACGAAACGGATGTCGTAACCTTCTGACCAGGTTTGAGTCTCAGCACTGCAACAGCCGTACCCTGTCCACCGGTCGTTTCGTCCGGTCCCATTTTATCACTAAGAGCTTTAACCACGTTGACGAAATGACTGTACGGTCCGCCGGACGACGTCTTCTGTATGCTAACCTCCACGTATGTCCCCCTACTAGCCACGACTTGTATGTTGAACACGTATGTTCCAATGAACGGTGCAGTGAACTCGCCCGTGTTTCCATCGTAATGGTTCCCAAAGTTTGTTACTACATGGTCGAATTTTAGAACGTCAAGGCGATCGGCCGACAGAGGTTGGTTTCTCACCACTTGGGAGGCTGAATGCCTAGGACCTTTAAACAATAAAAGAAAGCAAAATGTGAAAATATATCCCTATCCCGTATACAGACAGTGTGAAACATCTGAAACAGACGACTTGTGTGTCATAACATTGTGGGAAAATATATAGAAATTGCTTCAAAACGAGCAATACTTCTTTGCCCACAATGTGTTCAACTCTGTATAGAAGGTTATACCTCGAATGTTCCTTATGTACTACCTGGTTGTCAATACAGACGACTTTAAACTCTAAACAGCCAGTTCATAGGAAAATGTACAAAGTAGCTTTTTGTAAATAGTGTAGATCCTGAACAGTCTGTTCATCCGCACGGCTGGTCAAGATCTACTCAGTTCACATAATATTTACATGGAATTTTTAGAAGCTTCTTTCAATTTGTGATGATTCTGATGGGATGTACCATATGTACCGGCTGATCAAGTTCTACTCAATTCATATATAACTTACATTATAAGTTATAGGGTTTGTTACTGACCCATTTCGGAAATATAAGGGGTCTGTAGGATGAATAGGGGGCGAGGCGATAGCCGAGTCCCCCTATTCATCCTACAGATCGCCTATATTTTCGTAGTGGGTCAGTAACAAACCCAATAATGTATTTATTTCGTCGACCACTTTAAGCTGAACTATACTGTAACTTGTTGATATGTGTTGGTAGCATAATATGATGTCACGAGTAAAAGATCTATCAATATTGATTAAAAAATTGGAATATATATATTATTTTAAAAATTACACCGGTTCAACATGAACACATTTATTTCAATTCATTCCATTGCTTTCTGGGTAACTGGTAACATTTGAGAGCCACTTTACGAAAACCAACCTTTGAAGACTTTTTTACTTTACTCACCCCCTATGATATTTACTCACCCCTATAGAAATATAGGGGTCTGCACGTGACACGCTTTAACCAATGCAATTGCTAGAATTTCGTGGGAGGCGAAATAAAAACTTATAAGAGGCTTCTTTCAATGTATGTATATTCTGATGAGACGGACCAGATGTAACGGCTGATCAGAACCTAGTGTTTTCAGAAATGCTAACTTGTTTCTTTTCGGTAAGTTAACCCCATTGAAAATTGGCGATATGGCATGAAGTCATTTGGGATTAAAACGAATAAATAAACTTCGTATATACAGTTCTCGCGATAACTCGAATGCAAAAGGGACCAATAAATCACTTCGAGTTATCGACGTTTTCGAGTGATATCTTGAGTTATGCTGAATTCATGTTTGTACTGTCAGCCTCGTAATCCATTTATTCTTAAGTGTGTATTACGAAAAGCAAGACAGTGGTAAAGTCATACGAAGAAAAAAGCACAACAGCAGTTCTACTCGTATTTGGTATCACCCGATTGTTGATTGGGATTAATGTAGTTTTCAACAATATCACGGCGGCCAGTTCACTAACCCATATGTTCCCTGGCTTTCTCATACCAGTACTCAACACAACAGACCCGCCCAAAAAAACCACAGCTAGCTGCTTTTCCACAAAGTCTGTCAGCCCATTCGTAGAAGACTACTGACTCTGGTCACAGGGTATCACCCGACCAGATAAAATTTATTGAAACTGTTCGCAGATTACCACAATATACCAAATCTCCAAATAAGCCAAATAATGAGCTGAAAAAGTTTTTAAACACTTAATATCTTACCTCGTCGTCTAAATACCGTGACAGAAAGTGCTTGGCTGGGTAAACATAGTGACACAAACGTCACCACAGTCAGCACGGTTATCCAACAATAAGATCGGCACATTGTTGTCTTTTTTTTTAATTTATAGAATGACACTAAGTATTTATCGTAGCGAGAATATAATGAAATGACGTCAACTGTATAGCAATACTAGTAGTAGTAGTAGTATCTGTGGTGATAGTTGTTGTTGTAGAAGTAGAAGTAGTTGAAATAGTTTGTTGATGTTGTCGTCGTTACTATAATTGTTCTTGTTGCAAATGAAAACTTAGTTGTAACGTAGTATTAGTAGTTGTAGTAGTAGTATTAGTAGTAGTAGTAGTAGTAGTAGTAGTAGTAGTAGTAGTAGTAGAGGTAGTTAATAATGTAGTAGACGCCGGCTGTAACAGTAGTGATAGTAGTTGTTGTTGTTTGTCGCTGTTGTTCGAATAAAAGTTATGACGTTTTAATTCTGCTGATAAAATGTGTCTCTCTATGTACTTATTACTACATAATAGCAACTTGAAATATCATTCGAAATATCTTATTTACTACGTTATAAGCTTTTCTTAAAATAAAAAAAAATTCTAAATGAAAATTGCAGCGTATTTTCATTAAAATATAAACGGTGAAATATAAACGATAGTTCGTCCTCTTGACAACGCAACCTGTTTATTGAAAGTTTATAATGCTGCTTAATGTCGCGTATTTATACTACAGTCAAATGAGTGATTCACCTGACCAACCTTTATAGCGAATTTCGAGTGCATTACCTTACAACCTTAAAAAATAGGTGATATTCATCACGTATAAATTATGCAGACTCATTTAACTTATCCGAATCCACAATGTCGAATCTCTCATTTACGCATTTCTATCTTTAAAAAAAATATATATATATCATTTATAGAGAGGTTTTTCCCAAAGTTTAATCTAAATGTTTCATAGATGTCGTCTGCTGCAGATTTGTTATATTATGTAAGAAAGGGTTCATCAACATTCCGATAAAGATATTGTTTACATTCTTTTTCGCCGAAACTACGAGATAACGGTGTCTTCCTGAAACCCCCACTTTTCAAATTTTGATAAAAAAAAAAGTGGGTGTTTCAGGAATTTTGCTTTTTCCAATTAACACCTTCCGACGGCCTTAGGTCAAATTATGGTTTATTCCTGAAACACCCACTTTCTAATTTTCATATTCCTGAAACCCCCACTTTTTAATTTTCAAATTCCTGAAACACCCACTTTTAATTTATCTAACCCATGGTTACGGACTATAGTCTGTTTTACCTATTGGTATAATATTTGCTGCATAAGGAGATATAAACAGATACAACATATGTGTGCAGCCAACACTATTTACGCCGACGGAGCATTTTACACGTGCCCAAGTTTATTTCACCAGTTGTTTACGTTACATGGATTTATTGACGGTGAAATGTATCCGCTAGTATTCGCGTTTCTCCCAGGAAAATCAACTGACGTCTACGTGAAATTTTTCAGCCAACTAAAACAGAAATGTGAGGAGTACGGTTTTGAACTTCAACCTGAAACTGTATTTCTAGACCACGAGGTGGCTTCCCGTAACGGCGCACAGAGAGTTTTTCCAGACACCAATGTGAAAGCTTGCTTTTTTCATTACACACAGTGCGTTTGGCGAAAAGTTCAAGCTTTAGGACTCTCTACAGCCTACAAGGAAAATGACACAATCCATCGACTGGTTAGACGAGCATCGGTGTTGCCATTAGTTCCAATAGCTGAGGTAGAGGACATTTGGTTTCAAGCGTTAGAGGCCATAGGGGAGGAGGATCTTCCTGCGAGCGTTACTGCCTTCACAGACTACGTAACAGAACAGTGGGTTGAGGGTGATAAGCCAATTTGGAATCATTATACAACTGTGGGTCCCAGGACAACAAACCATTGTGAAGGGTGGCACAGTAAATTGAAGAAGGCCGTACGACATGCCCATCCAAACATCTTCGGTATCATTTCCATACTACAGCGGATTGAAGCTGCTTGCTACATTAGGGTTCTTCAATACCAGGCAGGGGGCGTTCGTCCAGTCAAAAAAAGAAAGTATCGTCAGCTCGAGCAAAGACTAGCAGCCCTGAAAACACTCTGACGCAGCATCGCAACTTCTTGAACATCATTAGTGATTGATTGACTGATGAGTAATGCAGATGAATCTGTGTTTAATGACTATAACATGCGTTCATACGTGTGTATATATTTGTGACAATAGAAAATATATATAAATGTAAAATATTAAAAAAACTTTCTAATTTTCATATTCCTGAAACCCTGAAAAAAAAGAAGAAAACTATAATTAATTTATTAATGTTCAATTATAATATTGCCTGTTTTAATGTAAAAAAAGAAGATTTTTATAAGTTAACATTATAATATTAAATAAAATCCATTAAATTATCCAAAAAAAGATGATATAAATGTATAAAAAAACTTGTCTTGTTTTATTAAATCATCCTAAGAAACAGACTATAGCTATAATTTGACCTAAGGCCGTAGGAAGGTGTTAATTGGAAAAAGCAAAATTCCTGAAACACCCACTTTTTTTTTATCAAAATTTGAAAAGTGGGGGTTTCAGGAAGACACCCAAATTATAGCTATAGTCTGTTTCTTAGGAGATAACTGGCATGAACTTGTTCCCCGTGAAAACAAGGGATTGAATTACAACTGCTTCCCGTAACCCTTTCTCCTCCCATACAGCAAATCTATAGCAGACGACTTAAATATCGTTTTATGTTTTACCTTTATGAATGAAAGTGTTATCATTGCATAGAGTTAAACATAATGAGAAATTGTTCATCGTGTCACAGTGTTCTAAAATCTCGTCTGCTACAGATGCATTAGAAAGCGTCAGTATTAGGAAAAGGTTATTCGAAATGCATACCCCCATATTAATCCTACCATAATCAACACATGATCTACTCTTACGAAATTTACTGTCATTTGTAATAACGTGAAGTCAATGACCGGTTTATGTTGTAATTTTGTAATGTTGTGATTGTTTACTAAACTTATATTGTATCTGCTGCAAGTCACAGGTACACGTATCGTAGCCTGTTACGTAAAAAAAAATCACATTTTATTATCACCTTTATTTAAAGATTTAATTGATTTTTTTTTTTTCACTATTTACTATAACATCAACAAGGCATATTTCCTTCTTTTTGAAGGATATCTTTTCAAAGTGTCGCAAACAGCAACTGCTTTGACATTTCTCCACGAAATGTGAAAACCCAATTATATTTTCTGAAACAGGCTACGCTACTTGTACCTGTGCTGCAAATGTTGAAGGACGCTTTTCCAAAATCCAATAAACCTGTTGCATTAGTCTCTGAAAACATCTCGGCAACAACGTGGAAACACTCTATAAATGAACATAAGGTTATTGAATAGAGTTAAACACATTGTAGCAAAAAGAGAAATGGCTCCTCTGCTGCAGATGCTACACAAATTATACATGTAGGAATGGGTTTTAATCCAAATAAAGGATGGGGGAAAAAGATTATATTCATGACATTATACAATATCTACAATGATTTTCACCTTCGTAACGCCCAAAGATATTATTTATTGACACATATTTAATTAACAATTCCTTCCTTCAGATGTTAGAAAATTCTACTGCACTGCTGGGAGATGCCGGGGCTGGCATCTGCGTACACTGTATATACTAAGGTATGTCTGTTCAACGACCACGGTCTTACACTTCACTGTCCGTCTAAGTGTATTTAGCCCGAAATGTTTACTTTTGACTAAAACAAATAGAACTGCAGCCCCTTTTTGTACAAGACAAATTTACCTTAAAATGAGTTCTTTAAGGAGAGCCAAATTATTTTGATGTTATGATTATTTCATGTTATATTTGTTTTTAGGGAGTGTGTTTTTTTTTTTCTCGATTCCACTTTTTGCTAAAACTCGAGGATTCTGTTATTTAAACTAATTAGAAATAAAACAGAAACATGACAGAGCAGAAAACATTGCTAAAAATATGACATTTCTACTGGTTTTTATTGGGTCTTTCTGAGAGCGAAGATAAATCAGCACAATTCAGCCGTCCCGCGAGAAAACCAACATTATGGAGTCTGCGTAGAGTATCGACCCGAATCAGCCTAAGCATGCCGCGCAGGCTAACCCGGACAAACACTTTTCGCCTTCTGTAGATTTTCCGTTTCAGGAATGTCTCAATAAATATATCACCCTGAAACGGAGTGTGTCGGCCCGGATTAGTCTGCAGGGACTGCACAGGCTCATCTGGGTCGATACATCACGCAGAGACCAAAATGTTGGTGATCTCACGAGACGGCTCGAATATGCATTTACTGATCCGATTCTGCTTATTAGTGGGGATCCGACCGGGACTTAAAGCGACTGAAATCCAGATGGCACGAAAAAAAAAAAAAAAAAAATCGAATTCGCCCTAAATGTTATTCTTTAGGTACCATTCTTTATGTTATCCAAGTAAAACCAGGGTAGAAAATGTATCGTTTTTTATCAATAAAGTGAACTTGAGTCGTTTTCAATTGTCCCGATGAAGGGGTTTTCTATTTAAAAAAATACTTACCCCGTTACTGACAGGGTAGAATTTGCGATGGAAAAAGTATCGAAAACAAGAAATTCTCACCGATTATAGGCGCAAGTAATATGTCAGTTATCATATTTTAATGCCCCAAATACAAAAATAACACATATTTTCTTAAAATTGTATTTTTTTTTTCGACAATTGAGTATCTGGAGTTCAGTCGCTTTAATGGTTTGTGCGGTATTTGAACCCGGGCGTCCTAGTTTCGATCCTTACTTTTGTCGATCATGATGGTGCATCCTTGGGCCAGGCACATTTCCTGGCTTGGGACTGGTTATTACTGAAAAGTATTTTGACACCGTAAAATAACTGAACACGGCTTTAAACCGATTACAAACAATCGAAATAGTCTTACTCAAATGTGCACGTACGCAATGATGTAAGTAAAATGTAAAACAACTGCCGTTGGCAGTTATTTACCTAGCTATTGCGTTTTTTTACATGATGTGTCTTCATTAACACTTTACCGTGATTTCTTATCACTGACGTAACGATGTATTAAATGAAATTATCCAATCAAAAACGGAGCTCTTACGTCACAGGGCTATCCCGCGATATCAACAATCATGTCGGTAATTTCACACAAAAATCACCCTTATGGCTGTTGCAGTGGAAAAAGATGAAACAGTGTGGTGTTTTTTTGCAAATAGTTATCATCCGCGTCGAGCAATTTGGAGTCTTAATACATATTCGTGCGTTGAAGATTTTGATTGATGAATTACTTTTCATTGTATTTGGGTGTTTCTATCCCATGGTGTCGGTCCCAGTTTATTACTATTCAACCAGCAAAAATCTATCTACGCCTTTTATCGTTTTAAATGATTTTTTTTAAAGTAATTTTGCGAAAACATTTTACTCTAACGCTTCTCGGTCATTTTGCATATGCCTACAGTGAAGGCTCGGGCGAGCCTGTGCATCCGCTAAGTCCCAGTAGAGTCTTAACAAACCGCATATATGACCAACATAATGGCATCTGCATAATGTATCGACCAGATCGCCTGCGCTGTCCGCGCAGACTGATCCGGGCTGACACATTCGGACTCAGAGGATAGAGGTATAGACTAATGATTCCTTAAACAGTAAATCCACAAGAGGCGAAAAGTGTCTATCCGGGTAAGTCTACGCGGCATGCTTAGGGTGATCCGGTCGATACTTTACGCAGGGTCCACAATGTTGGTTTTCTCGCGAGACGGCTCATATGTCGCATTTACATAAATGCATATTTTGACAAAATAATCTTGAAGCTTTCTTGACTAATTTTATTTCAATATACTTTTAAATGATATCAAAGTGCTGTGACATTTAGTAGAGATTTTGTTATTTGGCGATGTTCTAATTATGTTTAAATTATAGTATCAAAAAATGAAACAATCCTGGTTGTACCAGACACACCCTTTGGTGTGGTTACAGCATTTTGAAAGTTAATTGTGAAAAGTGAAAATAGAAAATGAAATCACGTAGTCCTATTTATATAAATACGCCTTAGGGAAATGTTAAAATGCGTTTTGTTTTCATAGTTTTAACCCTTTTCCACAAACAGATCCAAAACTATAATTCTAGTCTAGATATTTACAAACCGAACCGCTCTAAAAATAACACATGGGGGTAAATGTTTGTTATCAGTTATATATATTTCTAATAGCTCAGTGTCGTGTTCTGTACTAAATTATTGTTCTTTTTAACCAGGTAATAAGAGCCTTATCATCTTTGGTTCAAATGCACTGTTAATCGCTCGATTTGATTTGTTCAAAAAGGATCACGCTCCCCCGGTATTTTCTTTCCGTTAATTGAATCAAGTAGTCCCGTTGGTCTGTGCATTCGATGCACATTTCTCGCATTTTCAATCCTGACATGTTGTTCTTTTCTCGCTTCCTCTGACTTGGCAAGTTCGACAGCTTGAGCCATGGGTGTCACAAAGTTGATGGTAGGTTCTTTCATCGCCCCACCCATCTGAATTTTTTCCACGACGTATTGTCCTTTATAATTAGGTTTTAACTTCGCTTCGGCCATCCGCTGAAAATGTCGTGTCCACAGTTCTACTTTGTCCATCGTCGACGATGGTGAAGTACACAGCGAGTGATAGTAATATTCTTATATATTATCTGCATACATCCTCCTCTTATATCATTTCTTCATCATCACTGTCGTCGCTAGCGGTGGTACTGATACCATACACAGTAAATCCCGCGATATAACTGAACAAGAGGACCATGATGGTTTTGGATCCCACATCTGAGCTATGCAATGCGATTTATCATGCCAGACAGTATCGGAAGAGAAGAAGGTTTGAGGTTTTCACTCACTATAGACATAAAAGGAAAAACAGTCCCGCCCCTGGTGGTCATGTTTTAAAACCAACCAACATTACTTGAAATACATGTATTCTGATAGATGATCACCCAAGGAACATTTCTAGAAAAGTATTTTTAAAACGGCCAGATACTGTAATTTATACTATAGCCATAGGAGGCAAAACAGCCCCGACCACTAGTGTTCATGTTTTTCGACCAAACAACATGGCGTGAAGGAATTCGAAAGGAACAGTACTACACAAAATTTAAAATCGAAGAAATAAATTCGTCGAATATATATTTTTAAGTGCTCATTATAGCCAAATAAGGCGAAAAAACATGCACGATGGCGACCATATTGTTTTACCATCAACATGGTACAAAGGAATCTGATAGAGGGTTACCCCCAATATTTCCTCAACATTATTTGAAAATCTGCCAACCAGTTTGAGAGGATTTTTTTTTTAAAGTACCTTACTTTTTATTGCCATGAAAACCAGAATTATGCATAGATCCAAATTGACCAAATAGTAACATAGGAAAATATGTTGACGGACGGCAGACGGCCGATCATAATAACTCACCTTAAGCACTTCGTTCTCAGGTAAGTTTTACAAGTAAGACGATAAAACAACGTTTGTTTACCACAGCCCTTTTCTCATTTTGTTAGGTTTAAGTTGACATTTCACGACTAGTTACTTACCTTCCTATCCCCCCCCCATCCCACTGTTTATAATATTTAATCACGTTTTGATAATGCAGTAATCAATGTGAATATTATCTTTATAGGCAGAGACACATGTCTCTGCTACAAGTCAAAGGGAATCCGTTCGGATCGTTGCGCCGAGCAATTTCTACAGATGAATCCATAATACTGAAGTTGTCTCCTATTGGAAAATGGTTTTGTTGAATGTAGGAAGTATTTTTGAATAAAGTTGAATACCCTCTGACTGGTTTGTAACCTAAACAGTGTTTGCTTTTAGATATATTAACAGCTTTAGATCCATTTTCGAAACAACATGTATTTTCTGAAATTGAAAGTAAAATTCACTGCAAGAAGGAAAGAAGGTCAACATGTACGTTTTTTTGGTGCTTTGTTTTGAAAGTTTTAAAAATGAACTTTAACTGAGTATAGGTTATTTGGATTGTTGGGAAAAAGCCACAGCCCAAAACGCTATAGAGGTCACCTATGGAAAATAAATTGCTTCCATCTGACCTACACAAGTTTGTAAGCAGACTTAAGAGTGTATGCTCCGGACAGGAGAATGTTAACGCAGAGACCAACCGTTAAAACATGTCATACAAGCTCAATTCTACGAGAAAGTCGAATAAACCACGTACAAATGAATGAAAAAACAGAATGACTCACCCTTTTGCGGTCGATAGCATTTGTACGTTTAGCAGACGACTTTTTAAAGGATTGTGACGAAGAGAGACATTCCTCATTCTACATGCCATATCCATTATGTTGATGTTTACACCAGTCAGATGCTGAATATCCCGATAGCCCAGTGGTTAATGCATTGGTGGTCGAATATGTGAAACCTAGTCACGACAGTGAGGGTCCGTTCTGATAGGGCCGTATTGTACCCGCCAGTTAAGTATTAGTACCGAAAGCAAGTCTATTCGGTCCCACTAGCAACAAGATAGGGCTCGGGGAGTAAAACAGTGTCCAGAACAAAGTTGTCTCATAAATAAATCTGAATTAGCTGCGGCTCATTCGATATGGGTTACACTTGATAAAAAAATGATATTCTTTTACTTTTGCATCCTGTATTCAATCTACAAGGGAAGATGGACGTTTGGACAGGTCCAACATGATCGTTAAACATTTCCTTGCGATGATATAGTATATGTGGTGGACGGGTTTGGAACAGGCTTGTGTACCGGTAAGTAAAGTTGGCTTGTGTACAGGTAAGTAGAGTTGCTAAAGTGAACCAGTAAGTAGAGTTGGCTTGTGTACCGGTAATTATAGTTGGCTTGTTTACCGGTAAGTAGAGTTTGCTTGTGTACCGGTAAGTAGAGTTGGCTTGTGTACCGGTAAGTAGAGTTGGCTTGTTTACCGGTAAGTCGAGTTGGCTTGTGTACTGGTAAGTCAAGTTGGCTTGTGTATGGGTGTGTAGAGTTGGCTTGTGTACCGGTAAGTAGAACCAGCTTGTGTACCGGTAAGTAGAACCAGCTTGTGTACCGATAAGTAGAGTTGGCTTGTGTACCGGTAAGTAGAGTTGGATTGTATACCGATAAGTAGAGTTGGCTTGTGTACTGGTGTGTAGAGTTGGCGTGTGTACCGGTAAGTAGAGTTGGCTTGTGTACCGGTAAGTGGGTTGGTTTGTTTACCGGTAAGTAGAGTTGGATTGTGTACCGGTAAGTATAGTTGGCTTGTGTACCGGTAAGTATAGTTGGCTTGTGTACCGGTAAGTAGAGTTGGCTTGTTTACCAATAAGTAGAGTTAGCTTATGTACCGGTAAGTAGAGTTGGCTTGTGTACCGGTAAGTAGAGTTGGCTTGTTTACCGATACATATAACCGGCATGTGTACCGGTAAGTAGAACCAGCTTGTGTACCGTAAGTAGAACCAGCTTGTGTATCGGTAAGTAAGGTTGGCTTGTGTAACGGTAAGTATAACCAGCTTGTGTATTAGTAAGTAGAGTTTGCTCTTGTACTGATAAGTAGAGTTGGCTTGTGTACTGGTAATAGTAGAGTTAGTTTGTGTACAAGAAAGTAGAGTTGGCTTGTTTACCGATAAGTAGAGTTAGCTTGTGTACCGGTAAGTAGCGTTGGCTTTTGTACCGGTGAGTAGAACCGGCATGTGTACCGGTAAGTAGAACCAGCTTGTGTATCGGTAAGTTGAACAGCTTGTGTATCGGTAAGTAGAGTTGGCTTGTGTACCGGTACGTAGAGTCGGCTTGTTTACCGGTATGTAGAGTTGGCTTGTTTACCGATAAGTAGAGTTAGCTTGTGTACCGGTAAGTAGCGTTGGCTTGTGTACCGGTAAGTAGAACCGGCATGTGTACCGGTAAGTAGAACCAGCTTGTGTATCAGTAAGTTGAATCTGCTTGTGTATCGGTAAGTAGAGTTGGCTTGTGTTACGGTACGTAGAGTCGGCTTGTTTACCGGTAAGTAGAGTTGGCTTGTGTACCGGTAAGGGTTGTTTTTAAATCATCGAAATGAGTTATTCGTTTGAAAATCATCTTATGTATTTATTACCACAAAGGTCTTCTTAAATGCATCATCCTCTCCCACTTGCAGACGTTGTTGACCCATCTGCTGAAGATGACACTTAAAATCAGTGTGGCAAAAGAAGAAATTATTCATAATGAAGCTTCAAATAGGATATTAAAGCGAATCACAGTGGTGCAGTGGTAGAGCGTCGGCCTCTCACATTAAAGGTCCCTGGTTCGAGTCCCGTTATGAGCGGGTCCTGACTTTGGGATTTTTCCACACAATCGGCGCGAGTACTGGTTAGGTATCCAGGAAGCAGACATCGAGCGTGATTAATATAAGCTTAAAGCTTGTTTCGCAATTGATTTTAAATAAATAAGTTTAAACTAAAGCGGATCACAATCATTGTTAACAAATCCGTTATGAAAGGGTCAGTTATTCCTTTTCCAAATACCATCAATTCGAAGCAAACGATTTTGAAAATATATAGCCAAATATCTGGAAAATCTCTAAAAAAAATAGAAAGCGTCTGAATGTGGGAAAGGATTAAGGTGGCATAACAGAGTTGAAAGCTGATTTTCTGTTTCCACGGACACTCCAACTTTTATTCTCTCGTTATTTATCATAATATCCATACTGGTTTGATAAAAAGAGCTTTCCTGTATCAAGGAGTGTCGGAATTGTAGGAAAATGACTGGAAGTCACACTCTCAGTCTATATTATGGAAAGAATTGACCACAAAAGTGGTCTGAAACAGGGTGAAAAACGTAGGGCAGAAAAATCAATTTGACCCTTTATTCCAAAAATCACCCTACAAAAACGCAGGGGTTTAGTGTAAAATTGAAGAGCTGTTAATTCTCTCAAAAACAATAGGCAATCTGTGGATGCAGTCAGAAATACCACGTTACCAGTTCTTTTTCAACTAATTTTGGACTCGAAAGCTGGTATTCAAATTTACCTCTAAATTCACGCCTAGTTCTGCAACCAGAACCGGAAGGAGAAGTGGGTTCAACTTAAAAATTCAATCCCATGCTTAGAGCTTACTTTTAACATTTATAAACATCAAAATCAACCATTTACCCAAAACTTACTATTTGTCATTATTTCTATTTTTGACCCTGTCAAAAATCCGAATATCCCGAAAGCTAGTGTTATGTGTCACCTAAGGTAGTGATAGTTATTAATAAACCGGGAAAAAATGTTAATATTCGAAACCGAGAAAAAGTATGAAAATTTGTCTATCTTCTTAACTTGTCAACCAAAAACAGTATTTGCGCCGCCATGTCACGACGCTACCTGGGTTAATTACCAGTTTTTCTAGTAAGCTTATCCTGATACCAGCGCACACCAGTCGTGGTGCTATCCCCTCTACCCTGAGCGCCAAGGAGTGAAACGACTATTACGATCCGACCGGGTATCGATCCCCAGTATCCGGCTCTCGGGGCGGACGCTATAACCACTACTCCATCGAGACAGTTGTTCAAAATCGATTGTGTGCGACACTCCACCTCATTATGGTGAACATGTGTGCCCAGTAACTTAGGAATCCTCTGATGCATTGTTGAGATGTGGACCGGACAATGTACAGTCCTATTAAACAGTAATCACTTTGACTTTTGACCTCTAAGTGTGACCTTGACATTTGAGGTACAGACCTGGATCTTGTGCGTAACACGCCGCCTTATCATGGTGAACGATTGTACTAAGTTGCTTGGAAAGTCTATGACGCATTGTTAAGATGCGGGCCGGAGAGGCGGACTGACGCACGAACCGCCATTGTGACAGCTATATGTCAAGCTCATCGCAGTCGGGCTCGACAGAAATGACTGGTAAAGATCCTTTCGATCTATGAACGTAAACAGTTCACTGGTAACAGATGACTTTGGAAGAATATTTGTATGTCCAGGTATAGTGGAAAACCTCCATAAAAGAAAGTATAATTATTGAATAGAATTTTAAATCATAGTGATAAAAAGAGAATTTACTTAAATGACGTCTTCTACAGATACGTCTACAAGTGTAAATATGTAATCAACCAGCTTTCTCTGTGACACGGTTAGCTTGTTCTAACTGCACTGTACATTTAGACAGGCGCAGTTAAACTGTACATAACGTTGGACATCTGACCAATAATTAATGGACTAACTTTTCTAAGGCAGTAGGCTGTTAGTATTTATAGGACTGAAATCTAATGAACCTCAGTCACTTCTGTTGCCGTATGTCTGGGGACATAGACGTATGAGAGAGCCGGAGAGTGGCCGGTTTTGGGACATGTGCATCTCGTAATAAACAAGTTGAAATGTATCATGAGTTGTTACTTTGTTACATAACCCCGTATTTGGCGCCGATGACCTAGGACCTGGAGAAGTACTACACTATACATTATGAAGGCACGGGTGAGTGAATCATTTTTACATTTTGAAGATTTGTTTCAGACTGACATACGGCAGGTAGTCAATTGACATTGTCTATTCAAAAAATAACAAAACAACTAACACATTTTAGCTTAAATGACTTGTCAAATGATATACCAGTTTTTGGTCGGGATATATCAAAATATAAATATTGGGTCAAATCTATTGAAAAATACGCGTTAATATATAACTTAAATGAAACTAAAACACCACTTTTGGCATGTCACGTTTCTGATTACATTTTGCGACTGTTGACTATAACTCCTACACCAAATTGGCAGCAATTAAAGACAACAGTATGTGAACGTTTTTCAGAAATAACAGACAGTCATATTCAGTTTTCAAAGTTAAGCAATAATACGCAATTCGAATCAGAAAACATCCAAGCATCTGCAGAATGGATTTTGAGTTTGTCTGAAGAATCTAATAGGGGTTTCGAACAGCATACTGCTTTAATTAATCACCAAACTGTAGGTATTTTCATTAATGGTTTATATAATGATAATTTGAGACAGACTATGATCAGAGCCAATCCAATTAAATTTCAGCAAGCTGTAGATTTAGCTACAGAAGAAAAATCAATTAAAAAACGATTTGAACTTAGAAATAGGGATTTTCAGTCCTCACGTAATTCAAATGATGAACATGAAAATGTGGGAATTGACTTTCAGGACATGAATATAATCATTGTATGAAAAGGCGTGGACAAATAAATTCAGTCAAATACAAATTTGATAGGCAACATACTAATTTAAAATATAAAAGACAAAACACACAAATTCAGTGTTGGTTTTGTGGGCGTGTCGGACATATACGTGCAAGATGTGTCGAATGGTTACGGTTAAACCCTTAACAACCTTTTGTTCCAAAATATCGGAAATCTCGTGTTTGTCTCGGAGCCTCAGACACAAGAAAAATAGAAAATAATTCATTTAACTCTCATTTAGATAACAAAGAAATACCAAATTCGTGTGTTTTCAAGATAGGTAATATTCCTTTGAGATTTTTGATCGATACTGGAGCGTCTTTCTCTCTAATTCATAAACGCATTTTTAAATCTTTAAAGCCGTCAGTTAACTTAGAAAAATCTTCAATTTCATTACAATCTGCCTCTGGCGATGCAATAAAGGTGTTAGGTACAGCTAATTTAGATGTCAAAATTAATTCATTAACGATCAACCATAACTTCATTATAGTTGATAGTCTTTCTATAATTGCTATTAAAGGCAATGATTTTCTTATCGGCAAATTCCTGTCGAATATATTTTGATTTAAATTGCATTAAAATTAAAGATACTTATGTCTCTATGCAAGATGATCGTTGTATAGACTATATTGTGCGACTTACCAAAATAGTACAATTAAAACCTATGACTACATACAAATTGCCAGGACAACTAAAACAAAATCCCAGTATTTCCACTGAAGGAACTTATGAAATTCCAAGTATAGAAAAGTGTTACCTTGATACAGAACCACATCTAAAGCTTTCAAATGCTTTAGTGACACTCACTAATTTCCGTAGAGTACCAATTATAATATCAAACCTGTCAAACAAAACTGTAAAACTTCGTCGAGGGTGTGTTATGGGTAAATTGGATCAAATAGATACAGAATATGACATTTCATTGATTGATCGGCCGCAAGTACCGCAGAGTTCATCGCAAAATATATTTCTTCAGTCGAGTCCGTTAATTAAAATTTTAATGTTCCAAATATACATAAAGACAGGTTAAATACATTAATTTCAAGTTATAATGATGTATTTTCAAAAGAGGAATTTGATCTAGGAAGGTATCCATATTGCTCTGTTGCTATAGAGATCAAAACAGATCAAGTGATTAGGCAAAAACCTTATCGAATTTCCATTCAGCGAAAGAGAAAAGTTTAAACAAAAAAACAATAAAAGATCAAAACAAATATCATACGTCATTCGCACTCGGAATTCAATAATCCGTGTATTTTGGTGAACAAAAAATATGGCATCAAGCGTTTAGTAATCGATTTCATAAAAACAAATCAAAACATCAAGACAACAGCTTATCCACTGCCTCGTATCGAAGACATTTTAGCTTCATTAAATGGAGCAAAATATTTTACTTCTCTAGATCTTACAAATTCATACCACCGAATACCATCCAAAGAAGAAGATCAGAAAAAAACTGCTATTTCCACACAATTCGGATTTTTTGAATGGACAGTTTTACCGCAAGGTTTAAATATTTCAGCTGGAAACTTCCAATCAATCATGTCCTCTGTTATAAAAGGATGTGAAGAATTTTCGGTTTTTTATTTAGACGATTTTCTTATGTACTCTAAGACTCTAGAAGAACATTTTAGCCATATAGAAGAGATATTGATGCGACTGCGAGCTAATTTTTTTAAGCTAAAACTAAAAAAGTGTAAATTCATTAAAGATAAAACCAATTACCTTGGACATGAAATATCAACAGAAGGTATTCGTCCTTAGGCTGATCAGATAGGTTTTGTCGGATTTTATAGGAAATTCATTCAAAACGTTGCTGAAATTAGCCTACCATCGGTAAGATTAACTAAAAAGAATGTTAAATTCGAATGGTCTATTGAATGTCAAAACAGTTTTGAGGATTTGATCTCTCAATTAGAATAATTATCACTGTTACGTCACCCAGATATAAATAAACCTTACATACTATAAACCGACGCCAGTGATTATGCCATAGGCGCCGTCTTGATGCAATATTTCACAGGTAAAAAGGGAGACGAACTACCAATATTTTTTCTTAGTCATGCCCTATCTAGAACTCAAAAGAATTATTCCACAGTTCATAAAGAGACACTATCAATCACCTATAGCATACAAAAGACTTGACTGTTACTATCAGGGATCAACTTTCATAATTAGAACAGACCACAAACCTCTAACTTATTTGTTATCTTCAATTTCAATAATAAACTTCTACAAAGATTTGCATTAGAAATTTCCTGTTATGACTGTTCAATTGAATACGTACCTTGAAAAACTAATATAGTAGCTGACCTTTTGTCCAGACAAGTTAAAGTATCGACTTATGATTCAGACACTGATATTAAGAACTACGATTAATGATATTAATAGCCAAGCAATTAATCATAATGAATTAACACAATCATATGAAGCACCACAAACTATACCAGTTACTACCCCAAAAATTTAGTCTGTATAGATATGAAAAAAGAACAGGAATTAGATTTAGATCTTAAGAAATTAATAAAACGAGTGCAGACGAACTCTTTAACTAAATCTGAAAATAGGAGATTTGTTATGATTCAGGACATTTGACATTAATTGTCAGATAAGGATATTTACCTTTGCCCAAGAATATATGTTCCTAGTCAATTAAGAGAAATGGTTTTAATTTCATATCATAATATAGGATATCCCGTTGTGAATAGGACGTTTAATGCCGTGCAAAAAGCATATTACTAGCCCAATCTCTTCAAGGATATTTACACATTTGTAAATACATGCATAGCCTGTCAAACTGTAAATCTTAAAACCATAAAATCACCTTTACAAGATCAGATAAAACCAAGCTACCCTTTTCGGACATTTTATGTGATATCGTCGGACCGATGGCTCCACAGCCTCGAATGTCAAATATATGATAGTATTTATGGATGAACTTTCTGGTTATCCTGAAATAGTTGCATCACCAACAGCAACTTCAACAGACGTTGTTAACGCATTTTTCGAAAAGATTTTCTGGAAATATGGTTCTCCTTTATGAATACTGACAGACAACGGGTCCGTTTACACCTCTAAAATGTTGAAAGATTTTATGCAAGAATTAAATATCAAACATCGTAGAACAGTCACATATAATCCCCAGGTTAACGGAAAAAAACGAGCGTTCGCATAAATTTTTAAATGCCATTCTTTGTAGGCTTATTAGGTATAATCCGATGGATTTCGATAGTGTACTAGAACAAGCCCTTGCTGGCTACAGGTTTAATCCATCGGAATCGGCTAGACATAGTTTTTCATAGTATTTGGTCGAGACCCAGTACAACCTATTGATTCATGGTAAGAAAAAGGTTACTATATGTTGGCAACGAATTCCATAAAGGGTTACTACAAAGAAATCACGAAATTTACTGTGATGTATTCAAACAAAGGACTAAATAAAGAAGAAGGCGTAATAGATATGCCAATAGGAAAGCCCAACAAGTAGAATTCAATGTAAATGACCCTGTCTATTACAAAAAATTCCAACGCACGTCTAAGACATCTCCTCAATGGATTTCAAACTACAGAGTTGTTGAATTTGATGGTTCAAAGCAATTAATACTTAAAATTCAATTAGATAACCAGATAATCAAATGCAATGTTAATCAAGTTAGAAAGGCAGAAACTGACGAGTGAACTCTTCCTTCCACTAAAGCTATAAATCAAAGACCTATTCAAAATTGCAGATATGTTATTCCTCCTGAAATTGTTTCAGAGAGCTCTGATGATAATACAGATTCAGATAATCAAGATTTAATTCCGAAACGTAAAGTTAAAATGACAAGATTAATTGACAAACATAAGAATATTTCTGAGTCCTCAACCAGTCAAGAGAGCGAAGATAATATTCCACTTAGTAAGTTACAAGCACGTCTTAGGCGTTTAGAATACGAGCGTATTCACGGTACAGACGGACAAAATGAGTGATATGTCAGTTCTTAGTGATCAATCAATCCAATCGAATATTTTCGATCAATTGTCTACGTTTGATGACAAGTCATTGTCAGCTCCGTTAAGCGACATGGAGATTGACATATGTTAAATTAAGATATTAAGCAAGATATAGGTGTATACCTATTATTTAAGGTAAATCAGTTACCTAATTAGAAGATCAATATTATAAGCGCACTAGCTATATATATAATATTGTGATGAATATTCACTGGTGAAATGGAAACGCGTTTTTTTATAACAAGACTTAAAGTTATACTTATGCGTAAATAAGAGTTAAATTAATAAATACATTCTTGCCTGTAATGGTTCCAAGAAAATTGTTGTGTATTATGCTTTTGTAAGAATTTTATTTAATCTAGCAAGTGGAAAAACATTCCAATCGTCTCTAGTATGAGAGAGAATCGAATTACAATTATAATGTAGGAAAGGTATACCTGTATATAATATAATGGCTATTTTTTATCGTTTTTTAAGTTCGTTATTGGTTTAAGCGTGTTATTATTTTGTATCCGTTATAATGTCTATGACAAATTGCTTACTACTCGTATCAAATGACACTCATATTTATTCTTTTGCACATTGCTGAGGTATTACTATTAATTCATTATGTTAATATCAAGAATAAGACAGGCTGTTACACCTTGCTAAGAGTCAGCTAAGAGCATTGATTCGAGTGTAAGATTCACTGCCACCTCGCAGAAGGCCGGTGAAGCAGCCATTAAGATTGTTCCGGAGAAATTTCTCTTTTGTTGGAAGTGTTCTTCTAACCTAGAGGTCAATTCCATGATGTTTCCATTATACACATGTATTCAAAGGCACTACTACACAGACGATAAACATATGCCACTGACGAATAACAAAATCTAAACAAAAAATGTATATCATTTTCAACTTGACTTCAGTCAACTATATCTACACATATTGTGTGTGGACTTCGTCATAAAAGGATACTACACTACAACAACTACTACTACTGATACTACTACTACTACAACTACTGATGCTGCTACTTCTACTGACGATTCGCCGTGAATAACTATAATTCCACATGAGTTCAAATTACCCTGGATACTACGAAGTGCTAAGAAATACAAGACTGTTGGATCTATATTAATCATCGTACTGTTTGAAGAAATATTTATATTGTTACCTTGTTGTATTGACTATTTCAAGTTCATTTCTACATTATCATTTCCTACTTATTCAGTACAACTATGTTAATACGGTGTTCATTTAATTGTTTCTTTTAAATTGCAAATATTCAATTCACTTGAATTTGTGAATGACTAGGGTTTTCAAGTACTATACATGTTTGATAAATTTGTTATTTATCAATATAACCATTTGTTAATTCCAAATACATGTATATGTTATTATTAAGGGTTGGTCGTCATTGATCTTTCTGACGAATTTCTATGTATAATTCTTTATATAAATAACATGGATAGGTGTAAAGATGTAATCATCCAGCTTTCTCTGTGACACGGTTAGCTTTCTCTAACTGCACTGCACATTTTGACAGGCGCAATTAAACTGTTCATAAAGTTCCATAAGGCAGTAGGCTGTTAGTATTTATAGGACTGAGATCTAATAAACCTCAGTCACGTCTGTGGCCGTATGTCTGGGGACATAGACGTATGAGAGAGCCAGAGAGTGGCCGGTTTTGGGACATGTGCATCTCGTAATAAACAAGTTAAAATGTATTATGAGTTGTTACTTTTGTATTTGTGAAAATGCTGTCGATCGCATAATGACGAAACTCGTATTCCATATCCTCCTGCCTGAAGGAATTGGGATTTTTTAGTAAATAAAGTTTTGTTAATGTGTACGTATTATAACGCGTATTATAACGCTCGACCCACTGCTGAAGAACTCGTGTGCGTTGTTTACATTTTATTGTCCGGAATATACACTTAGGATCTCTCACTTGAAAATTCTAAGAATAAGACAACAACAAACATAATAAGATGCACATTTTCTCTTTGTTTGCCGGGTTTTTCAGGTCAGCATGTGCGTCTAATGCCTCTTTAAGAGGAAAATGTTAATTAAGATAAAATTATTCGTTCGAGGGGAATAACTCATTGAATGTCTTGGAAAAATTTATCAACAGTTCTCTTTCTTTAGTACACCAACTAAATTCCTGCTTTGTTTCCATGTAAATCGACCAGTTCCAGTCCTCAATTGGCACACTTTCTAAGCGTTTCTCATGTAAAACACAATATATCATTAAAAAGAGTTACCTCTAAGCTTTATACAATAATCCAAAGAAATTGGGGGGGGGGTCATGCATTATGCATTATGCAAAAAGGAATTCACCAAGCGAAAATGGTTACCGTCATTTTGGACCAAATCGAGCCCGGACAAAACCGATGTTTAGCATTGTCTACTTTCACTTTCAAACAAGGTCGAAATACTCAAAATGATCAAATCAATAATTTCCAGTGCATCCTATACACATTTACAACATGCGACTTTGAAATCATCTAAGCAAAAGTGGGGGGAAGTATCAATGAAATTGTAATAGTAAATGAAGTTGAAAACATCTTTGCAAAAGGAAAAAATGATAATCAGGACGTGTTTGTCATTTGCCACAATATGTTCAATCGTAGTGTGCATGTAGGAAAGGGTAGAAATTACAATAACGCAGTAGACAAAACCAAAATATTCCTAAAATATTCAAAACTCTTTAACCCTTTCCCACATATAACAAATCTGTAGACACCTTCGAAAACTTCTGGAATAAATGTGAAAAATCTCTGTCATTGAAAGTATACTTATCAAACAAACTTAAAAACTTCGTGACAAAATGAAAAACAAAAGCATCCGCGATATTTATTATTAACCCTTTCCATTATACGATAAATCTGCAGCAGAAGACTTTACAAACATCTAAATAATAAGAGTTGTCCAAAAGACATCTCGTTCGACTCTTTCACCACTTATTACTATCTGAGATATGGACTCTAATATAGTTGCATGCATAACTTTAACCAGAGTTTCTTAGTCAAATAATAAAGGGTGATACTTTGATATATACGCAAGGTAGAGTTAGCTCAGTTTATTGTTTACATAGGCGTGATGGTTGGGAAGGGGTGTATAAAGTTTCAATGCAATTCATTAAGTAGTTACTGAGTTACCGTCTCTTAATGTAGTTGCAAACGAAACTTTAAACATAACTTCTAAGTAAGAAAGGGCCACTATTTGCATAATATGCAGGATTCCATTTTCTAACTCGATTGTTGACATAGGTGGGATTATCTAAGGGACATTTCTACATTGTTCAAGCTTTTACTATTCATATAAGGCAAAACAGCCCCGGCCATGTTTTTTGACGAATTATCATAGCTTGAAGGAATCTAAAAGAGGGTCACCCAAGAAACATTTCTACACAATTATTTAACAAGAGGACCAAGAGGACCAGTATCACTCAAATGCCATTAAGCAAAAATCTAATCTCCAAAACGGCTCCGCCCCCTAGTGGCCATGTTATTGACCCATCACCAGATTGAAGAAATCTCGTAGAGTGTCACCCAAGCAACATTTCTGCAAAATTATTTGAAGTTTTGATTAAAGCCAATATAAGGCGAACAGTCCCGCCCCCTGACAGCTATATGTTACGACCAATCAACATGGCTTGGTGGAATCTGATAGAGAGTCACCCAAGAAAAACTTCTACAAAATTATTTGAAAATCAGCCAGTTACTTAATTCATTGGAGAAGAAGTTTTCACTATATCCATATAGGGCAAAACAGACAAACAAATCAATATGCCTTGAAGGAACATTTCTACAAAATTATTTGAAAATCGGCCGTACTAAAGCCATATAAGGCAAAAGAGCCCCGCACCCCTGGCAGCCACATTTTTCGAGCAATCAACTTGACTTGAAGGCTGATAGAGAGTAATCCAAGGAACATTTCTACAAAATTACTTAAATCAGCCAAACAGTTTATATCGAACCCGCAACCTCCCGCATCCGAGGCGAACGCTCTACCACTACACGACCGAGACGGTCATCTGGTCATCGGACGCATGCTTCAACAATTACAAACAAGACGCATCTGAAAGACTATGATTTTTTTTAATATGTTAGAATACTAAATAGTAAAAACGCCCCATTATATTTGTATATTACAAAAGCGAAGTGTTACTAAGAGTACATGTGACCCGGGTATGTAGGTTATGGTTTTAAGTTTTTTAAATGAATTACAGGTAAAAACTGGGAAGGACGTTCTTATTTTTAACCCGTATTATTTCATAATATTATATTACTAACATAATTTAAAAATATATTTAAAAATAATCAATATTAATAAATTCTAATCCATTAAATTTAAATGTTAATTATAACTTGGGATTAAATTGGGAAGGGCTTTCTTATATTTAACCCTTTTCTAGATACAATAAATCTGCAGCAGGCGACTCAAAAGTATGTAAAATCTCCATAAATTAAAGTATACTTATGGAATAGAGTTGAACACATTGTGGCAAAAGGAGACATTTTTCATGATGAGCAATTTCTTCTTTTGTCACAATATTTTCGAAAGTCGTCTGCTTCAGAGGCGTCAGAAAGCGTCTACACGTGGAAAAGGGTTTGCCAGGTTTTTTTCATTATATGACTTAGTTTATGTAAATATGTATTTGATTTAATTAAACACTTATTCTAAGCCATAGAATTTCGAAGAAATTAGGGAACTGTCTCACAATTTTCGTTTACCAATCAAATATATCAAAAGGACTAAGTTTTCGAGTAAAAGTTGACTGTATTTGCTTTTAACTCTTTGAGCGCTCTACCTTCGAAATTAGTTTGTATTTTATAACAAGGTGCATGTACATGAAGATGAGAGTAGATGGGGCGAATGGGCTCAAGCATGTCAAATACCCAGACTTGGCTGATACCTGTAGAGACAGAGGCTGGGAGACATGGGTCCTCCCAGTAGAGGTTGGGTCTAGATGATTCCCATTACAGTCGGTGTGGAGTATGACGGGGGCAGTGGCAAGCAATGGAAGGGTCAACGCGCTTGGTAAATTGATTAGATTGATTGATAGGGGCGTAACGCCGTTTACAGCAATTTTTCAGTCATATCACGGCGGCCAATTTACCTACTCATGTGTTACCTAGCTTTTTCACATCCGCGTGGCTACCGACTGAGCTACCGGAGCTATGCCCGGGCTTGGTAAATCTGCAGAGAGCTCTTCTAGTTGACATTGGCTGCGATACAGGGAACAAACGTAGCAGCCAACGCAGACGAGATAGTGACTGATCAACACGATCTGCCCGCCATCTAGCGGGTGTTCCGAGATACGGGGCGAAACACCCAGTGACAGAAGGAAACTCGATCGACGATATATGCTTTCAGTAGTGTAACTATAGCTTCACAAGAAAAGTGTATGTTTACGTATGAAACTATGTCCATCTTGTTGGTCAAGATTAAATTCCAAAAAGGCTCCCATTCAAGCACGCTTATTCCATTAAACATGTTTAAACATGCATATAGCCAGTAAATTTACTTTCACATTTTAAATCTAGAAGGCTAGACACGCAAAACCATTATAAATCAAAGTACTGAAGGTACTGGTAACGAATTATTGTTTAACTTGTTTGGATAGTGATGTCATATGATTATCGGCGTCAAAATTACTTTGATTTGTGCTATTATTTATATGTTATCAGAAACAATTATGGACAAAATTTAATACTGGAGCAGTATTCACCAAACATTCTATTTCGGCATTTTGGCTAATTACAAATCTAAATATTTAGTTCAATCCTTAGATTACCGGTGATTCCAATTTAATTGCATTCATTTATGTTTCTATAAACTGCAAGGTACATGTAAAAATACTAGATTTACATTGTGTTCGTTTTTACATATCTTTATTTAATGGTTCTCAATTTAATTTCATGTATGTTGAGGTATATAAAAATATAAGCAATTATAATTTACATCATTTCAATATGATTCCATTAAAACAAACCCTGGAACACAAGAAAGGTAATAAATAGTCGAAAACATAACAAATAAATAGTTCAACAATAAACTGTCTAAAATATAAAATGAATAAAAAAACAGACAATACACACATATATGAGCCGTCCCACGAGAAAACCAACAGTGTGGTCTCTGCGTAGAGTATCGACCCGGATCAGCCTAATAATGTAGCGCAGGCTCACTCGGACAGACACTTTTTGCCTCTAGTGGATTTTCTGTTCCAGGAATCATTACTTTTGGTCGATACATTACGCAGAGTCCACAATGTTGGTTTTCTCGTGGGACGGCTTATTCTCATTTTGTTTATTTATTTAAAAGTTGAATGTTTAGTATACATGGGTTGCCTTAACCCTTTACCACTTGCAGACGATTTTAAATGATTCAGCAGCAGACGACAGACGACTTTTTGAAAACATTGAGACAAAAGGAATAAATGCTCATAGTGAGCAATTTCTCCCTGTTAGCACAGTGTATTTAACTCCATTCAATAGTTAAATTTCATTTATGTGTTTTTTCGACATTGATGCCAAGATGTTTTCAAAGCCATCTACTTCATATTTGTTGTATGTGGAAAAGTATTATAAGTTTTAGTAATTTTCTGCAACTGTCTTTTTTCTAGAACGTAGAGAGCAATTACTTCTTTTCCAACAATATTTTCAACATTAATTAGCTATATAAATGATAAATGATAAGGTTAAATGAGTTTCACGCTATAAACCAGCAGAATAACTCGTTATACTGGCACAATAAATATGCTGTTTTAACTGATTAACCCTTTCCCTCAAACATCAAATCTGTTGCAGACGAATTTGAAAACAATCAGGCACAAATAGGGAAACTCTCTTAAAAGGAAAGAACAATTATTGAATAAACATTGTGAGCAATTTCCACTTTTGTCGCAATGTTTTCAAAAGTTGTCTGCTGCAAATACGTCAGAATGTGTCTTCAACACTAAAAACATTTTAAAATACATGTAAAAAGTAAGAAATCAAAGTATTAATTCTAATTGATTGATGTTTTACGGCATTTTCAACAATGTTTGAATTATATCACGGCGTTTTCTTGGAAATTACAAGTTATACTGGTCCTTTAATCCTGACACGAGCCAATCACTCACAATCCTGAGCGCCAATGAGGGCAGCAATTATTATCAACTTTAAAAGTTTCTGGTAAGAACCCGCGACCTCCCGCGTTAGAGGCGGACGCTCTACCACTACACCACCGAAGTGGTTGTACGGTTTTTCAAACAGAATAGGTAACATTGTTCATAGCTCTAGATAAGGGGCGTTTTGCATGTTCTAAACTCCTTATTTAACTCTCTAACCCTATGTTGTGGGGTATTAAAAGAATTGTCTCAATGAGACGATTCATTTGAGTACCCACAACCTAGGGTTTGCTTTAATAATAAGAGAGAAATTGTGGGGAAAAGAACTGAATACACCTTCTTATCGTAGAGATAATTCCATTTAGTCACGTGATTATTTTTAACCAATAAAATTCAACGATTCAAAGTGCATTCGAACCAACTGTAATTATCATTAGATAAAAGCCGCCCATAACAGGTGAATGTTTTGAGGACGGAGTGTATCTAGCATTATGAAATAGTAATTGTGTGTTAAACTTATGCATACAATAATTTATTTCGAGTTCAATTCAGAAAGTCGAGTCCATTTGCTCTGTCGACAAATAACAGAAAGGAACCCATACCTTAACTCTCACCACCTGCTTATACATCCTTCCATTGTGTCTTTGACCGTGACCATTGAAAGGTCTAGTAATCGTCGAAATTACTGAAATCATTGTTATTGTTTCCTTGATAACTATCTGAACTTCAATAAAACGTAATGAAGTGTTGTATGTGGGATAGGGATAAACATAATCAGTGAAGTATGTACCTGGAAAAACTTCCATAATCTATAAGATGTAGTACTTTTCATAATGAGCATTTTTTACTTTTTCGTCACTATGTTTTTAACTTCATTCAATAATTGTGAAATTTAATTGATAGAGATTCAAAGTACTCTGCTACCGATAAGTTTCGTCAATTGACCGTACATACTTAAATATTCATGAGCAGGTGATCTTTCATCTGTTGTGTCAAATGAAGTCGAATTTAACAACCAAAGCTCGGCGGTTCTATACAACAGGACCTCTCGGTTATTTATATGGGTAATCTTCCCTACTTTATACCTTGGGCGATTATTTAGGCGACGATTTAATGGGCTGCCGGACAGGTCAATCTGAGACGACATGTACGGAGCAGTCATCATATCTATATACGAGCGAGCAAAGTTTATATCTGGTTTTAAGAGATTGGAGAAACACATTATCAGTATAGTAGATACCCAGAAAAACTCGTTTTACTGCCACCTTCTATAATCTCTTTTCCAGCGATCCACGATACTGACGTCGTAACCTTCTGACCAGGTTCGAGTCTCAGCACTGCAACAGCCGTACCCTGTCCACCGGTCGTTTCGTCCGGTCCCATTTTATCACTAAGAGCTTTTACCACGTTGACGAAATGACTGTACGGTCCGCCGGACGACGTCTTCTGTATGCTTACCTCCACGTATGTCCCTCTACTAGCCACGACTTGTATGTTGAACACGTATGTTCCAATGAACGGTGCAGTGAACTCGCCCGTGTTAACATCGTAATGGTTCCCAAAGTTTGTTACTACATGGTCGAATTTTAGAACGTCAAGGCGATCGGCCAACAGAGGTCGTTTTCTCACCACTTGAAAGGCTGAATGCCTATGTTGTCGAGGACCTTTAAACAATAAAAGAAAACAAAATGTGAACAGATATCCCCATCCCTTATTGACGCCGCGTGGATAGGTTTTAATTTTGAACCATAGGGTGATGTAATCGAAAAGGGAGCAACCAACATTAATATTGTTAAGAGAAGCTATGTAATATGTTTGGAAAAAAAAAACACTTTATGAATAAATAAATTGTATAAAATGATTTAAGAAACAGCAAGATACAAAATACGTTTGTCTTCTACCGTTATTATAAAACTTTAGACACATGTAATGGGTATTTAATAACTTTCCCCTAACTTCCTAGGCTACGCTTTTTGTATAGTTTGGTTTACATATTACAGTATAATCCTAGAAACTGTAAAAACAACGTTAACCCAAATATGCAATAGGCATGGCAGTAACGTAACCTTTTTATTATTTGTAAATGCAGCATGTCATCGCTTGGCGATTTTTGTAATTCTTTTTTAATAGACGACAAGGTTTCATCGGAAAAGTAATTAAGTTGTCTCTGATTCCTTCCGTTATAAATACTTCGCTGTTTTCACGATTTCATCCGATTCTAAAATTCATTGGATTTGTACCCGGTTTTTCATGTTTCGTTCGAGATAAACGATTCGTACCAACTGGTTTTAACTCTTTCCTCTTGGGGAACTGACTTGACCGTTTTCTTTTGTTTATTTTCCAGTTTTCTACTGGCATGTTCAGAGCGATTAAAGTGACATTACACATTAAACAAAACAGACTTAATGAATCTTGCTATATGTTGACTATACATGTGAACTTTCATTATGCTCAATCATGATCATAAATATCTTTCTTCTTTTTTTAATTACTTCGTATTTTTTGTTTATATACTCCCGTTTTAGCTATCATACTTCTGCTAAACTGGGAGGAGAATAGACTTCCCCCTCTCCTTCTAAAGCTATTGTCACACTTAAAGTATAACTAGAGGCAATAAACCTTAATATATGTTAATATTTAAGCACCTATGTTTTTGTTTCATCTAATGATATAGTTTGAGGATTTAAAACTTCAGCTTGTATGACCCATTATAGCTGCAGTGAATGTTAAGCAAACCGTAAACCAAATGGTTTCATGATTAAACGTGTCATTTCACGACTGAATTTCACATGCTGAATGTCACGTAGATCGTAGCATATAAAACGTGTAAACCTACGTCAATATTGACCCTTTCTGCTCTTGGTAACCTTTTTATATAGGCCTGGGTGAAATATAGGCATATCTTGACCTTCTTGTTTAAAATAAAGGTACATTTGGCCTTCTTGCTCGAAATATTTACATCCTGTCTGCTTGCACAGGTTATTTAAATGCACTGAACTGCATCATGCTTCAAAATATTGTACAGACATTGTGAAGCATCTGAAACAGACGACTTGTGTGTGATAACATTGTGGGAAAATTAGACGGACCAGATGTTACGGCTGATCAGAACCTAGTGTTTTCAGAAATGCTAACTTGTACCTTTTCGGTAAGTTAACCCCATTAAAAATTGGCGTTATGGCATGAAGCCAGTTGGGATTCAAACCCCATTAAAAATTGGCGTTATGGCATGAAGCCAGTTGGGATTCAAACGAATAAATAAACTTTGTATATACAGTGTTCTCGCGAAAACTCGGACTCGAAAGGGAACATTAAATCACTTCGAGTTATCGACGTGTTTGAGTGATCTCTTCGAGTTATTCTTAATTCATGTGTGTACTGTCAGCCTTGTAATCCATTTATTCTTAAGTGTGTATTACGAAAAGTAAGCCAGAGGTAAATTCATATGAAGAAAGCAGCACAGCAGCAGTTCTACGCTGTTTTCAAACGACAGATCAGTTCCAAGTTAAACGAGTTGTTCAATATTTAAGTATTTGGTATCACCCGATTTCTGTGTCATAAACACTACTACTACATTACGCAGAGTCCATCATATTGGTTTTCTCACGAAACGGCTCAAATAAAAAATAAGTATATTGAGGTTTTTTGACGTCAACTGTATAGCAATACTAGGAATAGTAGTAGCAGTGTCTGTTGTGATAGTTGTTGTTGTAGAAGTAGAAGTAGTTGTAACAGTTTGTCGTTACTATAATTGTTCTTGTAGCAGATTAAAACTTAGTTGTAACGAAGTAGTAGTAGTAGTAGTAGTAGAGGTAGTTAATGATGTAGTAGATGCCGGCTGTAACAGTAGTGATAGTAGTAGTTGTTTTCCTTGTTGTTCGAACAAAGGTTATGACGTTTTAATTCCGCTGATAAAATTTGTCTCTCTATTTATTTGTTATAACGCAAATCGAAATACCTTCTGCTACGTTATAAGCTTTTTTCTTAAAATAAAGAAATCTCTAAATGAAAATGGCAGCATATTTTCATTAAAATATAACCGGTGAAATATAAACGAAGGTTCGTCCTCTTAACAACACAACCTGTTGATTGAAAGTTTATTTTTACACTTCAATAATGCTTGTCAATCTCGCGTCTTTATACTACAGTCACATATGTAATCGTTCTCACGTAGTGACGTAGTAATACGAGTGATTCACCTTACAACCTTCATCACATGTAAATTATGCAGACGCATTTAACTCATCCGAAGCTGACTACTTTCCAACACAATGTCGAACACAATGTCCAATTTCTCATTTACGCCTTTACGTTTAATTTTTTCAATAAAAACACTTTCATTTATAGCGAGGTTTTTCCCATAGTTTAATCTAGATGTTTCATCGAAGTCGTCTGCTGAAGATTTGTTTTATTATGTAAAAAGGGTTCACAAACAAACATGAGTTAACATTCTGTTTCGGCGAAACTACGAGATAACTGGCATGAACGTAAATTAACCCCCACCCTTCTCACATACAAACGCTTTCTGACGCCTCTACAGACGACTTTTGAAAACAGTGTGACAAAATGATTAATTGCTCTTAATGTTTTTCAATTCTATTCACTAATAAAACTTTTATTTACAGAACTTGTCCATATGTGATTTGATTTCTACAAAAATCTGCTTATATTTGAGCCGTGTTCCCCGAGAAAACGAGGGATTTAATTACAACTGTTTTCCGTAACCCTTTCTCCCATACAGCAAATCTACAGCAGACGACTTAAATATCGTCTGTTTAAAATATATTTTACCTTTATGAATGAAGGTTTTATCATTACATAGAGTTAAACATAATGAGCAATTTCTCATCGTGTCACAATATTCTAAAAACTCGTCTGCTACAGATGCGTTAGAAAGCGTCTGTATTTAGGAAAAGGTTATTCGAGATTCATATACCCATATTAATCCCTACCATGATCAATACCTGATCTACTCTTACGAAATTCACTGTCATTTGTAATAACGAGAAGTCAATGACCGGTTTATTTTGTAATTTTGTAATGTTGTGACTGTTTAACTTTACTTATACATATTTTATCTGCTGCAAGTCACTGGTACCAGTATCGTATAACCTATATTTAAAGATTTAATTGATTTTTTTTCACTATTTACTATTACATCAACAGGACATGTTTCCTTCTTTTTGACGGCTATCTTTTCAAAGTGTCGCAAACAACGAGTGATAGTGAAAACGTCGTAAGACTAAAACGTCGAATTAATAAAACAAAATGAAACGGGAGTGAAAACGTCGAACAGGGAAATATATAACCTAAATATAATTGTATAAAAAGTTTTATATGTTCTACCATAATAATGCCAGGGCATAATGAAATCGTTTGTTGCAGATTTTAAAAGTAAATTGTTGTTGTTGTTCGGTGACGTTGCTTACCCTCGCGCTCGGCATTAATTAACAAAAAATTGTACAAATTATGAATTTTATACGTGTTATTAGTTGTTCCTACATGTTGTCGTCTCTATTATTTAATGTTGTCCTGTTTGTTGCAGCTGGGACTACGCGTATTAGCTTTGAAAATAAAGTGTACGTAACATCCCGTAACCACCTATATAACTATATAAACTTTTAAACATTCTTATTACTTATACATTGTGTTGTATTTTAAAAAGAAAATATTAAAAGTCATACTAGTTAAACTTTAAAATAACTATTCTATAAAATAACCTGTCGCATTAGTCTTTGAAAACATCTCGGCAACAATGTGGAAAAACTAAACATACGGTTATTGAATAGAGTTGAACACATTGTAGCAAACGGAGACATGGCTAGTCTGCTGCAGATGCTACAAAAAGCGTATGCACGTAGGAAAGGGTTTTAATCCAAATAAAGGAAGGAAAGAAAGATTATATTCATGACATTATACAATTTCTACAATGATTTTCACCTTCGTAACGCCCAAAGATTTAATTTATTGAGACATATTTAATTTACAATTCCTTCCTTCAGATTCGATGAACTTAAAACAGTTCCCACATGCATACGCATTTTGATGTGACTGTCATAGACGACATTTGAAAACACGGTGGCAAAAGCAGGAAATGCTGATAATACTGTCATGTCAAGAAATATTTTTGACCATTTGTTTGCATATATATTTTCAAACTTGTCTGGTGCAGATGTGTCGTATGCTGGAAAGGATTAATGGTTAACGCGATCAAACACGTGGTTGACTCCTACGTTAAGACCCCAATGGGCGTGTTATTAACTCTTTCCCCTATACAACAAATCCACGGCAGACGACTTTCAAGATATCAAGACAAAATTAGTGAAAATCTGTGTTAAGTATGAAGATATAATAAAACCTGTCAATGGGAAAATATACAAGATGACTTTTGTGAAGAGTAAAGATTCAGATCCAAACCAACACTGCTAAGAAATGCAAAACGTCTGCCGTGCACATGCAGATTAAATTAGTATATTCAGTTGAAATCATTGTGGCAAAAGGAGAAATTGCTCATCATGAGCAATTTCTCTCTTTTTCTCACTGTTTTCAAAAGTCGTTTGCGGCGGCGTCATCATGTCGGAAAGGGTTTACGTAGTGATTTTTCATAATAAAAGCGGATAAAAAAATGCGACAACCTCGTTGACCTATATTTTACAAATTTATAAGAGCCCCGTATCTGGGAGGGAGTGGGCGGTGAAGCTTGAGGGGGGGGGGGGGGCAGCAACTGCGTACACTGTACACTAAGGTGAGTGTGTTCAACGACCACGGTCTTACACTTCACTGTCCGTTTAAGTGTAATTAGCCCGAGATGCAACTAAAACTGCAGCCCTTTTTGTTCAAGACAAATTTACTTTAAAATGAGTCCATTAAGGGGGTCAAATTCTTTTGATGTAATGATTATTTCAGGTAATATTTGTTTTTAGAGCGGTTTTTGTGTTTCGCTTTCACTTTTTGCTAAAACCCGAGGATTCTGTTATTTAAACTAAATAGAAGCAAAACAGAAACAGGACGGAACAGAAACAAAACAGAAACATAAACAGAAACAGAATAAAAACCCAAACAGAACAGAATCCGAACAGAACCAGGACTAAGATGAGCATATGCTTCCCAAACAGCTTCATCTGATTCTTTACCGTTCGTTTAAATCTCGGCTCGTTCAACGTTTCTTTCAGATGACTGAAACAGTTTACTGTTCAATAATCGTTTTCCACCAATGGCCTTAAACAGTCTATATGAGCCGTTCCATGAGAAAACCAACTGTATGGACTCTGCGTAATGTATCGACCCAGATGAGCCTTCGCAGTTCACGCAGGCTAATCCAGACAAAACACATTCCGTCTCAGGGGAAAAGATATAAAGAGAGTAATGATTCCTAAAACAGGAATTCCACAGGAAGGGAACCGTGTTGTCTGTCCTGGTTAGCCTGATCGGGAATAAAATAAAATATTCACATTGAAAAGGTCTCTACGCGTTTTCACATACTACCTGTCTGCAGAAGGCGACTTTGCAAACATCTTGGCAAAAATATTGAAAATGTCCACAAATGAGAGTTTAATCAAATAGATTGGGGCAAAAGAAGAAAGTGCTTATCATGCCACATTGTTTTCAAAAATCGCCAGGTGAAGATGCGTGAGAATGCCTCATCAAGTGGCTCCCTTTAGTGTTGACCATTATCATATTCAATCCTTTTACACATACAATAAATCTGTAGCAGACGACTTTGAAAACATATAGGGAAACTGAACGGATTTTCTTTTAAAGGTGAATGTATGGTTATTGTGAAAAAAGTTAAAAAAATCTCCTGTAGAGGTGTCGCTATTCGTCTACATGTGGGAAAAGGGTTAACTAATTCAATTTACGTCACCGTACTTGACACTCAGTAACCTGCGTATTTTTTCAGAAATTTATTAAATACGGAATAAAGGATGAGGATGTAAGGGTGTGCACCAATAAAATACATCTCAATCTCCAATCAGAAATGTTATACATTAATCTACCCCTTCACACACTGTACGTAACTTTAAACATGTCTCTATACCGCAATATTTACGAATGTAAACAAACAACATTGTCGAATGATAAAGACCAAGATTAGCATGTACATTTTTATTTCTTTATACATCGTTCGCTACTCAAGTATAGTTATATAACATACTACATTTAGATTCCATTTCATATATTTTAGTCATAAAACAGTGTTCATTCATTCAGTATTCATCTTTGGTACTGCTTGTATGACCATCTCATATACACATATTCACTCTTATGTATACATCATACCTTTTCCCCCATTACCTAGACTTTGTTTCTACTTCCATCATTTTCCATTATATCGTTCTAACAAACATATTCATTTTTTTAATAATACTACATATACTTCTCCTTTAAATTGTAATGCGCGCAAAATGACCTTATCTGTCGATACGCTATAAAACACTTTGCATTCATTCAAGCAAGAACTGCTGGAACAGTATGCATTTAACCTTTTCCCACAACCATCAAATCTGGGGAAAGGAAATAAGCCTTGATCTAAATGTTCAATATACCATTTATATTCCCTGACAAATATGTAAGGAAGGACAGCATTTCCTAAAATAACAGAGGAGGGTGTAACGAAAGGAAGTAAATGACCCTTATAGCCCAGCCTTTTAGGGTCGGGCCATTTACCCGCGATAGATAATTAGATAGTAGCATGCAGTTTTCAAGTAGTTCGACCCTTTTAACGCTTGTAAGGAATTTGTGAAGCCTGAGTCATCATTATAGACTCAGGTCATTTACCAGCGATATATAGTATACTAGTATCATACAGTTAATGAAGTGTTCGATCCTTTTAACGCTCGTACAAATGTTGTGAAGTCTGTTCCACAATTAGTTATTTCACCGATTATATTAATTCTTACTTGTACCATGTACTTTATCAAACGTCTAACCTTTTTCAATGCTGGAACTGAATTTGTTCGATTCTTTTAACGCTGGTACAAAAGTTGTGAAATCTGTTCCACAATTAGTTATTTCACCGATTATATTAATTCTTACTTGTACCATTTACTTTATCAAACGTCTAACCTTTTTCAATGCTGGAACTGAATTTGTGAAGTCTGTGTCACCAACAGAGAGCCATTATGCCAGGCGATGAAACCACGCCGCTCAATTCATTGAATCTTCAGAAATTAAAAAATGAATAAGTCCATTTGAACAATTCAGCGTTTAGAGTGTTGTTGATATTATAGTTTATTGTTTGTTTGTTTGACCTTTACCTTATCACAGCCCGCATCATTCACCTTTTTAGATATTTCATCTATAAATGTTGTACTACTTTAGATCACATAATTGATGATGATTGGTATTTAGTGCATTACGCCGGATTCAACAACTTTTCAATTATATCATGGCGTTTCATGGGTAAGTTACCAGTACTACTGGTGCATTTGTCCGGACACCAGCCAGTCAGTCGTAATGCTAATCTCGTAATAACGATGTGTCGATGGTTTTTTTTAACCCTCGCAGCAGGCAATACAGCCATTTGGCGAATATTACAACACCGCTTACTTGTCAAAAATACAAGAGAATTACCTTGCACACATTCGGCAATGTAAAGTGTGGAAGACAGTGGTGAAGTTGTAGAGCGTCGACCTCTCGTACAAAACGTCCCAAGTTCGAACCCAGTCATGAGCGGGATCTGTCCCCCGTCTTTTCACATACACCACTGATTTGGTCTTCAGGAATACAATATCGAGCGTGATTGATTAACCCTTTCCCACATACAGCAAACTTGCAGCAGACGACTTTGAAGACATTTAGTATAAAATATGAAAAGTCTCTATAAATGAAGGTATACATAACTGTAGACTAAAACAAAATATTGCGGCAATTCAGAATTTTGAGCAATTTTCCGTTTTGCTACAATGTTTTCAAGAGTCGTCTGCTGCAGACGTGTCAAAAGTGAGGTTGGAAATAGTTAATACAAGCTGAAAGTTTAAACGAATGGAAGGATTAACGTTAGACATCGTTAACGCGTTACTTTACATAGACGACATTTGAAACCTGCCATTCAACATGACGTGTGAAAACATTGCAATTAAAGGTGAACTTGCTCAAAACCAGCAGTTTCACCTTTTAATGCAATATTTTCAACTGTTTATCAATATAAATCTTTCAATTTTCTAGGTTAGTGCAATTGTTGGTCTGATGATTGTTAAGCAGACGACCTCTGAAAAGATATGTGAAGTAATGGGTTAAATAGTTTCAGGTAACATGTATTCTATTTATATATATATTTCGGATGTGTCATTATTCCAAGAAAATGACTGAATTTGCATACATCCTGCATACCAATCTCATTAAAACTCAGACCAAAATACTTTAATGTCCGTATGAGAAATGTAAAGGTCTGGTTTCGATGAGATTACAAGTAATATATGCATAGGTTATTTATAACTTACAGAGAACCTTAAATTATGAATTGAGAAATGTCCCCTTTTGCCACACTGATTTCAATTATATTCAATAGTTTTCCTTACATTAAACACGTGTGTGATATTTACCACTTTTCACCTCTATGTTTTCGATGTCGTCGCTTGACGCATGTGTAGCAGACGATTATTTGAAAACATGTTGTCAACATGTGAAAATGTGAAAATGTGAAAATTGCTCATGATGACAATATTTTCGTATTCTTTCAATACTAACCATATTTTCATTTTCAGTAATTTTCGTCGAGATGTTTTGTGTTGTTGTATGTGGGAAAGGGTTGATGCATTTGATGATATACATGGGAATGCTACAGCAAGACGCCTTACCACCTGACCAGGCTGTAATGTTTCCCCACATACATATGCTTTCTAACGCCTCTGCAGCAGAAGATTTGTGAAAACATTATAGCAAAAAAAGAAATTGCCCAACCAGAGCAATTTATCATTTATCCACGATGTTTTCGAGTCTGTTCTATACTAATGCTATAGGTAATCTACAACATAGGGCTATCCGATATTATTTTCGCTTTCACATATTTTCACCGCTCACTGCTATAAACGGAGACATAGGATGAATTCATAGCATACATAGACGATGGATCAATCTAATTCGTTACTGGAATTCCACTTTGAAAGACACAAGTTTGACAACAGAATCAAGTATATTCAAGTATATTTTATGAAATAAGTTTATGAGAGAAGTTCAGTACAGGTACGCGATGACTTAGAGCAGATAAGTCATCATAAACTAATTTGTTCCTCGGTTTGAATAATTCTACAATAAGAAAATTCGGCATCAGCGGTCCTATTCATGCGTCGAACCGAGCATAATACTTCACATTCATAGTACGGTTCGGGGACTAGCCTCGCCACAAACAATACCGATTTCTTACGACTTGGACAAAATTCCCCGGGTCTATATATAAACTGTAAATAACTAACGATGTCAGTCGGAGTCGGTCCAGAAGAAGAGTTTGTATCCCGGCAAGCTTCAGGTCGGATAAACCTGTAAATCATCTCTCTCTCTAGCATTGCCAATCACTTATAAAGAGGACATTTCATGAGAGTTTATCAAAAGTGAATATAAATAAACACGTAAGATATATTCTTGTTATTCACATAAAGGGATTTATGCGGCGTATTTCGAAAAAGTAAACAGTGACTTACGTTATAGACTAACGTCAAACCGCTGACGTGACGTCATTTTCATAGTTTGATTTCTGTGATGTAACACAGACTTGAGCATACTTTCAAGGCTTAGAAGAAGATGAAGAAGAAGGAGAAGATGCAGACGAAGAAGAAGAAGATACAACTGGAAACCAAACAAGTAGAGTCATATGATATTTATGTAAAGGGGTTTTGACACTTCAGGAGAGGGCTTTATGTGATAAGATATATTTTTACCATTGCATCAATGGTAAAGAACAAATAATAAAAGTGAAACAAACATGTGAATACACTCATCAATAGACTAACCAACAAAGATAAACGAGAAATCTCAAATCGTTAAATGTTAACCCTTTCCCACATGTAGACCTTTGAAAACTGTGTGGAAATAGGAGAATTTGCTCAAATCCAGAAATGTCTCCACTTATCACAAGTTTTCAGTAATTATAGTTTTATTTGTAGAGATTTTCGTGTTGTTGCCTAGACGCTTTCAAAACCGCCTGCTGCAATTTTGTTGTATCATTTCGGAAATTTTTAATTAAACTCTAATAATTTAAAATTCACTGATGACTACGAGATATCACCGTGGGGCTAGATACTTTACTTTCAACGTATAGAGAATAAGTACATGGTTGTTTCAAATTAAAATTCAGTTTTATAATATCGTGACATATACTACTGAAATTGAGCTCTACCTTTGTATTTTATAACAAGCTGCATGTACATGCAGATGAGAGAAGATGAGGAGAATGGGCTCAATAATGGCAAATACCCAGACTTGGCTGATACTTGTAGAGACAGAGGCTGGAAGACATGGGTCCTCCCAGTAGAGGGTGGGTCGAGATGATTCCCATCACAGTCGGTGTGGATAATGACGGAAGCAGTGGCAAGCAATGGAAGGGACAACGCGTTTGGTAAATTGATTAGACTAATTGATTAAGGCTTAACGCCGTTTATAACAGTTTTTCAGTCATATCTTGGCGGCCAATTTACCTACTCATGTGTTTCCTAGCTTTCTCACACCAGTCATCAACACACAGCATACTCTCCGAGCAACTGACTTCTTTTTCACAAGGAATGTTAGTCCATTGGTAAAAGACGGTTGTCAAACTGACTTTTGTCAAATGTCGTAAGAAATGTTGACCGAGCTGTGTTCCGAGCTCACAACCCTTGATTGACAGCCCGCTTCGCTACCGACTGAGCTACCGTGGATAGACCCGCGCTTAGTAAAGTTGCAGAGAGCGCTTCTAGTTAGCTCTGGTTGCGATACTGGGAACCAACTTAGCAGCCAACGCAGACGAGATCAACACGACCTGCTCCGCCATCTAGCGGGTTTGCCGAGATAGAGGGCGAAACACCCGGTGAAAGAAGGAAACTCGATTGACGACATCTGCGTTCAGTAGTGTAACTATAGCCTCACAACGAAGTGTATGTTTACGTAAGAAACTTTGTCCATCATGTTGGTCAAGATTAAATTCCATAAAGGTTCCCATTCAAGCACGCTTATTCCATAATTCATGTATAAACATGCATATAGCCTGTAAATTTACTTTCACATTTCAAATCTAGAAGACTGACACGCAAAACTATTACAAATCAAAGTACTGAAGGTACTGGTAACGAATCATTTCTGAACATGTTTTCACAGCATATTATGTTCACTCATAAAGGTTATACACAAAATGGGCAAATGAGAATGATTAGTACAATAAAAGGGTTTAATGTAATGTTTTGGTGTAGTTATAAGTGTATAACAAGAAATTGCCAAATTACTCTGCAAAGGGCATAATGCCAGCTGTGTAATTTTGCAATTTCGTGTTGTACTCATATAACTGTTTCAAAACATTACCTTAAACCGTTTATTGTATTATTGCACCAAAACATACATTTAACTCTTATAATTGCAGTTTAGTGGGAACGGGTTGTTTTTTCACCAAATATTTGTTTGAAAAAGGAAATATAAATTGAAAATTTGGATCTCTTTTCTATGTTTTCTCTGTTCAAAATAAACTGGTTTGTGCTCAATTTGATTTATCGGGAAAATAAACGCAATTCCTTTTAATCACGTCATCCTTTTAAAAACCAATCAAATTGAGCGATTCACCGTGCAATTGAACCAACTGCAATTATCATTAGATATAAGCCGCCAATAGTGCAGCATCATTAATCGGTGAATGTTTTGAGGACGCAGTGTATCTAGCATTATGAAATAATAATTTTGTTTTAAACTAATGCATGCAATAAGTTAATTCGAGTTCAATTCAGAAAGTTAAGCCCATTTGCTCTGTCGACCAATAACATAAAGAACCACATACCTCACCTCTCACCACCCTATTATATCCTTCCATTGTTTCTTGGACCGTGACCATTGAAATATGTAGTGATCGTCGAAATTACTGAAAACGTTTTATTTTCTTGATGACTATCTGAACGTCAATACAACTAAATGAATAGGATAGGGATAAACATAATCACTGAAGTATGTACCTTGAAAAACTTCCATAATCTGTTAGATGAAGTACTTCATAATGAGCAATTTCTATCTGTTGACACAATGTTTTTAACATTTAATAATTGAGCTTTAATTAATTAGATATTCTTCATGTTTTGCCTATATGCTTTCAAAGTCGTCTGCAACCGATAAGGGACGAACTAATCTCCTTAAAATCAGACCAAAATAATTATTGTACGTATATCGGATCTGACGACACTGTATAATAGGGCGTCTCAAATTGACCTATCTCGGTTATGTATATGGGTAATCTCCCTTGAGTTATACCTTGGGCGATTTTGTAGGCGACGATGTAATGGGCTGGCGGTCAGGTCAATCTAAGACGACATGTATGGAGCAGTCATCATATCTATATACGAGAGAACAAAGTTTATATCTGGTTTAAATGAGATTGAGGAAACACATAATCAGTGTAGTAGATACCCAGAAAAACTCGTTTTACCGCCACCTTCTATAATCTCATTTCCAGCAATCCACGACACTGATGTCGTAACCTTCTGACCAGGTTTGAGTCTCAGCACTGCAACAGCCGTACCCTGTCCACCGGTCGTTTCGTCCGGTCCCATTTTATCACTAAGAGCTTTTACCACGTTGACGAAATGACTGTACGGTCCGCCGGACGACGTCTTCTGTATGCTAACCTCCACGTATGTCCCCCTACTAGCCACGACTTGTATGTTGAACACGTATGTTCCAAGGAACTGTGCAGTGAACTCGCCCGTGTTTCCATCGTAATGGTTCCCAAAGTTTGTTACTACATGGTCGAATTTTAGAACGTCAAGGCGATCGGCCGACAGGGGTCGATTTCTCACTACTTGAAAGGCTGAATGCCTATGTTGTCGAGGACCTTTAAACAATAAAAGAAAAACAAAATGTGAAAAGATATCCTCATCCCTTATACAGACATTGTGAAGCATCTGAAACAGACGACTTGTGTGTGATAACATTGTGAAAATAAATAGAAATTGCTTCAAAACGAGCAATACTCCTTTCCCTACAATGTTTTCACATCTTTATAGAAGGTTATACCGCGAATGTTCCTTATGTTTCACCTGGTTGTCAATACAGACGACTTTAAACTCTAAACAGCCAGCTCATAGGAAAATGTACATTGTAGCTTTTTGTAAATAATGTATATCCTGCACAGTCTGTGCATCCGCACGATGTGATGAAGATCTACTCAGTTCACATATAACTTACATGAAATTGTTATTAGCTTCTTTCAATTTGTGAAGATTCTGATGAGATGTACCAGATGTACCGGCTGATCAAGTTCTACTCTGATCACATATAACTTACATAAACTTATTAGAGGCTTCTTTCAATGTATATAGATTCTGATGAGACGGACCAGATGTATCCGCTGATCAGAACCTAGTGTTTTAGGAATGCTAACTTAAACCTTTTCGGTAAGTTAACCCCATTGAAAATTGGCTTTATGGTATGAATCCAGTATGGGATTAAAACAAATAAATAAACTTCGTATATACAGTGTTCTCGCGATAGTGATCATAAATCACTTCGAGTTATAGACGTGTTCGAGTGATCTCTCGAGTTATGCTTAATTCATGTTAGTACTGTCAGCCTCGTAATCCATTTATTCTTAAGTGTTTATTACGAAAAGTAAGCCAGTGGTAAATTTATATGAAGAAAACAGCACAGCAGCAGTTCTAAGCTGTTTTCAAACGACAGATCAGTTCCAAGTTAATTGGTATCACTCGATTGATGGATTGGGTTTAATGCCGTTTTCAACAATATTTCAGTCATATCACGGCGGCCAGTTCACTTACTCTTGGGTTCCCTGGCTTTTTCATACCAATACTCCACACAACAGACCCCCCATCCCCAGGAAAAACAAACCCAACTAGCTGCTTTTCCACATAGACGGTTAGCTCATTTGTGGAAGACTACTGACTAATGTCACAGGGTATCACACGACCAGATGTTTGTGAAACTGTTCGCAGTTTACCTCAATATATCAAGTATAATTCTGATCAGCTTAAGCATGCCGCGCAGGCTAACCCGGGTAAACACTTTTCCCCCCTCTTGTGGATTTTCTGGGTCGATACATTATGCAGAGTCCATAATGTTGGTTTTCTCACAAAACGGTTCAAATAATTAACATGTATATTGGTTTTTTTTGTGTGAGGGGGGGGGGGGGGGGGAACTTTAATTGAGATCATAACTGTTCTACAAATGCTACATCGCTTCTTTACGACATGGTTGCGACTGACAGTGAAGATGCTGAAGATGCGCATAATGATCTCGATCTTCGCTGGGCACACAGTCAAAAAGAGGTCGGATTTCATGTGGAATAGCTGAAATAGTAAACATTTAAACATTTAATATCTTACCTCGTCGGCCAGGTACCGTGACAGGAACGGCTTGGCTGGGTGAACATAGTGACACAAACGACACCACAGTCAACACGGTTATCCAACAATAAGATTGGCACATTGTTGTCTTTTTTTGAACTTATAGAATGACACTAACAATTTATCGTAGCGAGAATATAATGAATTGACGTCAACTGTATAGCAATACTAGTAGTACTAGTAGTAGTAGTATTTCTGGTTATAGTTGTTGTTGTAGAAGTAGAAGTAGTTGTAACAGTTTGTCGTTACTATTATTGTTCTTGTAGCAGATGATAACGATAACGATAATTATGTACATGACAACACAACCTGTTTATTGAAAGTTTCTTTTTACACTTCAATAATGCTTGTTTATGTCGCGTATTCATACTACAGTCAAATGAGTAATTTACCTTACTACCTTCATCACGGATAACTTATGCAGACGCATTTAACTCTTCTGAAGCAGAGTACTTTCGAACACAGTGTGCAATTTCTCATTTTCCGCATTTATTTTTAATCTTTTCAATAAAACATTTTCATTTATAGAGAGGTTTTTCCCCATAGTTTATTCTAGATTTTTCATCGATGTCGTGTGCTGCAGATTTGTTTTATTACGTAAAAAAGGGTTCACAAACAAACATGAGTCAACATTCATTTCCGGCGATACTACGACATAACTGGCATGAACCCACCCTTCTAACATACAAACGCTTTCTGACGCCTCTACAGACGACGTTTGAAAACATTGTGACAAAAGAATAAATTTCTCTTAATGTTTTCAATTCTATTCAATAATAATACTTTTATTTACAGAACTTGTCCATATGTTGCCTAGGTGATTTGATTTCTACACAAATCTGCTTATATTTGAGCCGTGTTTCCTGAGAAAACGAGGGATTTAATTACAACTGTTTCCTGTAACCCTTTCTCCCATACAACAAATCTACAGCAGACGACTTAGATATCGTCTGTTTAAAAATATATTTTACCTTTATAAAATGTAGGTTTTATCACTGCATAGAGTTGAACATAATGAGCAATTTCTCATCGTATTCTAAAAACTCGCCTGCTACAGATGCTTTAGAAAGCGTCTGTATTTAGGAAAAGGTTATTCGAGATGCATATACCCATATTAAGCCCTACCATGATCAATACCTGATCTACTCTTACGAAATTCACTGTCATTTGTAATAACGAGAAGTAAACTACCGGTTTATTTTGTAATTTTGTAATTTTGTGACTGTTTACATTTACTTATACATATTTTATCTGCTGCAAGTCACAGGTACAAGTAGCGTAGCCTGTTACGTAAACAAAAATCACATTTTACTATCACCTATTTTTAAAGATTTAATTGAATACATTTTTCTTTTTTTACTATTTACTATTACATCAACAATGCATATTTCCTTCTTTTTTAAGGCTATATTTTCAAAGTGTCGCAAACAGCAACTGCTTTGACATTTCTCCATGAAATGTGAAAACTCAACTCTTGTTTTTAAACAGGCTACGATACTTGTAGCTGTGCTGCAAGTGTGGATAAACAATTTTCCAAGATCCAACAAACCTGTTGCATTTGTCTTTAAAAACATCTCGGCAACAATGTGGAAAAACTCTATAAATGAACATATGGTTATGGAATAGAGTTGCACATTGTAGCAAAAGGAGAAATGGTCAGTCTGCTGCAGATGCTTTACAAAGCGTATACATGTAGGAAAGTGTTTTAATCCAAATAAAGGATGGGAAAAAAAGATTATATTCATGACATTATACAATATCTACAATGATTTTCACCTTCGTAAAGTGCAAAGATTTAATTTATTGACACATATTTAATTTACAATTCCTTCCTTCAGATGGTAGAAGATTCGACTGCACTTAACACAGTTCTAACATGCATACGCATTTGGATGTATCTGTCATAGAAGACATGTGAAAACACGGTGGCAAAAGCAGGAAATGCTGTTAATATTGTCATGTCTAGAAATATTTTTGAGACAAAAGAAGAAATATTTTTGACCATTTTTTTGCGTATATATTTTCAAACTTGTCTGGTGCAGATGTGTCGTATGCCGATAAAGGTAAATGGATAACGCGATCAAACACGTGGTTGACTCATACTTTAAGACCTCAATAGTAATCCTTTCCCCCATACAACAAATCCACAGCAGACGACTTTGAAGACATCAAGGCAAAATTATTGAAAATCTGTGTTAAGTATGAAGATATAATTTTCAATAGGAAAATGTACAATATGACTTTTGTGAAGAATAAAGATTCAGATCCAAACCAACACTGTTAAGAAATGCAAACCGTCTGTTGTGCACATGTAGGTTCAATTAGTATATTAAGTTGAAAGCATTGTGGCAAAAGGAGAAATTGCTCATTATGACATTGAGCAATTTCTCCCTTTTCCTCACTGTTTTCAAAAGTCGTTTGCTGCGGTCGCGTCAAAATATGTCGGTTTCATAAAAAAAGCGGAAGAAAAAGCGACAATCTCGTGGACCTATATTTTACCAATTTATAAGAGCCGCGTGTCTGGGAGGGGGCGGGGAAAAGTCTCTATAAATGAAGGTATACATAACTGTAGACTTAAACAAAATATTGCGGCAATTCAGAGTTTTGAGCAATTTCTCGTTTTGCTACAATGTTTTCAAGAGTCGTCTGCTGCAGACGTGTCAAAAGTGAGGTGGGAAATAGTTAATACAAGCTGAAAGTTTAAACGAATGGAAGGATTAACGTTAGACATCGTTAACGCGTTACTTTACATAGACGACATTTGAAACCTGCCATTCAACATGACGTGTGAAAACATTGCAATTAAAGGTGAACTTGCTCAAAGCCAGCAGTTTCACCTTTTAATGCAATATTTTCAACTGTTTATCAATATAAATCTTTCAATTTTCTAGGTTAGTGCAATTGTTGGTCTGATGATTGTTAAGCAGACGACCTCTGAAAAGATATGTGAAGTAATGGGTTAAATAGTTTCAGGTAAAATGTATTCTATTTATATATATATATCGGATGTGTCATTATTCCAAGAAAATGACTGAATTTGCATACATCCTGCATACCAATCTCATTAAAACTCAGACCAAAATACTTTAATGTCCGTATGAGAAATGTAAAGGTCTGGTTTCGATGAGATTACAAGTAATATATGCATAGGTTATTTATAACTTACAGAGAACCTTAAATTATGAATTGAGAAATGTCCCCTTTTGCCACACTGATTTCAATTATATTCAATAGTTTTCCTTACATTAAACACGTGTGTGATATTGACCACTTTTCACCTCTATGTTTTCGATGTCGTCGCTTGACGCATGTGTAGCAGACGATTATTTGAAAACATGTTGTCAACATGTGAAAATGTGAAAATGTGAAAATTGCTCATGATGACAATATTTTCGTATTCTTTCAATACTAACCATATTTTCATTTTCAGTATTTTTCGTCGAGATGTTTTGTGTTGTTGTATGTGGGAAAGGGTTGATGCATTTGATGATATACATGGGAATGCTACAACAAGACGCCTTACCACCTGACCAGGCTGTAATGTTTCCCCACATACATATGCTTTCTAACGCCTCTGCAGCAGAAGATTTGTGAAAACATTATAGCAAAAAAAGAAATTGCCCAACCAGAGCAATTTATCATTTATCCACGATGTTTTCGAGTCTGTTCTATACTAATGCTATAGGTAATCTACAACATAGGGCTATCCGATATTATTTTCGCTTTCACATATTTTCACCGCTCACTGCTATAAACGGAGACATAGGGTGGATTCATAGCATACATAGACGATGGATCAATCTAATTCGTTACTGGAATTCCACTTTGAAAGACACAAGTTTGACAACAGAATCAAGTATATTCAAGTATATTTTATGAAATAAGTTTATGAGAGAAGTTCAGTACAGGTACGCGATGACTTAGAGCAGATAAGTCATCATAAACTAATTTGTTCCTCGGTTTGAATAATTCTACAATAAGAAAATTCGGCATCAGCGGTCCTATTCATGCCTCGAACCGAGCATAATGCTTCACATTCATAGTACGGTTCGGGGACTAGCCTCGCCACAAACAATACCGATTTCTTACGACTTGGACAAAATTCCCCGGGTCTATATATAAACTGTAAATAACTAACGATGTCAGTCGGAGTCGGTCCAGAAGAAGAGTTTGTATCCCGGCAAGCTTCAGGTCGGATAAACCTGTAAATCATCTGTCTCTCTAGCATTGCCAATCACTTATAAAGAGGACATTTCATGAGAGTTTATCAAAAGTGAATATAAATAAACACGTAAGATATATTCTTGTTATTCACATAAAGGGATTTATGCGGCGTATTTCGAAAAAGTAAACAGTGACTTACGTTATAGACTAACGTCAAACCGCTGACGTGACGTCATTTTCATAGTTTGATTTCTGTGATGTAACACAGACTTGAGCATACTTTCAAGGCTTAGAAGAAGATGAAGAAGAAGGAGAAGATGCAGACGAAGAAGAAGAAGATACAACTGGAAACCAAACAAGTAGAGTCATATGATATTTATGTAAAGGGGTTTTGACACTTCAGGAGAGGGCTTTATGTGATAAGATATATTTTTACCATTGCATCAATGGTAAAGAACAAATAATAAAAGTGAAACAAACATGTTCTTTTTAAAATAGATCTGAATAATACACACATCAATAGACTAACCAACAAAGATAAACGAGAAATCTCAAATCGTTAAATGTTAACCCTTTCCCACATGTAGACCTTTGAAAACTGTGTGGAAATAGGAGAAATTGCTCAAATCCAGAAATGTCTCCACTTATCACAAGTTTTCAGTAATTATAGTTTTATTTGTAGAGATTTTCGTGTTGTTGCCTAGACGCTTTCAAAACCGCCTGCTGCAGATTTGTTGTATCATTTCGGAAATTTTTAATTAAACTCTAATAATTTAAAATTCACTGATGACTACGAGATATCACCGTGAGGCTAGATACTTTACTTTCAACGTATAGAGAATAAGTACATGGTTGTTTCAAATTAAAATTCAGTTTTATAATATCGTGACATATACTACTGAAATTGAGCTCTACCTTTGTATTTTTTAACAAGCTGCATGTACATGCAGATGAGAGAAGATGAGGAGAATGGGCTCAAGAATGGCAAATACCCAGACTTGGCTGATACTTGTAGAGACAGAGGCTGGAAGACATGGGTCCTCCCAGTAGAGGGTGGGTCTAGATGATTCCCATCACAGTCGGTGTGGATAATGACGGAAGCAGTGGCAAGCAATGGAAGGGACAACGCGTTTGGTAAATTGATTAGACTAATTGATTAAGGCTTAACGCCGTTTATAACAGTTTTTCAGTCATATCTTGGCGGCCAATTTACCTACTCATGTGTTTCCTAGCTTTCTCACACCAGTCATCAACACACAGCATACTCTCCGAGCAACTGACTTCTTTTTCACAAAGAATGTTAGTCCATTGGTAAAAGACGGTTGTCAAAGTGACTTTTGTCAAATGTCGTAAGAAATGTTGACCGAGCTGTGTTCCGAGCTCACAACCCTTGATTGACAGCCCGCTTCGCTACCGACTGAGTTACCGTGGATAGACCCGCGCTTGGTAAAGTTGCAGAGAGCGCTTCTAGTTAGCTCTGGTTGCGATACTGGGAACCAACTTAGCAGCCAACGCAGACGAGATCAACACGACCTGCTCCGCCATCTAGCGGGTTTGCCGAGATAGAGGGCGAAACACCCGGTGAAAGAAGGAAACTCGATTGACGACATCTGCGTTCAGTAGTGTAACTATAGCCTCACAACGAAGTGTATGTTTACGTAAGAAACTTTGTCCATCATGTTGGTCAAGATTAAATTCCATAAAGGTTCCCATTCAAGCACGCTTATTCCATAATTCATGTATAAACATGCATATAGCCTGTGAATTTACTTTCACATTTCAAATCTAGAAGACTGACACGCAAAACTATTACAAATCAAAGTACTGAAGGTACTGGTAACGAATCATTTCTGAACATGTTTTCACAGCATATTATGTTCACTAATAAAGGTTATACACAAAATGGGCAAATGAGTATGATTAGTACAATAAAAGGGTTTAATGTAATGTTTTGGTGTAGTTATAAGTGTATAACAAGAAATTGCCAAATTACTCAGCAAAGGGCATAATGCCAGCTGTGTAATTTTGCAATTTCGTGTTGTACTCATATAACTGTTTCAAAACATTACCTTAAACAGTTTATTGTATTATTGCACCAAAACATACATTTAACTCTTATAATTGCAGTTTAGTGGGAACGGGTTGTTTTTTCACCAAATATTTGTTTGAAAAAGGAAATATAAATGGAAAATTTGGATCTCTTTTCTATGTTTTCTCTGTTCAAAATAAACTGGTTTGTGCTCAATTCGATTTATCGGGAAAATAAACGCAATTCGTTTTAATCACGTCATCCTTTTAAAATCAATCAAATTGAGCGATTCACCGTGCAATTGAACCAACTGCAATTATCATTAGATATAAGCCGCCAATAGTGCAGCATCATTAATCGGTGAATGTTTTGAGGACGCAGTGTATCTAGCATTATGAAATAATAATTTTGTTTTAAACTAATGCATGCAATAAGTTAATTCGAGTTCAATTCAGAAAGTTAAGCCCATTTGCTCTGTCGACCAATAACATAAAGAACCACATACCTCACCTCTCACCACCCTATTATATCCTTCCATTGTTTCTTGGACCGTGACCATTGAAATATGTAGTGATCGTCGAAATTACTGAAAACGTTTTATTTTCTTGATGACTATCTGAACGTCAATACAACTAAATGAATAGGATAGGGATAAACATAATCACTGAAGTATGTACCTTGAAAAACTTCCATAATCTGTTAGATGAAGTACTTCATAATGAGCAATTTCTATCTTTTGACACAATGTTTTTAACATTTAATAATTGAGCTTTAATTAATTAGATATTCTTCATGTTTTGCCTATATGCTTTCAAAGTCGTCTGCAACCGATAAGGGACGAACTAATCTCCTTAAAATCAGACCAAAATAATTATTGTACGTATATCGGATCTGACGACACTGTATAATAGGGCGTCTCAAATTGACCTATCTCGGTTATGTATATGGCTAATCTCCCTTGAGTTATACCTTGGGCGATTTTGTAGGCGACGATGTAATGGGCTGGCGGTCAGGTCAATCTAAGACGACATGTATGGAGCAGTCATCATATCTATATACGAGAGAACAAAGTTTATATCTGGTTTAAATGAGATTGAGGAAACACATAATCAGTGTAGTAGATACCCAGAAAAACTCGTTTTACCGCCACCTTCTATAATCTCATTTCCAGCAATCCACGACACTGATGTCGTAACCTTCTGACCAGGTTTGAGTCTCAGCACTGCAACAGCCGTACCCTGTCCACCGGTCGTTTCGTCCGGTCCCATTTTATCACTAAGACCTTTTACCACGTTGACGAAATGACTGTACGGTCCGCCGGACGACGTCTTCTGTATGCTAAGCTCCACGTATGTCCCCCTACTAGCCACGACTTGTATGTTGAACACGTATGTTCCAAGGAACTGTGCAGTGAACTCGCCCGTGTTTCCATCGTAATGGTTCCCAAAGTTTGTTACTACATGGTCGAATTTTAGAACGTCAAGGCGATCGGCCGACAGGGGTCGATTTCTCACTACTTGAAAGGCTGAATGCCTATGTTGTCGAGGACCTTTAAACAATAAAAGAAAAACAAAATGTGAAAAGATATCCTCATCCCTTATACAGACATTGTGAAGCATCTGAAACAGACGACTTGTGTGTGATAACATTGTGAAAATAAATAGAAATTGCTTCAAAACGAGCAATACTCCTTTCCCTACAATGTTTTCACATCTTTATAGAAGGTTATACCGCGAATGTTCCTTATGTTTCACCTGGTTGTCAATACAGACGACTTTAAACTCTAAACAGCCAGCTCATAGGAAAATGTACATTGTAGCTTTTTGTAAATAATGTATATCCTGCATAGTCTGTGCATCCGCACGATGTGATGAAGATCTACTCAGTTCACATATAACTTACATGAAATTGTTATTAGCTTCTTTCAATTTGTGAAGATTCTGATGAGATGTACCAGATGTACCGGCTGATCAAGTTCTACTCTGATCACATATAACTTACATAAACTTATTAGAGGCTTCTTTCAATGTATATAGATTCTGATGAGACGGACCAGATGTATCCGCTGATCAGAACCTAGTGTTTTAGGAATGCTAACTTAAACCTTTTCGGTAAGTTAACCCCATTGAAAATTGGCTTTATGGTATGAATCCAGTATGGGATTAAAACAAATAAATAAACTTCGTATATACAGTGTTCTCGCGATAGTGATCATAAATCACTTCGAGTTATAGACGTGTTCGAGTGATCTCTCGAGTTATGCTTAATTCATGTTAGTACTGTCAGCCTCGTAATCCATTTATTCTTAAGTGTTTATTACGAAAAGTAAGCCAGTGGTAAATTTATATGAAGAAAACAGCACAGCAGCAGTTCTAAGCTGTTTTCAAACGACAGATCAGTTCCAAGTTAATTGGTATCACTCGATTGATGGATTGGGTTTAATGCCGTTTTCAACAATATTTCAGTCATATCACGACGGCCAGTTCACTTACTCTTGGGTTCCCTGGCTTTTTCATACCAATACTCCACACAACAGACCCCCCATCCCCAGGAAAAACAAACCCAACTAGCTGCTTTTCCACATAGACGGTTAGCTCATTTGTGGAAGACTACTGACTAATGTCACAGGGTATCACCCGACCAGATGTTTGTGAAACTGTTCGCAGTTTACCTCAATATATCAAGTATAATTCTGATCAGCTTAAGCATGCCGCGCAGGCTAACCCGGGTAAACACTTTTCCCCCCTCTTGTGGATTTTCGGGGTCGATACATTATGCAGAGTCCATAATGTTGGTTTTCTCATAAAACGGCTCAAATAATTAACATGTTTATTGTTTTTTTTTGTGTGAGGGGGGGGGGGGGGGAACTTTAATTGAGATCATAACTGTTCTACAAATGCTACATCGCTTCTTTACGACATGGTTGCGACTGACAGCGAAGATGCTGAAGATGCGCATAATGATCTCGATCTTCGCTGGGCACACAGTCAAAAAGAGGTCGGATTTCATGTGGAATAGCTGAAATAGTAAACATTTAAACATTTAATATCTTACCTCGTCGGCCAGGTACCGTGACAGGAACGGCTTGGCTGGGTGAACATAGTGACACAAACGACACCACAGTCAACACGGTTATTCAACAATAAGATTGGCACATTGTTGTCTTTTTTTGAACTTATAGAATGACACTAAACATTTATCGTAGCGAGAATATAATGAATTGACGTCAACTGTATAGCAATACTAGTAGTACTAGTAGTAGTAGTATTTCTGGTTATAGTTGTTGTTGTAGAAGTAGTTGTAACAGTTTGTCGTTACTATTATTGTTCTTGTAGCAGATGATAACTTAGTTGTAACGAAGTATTAGTAGTAGTAGAGGTAGTTAGTGATGTAGTAGATGCCGGCTGTAACAGTAGTGATCGTAGTTGTTGTTGTCCTTGTTGTTCGAATAAAAGTTATGACGTTTTAATTCAGCTGATAAAAATTGTCTCTCTATGTATTTGTTACTACACAATAGCAACTTGAAATATTAATTGAAATGTCTTATTTATTAAAATATAAACAGTAAAATATAAACTGTGAAATATAAACGGTAATTATGTACATGACAACACAACCTGTTTATTGAAAGTTTCTTTTTACACTTCAATAATGCTTGTTTATGTCGCGTATTCATACTACAGTCAAATGAGTAATTTACCTTACTACCTTCATCACGGATAACTTATGCAGACGCATTTAACTCTTCTGAAGCAGAGTACTTTCGAACACAGTGTGCAATTTCTCATTTTCCGCATTTATTTTTAATCTTTTCAATAAAACATTTTCATTTATAGAGAGGTTTTTCCCCATAGTTTATTCTAGATTTTTCATCGATGTCGTGTGCTGCAGATTTGTTTTATTACGTAAAAAAGGGTTCACAAACAAACATGAGTCAACATTCATTTCCGGCGATACTACGACATAACTGGCATGAACCCACCCTTCTAACATACAAACGCTTTCTGACGCCTCTACAGACGACGTTTGAAAACATTGTGACAAAAGGATAAATTTCTCTTAATGTTTTCAATTCTATTCAATAATAATACTTTTATTTACAGAACTTGTCCATATGTTGCCTAGGTGATTTGATTTCTAAAAAAATCTGCTTATATTTGAGCCGTGTTTCCTGAGAAAACGAGGGATTTAATTACAACTGTTTCCTGTAACCCTTTCTCCCATACAACAAATCTACAGCAGACGACTTAAATATCGTCTGTTTAAAAATATATTTTACCTTTATAAAATGTAGGTTTTATCACTGCATAGAGTTGAACATAATGAGCAATTTCTCATCGTATTCTAAAAACTCGCCTGCTACAGATGCTTTAGAAAGCGTCTGTATTTAGGAAAAGGTTATTCGAGATGCATATACCCATATTAAGCCCTACCATGATCAATACCTGATCTACTCTTACGAAATTCACTGTCATTTGTAATAACGAGAAGTAAACTACCGGTTTATTTTGTAATTTCGTAATTGTGTGACTGTTTACATTTACTTATACATATTTTATCTGCTGCAAGTCACAGGTACAAGTAGCGTAGCCTGTTACGTAAACAGAAATCACATTTTACTATCACCTATTTTTAAAGATTTAATTGAATACATTTTTTTTTTTTTTACTATTTACTATTACATCAACAATGCATATTTCCTTCTTTTTTTAAGGCTATATTTTCAAAGTGTCGCAAACAGCAACTGCTTTGACATTTCTCCATGAAATGTGAAAACTCAACTCTTTTTGTTAAACAGGCTACGATACTTGTACCTGTGCTGCAAGTGTGGATGAACGATTTTCCAAGATCCAACAAACCTGTTGCATTTGTCTTTGAAAACATCTCGGCAACAATGTGGAAAAACTCTATAAATGAACATATGGTTATTGAATAGAGTTGCACATTGTAGCAAAAGGAGAAATGGTCAGTCTGCTGCAGATGCTTTACAAAGCGTATACATGTAGGAAAGTGTTTTAATCCAAATAAAGGATGGGAAAAAAAGATTATATTCATGACATTATACAATATCTACAATGATTTTCACCTTCGTAAAGTGCAAAGATTTAATTTATTGACACATATTTAATTTGCAAATTTGCAATTCCTTCCTTCAGATGGTAGAAGATTCGACTGCACTTAACACAGTTCCAACATGCATACGCATTTTGATGTATCTGTCATAGAAGACATTTGAAAACACGGTGGCAAAAGCAGGAAATGCTGTTAATATTGTCATGTCTAGAAATATTTTTGAGACAAAAGAAGAAATAATTTTGACCATTTTTTTGGGTATATATTTTCAAACTTGTCTGGTGCAGATGTGTCGTATGCCGATAAAGGTAAATGGATAACGCGATCAAACACGTGGTTGACTCATACTTTAAGACCTCAATAGTAATCCTTTCCCCCATACAACAAATCCACAGCAGACGACTTTGAAGACATCAAGGCAAAATTATTGAAAATCTGTGTTAAGTATGAAGATATAATTTTCAATGGGAAAATGTACAATATGACTTTTGTGAAGAATAAAGATTCAGATGCAAACCAACACTGTTAAGAAATGCAAACCGTCTGTTGTGCACATGTAGGTTCAATTAGTATATTAAGTTGAAAGCATTGTGGCAAAAGGAGAAATTGCTCATTATGACATTGAGCAATTTCTCCCTTTTCCTCACTGTTTTCAAAAGTCGTTTGCTGCGGTCGCGTCAAAATATGTCGGTTTCATAAAAGAAGCGGAAGAAAAAGCGACAATCTCGTGGACCTATATTTTACCAATTTATAAGAACAGCGTGTCTGGGAGGGGGCGGGGAAGCTGGGGGCGGCATCTACGTACATTGTACACAAAGGTGACTCTTTTCAACGACAACGTTCATACACGTCACTGTCCGACTAAGTGTAATTTAGCCCGAGAAGTATACTTTTTACTAAAACAACTAGAAATGCAGCCCCTTTTGTTCAAAACAAATTTACCTTAAAATGAGTCAAATTAAGGAGAACCGAATTATTTTGATGTAATGATTATTTCAGGTAATATTTGTTTTTAGGAAATTGTATTAACATATACATATAAATGTATCTTGTTACATACAAAACATGTTTACATAATATTTAACATCATGTGATAAACAATAGAAATTGACAAGTTCAAAAGAGAATGAACAGAAATTTTAAATTTCATAAATATAGCTTAATAATAACATAGTTTATACTAATTTTGGCTTGAAAATATAATTATTATCGAAAAATAGAAAAAAATATAAATTAAATACAATGTACATAAGTCTTAAATTGCACATGTTTTAAATTATGTCTGCATAAGTTCGTTTCTTTTATTATGAGCTGTAGATATATATTTACAGAGGTTAATTAACACATGTTTTTTTATAGGACTGTAGTAATTCAATAAATTTGTACATATTTAGTTTCTTATAGTAGTAACATTTGATGTAAAGTTTGCGTATTTCTCTATATGCTTTACACTTGAGACCGAAATCGATATCGCGTGTATCACATAACTGACATAGACGGCCTTATATCTGTAATGTATTATTTCCATACCTGCTAGACTGTATACGTAGGTTATGTGCAGATATACGGAGTCTCGTTAGGCACCTCCGTGACCCTTGCGAGTATAGAATGTTTAAAACATTATTATTTTCCATATCAGAAAACAATTGTTGTTTAAAACAATCTATAATTCTTTGTTTGAATAGAGGTACAAATGTTTTAGCATCATAATTATCAGGAAATGTCCAAACATAAGAGAAACCACATTCATCAAGAAGGGAGGGGTTGTTGTGTTTCGCTTTTACTTTTTGCAAAACAGAAACAGAAACAGAATTAAACCGAAACAGAACTAGTTGTTTTCAGAATACCTGATTGAACACCGTATCCGTCAAACCTTAACCCTTCCAACATACAGACGCATTCTGACACCTGCAGCAGACAACTTTGAAAACGTTGTGACGAAAGGAGAAATTGCTTATAATGAGCAATTTCTCCTTTTGCCTCAAGGTTTTCTATTCTTTCCAATGATCGTACTTTAATTTTTTGATGTTTTTCGATATTTTTGTCTAGATATTATCTAAGTTATCTGCTGTAGATGTGTTTAATGAGAGATGATACTATTTGTATTGCGAAGTGCATGAGTTCAATTCCAATGTGCATACCTAAACGTTTCACACACACAAGGACGTGTCATGGCAAAGAATCAAGACTAAGATGAGTATTTGCATCCCAAACAGCCTCATCCGATTCTTTACCATCCGTTTAAATCTCGGCTCGTTCAACGTTTCTTTCAGATGACTGAAACAGCTCACTATGTAATAAGTGTTTTCCACCAATGGCCTAAAACAGTCTATATGAACCGTTCCTTGATATAACAAACAGTATGGACTCTACGTAATGGGGGTGGGGGTGAATGGAGGGGGGGGGGGAAAGAGTCTCTACCCGTTTTCACATACTACATATCAACAGAAGGCGACTTTGCAAACATCTTCGCAAAAATATTGAAAATGTTCACAAATGAGAACTTAATCAAATAGGGTTAAAAAAACAACAACATTGGGGCAAGAAATTGTTCATCATGCCACATTGTTTTCAGAAATCGCATTCTGCAGATGCATGAGAATGCGTCAACAAGTGGCTCTATCAATCGACAGAAAGTGCAAAAAACTATTCAATGATTGCATTGTCCCGCCCACGTTCAACAGTGTGTTATGACAACGTTTATAATGCATACATTGTCACGCCCTCTTATACGTAATACTCTGTCAACCAATCAATATTTTGCTTCTTAATTAATTGCAATGACCAATGAAAAATGGCCTATCACGGCTAATGATTTTGGTGAATAGTGACAGTTATCTGATTGGACAACTTTTAACTTTTAACGCTTTATCTCATAGACGGTTCTAAAAAATAAATACAAAATCATATCTGGGCAATTGGAAATAGGGTCTTTTTTATCATGGGAAAGCAATACGAGTGAAGATGAACTTGCCCAGGGATACTATTTTACATATACATGTAACAAATGCCCATAAATATGAAAGATTTCACCTTCTCACACAATGATTTCAAAAGTCGTATGTTACATGGGACTTTAAATGTACTCTGCTTGGGGGACAGAAATAACCTCCAATCGATACATGTTGGGGTATGATAATTGAATAGCATATTTCTTAAACACGCGTTTAGTAAAGGTTTTTCAGATACACTCTCACAATAATCTGACATGTAATCATAAGTACACACCAATGTGTAATACATTATTTCATTTTTGAGATATATCATTCACCAAAAGTGCGTTTTTACATATTTCTTACCACATTTGTTCCTATGAGCGTGTTTAGGCGTTTGTGTACTGCTATTAAGTGTGGAATTTGTCCATTTTCAGTTAGCAACTATTCAGTTACGATATTTCTACATAAACTACCAAGTGGATAATGTTAAGATTCACTCGTACAATTGACGTGGTCTAAATAACAGTAAGAAGCGCCAAGTTTTGTTCAATTTATTCAAATAAAAGAATTCGGATATTCTATGCCTACATGAAACTCACTTCACTGAATGCATTGAAAAACATATATACGCTTAGTGGAATGGAAGCTGTTTCTTTAGCCATGGTACATCCAACTCAAAAGGTGTTGCAATACTACTTAGAAAGCAGCTCGACATTTAAATTCTCAATTGTAAAAAAGACGAAATGGGAAATGTTTTAATCCTGGAGCTAATTTTGTGTGATACTACGTTTAACCTTATCACTTTGTATGCACCTAATATTGATCCAAACCTTTTTTACAAATATATTCAGTGAAATTGACTCCCTTTCAAATACAGACAATTATATTATACTTTAACTTAGTACTTGATCCCAATTTAGACTATGAAAATTACAAATCTTGTAATCATAATAAAAAAGCAAGGAAAGTAATTTTTGTCTTTGATGAGTCTATTGCTTTATATAAGTTCCTTTGTTTTCAACAAGCACCCGCCGTCTAGTTTTTGTGGTGTCTATTTTGGTGCTATATGTTCCTATGTATATAATAGAAACCTACTCTTTCCTTTTCCTTTGCAGAGTCAAGTTTTGCATGAGGACGCTGAGACCCCGAACTAGTAGGGTAGTCCCTATAGGTAATCATATTCCGGGAACTCTTTTGTTTGTATATGGAGACTCCGAGACACGCCCCTAGATGATTTTGTGGGTCCTTTTCACTAGACAGAGATACCTTCTAGAATATGCCATTATCATTTAAAGATGTGTAGGCGCGGTTCACAATACTTTGGCATCTCTCTCGACCTAACAACATCTCCATGCGTCCAGATGTCACCTTTGATACGATGTTGATATCCGCGGTATTCCCAGGAGCGGAACTCAATTATCAACCATACTCCTTTTCTATTAGAGTACTAACACTCTCTGATGAAGAAACACGAAACATAATAACAACAGAAGTATGATTAAAATGTTTTTATTCATAGATTAACATGTATACAATTATAAACATAGAATTATAAAAGAATAGTGTATAATACATTTTAGAGAATAGCAAAGCGAAGCCGATTGAATGACCATAGGGGTATGACGTGTAGCCGTACTTGATTACTCTTTTATCGAACACAGATCTATAATCTTTCTTTTGAGATGTGGTCAATAGATGGGCGTTATCTCGATCACGAACAATTTTTTATACTGGTCATTTACTGTAACTACATTGTCTTTGTCCTTTGTCACCATTCTCTTTAATGTATTACAATTAATTTTCAGACAGTTTTTGTAGTTGAGTGTAATACCACACACTTTACAATGTATTGTCTTTCCGTCTCTGTCAGGATGAGCCAACAGATAGGCATAATTTTTATGACCACCGTTTATAAAACACTTTTATTGTGTTCCCAGGAGTGTCGTCGGTCAATTAGGTACCCATTCTCCCAGTTTAGTCGAAAGTACGACGGAATCCGTGTCTGCATATACGGCACGGGGACCAAGCTGTTCCAAATAGGAATAGAGCTTTAAACGTGCATGAGCCGTAGTATAGACAGCTATGACAACGTTGTTTTTTTCTGAGGTTTCAATGAATTTTTCTTTATATTTCCACCTTACTTCTACCATGTCATCCGAAACAAAGTTTACCCCTGTCATAACCTCTCGGTCTGAAGTTAGTTTATCAAAGTATATGGAAGGGTCGTCAATGTATTCGACCTGAGACATGTTAGGTATTTGACCAAATTTACCCCAGAACGAATTCAACATGAGTTTGGCCAGAGAGCGCATATCAGGTTTCTTTTTTTTATGTTGTTATAGTCCAACAAAATACGTTCTTTCTCATGATATAACTGAATGTATTTTTGTTTATCAACTTATGTTCTAGACCAGTCAGGCCAACCGATGGCTTCCTGCTTGATTTTAAGAAATGTATTGACGTACTGTGTAAATAGGCCCCCGCTTTTTGTTTCATTGTTATATTGGGATATGTGATCGAAATGTCATACTTCGTATATAGTGAGTACATAATACCCTTTCTCAACAGCCTTTTTTACTTCGTCTGTGACCCATGTACCAATAAATGAGAGTTCACTGTCCATGCGTGTACAAGACTCTTGTTGTTTTGTATTAGTACATGTCCTACATAAAGCAAACAGTAATATACCGTTTGTTTTACAAGGTAATATAGGTACGAAGAGACCTTTGGTCGAAGGATCTTACATTTAATAAGGCCATAAGGCAATAATTTAATAAGGCAATACGCGCTGACAAGCTTAGGCAATGGTGATACTTTTTCAAATGGGTCAACACCAGTAATGTGTATGAAATCTTGCCTAAAACTCAAAGCACAGTGTCTTAATATGTCCACGTCTGACGTACAGTATTTAAGAAGTTCATGTTGAAAGTCGAAGGTTTTGTTTTTGTTTTCACCAAGCCGTAGGCTCAAACAATGACATAATTGTAGCCCCGTTGAGAATGACACTTGGCAACATACCATTCTTGTACAAGTATTTTAATATGGGGTAGGAGTCATAACCCTGAAAATTATGACACAGTACAATAGCACCACATAACAGTTGTCTTCTGAAAACATCCAGTCACAAAACATCTACTGTATCAGTACCAGAAAACACAAATTCATTCTGTCCACAAATATTACATTTACTCATACTGATCATGTCTTCATACATACATTCCCAACATACTTTGTGAGCTACACAGAGATTTGGCATATGTTCATTACAAATAACGCATTTTCCGTTTACCAAACAACAAAAACAACCAAAACAACAAGAACATCATTTTATCATTTTACGATGCTTGACAGGTATAGTGAATTGTTACGCATACCTGTTCATAAATCGACTAGTACGCGTTATCTGAGTTCTCAAGTATAACTGCAATAGACAAGCTTAAACTCTTTTCATGTTTAGAACTTGTGATATTATAAGTTTATAAGGGTTTTTCGCATAGAATGTATCGTTATGAGCAAAGCGACCAGACGTTGAACGATCTACTCGATAACCGATACCGTAAATTTAAGCCGTCTGCAGGGTAGTATTTAAATCGTCTGCTCTTCTTTCTTTGTAAACCAGATATTGATTGTTTATAACATCCATACAACTCGTACAGATCACACACTATGTTTCATTTTTTGTAGAGCGACATCTTATGCAAGGTAAACTTAAATCGACTGCTCTATGTTTAGTGAAAACCCGATATTGATAATTAAATATATCCATACAAATTCGTCTGCTATGCGTAACCTTTTCAGAAGTTTATTTAAACTACACGTTATAAACTGTACGCTCTTATTGACTGTTCAAACAAAACATTCTTTATAAAAACATCTTCTCGTATATTTCTCGTATAGCATATCAATTTGCGAGACTATGCATGTATAGCGAATCTTTGTGTTACGCATACCTGATCAAATATCGCCGGCTAGAAGTGGACAACTCAAACGCGTCGTGCGCGAATACAGTTAACAGCAATAGACAAGTTATAAATGTTCTGTCTTACTATAGGATCATACTCTGAAGTGAGTAACAACTCTATGCCTGTCAAAACCTGTGACAGTCAGATATTGTAAGGGTTTGTTAGCCTAGCATGTATTATTCTATGAATCGGGACCAGACTTAAAATGTAATCTTAAATCGTTTGCTTTATTTACGTAATCTAATACAATTAATATGCGATTCTTCTACAGGCTACGAAACGTTTAACGGTAGCTATAGTGGTCCATTGAAACGTTTAATATGTTACAGTGTGTTTATATATTAGTTCAATTAGAACTAATGCTAAAAGTAATTTATTATGCATACAGATATACCCTCTTATTTATTTACCTATGTTTTGACATTTTATACAAGCTTTTCAAATAAGTAGTTCGGTAACCATGTTGTATCTATTTAGAATGTTATTGTGTAATACATCGAGAGTACATAATTATTCTACACTAATTTGGGGGTTTATGTTTTTATATAGATCTTTAAAAACATAAGTGATGCTACCATGAGTATGCAGGTGTCGTTAGACCGACTTAGTATTGGTGTAAGGTGGTGTTCAAAACCACTACTAGGAACCGCTCATGGTCACCATGAAGCGTTAAAGGCGAAGTAAAGATAGAGTAGCACCGTCTAGTGAGAGGTCCTGACCGCATTGACCGCTATCATCATTAGACCGGGTTTGCAAATCAGTTCTGTATACCACAGGTGTCGTTAGACCGACTTAGTATTGGTGTAAGGTGGTGTTCAAAACCACTACTAGGAACCGCTCATGGTCACCATGAAGCGTTAAAGGCGAAGTAAAGATAGAGTAGCACCGTCTAGTGAGAGGTCCTGACCGCATTGACCGCTATCATCATTAGACCGGGTTTGCAAATCAGTTCTGTATACCACATGTGTTCCATCTAACAACTTACTTATGACGCTATTCCCCTAATAACAAATCAAAAACACCGAAAGGAATTATAAGTAGGAATGCAGTCAAATTATCAACATGTGTATTATGGACTCTTTGGTGCTTTACTATTTAAACAACGAAAGGAATTATAAGTAGGAATGCAGTCAAATTATCAACATGTGTATTATGGACTCTTTGGTGCTTTACTATTTAAACAACTTATTGAACATCAAACTATCCTTGTTCATAATGAAACATCACATCGTTTATCTAGTTAAACATGAACGAGGCTATCATGGGTATGGAGTTGTCGTTAGACCGACTTAGTATAGATGTAAGGTGGTGTAGAAAACCAATACTAGGAACCGCTTATGGTCACCATGAAGCGTTAAAGGGGAAGTAAAGGCCATGGAGTGGCACCGTATAGTGAGAGGCACTGTCCCTCCATGACCGCTATCATCACTAGACCGGGTATGCAGCTCAGCTATGTTTACCACATGTGCGTCCTCTTACAACTCGCTTATGACGCTACCTCCGATAACAAATCAAAGTACCGAAACTTATGAATTTCTAGAGTAGAATGCGTAAAGGTACTTATTCAAAATTCCGACAATTTCTAGACCTTATTTCGAATTAGTATGGCTATTATGAAGTTATTATTTAAATGCTATATGTAATACAACTTAATGTATATAATTATTCTACCTTTGTAGATGGTTTATGATTTTATATTGATATTTTGAAGTAATGAGGAATGCTACCATGAGTATGGAGGTGTCGTTAGACCGACTTAGTATTGGTGTAAGGTAGTGTACATAAGCATTACTGAGAACCGTTCATGGTCACCATAAAGCGGTAAAGGGGAGGCAAAGGTGGTATGAAATTCATAATATAGTACATGTGTCTATCATGGTTATTTTGTATTTTATTTTTCAAATCATTTACACAAATTATAAAGACAATTGTAAAAAACATAAATATAATAAGAACACTTTTTCGATTAACTACTTTTATCAACGTATGTTAATATACTAAGCCCTTTAAATAAATAAACATTATTATTTTCATCTTGGACAACTAATACGGGTGAAAAAAAATAGTGCGATAAGCTATATAGCACTATATTTAGGGCTTGCCTTTCTTATCGATCGATTTTGCTGTTATTAAATAACCCTTATATTCTGTTTCTACATATGTGCGCAATTTCAGTCTACGTTCTCAAAAAATGTATTTCTTTGCCATTTAAATGAATGAGATGTTTGGAAGATGAAATGCTTTTGATGATGAGTTTTTTAAGTAAAATAAATTACAAGTATAAAGTTTTTTTATGGGTGAAAGAAAAAGATTATGATAGTATTTTAAAATAAATATAGTTTAACATAACAAAAGCTATCATATCTTGCAATGACCCAAAACAAGATTATAAAGTCGATGAAAACTGTGAGCTAGATAAAAAAAAATACACATTTGATATACTAAATGAATAAATAAATAAGAAAACGAAGGGAGAAATATCAATATATTGCATTTTTTCGCACGTCCTTAAATTCTGTATTTATAATATAATTACGATTGGTAATTAATTCTTAGCTCTTTAAGGATTACCTTGATAAACGTGCGGTGTTAAAATTGCATTTAAATTTAATTTAAGACACCGCTCTTCAATGAAATGGAGATTATATTTTATAATATGTTGTGTTGTTTTGAAAGGAAACAAAACAAACACTGACTAATTACAATAAACTATGTTGTAAGTCGACAATTCTCATAATAAGTCGATATTTAAGATCGTATTTTGGTTACGTTTTCAATCAACAAATTAGGTTGTGTCAATCCAGAGGCCTGGGTTCAAATCCCAGTTCGGGTTATGTAAATTTAAAAGGTGCTTTTAAGCTTTTCCCACTCAACTAGAGGTCAAGTACAAGTTTCCAGGAAAGATAACCTTGCGTGTATCGGTGATATACACCGGGTACGTAAAAGAAGCAATGGATATTTTCCGAAAGAGCTAGGGTATCGCACCCGGACTACCTTGCATCTAAATGTGTCTGTCTGCCAAATAGTTAATTCTGCACGGCGAGGGTAAATAAAAACCGTACAATGACATATATCTTGAATTGTTAATAAAACATGCAGACACATCAGTGGCAAACTTAAATTGAAAACATTGTTGCAAGGAAATAAATGACACAATGAATGAATAATGTTAACAATTCATATTTGTATTCGCCTGGTTGTTTTCAAAGTTAGGTATGGGAAACTAATCAAAAATGCTTTTATGATTTATATTTTACAAAGATTCCATTAATGAATCAACAATAACAAATTATATTAATTTGGATATATCCCTATTTACTTGCAAAAAATTAGTGTTGAAATTCCTTTATCCCTAAATAATTTAGGGATAAAGGAATTTCAACACTAAATGCAAGTGTCGTGGTATGAAGGGTTAGGGATTAATATGATATTTTAAGTTTTCAGATGCCTAAGTGGTATACCAGATGTCAATGTTGACACATTCACAGTCCAGACAATCAGAATACACACAAATACATCCATGACATAAACTTAAATGAAGCTGATCTTATTAATTTAAGCACTTTATACAAACACATTTCACTTATTCAATTTGAAAAGAGTTTCCATTTCTGCAACGATGTGTGGTCTCTTCTTTCAATTACAAACGCCTCTGAGTCTTTCCACTGAATGAAGCTATATCATGGGACCACCAGTTAAAATCTTCCATTCATACTTTCACTTCTTACCAATCCAAGCTTTCGGACGACGGCCCATAATACCTTCAAACTAAAAGATAACTCAAAATTAAATAGTGTAAAACTAGCACAATTCATACCTACAATATCATATTTGTGTTATTATTTAAGATCTCTGCCCATATATTGCCTAGTAATTTACAGTCCACCTTACCTCAGATTTGTTCAACCAGTTGCCTGTTATTGATTGAATTTGATGTTTTCAAGAATAAAGTTACACACTTACCTATTGTAACTACCGTAAAAATAAAATGTTATAATATCTATTTCAAGCAAAACCAGTAAATATGGTTTCGACTTCTGCGTTCTGCTTTCTGAATTTAAAAAATGACACGCTGGAAGTTAAAGACATGCGTAGTGGAACGTTTTGTAAACACGGCAGTCAATTATCGCTTACTACACTAGTTTCCTTTCCCTTTATTAGTTGTCCCAGTTTTCTTTCAGTCCCTTGTTAACACAAATTGACCAATCATAGTGCATGATTAGTCAAGTGTGCTTTTGAAAGTTAATAAGGGTAGGTGTGTACCTCAAATTTCAAAATCGCTCCAGACACCGAAGTAAACAGACAAGGCATTCAACTGTTCCTGAGTGCGAATGTTCTGCCTCTAAGAAACACCAACTACTACAACATCAACGATCAGCTAATCACTGTAAACTTTTCCGATGTGACGTATGTAGTGCTTTGTTTTCTAGAAAGACTAACCTGGACCGCCACTTTCAGAAACATAGGACTCAGAACAACGTACAGTCACACTTGTGTGAGCGGTCACATGCGATCAGCGGTCACCGGCGTTAAACGGTCACTTTAAACCCCTCCCAACCAATTATACTCTATAAACTGCCTTGATCAGCGGTCCCCTTTGAAACGCGGCCAGCGGTCACACTAATTGGTCGAGCTTAACTGTAATATTATTGGGTTCAACGTTCAATTAACACACGACTTGGATTCGCAAGTTGTTAAATTATCGGTGTTTAATTTCATACAGGTAATAAATCATAATGTGACAATCACATTATCGGGATTTTTCATACGCGTAATCTGTTTACATGTTAGCTCTAGGGTACAAAAACAGCCGACGTGTGCCGAATGATAGTTGCATGATTCATCAACAAGAAGTTGCGATTTGGCTTTCTTTTCTGTTTACGATGTCGGGCAAAATTGATGAATTGAAAAAGATATTTATGTACAAAACAACTACTAGGAACCGCTCATGGTCACCATGAAGCTATAAAGGCGAAGTAAAGATGGAGTACCACCGTCTAGTAAGAGGCCCTGACCCTCAATGACCGCTACCATAATTAGACCGGGTTTGCAAAGCAATTCTTTATACCACATGTGTGCCAACCTACAACTCGCTTATGACGCTATTCCCCTAATAAAAATCAAAAACATCGAAAGGAATGATAAGTAGGTATGTCTTAGTCTAGATTACGATAGGTACAGACCCACAATGCAGTCAAATTATCAACATGTATATTATGGACTGTTTGGTGCTTTACTATTTAAGCAACTTATTGAACATTAAACTATCCTTGTTCATAATGAAACATCATATCGTTTATCTAGTTAAACATGAACGAGGCTATCATGGGTATAGAGGTGTCGTTAGACCGACTTAGTATTGATGTAAGGTGATGTACAAAACCAATACTAGTAATCGCTTATGGTCGCAAAGCAAAGATGGAGTGTCACCGTCTAGTGAGAGGCCCTGAACCTCTATGTCCGCTATCATCACTAGACAGGGTATGCAAGTCAGCTATATATACCACATGTGCGTCATCTTACAACTCGCATATGACGCTACCTCCGATAACAAATCAAAGTACTGAAAGTTATGAGTAGCGTAGAATGCGAAAAGGTACTTATTCAAAATTTCGACAATTTCTAGACCTTAATTTCGGAATAAGTATGGTTATCATAAAGTTATTAATTAAATGTTATATGTATTACAACATAATGTATATAATTATTCTACCTTTGTAGATGGTTCATAATTTTATATTGATCTTTTAAATCATGAGGAATGCTACCATGAGTATGGAGGTGTCGCTAGACCGACTTAGTATTGGTGTAAGGTGGTTTACATAACCATTACTGAGACCCGCTCATTGTCACCATAAAGGCGAGGTAAAGGTGGAGTGGCACCGTCTAGTGAGAGACCCTGACCTCAAATGGCCGCTATCAGCACAAGATCGGGTATACAAGTCAGCTCTGTATGCCATATGTGCACCATCCTAAAACTCGCTCTGACGCTACATATAATTCATCACTAAATATTGTATTTGTGTCTAGCATGGTTATTTTTTATTTTATTTTTCAAATCATTTACAACGTATGTTTAAGTACTAAGCCCTTCAAATAAATAAACATTTATTATTTTCGTTCAGTCACATGATAAGACAAATACACCAATCATAGTGCATGATCAGTCAAGTGTGCTCTTGAAAGTTAATAAGGGTAGATGTGTACCTCACATTTCATAATCGCTCCAGACACTGAAGTACACAGACAAGGCATTCAACTGTCCTGAGTGCGATTTTTCTGCCTTTAAGAAACACCAACTACTACAACATCAACGATTAGCTAATCACTGGAGACGTTTCCTATGTGACGTATGTAGTGCTTTGTTTACTAGAAAGACGAACCTGGACCGTCACCTTGAGAAACATAGGACTCAGAACAACGTACATTGTTCCAATGTGTTCGTGCATTTACTCCCCCCTATGAGATAGGACCGGTCAAACAGAAAGAAGATGATCCCCGTTAATTTTATGTCATGACGAAGTTCAAGGAGTAAAATTTAAAAACATCGACGTGGGTGACGTCACAGATATATTTATCACATTGAAACGTATGTTTGCTGCCGTATTGGAGAACATGACATCACACGCCAAGACAGGAGATTTAATACGTATGACGGTACAGATTCCTACATTGGGCTTTCCTATAGTGGTACCGTTTCTGTGTCTTCAAGAAGTGACGGTTGACAGATTTATAACTGAAGTGGAACAAGTACTTCAATCCAACGAATACTTTATGATTGATCAGAGACATATAAACACAGAGATAAGCGACACGCGATTGCAAATGCCTTACAAAGAACAAAATTCTTCAAACGGCGAGCGGGTCAAGCCACGTGATCAAACCACGTGATCATTACAGTGGATAATGAAAATGACCGCGATATTTATTTTGTTGTGAAAGGAAGCGAGCGGTGGAATTTTTTTTTTACACAACTAGGAAACTAAATAAGGTAAATTGTTTGATAATAATTGATGTTTATGATATTTATTAATTCATATGTATAGGAGAAGTATATGGAAAACTTGTTTTAAAAAACTTCTTTGCAAATATTGTGAAGCTCCATATTATGACACCCATTTGTTTATGTATATTCACAGCGAAGAAATAATATTTTCGGGTTCCTATTTTAGGTCTTACATAGGAAACTTTTGAAGGTTGATTTTGTTAACATTGTTTATCATTTATTTGAAAGCTTTATCAATTTTATGTTGAAAGTGAAAGTACAGATTATACTGATTTAGAATATTCTCTTGCTACCGTCTATCACTAGAATAAGCAAACAGACGTGTTAATAAATGACAATGTTCAATTATTCTAGGTCAATTTAAACCATTTTGTATTGTCGGGAAGACTTATATATCTTTAAACGTTGTGCAACTTTCTTTCAAATTGATAATGAATGCAAAACAAAGGTGTTATGACTAAGATTTCTCTGATTCTACCTATCAACTGCACTGATTTTGAGAACGCCTTCTTTTTTTAAATTGGTCAAAATGAGTGATTTCAATGTTTTTTTGTCAATTTGAATTAATCCATCTTGTCAGGAAGACTTATATCTTTGAAACGGTGTACATTTTTTTTAAATTGATAATTCGAAACATAGGTGTTATGACTAAGATTTCTCTGATTTAACATACAAACTGCACTGATTTTGAGAACGCCTTCTTTTTTTAAATTGGTCAAAATGAGTGATTTCAATGTTTTTTTGTCAATTTGAATTAATCCATCTTGTCAGGAAGACTTATATCTTCGAAACGGTGTACACTTTTTTTAAATTGATAATTCGAAACATAGGTGTTATGACTAAGATTTCTCTGATTTTACTTATCAACTGCACTGATTTTGAGGACGCCTCTTTTTTTTAAATTGGTCGAAATGAGTGATTTCAATTTTCTTTTGTCAATTTGAATTCATCCATCTTGTAACGAAGACTTATTTCTTTGAAACATTGTACACTTTTTTTTAATTGATAATGCGAAACATAGGTGTTATGACTAAGTTTTCTCTGATTTTACTTATCAACAGCACTGTTTTTGAGAGCGCCTCCCTTTTTTAAATTGGTCAACAGGAGCGATTTCAAATATATTTTATCAATTAAAACATTTCATCTTGTCAGAAGACTTATATCTTTGAAACAGTGTATATATTTTTTAAAACAATAATGTGAAACATAGGTTTCTGCTTAAATGAAAGTATAATAATTCAAAAAAAGATTGTGGCTACAGCACAATTTAAATAATTGACATAACTTAGTTTCCAGATGGTTACCATATGTGACATGTATACAACTTAATTACAGGATGTGATATTTGATTTGACATGTACACATTATTTTACCAAACCTGAAGTAACGTTCAACTAAACTTCAGTTCAGAGGAGTCCAAGTTTATTGCCTTTGATGTATACTTAAAACTGTTTTTTAAAAAACCCTTAACACTGTACCAATCAAACGTTTTGCATGAAACTGTTAGTTTTTCAAAAGTAGTAATACACTCATTGGTGTTTTATAGTAATATATCAACTCACTGTTATTAAAGATATTTTGCAAATTTCTCTTTTTGAAGTAATTTAGTATTACATATACAATGTATATGATTGAATTTTGTTTTAAATTCAAATTAACCCTTTCCTACATATAGACGCGTCCTCTGCAGCTCTCAAGAGGGTTTGACAGAGTAGCAACTATTGAAAACAAGTGACAAATGAAGAAATTGTTGAAAACAAGCAAATTTCTCCTATGCCACAATGTGTTCAACTCTTTGCAGTCATCATACTATCAATTTTCTATGCTTTTGTTATAATGTTTTCAAAGTCATTTGCTGTATGTGGGAAAGGGTTAAGATGATACAATAACTGATCATACACCAATTTATAAAAGAAAATGCTGTAAAATTCCAACTTTAAACATGTTTACATAATTGTATCCCCTACCCCTTGAGTGAAAAGTGGAAATTATCCCTAATCATTAAACAAAATTGTTATTATTTAAAGAAATTATAACTTCAAGCAGTATAGACTCAGATCGGAGGGCTCAATTACCACATATATATACTACGCAAACAGTATAGACTCGGATCAGAGGGCTAATCTATAACATGTATATCATTATTATTATAAGCCATTGCAATTCTGAAACAGATTTCTATGCAAACAGTATAGACCAAAAATAATTGATGTTTTATTAGGGTATTGCAGACCGTGATCAGAGCCCTCTGTTCTGGGTCTAGACTACATACACAAGCAGTATAGACTCAGATCAGAGGGCTCATTTACCACACTTACTCTTACTGTAGTCTAATCTTTTTAGCAATGATAGCTGTTTATATTCTACATTTATAAAAAACATATATAGGGCTCGTTTAACCCTATTCAATTAATCAAATTGAGCAATTTCTCCTTTTATCTCCATGTTTTCAATTATTGTACTTTCATTTTTAGCTCTTTCCCTTATAAACATACTTTCTATCGCCTCCGCAGTGGACAGCTTCTTTTCAACATAGTGACAACAGAATAAAGTTCTCCTTTTGCCACAATGTTTTTCAAGTTTAGTCATAGGTAATCCATGCAATACGAGATTTTCCTCTTTTGACAAAATATGTTCAAAGTTGTCTGCTGCAGATTTGCAGGGAAAGGAAAAAGTTAAGCGAGTTTCCTCAAACATTTGGGTATGTTGCAGCAGAGACATATAAACACATATGTCTCAATGGTTGCAGATATGCTGTATGTACACTCTAGATCTATTCCTAAGATGTTGTAAACCAGTACTTATTATTTTCAGATTAAGATGCCTAAAAAGAAGACAGTTAGACTTTGTCTCCCAAAGAAGCGATTTTGGAAGAAACCCGTATCTGATGAAAAAGGCCCTAGGAACAAATTGACAAAATCCGTTACAGAGCAGCAGAATAATGAATGTGTTCTTAATATTGATTACCCGACCAATATACAAAGCATTGACCATCTTGTACAGACCAACTTGATCAAATAAATAAAACCTACATACATGTTTAAACCAACATACAGTTTAACACATATAAGCACACACATATATGTGTGCTCGTCTTCCATCATTAATTATATTATTTGATAACGGTCCCTAAACATAAAAGTGAACATTAGATCTTACTATGTTTACGAGTAATGGTGTAATTGTTCTCGTAATCCATTATTAAACTACCAAAGATAAATATTGACGGGACAACAGACATATAACTAGTATTTTATATGGGGACAAATAAGACTTCGCTTAGAACTGTATACAACCTACGAAGTAAAACAAGGTATTCCGAGTGAAAAATCGGGATCGTCAGACGCGTTTCATTTTACATAAAGCGCTTTCAATACACGGATGATATTACGCAATATTATCGATTTTGTTTGGCTATACCCGTTCACTGAAGCGTGATTTCGCTTGAAAATCCAGTGTCGCTTATCTCTGTGTTTATATGTCTCTGGATTGATGAAGGGTTAAATGACATCACACACGTGGATATGCCAAGCGGAAGTGGTCTTAAGAAACGTACCTTTGCGATTGTGGATAGATTTTTGAAAGAAGAAAATACAAAACGTCGATGAGTTATGCTGTGCCATTGCCATTGCGAAAGCGAGACTGGACAGGCATGATCAATGGGAGAGTATACGTTAAGGTGGTAACATACAAAGACAGTTGATGAAGAATTACACCGTGCATCAGACGTCTTACGAGAGTCCTGCGGTGTTAATAAAATAAAGAAGTTCCAAGCCGTGTTAACAAACTATCAACTGTACGTAAAATCAAAGGACCATTTCAATGGTGTTTTGTACCAAAGACCGGACTCTGACAACAAGATATTATTATATTGCCATGACCAACACTACGACATCATCACGAGTATACCATAAGGAGAAACACAAATGTAACAACGTGTGCCATGCCTGTTACAAATACACACATCAATTGAAGAAGACTGGATACATTGTTCTGAATGTAACATATATTTCAAGGGACTCACGTGCTACGACTAACACAAGAAACAAACTGCCAGAGGAAATTCGACCTGTAAAACCTACTATCGCTGTGAAGAGTGTTCTAAAACTATAAACAAAGTCATGCACAAGAAGAAACATGTATGTGATGAAAAATACTGTCAGATATGTAAATAATTTGTGGAAGAGAGACATCAGTGCTATATAAAGCCCGAAGAGTGTGATGAAAACGAAGATAAAGACAATAAACAAACATATTTATTTTTCGATTTGAGTGTACTCAAGACGGCATTATGGAATGTGAAAATGGTTTCAAACCAGGGGAGAACGGAAAATGCATAAAAAGACAATGTGTGGCTCTTACGAACATATGAACAATCTCTGTGTAGCTCACAAGTTAGGATTCCTACCCCATATTGAAATACTTGTACGACAATGGAACTTTGCCAAGTGTTATTCCCAACGGGGCTAACATAATGTCATTGTTTTAGCCTTACAGTAAAGTTAATATGATCGATTCTCTAAACTTTCTGCCACTGGCCTTGTCCAAACTCCTCATGATGTTTGGCTTTTATGAATTAGCCAAAGGGTGCTTTACACATCTGTTTAATAAGAAAGAACATCGGACTATTGGACTATTGGACTATTGTTTTGGACCATTTACCTGACTTGACTTATTAAAATCCAGCCGCTATGAAAGCTGAAGATAAAGCCAAATTCTTACAATGGCACGCCGAAAACAAAAACAAAACCTTCGACTTTCAACATGAAATTCTTAAATACTGTAGGTCAGACGTGGACATATTAAGACGCTGTGCTATGAGATTTAGGCAATATTTCATACACATTACTGGTGTTGACCCATTTGAAAAAAGTATCACCATAGTGACCATTGCCTCAGCTTGTCAGCGCGTAATCCGTACTTACTTTCTGGACCGTGACACTATAGGTTTCATTCCATCCATGGTTATCACCCTGAACAAGTTCAATCTGTGAAAGCGCTTCAGTCGATTAAATACCTATCACACGAATTGGGTGTGCGTATTCAACACGCTAGAAACGGAGGTGAGAAAGCCATTGGTCCCTACAATGTTGATGGGTATTATGAAACAAATGACCAGAAAGTGGTCCTGGAATTTTACGTGCACTATTGGCATGGACATTAAAAAAAGGTATGCAAGCTCTACACTCCACCCAATCAGTCAATTAACCATGGGCGACATTTATCAAAAGACATTGGACAAACAGAAATACCTGGAGGACAGAGGCTAGATTTACCAATGCATCTGGGAATCTGAATGACAAAAGGCTAATTTTGTACATAGTCTTGAACAAGTGACTCCGTTACAACCCCGGGATTCTTTCTTTGGAGGTAGAACAGAGGCCTTCACTCTATTTAAAGAAACTACTAGGGATGAAACACTCAACTACTTTGACGTCACGTCACTGTACCCTTTTATCAATACAACGGGGTAAATACCAGGTCATCCTAACATCATAACTGAAGATTTCAACAGTATCGACACCTACGAAGGCTTTAATATCCTTCCACCAATTCCACCAATTCCACCAAAAGGTCTCTTTGTACCTATATTACCTTGTAAAATGAACGGTAAATTACTGTTAGCTTTATGTAGGACATGTGCCGTTACAAAACAACAAGAGTCTTGTACACACATGGACAGTGAACGCTCATTTATTGGTACATGTGTCACAGACGAAGTAAAAAGGGCTGTTGAGAAAGGGTCCTATTTACACAGTACGTCAATACATTTCTTAAAATCAAACAGGAAGCCAGCGGTTGGCCTGACTGGTCTAGAACAGAAGTTGATCAACAGAAATACATTCAGTTATATCATGAGAAAGAAGGTATTTTATTTGACTATAACAACATACAAGCCTGGTATACGCTCGCTGGCCAAACTCATGTTGATTTCGTTCTGGAGTAAATATAAAGATTATGCCTTTCAGTTGGCTCATCCTGACACTCAACTACAAGAACTATCTGGATATTAGTTTCATACATTAAAGAGAATGGTGACGGAGGAAAAGAAGATGTAGTTACAGTAACTGACCAGTTCAAAATTGATCGTGAATGAGATAACGCCCGACTATTGACCACATCTCAAAGAAAGATTATATTCTTGTGTTTGATAAAAGAGTTATACAAGACGGCTACATGTCATACCTACAATGTATTATATACTATTTTATATAATTCTATGTTATAATTGTATACATGTTAATCTATGAATAAAAACGTTTTAATCATACTTCTGTTGTTATTATGTTTCGTGTTTCTTAATCAGCGATTCTTAGTACTCTAATAGAAAAGTAATATGGTTGAGAATTGAGTTCCGCTCCTGGGAATACCGCCGATATCAACATCCTATTAAAGGAGCGATGCGAAAGTATTGTGAACCGCACCTACACATCATTAAATGATAAAGGCATATTCTAGAAGGTATTTTGTCAAGTAAAAAGGAGCCACTAAATCATCTAGGGGCGTGTCTTGGAGTCTCCATATACATACAAAAGAGTTCTCGAAATATGATTACCTATAGGGACTACCCTAGTAGATCGGGGTCTCAGCGTCCTCATGTACATAAACATGCAAAAATTGACTCCTTAAAGAAAAAGAAAAGAGTAGGTTTCTATTATATACATAGGAACATATAGCACCAAAATAGACTTCTTTTTGAAAAGAAAGGAACAGACTCATCAAAGACAAAAGACAAAAAAGTTCTTATAAAATACATAGAACATTGCCTCCGCTAAACAAGATGACGTATTCCTATTTAATAAATAGGAGAAAAATCATAAAATAAAATAAAAAAAAATTAACTATATATAGGGGAAAATTGACTCCTCAAAACAAAATGGCGGATTCCTATACACAGGAAGAAACAGAAACAAGACGAAACAACAATCTCTAGTCAAGATGAAATACTGCATGAAACAAAAACATTTTATGTAAACTTATATAGAGAACATGATTCCTCAAAAGAGTTCAATTTGGAAGAGTTTTTGCAAAATTCAAGTATAAATAATTTAAACGATACCAAAGCAAAACAATTGGAGGGTCTTTTAACTTACTAAGAAGTAACTCATAATTTGAACAATATGAGAAATGACAAAAGTCCCGGAAGTGATGGATTTACGGCAATTTTTTATAAATTCTGGTCTAAAATTGGTAATTTTGTTGTAAGATGTCTAAACTATGCCTATATTAACGACTCATTTTCAAGTAATATCAAATCCGGAATAATTACATTTATCTCTAAAGATAATAAACCTACACAGTTCTTAAAAAAATTGAGACCTATAACCCTATTAAATATATTGTACAAATTCGCTTCCAAAACAATAGAAAACAGGCTAAAAAAGGTACTGGATGAGTTAATCTCAAATGACCAAACTGGTAAGCGTTGAGTTAAATGGCTTACTGTCGGAATTATTTACTGTTAAAGGTGGCTGTCGTCAAGGGGACCCCGTTCGTCTTATATCTTCATCCTGTGTTCGGAAGTTTTAAGTATTAAAATAAAACAATGTAAAGACATTAAAGGTATACGAATAAAGGAAACGGATTGTTTCATTAGTCTTTTTGCAGATGAAAACAATTTTCTCTTAGACCGGACAGAAAACTAATTGAGAAGTGTTTTAAAAATTCTGAATACTTTCTCTATTATATCAGGAATAAAAATAAATTTCGATAAAACAAAGCTTATCTGGAATTGATCGCGCAAATACAATATACACTCAATAAAAGCAAAGCGGAAATTAACCTGGGGGAAAAACGCATTATTTTTGACGTGAACCTTAACAAAATGAATGATTTAAATTTTGAGCCAAAACTTAAAAGCATATCTAAATGTATACATTATTGGAAAAGAAGGAAATTAACACCAATTGGTAGAATAACAGTCGTAAAAGAACTCCTTATTCCAATGTTAACACATTTATTGTTTAGCCTTCCGTCTCCAAAAGCAGATATTATAAAACACTTAAATGAAACCATGTATAGATTCGTTTGGGATGGAAGAGCTAAAATAAAGCAAACAATTTTCATTAAAGGTTATGAGGAAGGGGGTTTAAAAATGATAGATATCAACAGTTTTATCTCTAGCATTAAATTAAAATGGCTAAAGAACTTAATAACCTATACAAATAACAAATGCTATGAAAGGATATACAATTTATGTGACGTAAGAAAAATAATTAAGATAGGAAAGCATTTTTGTGAACATACTTCAAATACCGTGAAAAACGATTTTTGGATTGACGTATTAAAATCGTACATAGAAACATAAACAAAATTAAAATCACCTCTTGAAAATAAAATATTAAACATGCCTTTTTTCTACAAAGAACATTTTAAAATCAATTCGAAAGTTATATATATCAAAGAATTGTATGATAGTGAATTTAGAATGGTGAGAGATCTAATGTATAACAATGGGAATTTTATCAGCTTAGAAAATATCGAGACCATTTTAGGTAAAAAATATAACTTTTTAGTGTGTTATGGTTTATTGAAACAGTTCAAACGTTTATAGGAAAAAGAAACACCAGCGGCACTGACGGTCTTGTATTGACAGATAATAACCCTGGTATAAATGGAAATTCTTATAAATAAAGATACAAATAAATTAATTTATAAAACACCTACTAGTAACGAGGATACTCCTACACGTCAAAATAAATGGAAATCTCTTTACCCTAATATACACTTTAATTGCGAAATGATATGTGGTAACACGTTTAAATGTACTAAAGATTCATATATTCAATGGATACAAACGAAACTTGGTCATAGCTTTTCCCCCACTTATTCCCTCCTACAAAAAGTGAGTATTAAGCCAAGCAACATATGCTCTTTTTGTAATAAAAGAGAAGAACCGCTGCTCCATTTGTTTTATGAGTGTGATAAGGTTAAACCAATTATACATAATTTAATATCAATGGTAAGAGAAAAAGACCCATTAATACAAAATAAATAGCGCTAAAGTTCTTATAGCTTCGTGTAATTCTGATTATAAATTAAATACGATGTTGTTAAATTGCAAAAGATATATCCTTTTTATGCAAAGCAAAATCAATTATTCCATCAATTGTAGGCCTTAAGAACAGCTTCCATTTAGCATGGAATATATATAAAGAGACAAAAACAAAAGATTCTGATTTAGAATGGTTCGAAATTGTAAAACATGTCATTCAAGTCCATTCTTAATAGGAAGTACACTGGGTAATATACCCACCTCATGCTCTCTCTCTCTCTCTCTCGTTCTCTCTCTCTCTCTCTCACTCTCTCTCTCTCTCTCTCTCTCTCTCTCTCTCTCTCTCTCTCTCTCTCTCTCTCTTCTCTCTATCTCTCTCTCTCTCTCTCTCTCTATCTCTCTCACACATTTGTCTCTCTCTCTCTTTCTCTGTGTCTCTCTGTCTTTCTCTATGTCTCTCTGTCTGTCTGTCTCTGTCTCTGTCTCTGTCTGTCTGTCTCTGTCTTTCTCTCTATTTCTGTCTGTCTGTCTGTCTGTCTCTGTCTCTGTGTGCCTGTCTCTCTCTCTGTCTCTCTCTGTCTATCTCTCTCGCTCTCTCTCTATACTTTTTGTTCATTTTATCTTTACCTTTTTATATAATTTTGTTAGATAGATATAAGTAGTAATACGAAGTATATAATATCATGAATATTTCTATTCTTGAATATCTGCACGCTAAACTAGTGTCATCTGCAACACTTTTGAAAATAATCTTCTATTGTCTTAAAAGAATCTGAGCTCAAAACTGTCTTGATCACGAGTCAAGTCCATGTTATGTGGGGCGTGATCTGGATTCAAACTGATTGCATTGGTCACAATAAACGGTTGACGAAATCTGCCGTTTAACTAGCGATATATAACCTACTAGTAGCATGCAGTTAATCAAGTGTTTCGATTCTTTTAACGCTGGTACAAACTGGTACTTGGAAGACATGGGTCCTCCCAGTAGATGCTGGGTCTAGATATTCCCATAACAGTAGGTGTGTCAATCAATGATAGGGTCAACGCGCATAGTAAATTGATTGATTGATTGATTGGAGCTTAACTCCGTTTTCAACAATTTTCCAGCCAATTCATCTACTCATGTGTTTTCTAGCTTTCACACACCAGTACTCAACACAGCATACTCTCCTAGCAACTGGCTGCTTTTCCACAAAGCTTGTTCGCCCATTGGTGAAAGACGCAATAACTTTTGTCAAACGTCGGAAAGAAAGTTGGCCAAGCTGGGATTCGAACTTACAGCAACTGGATTTGACAGCCCGCGTCGCTACCGACTGAAATAACGGGTTTATGTCCGCGCTTGGTAAAGCTGCAGTGATCGCGTCTAGTTGGCTCTGGCTGCGATATAGAGAACCAACTAAGAAGCCAACGTAGACGAAATAGTGACTGATCACTACGATCTGCCCCGTCATCTAGCGGGTGTTCCGAGATAGTAGGCGAAACACCCAGTGACAGAAGGAACTTCGATTGACGACATCTGCGTTCAGTAGTGTAACTTTAGCTGCACAACAAAAGTGTATGTTTACGCAGGGACGTAGATAAGAGGGGTAGGTTACTAAACTGTATACTTAAATATCACCCGTGCCAACATTTGTGAAAGTAAAACTAAAAAAAATCAATTCATGAAAATAAAAAATAATTTCGTATAAACATTCTTCTATTGCAGTAGATAAAAATATTTTAATACACTACAGGTCTTGATAATATGTTATCCTTATGAAAAATGTCAGTCTATTATTTTTTGGAAAAAAAAATATATAATTCAGAAATCCCAATATCTGTGTCTTTTAAACCAGTCACTGTTCAAAATACAAAGAAATTCCAGTTGTTCATTGTATCTATAACTTAAGTTGAAATGTTAAGCTTTCAAAAAAATGTATGTTTTGTAAATGTGCCAAATGTGACTTCAAAGTTTCATTTGCTACAAAATGTGTAAATGTATGTGTGATATTTTAACCAGATAACAGGTGTACAAGTGGAGTTGCCTGTCCGTCTTATATATGTCTCTGGTTTACGTAAGAAACTATGTCCATCTTGTTGGTCAAGATTAAATTCCACAAAGGCTCCCCTTCAAGAACGCTTATTCCATAAACCATGTATTAACATGCATATAGCCTGTAAATTTACATTCACATATTAAATCTAGAAGGCTAGACACGCAAAACCATTACAAATCAAAGTACTGAAGGTACTTGTAACGAAATAATTTTGAACGTGTTTGGATAGTAATGTCAAATGATTGTTGGCGTCAAAATTACTTTGATTTGTGTTATTATTTATATGTTAACAGAAACAATTATAGACAAAATTGAATCCTGGACCAGTATTCATCAAACATTCTACTTCTGTGCTTTGGCTAAATACAAATCTAAATATTTATTTCAATCCTTATATTACCGGTGATTCCGATTAAATTGCATTCATTTATGTTTCTATAAACTGCAAGGTACATGTAAAAATACTAGATTTACCTTGTTTTCGTTTTAACATGTCTTTATTTAATGGTTCTCAATTTCATTTCATGTATGTTGAGGTATATAAATATAAGCAATTATAATTTACTTCAGTTCAATATGATTCCATTAAAACAAACCCTGGAATACACACATATATGAGCCGTCCCACGAGAAAACCAACAGTGTGGTCTCTGCGTAGAGTATCGACCCGGATCAGCCTAATAATGTCGCGCAGGCTCACCCGTACAGAAACGTTTTGCCTCTTGTGGATTTTCTGTTCCAGAAATCATTCCTATTGGTCGAGACATTACGCACAATGTTTGTTTTCTTGTGGAACGGCTTATTCTCTTTTTGTTTATTTATTTAAAAGTTGAATTTCTAGTATACATGAGTTGCCTTAACCCTTTCCCCCTTGCAGACGATTTTAAACGATTCAGCAGCAGACGACAGACGACTTTTTGAAAACATTGAGATAAAAGGAATTAATGCTCATAGTGAGCAATTTCTCCTTTTTAGCACAGTGTATTTAACTCTATTCAATAGTTAAATTTCATTTATGTGTTTTTTCGACATTGATGCCAAGATGTTTTCAAAGCCATCTGCTTCATATTTGTTGTATGTGGAAAAGGGTTATAAGTCAAATACTGTACGTAATTTAAACAGTATTAGTAATTTTCTGCAACTGTCTTTTTTTCTCGAACGTAGAGAGCAATTACTTCTTTTCCAACAATATTTTCAACATTAATAAGCTATATGAATGACAAATGATAAGGTTAAATGAGTTTCACGCTATAAACCAGCAGAATAACTCGTTATACTGTCACAATAAATATGCTGTTTTAACTGATTAATCCTTTCCCTCAAACATCAAATCTGAAGCAGACGAATTTGAAAACAATCAGGCAAAATAGGGAAACTCTCTTAAAAGGAAAGAACAATTATTTAATAAAGTTGAACATTGTGAGCAATTTCCACTTTTGTCACAATGTTTTCAACAGTTGTCTGCTGCAAATGCGTCAGAATGTGTCTTCAACACTAAAAACATTTTAAAATACATGTACAAAAATAAGAAATCATCAAAGTATTAATTCTAATTGATTGATGTTTTACAGCATTTTCAACAATGTTTGAATTATATCGCGGCGTTTCCTTGGAAATTACAAGTTATACTGGTCCTTTAATCCTGACACGAGCCAATCACTCACAATCCTGAGCGCCAATGAGGGCAGCAATAATTATCAACTTTAAAGTTTCTGGTAAGAACCCGCGACCTCATGCGTACGAGGCGGACGCTATACCACTACACCAGCGAGGCGGTTGTACGGTTTTGCAAACAGAATAGGTAAAATTGTTCAGAGCTCTAGATAAGGGGTGTTTTGCATGTTCTATATTCCTTATTTAACTCTCTGACCCTATGTTGTGGATTCTCAAAAGAATTGTCTGAGTGAGACGATTCCTTTGAGTACCCACAACATAGGGTTTGCTTTAATAATAAGAGAGAAATTCTGGGGAAAAAAACTGAATACCCCTCCTTATCGTAGAGATAATTCCATTTAGTCACGTGATCCTTTTTTAACCAATAAAATAATTCAACGATTTAAAGTGCATTCGAACCCACTGCAATTATCATTAGATAAAAGCCGCCCATAACAGGTGAATGTTTTGAGGACGAAGTGTATCTAGCATTATGAAATAGTAATTTTGTGTTAAACTTATGCATACAATAATTTATTTCGAGTTCAATTCAGAAAGTCGAGTCCATTTGCTCTGTCGACAAATAACAGAAAGGAACCCACACCTTAACCCTCGCCACCTGCTTATACATCCATCCATTGTGTTTTGGACCGTGACCATTGAAAGGTCTAGTGATCGTCGAAATTACTGAAATCGTTTCAATGTTTCCTTGATAACTATCTGAACTTCAATAAAAGGTACTGAAGTGTTGTATGTGGGATAGGGATAAACATAATCAGTGAAGTATCTACCTGGAAAAACTTCCATAACCTGTAAGATGTAGTACTTTTCATAATGAGCAATTTTTACTTTATTGTCACTATGTTTTTAACTTCATTCAATACTTGGGAGTTTTAATTGGTAGAGATTCAAAGTAGTCTGCTACCGATAAATTTAGTCAATTGACCGTTCATACTTAAATATTCATGAGCAGGTGATCTTTCTTCTTTTGTGTCAAATGAAGTCGAATTAAACAACCAAAGTTCGGCGGTTCTATACAACAGGACCTTTCGGTTATTTATATGGGTAATCTCCAATGCTTTATACTTTGGGCGATTTTTTAGGCGACAATTTAATGGGCTGGCGGACAGGTCAATCTGAGACGACATGTACGGAGCAGTCATCAGATCTATATACGAGCGAGCAAAGTTTATATCTGGTTTTAATGATATTGGAGAAACACATAATCAGTATAGTAGATACCCAGAAAAACTCGTTTTACTGCCACCTTCTATAATCTCATTTCCAGCGATCCACGACACTGATGTCGTAACCTTCTGACCAGGTTTTAGTCTCAGCACTGCAACAGCCGTACCCTGTCCACCAGTCGTTTCGTCCGGTCCCATTTTATCACTAAGAGCTTTTACCACGTTGACGAAATGACTGTACGGTCCGCCGGACGACGTCTTCTGTATGCTAACCTCCACGTATGTCCCCCTACTAGCCACGACTTGTATGTTGAACACGTATGTTCCAAGGAACTGTGCAGTGAACTCGCCCGTGTTTCCATCGTAATGGTTCCCAAAGTTTGTTACTACATGGTCGAATTTTAGGACGTCAAGACGATCGGCCGACAGGGGTTGATTTCTCACCACTTGAAAGGCTGAATGCCTATTTCGTCGATGACCTTTAAACAATAAAAACAAAATGTGAAAAGATATCCTTATCCCTTATACAGACATTGTGAAGCATCTGAAACAGACGACTTGTGTATAATAACATTGTGGGAAAATAAATAGAAATTGCTTCAAATCGAGCAATACTCCTTTCCACACAATGTATACAACTCTTTATAGAAGGTTATACCTCGAATGTTCCTTATGTACTACCTGGTTGTCAATACAATCTTTACATTCTAAACAGTCAGTTCATAGGAAAATGTACAAAGTAGCTTTTTGTAAACATGAACTTATTAGAAGCTTCTTTCAATTTGTGAAAATTCTGATGAGACGTACCAGATGTACCGGCTGATGAAGCTCTACTCAGTTCACATATAACTTACATAAACTTATAAGAGGCTTCTGTAACAGATCGAATTCCCACTTGTCGTTACAGGATACTTTTGCAATGCACTAGATATAGTGCGTGCATATACCCGAATATAATGTTACACATTGTAACAAAGGTAGCAAAATGTCAAATACCGGGAGCGGTATCTAGCTAACATAAGTACTATAGGTTCGTAGTTTAAAATAGGATAATACAGTCAATATACCTTGGTTCCATCACTTTATTTAATAGTCCATTTACAATTGTAAATACAACTAAATAGTAACAAGTTCACAGAGATATCAATAGGTACACTAAACGCCTAAACTTAACATCGTGAAACACATCGATCAACGACGATCGATAAAATGATAGCTTATAGACGAACACAACTACACCTTCAACAGATCAAACAAAGCTGATCTAGTGCGTGCTTTTGACCCATCGTATATAGTGATCTAAACTGATCCTATAACCATATAAGTAAATCCTGTGTCTGGCCTCGAAATTTATCTCAGCACATATATCCCTAGTACCGTACTGTACATGTGGCCGGGTCAACGGCTAAGTTCAAGACGAGGTCATTATCTTTACCGTTAACTGATCCGACACCTATATCGTAGGGTCTTCTAAGAATTTAGTCTTACACTTCTTTCAATGTATGTAGATTCTGGTGAGACGGACCAGATGTATCGGCGGATCAGAACCTAGTGTTTTCAGAAATGCTAACTTGTATCTTTTCGGTAAGTTAACCCCATTGAAAATTGGCGATATGGCATGAAGCCATTTGGGATTTAAACGAATAAATTAACTTCGTATATACAGTCATCTCGCGATAACTCGAACTCAAAAGGAACCATTAAATCACTTCGAGTTATCGACGTGTTCGAGTGATCTCTCGAGTTATGCTTAATTCATGTTTGTACTGTCAGCTTCATAATCCATTTATTCTTAAGTGTATATTACGAAAAGTAAGACAGTGGTAAAGTCATACGAGGAAAACACTACAGCACAAGTTCTATGCTGTTTTCAAACGACAGATCAGTTCCAAGTTAAACAAGTTGTTCAATATTTAAGTCTTTGGTATCAACCGATTGCTTGATTGGGTTTAATGCCCTACCGAAAGCTGTTTGAAAAACTGTTCGCAGTTAACCTTAACATACGAAATCGCCAAACGAGCCGGAAGGTGTAGACCCGGATTAGCCTGCGCGGACTCCTTAGGCTGATTTGGGTCGATACATTAGTTCATAATGTTGGTTTTCTCTCGAAACGGCTCAGATAATAAATATGTATATTGGGGAGGGTCTCTTTTGAGATCATAACTGTTCTACAAATGCTACATGGCTTTATAATGACATGGATGTGACTGACAGCGAAGATGCTGAAGATGTGTATACTGATCTCGATCTTCGCTGTGCACATAGTAAAACAGATGTCGGATTTCATGTAGAATAACTGAAATAGGTCAACATTTAAATCTTAATATCTTACCTCGTCGTCCATATACCGCGATAGGAATGGCTTCGCTGGGAAAACATAGTGACACAAACGCCGCCACAGTCAGCACGGTTATCCAACAATAAGATCGGCACATTTTTGTCTTTTTATGAGTTTATAGAATACACTAACAATTAATCGTAGCGAGAATATAATGAATTGACGTCAACTGTATAGCAATACTAGTAGTAGTAGTAGTATCTGTGGTGATAGTTGTTGTTGTAGAAGTAGAAGTAGTTGTAACAGTTTGTTGATATTGTCCTCGTCACTATAATTGTTCTTGTAGCAGATGAAAACTAAGTTGTAACGAAATATTAGTAGTAGTAGTAGAGGTAGTATTGATGTAGTAGATGCCGGCTGTAACAGTAGTGATAGTAGTTGTTGTTGTTTGTCCTTGTTGTTCGAATAAAGGTTATGACGTTTTAATTCCGCTGATAAGATTTGTCTCTCTATTTATTTGTTATTACACAAAAGCAACTTGAAATATCATTCGAAATATCTTATGTACTCCGTTATAAGCTTTTTTTAAAATAAAAGAATCTCTAAATGAAAATGGCAGCGTATTTTCATTAAAATATAAACTGTGAAATATAAATGTCCTCTTGACAACACAACCTGTTTATTGAAAATTTATGATGCTGCTTAATGTCGCGTATTTATACTACAGTCAAATGAATGATTCACCTGTAGAGTGAATGACGAGTGCATTACCTGACAACCTTTAAAAATACGTGATATTTATCACGTGTAAATTATGCAGACTCATTTAACTCATCCGAATCCACAATGTCGAATCTCTCATTTACGCATTTCTTTTTAATCTTTAAAAAAAAAAGAACTTTCATTTATAGAGAGGATTTTCCCATAGTTTAATCTAGATGGTTCATAAATGTCGTCTGCTGCAGATTTGTTTTATTATGTAAGAAAGGGTTCATCAACATTCCGATAAAGATATTGTTTACATTCTTTTTCGCCGAAACTACGAGATAACTGGCATGAACGACAATAACCACTTCCGCCCCCCCCCCCGCCCCCCCCCCCCCTCCGTGAAAACGAGGAATTGAATTACAACTGTTTCCCGTAACCCTTTCTCCAATACAGAAATATCTATAGCAGACGACTTAAATATCGTTTTTATGTTTTACCTTTATGAATGAAAGTTTTATCATTGCATAGAGTTAAACATAATGAAAAATTTCTCATCGTGTCACAGTGTTTTATAAACTCGTCTGCTACAGATGCGTTAGAAAGCGTCAGTATTAGGAAAAGGTTATTCGAGATGCATACACCCATATTAATCCCTACCATAATCAACACATGATCTACTCTTACGAAATTCACTGTCATTTGTAATAACGTGAAGTCAATGACCGGTTTATTTTGTAATTTTGTAATGTTGTGATTGTTTACAAAACTTATACATATTGTATCTGCTGCAAGTCACAGGTACACGTATCGTAGCCTGTTACGTAAAAAAAAATCACATTTTACTATCACCTATTTTTAAAGATTTAATTAAATTTTTTTTTTCTATTTACTATAACATCAACAAGGCATATTTCCTTCTTTTTGAAGGCTATCTTTTCAAAGTGTCGCAAACAGCAACTGCTTTGACATTTTTCCACGAAATGTGAAAACCCAATTATATTTTCTGAAACAGGCTACGCTACTTGTACCTGTGCTGCAAATGTTGAAGGACGCTTTTTCAAAATCCAACCAACCTGTTGCATTAGTCTCTGAAAGCAACGTGGAAACACTCTATAAATGAACATAAGGTTATTGAATAGAGTTGAACACATTGTAGCAAAAGGAGACATGGCTCCTCTGCTGCAGATGCTACACAAAGCGTATACATGTAGGAATGGTATTTAATCCAAATAAAGGACGGGGAAAAAAGATTATATTCATGACATTATACAATATCTACAATGATTTTCACCTTCGTAACGCCCAAAGATTTTATTTATTGACACATATTTAATTAACAGTTCCTTCCTTCAGATGTTAGAAAATTCGACTGCACTGCTGGGGGATGCCGGGGTTGTGGCATCTGCGTACACTGTACACTAAGGTAAGTCTGTTCAACGACCACGGTCTTACACTTCACTGTCCGTCTAAGTGTAATTAGCCCGAGATGTATACTTTTGACTAAAACAACAACTAGAACTGCAGCCCCTTTTGTTCAAGACAAATTTATCTTAAAATGAGTCCTTTAAGGAGAGTCAAATTCTTTTGATGTAATGATTATTTCAGGTAATATTTGTTTTTAGGGAGTGTGTTTGTTTGTTTTTTTCGCTTCCACTTTTTGCTAAAACCCGAGGATTCTGTTATTTTAACTAATTAGAAGCAAAACAGAAACAGGACGGAGCAGAAAACATTGCTGAACAAAATTACATTTTTACTGGTTTTTCTTTCTTTAAACGGGATTTCCTCTCTATTACAGTTACATTATTGGGTCTTTCTGAGAGCGAAGATAAATCAGCACAATTGAGCCGTCCCGCGAGAAAACCAACATCATGGAGTCTGCGTAAAGTATCGACCCGGATCAGCATAAGAACGCCGCGTAGGCTAACCCGGACAAACATTTTTCGCCTCCTGTGGATTTTCTGTTTAAGGAATCATTTCTCAATCAATATATCCCCCAGAAACGGAGTGTATCGGCCCGGATTAGTCTGCCGGGACTGCACAGGCTCATCTGGGTCGATACATCACGCAATGTTCAAAATGTTGGTGTTCTCACGGGACGGCTCACATATGCTTTTACTGGTCCGATTCTGCTTACTTATGGGGATCCGACCGGGACTTAGTGGTTTGTGCGGTATTTGAACCCGGGCGTCCTAGTTTCGATCCTTACTTTAGTCGATCATGGTGGTGCATTCTTGGGCCAGGCACAATTCCTGGCTTGGGACTAGTTATTACTGAAAAGTATTTTGACGCCGTGAAATAACTGAAAATATGTTGAAAACGGCATAAAACCGATTACAAACAAACGAAATAGTCTTAATCAAATGTTCACCCACGCAATGATGTAAGTAAAGTGTAAAACTATTGCCGTTGGCAGTTATTTACTTAGCTATTGCGTTTTATTACATAATTTTGTTTAATTAACACTTTACCGTGATTTCTTGTCACTGATATAACGATGTATTTAATGAAACTATCCAATCAAAAACAGAGCGTTGACGTCACAGGTCCATCCCGCGATATCAACAAACATGTCGTCAATTTCACAAAATAATCAGCCTTAAGACTGTTGCAGTGGAAAAAGATGAAACAGTGTGGGTTTTTTTTTGCAAATATTTATCCTCCGCGTTGAGCAATTTGGGGTCTTAATACATATTCGCACGTTGAAGATTTTGATTGATGAATTACTTTTCATTGTATTTGGGTGTTTCTATCCCATGATGTCGGTCCCAGTTTATGACTATTCAACCAGCACAAATCTATCTACGCCTTTGATCGTTTTGAAGTAATTTTGCGAAAACATTTTACTCTAGCGCTTCGTTGTCATTTTGTATGTGCGTAGAGTGAAGACTCTGGCGAACTTTGCATCCGCTCAGTCCTAGTAGAGTCTTAACCGACCGCATATATGAGCCGTCCCGCGAGAAAACCAACATAATGGCATCCGCGTAATGTATCGACCAGATCAGCCTGCGCTGTCCGCGCAGACTGATCCGGGCCAACACATTCCGACTTAGGGGGGGGGGGGGGGGTAGAGGTATAGAGTAATGATTCCTTAAACGGTAAATCCACAAGAGGCGAAAAGTGTCTATCCGGGTAAGCCTACGCGGCATGCTTAGGCTGATACGGTCTATACTTTACGCAGGGTCCACAATGTTGGTTTTCTCGCAAGACGGCTCATATGTCGCATTTACATAAATGCATATTTTGACAAAATAACCTTGAAGCTTTCTTGACTAATTTTAGTTCAATATACTTTTAAATGATATCAAAGTGCTGTGACATTTAGTAGAGATTTTGTTATTTGGCGATGTTCTAATTATGTTTAATTTATAGTATCAATAAATGGAACAATCCTGGTTGTACCAGACACACCCTTTGGTGTGGTTACAGCGTTTTGAAAGTTAATTGTGAAAAGTGAAAATAGAAAATGAAATGACGTAGTCCTATTTATATAAATACGCCTTAGGGAAATGTTAAAATGCGTTTTGTTTTCATAGTTTTAACCCTTTTCCACAAACAGATCCAAAACTATAATTCTAGTCTAGATATTTACAAACCGAACCGCTCTAAAAATAACACATGGGGGTAAATGTTTGTTATCAGTTATATATATTTCTAATAGCTCAGTGTCGTGTTCTGTACTAAATTATTGTTCTTTTTAACCAGGTAATAAGAGCCTTATGCACTTGGAAAAAAACACATCTTTGGTTCAAATGCACTGTGAATCGCTCGATTTGATTTGTTCAAAAAGGATCACGCTCCCCCGGTATTTTCTTTCCGTTAATTGAATCAAGTAGTCCCGTTGGTCTGTGCATTCGATGCACATTTCTCGCATTTTCAATCCTGTCATGTTGTTCTTTTCTCGCTTCCTCTGACTTGGCAAGTTCGACAGCTTGAGCCATGGGTGTCACAAAGTTGATGGTAGGTTCTTTCATCGCCCCACCCATCTGAATTTTTTCCACGACGTATTGTCCTTTATAATTAGGTTTTAACTTCCCTTCGGCCATCCGCTGAAAATGTCGTGTCCACAGTTCTACTTTGTCCATCGTCGACGGTGGTGAAGTACACAGCGAGTGATAGTAATATTCTTATCTATTATCTGCATACATCCTCCTCTTATATCATTTCTTCATCATCACTGTCGTCGCTAGCGGTGGTACTGATACCATACACAGTAAATCCCGCGATATAACTGAACAAGAGGACCATGATGGTTTGGGATCCCACATCTGAGCTATGCAATGCGATTTATCATGCCAGACAGTATCGAAAGAGAAGAAGGTTTGAGGTTTTCACTCACTATAGACATAAAAGGAAAAACAGTCCCGCCCCTGGTGGTCATGTTTTAAAACCAACCAACATTACTTGAAATACAAGTATTCTGATAGATGATCACCCAAGGAACATTTCTAGAAAAGTATTTTTAAAACGGCCAGATACTGTAATTTATACTATAGCCATAGGAGGCAAAACAGCCCCGACCACTAGTGTTCATGTTTTTCGACCAAACAACATGGCGTGAAGGAATTCGAAAGGAGCAGTACTACACAAAATTTAAAATCGAAGAAATAAATTCGTCGAATATATTTTTTTAAGTGCTCATTATAGCCAAATAAGGCGAAAAAACATGCACGATGGCGACCATATTGTTTTACCATCAACATGGTACAAAGGAATCTGATAGAGGGTTACCCCCAATATTTCTTCAACATTATTTGAAAATCTGCCAACCAGTTTGAGAGGATTTTTTTTTTAAAGTACCTTACTTTTTATTGCCATGAAAACCAGAATTATGCATAGATCCAAATTGACCAAATAGTAACATAGGATAATATGTTGACGGACGGCAGACGGCCGATCATAATAACTCACCTTAAGCACTTCGTTCTCAGGTAAGTTTTACAAGTAAGACGATAAAACAACGTTTGTTTACCACAGCCCTTTTCTCATTTTGTTAGGTTTAAGTTGACATTTCACGACTAGTTACTTACCTTCCTACCCCCCCCCCCCCCTACCATCCCACTGTTTATAATGTTTAATCACGTTTTGATAATGCAGTAATCAATGTGAATATTATCTTTATAGGCAGAGACACATGTCTCTGCTACAAGTCAAAGGGAAGCCGTTCGGATCGTTGCGCCGAGCAATTTCTACAGATGAATCCATAATACTGAAGTTGTCTCCTATTGGAAAATGGTTTTGTTGAATGTAGGAAGTATTTTTGAATAAAGTTGAATACCCTCTGACTGGTTTGTAACCTAAACAGTGTTTGCTTTTAGATATATTAACAGCTTTAGATCCATTTTCGAAACAACATGTATTTTCTGAAATTGAAAGTAAAATTCACTGCAAGAAGGAAAGAAGGTCAACATGTACGTTTTTTTGGTGCTTTGTTTTGAAAGTTTTAAAAATGAACTTTAACTGAGTATAGGTTATTTGGATTGTTGGGAAAAAGCCACAGCCCAAAACGCTATAGAGGTCACCTATGGAAAATAAATTGCTTCCATCTGACCTACACAAGTTTGTAAGCAGACTTAAGAGTGTATGCTCCGGACAGGAGAATGTTAACGCAGAGACCAACCGTTAAAACATGTCATACAAGCTCAATTCTACGAGAAAGTCGAATAAACCACGTACAAATGAATGAAAAAACAGAATGACTCACCCTTTTGCGGTCGATAGCATTTGCACGTTTAGCAGACGACTTTTTAAAGGATTGTGACAAAGAGAGACATTCCTCATTCTACATGCCATATCCATTATGTTGATGTTTACACCAGTCACATGCTGAATATCCCGATAGCCCAGTGGTTAATGCATTGGTGGTCGAATATGTGAAACCTAGTAACGACAGTGAGGGTCCGTTCTGATAGGGCCGTATTGTACCCGCCAGTTAAGTAATAGTACCGAAAGCAAGTCTATTCGGTCCCACTAGCAACAAGATAGGGCTCGGGGAGTAAAACAGTGTCCAGAACAAAGTTGTCTCATAAATAAATCTGAATTAGCTGCGGCTCATTCAATATGGGTTACACTTGATAAAAAAAGGATATTTTTTTACTTTTGCATCCTGTATTCAATCTACAAGGGAAGATGGACGTTTGGACAGGTCCAACACGATCGTTAAACATTTCCTTGCGATGCTATAGTATATATGGTGGACGGGTTTGGAACAGGCTTGTGTACCGGTAAGTAAAGTTGGCTTGTGTACAGGTAAGTAGAGTTGCTAAAGTGTACCAGTAAGTAGAGTTGGCTTGTGTACCGGTAAGTATAGTTGGCTTGCTTGCCGGTAAGTAGAGTTTGCTTGTGTACCGGTAAGTATAGTTGGCATGTGTACCGGTAAGTAGAGTTGGCTTGTTTACCGGTAAGTAGAGTTGGCTTGTGTACTGGTAAGTATATTTGGCTTGTGTATGGGTGTGTAGAGTTGGCTTGTGTACCGGTAAGTAGAACCAGCTTGTGTACCGGTAAGTATAACCAGCTTGTGTACCGATAAGTAGAGTTGGCTTGTGTACCGGTAAGTAGAGTTGGATTGTATACCGATAAGTAGAGTTGGCTTGTGTACTGGTATGTAGAGTTGGCGTGTGTACCGGTAAGTATAGTTGGCTTGTGTACCGGTAAGTGGGTTGGTTTGTTTACCGGTAAGTAGAGTTGGATTGTGTACCGGTAAGTATAGTTGGCTTGTGTACCGGTAAGTAAAGTTGGCTTGTGTACCGGTAAGTAGAGTTGGCTTGTTTACCAATAAGTAGAGTTAGCTTATGTACCGGTAAGTAGAGTTGGCTTGTGTACCGGTAAGTAGAGTTGGCTTGTTTACCGATACATAGAACCGGCATGTGTACCGGTAAGTAGAACCAGCTTGTGTACCGTAAGTAGAACCAGCTTGTGTATCGGTAAGTAGAGTTGGCTTGTGTACTGGTAAGTAGAGTTGGCTTGTTTACCGATAAGTAGAGTTTGCTTGTGTACCGGTAAGTAAGGTTGGCTTGTGTAACGGTAAGTAGAACCAGCTTGTGTATCAGTAAGTAGAGTTGGCTTGTGTACTTATAAGTAGAGTTGGCTTGTGTACTGGTAAGAGTAGAGTTAGCTTGTGTACCAGGAAGTAGAGTTGGCTTGTTTACCGATAAGTAGAGTTAGCTTGTGTACCGGTAAGTAGCGTTGGCTTTTGTACCAGTGAGTAAAACCGGCATGTGTACCGGTAAGTAGAACCAGCTTGTGTATCGGTAAGTTGAACCGGCTTGTGTATCGGTAAGTAGAGTTGGCTTGTGTACCGGTACGTAGAGTCGGCTTGTTTACCGGTATGTATAGTTGGCTTGTTTACCGCTAAGTAGAGTTAGCTTGTGTACCGGTAAGAAGCGTTGGCTTGTGTACCGGTAAGTAGAACCGGCATGTGTACCGGTAAGTAGAACCAGCTTGTGTATCGGTAAGTTGAACCTGCTTGTGTATCGGTAAGTAGATTTGGCTTGTGTACCGGTACGTAGAGTCGGCTTGTTTACCGGTAAGTAGAGTTGGCTTGTGTACCGGTAAGGGTTGTTTTTAAATCATCGAAATGAGTTACTCGTTTGAAAATCATCTTATGTATTTATTACCACAAAGGTCTTCTTAAATGCATTATCCTCTCTCACTTGCAGACGTTTTTGACCCATCTGCTGAAGATGACACTTAAAATCAGTGTGGCAAAAGAAGAAATTATTCATAATGAAGCTTCAAATAGGATATTAAAGCGGATCACAGTGGTGCAGTGGTAGAGCGTCGGCCTCTCATATCAAAGGTCCCTGGTTCGAGTCCCGTGATAAGTGGGTCCTGACTTTGGGATTTTTCCACACAATCGGCGCGAGTACTGGTTAAGTATCCAGGAAGCAGACATCGAGCGTGATTAATATAAGCTTAAAGCTTGTTTCGCAATTGATTTTAAATAAATAAGTTTAAACTAAAGCGGATCACAATCATTGTTAACAAATCCGTTATGAAAGGGTCAGTTATTCCTTTTCCAAATACCATAAATTCGAAGCAAACAATTTTGAAAATATATAGCCAAATATCTGGAAAATCTCTAAAAAAAAATAGAAAGCGTCTGAATGTGGGAAAGGATTAAGGTGACATAACACAGTTGAAAGCTGATTTTCTGTTTCCACGGACACTCCAACTTTTATTCTCTCGTTATTTATCATAATATCCATACTGGTTTGATAAAAAGAGCTTTCCTGTATCAAGGAGTGTCGGAATTGTAGGAAAATGACTGGAAGTCACACTCTCAGTCCATATTATGGAAAGAATTGGCCACAAAAGTGGTCTGAAACAGGGTGAAAAAAGTAGGGCAGAAAGATCAATTTGACCCTTTATTCCAAAAATCACCCTACAAAAACGCAGGGGTTAAGTGTAAAATTGAAGAGCTGTTAATTCTCTCAAAAACAATAGGCAATCTGTGGATGCAGTCAGAAATACCACGTTACCAGCTCTTTTTCAACTAATTTTTGACGCGAAAGCTGGTATTCAAATTTATCTCTAAATTCACGCCTAGTTCTGCAACCAGAACCGGAAGGAGAAGTGGGTTCAACTTAAAAATTCAATCCCATGCTTAGAGCTTACTTTTAACATTTATAAACATCAAAATCAACCATTTACCCAAAACTTACTATTTGTCATTATTTCTATTTTTGACCCTGTCAATCCCGAAAGCTAGTGTTATGTGTCACCTAAGGTAGTGATAGTTATTAATAAACCGGGAAAAAATGTTAATATTCGAAACCGAGAAAAAGTATGAAAATTCTCCACCCTGAGCGACAAGGAGTGAAACGACTATTACGATCCGACCGGGTATCGATCCCCAGTATCCGGCTCTCGGGGCGGACGCTATAACCACTACTCCATCGAGACAGTTGTTCACAATCGATTGATTCGAAACAACTAAGTGCTAACAGGCAACAATGAACATGTCGAGCCGCTCCAAAAGTTTTGTCACGGACATAGTGCTCTTCCATGCAATTGCAACACAGACTGACAAAGAGTTGACCTGACTGCAGTTAATTCAGGGCCTAGTTAATTATGCGTCAAAAACTCGTCTCCAAGTGGAAAAGGGTTAAAAAGAGCAGTTTCCTTTTTTTTAAATTTTTTCTTTCACTTCTGCCATCATCAACTAATCATAGCGCCCAGTAACTTGAGAATCCTGTGATCAATGGTTTCTCATTTTGAAGTGCAGGCCTTGTGCGCGACACTCCACCTCATTATGGTGAACATGTGTGCCCAGTAACTTAGGAATCCTCTGATGCATTGTTGAGATGTGGACCGGACAATGTACAGTCCTATTAAACAGTACTCATTTTGACTTTTGACCTCTAAGTGTGACCTTGACATTTGAGGTACAGACCTGGATATTGTGCGCAACACGCCGCCTTATCATGGTGAACGATTGTACTAAGTTGCTTGGAAAGTCTATGACGCATGGTTAAGATGCGGGCCGGACAGGCGGACTGACGCACGAACCGCCATTGTGACAGCTATATGTCAAGCTCATCGCAGTCGGGCTCGACAAAAATGACTGGTAAAGATCCTCTCGATCTATGAACGTAAACAGTTCACTGGTAACGTATGACTTTGGAAGAATATTTGTATGTTCAGGTATAGTGGAAAACCTCCATAAAAGAAAGTATAATTATTGAATAGAATTTTAAATCATAGTGATAAAAAGAGAATTTACTCAAATGACGTCTTCTACAGATACGTCTACAAGTGTAAATATGTAATCAAACAGCTTTCTCTGTGACATGGTTAGCTTTCACTAACTGCACTGTACATTTAGACAGGCGCAGTTAAACTGTACATAAAGTTGGACATCTGACCAATAATTAATGGACTAACTTTTCTAAGGCAGTAGGCTGTTAGTATTTATAGGACTGAAATCTAATGAACCTCAGTCACTTCTGTTGCCGTATGTCTGGGGACATAGACGTATGAGAGAGCCAGAGAGTGGCCGGTTTTGGGACATGTGCATCTCGTAATAAACAAGTTGAAATGTATCATGAGTTGTTACTTTGTTACATAACCCCGTATTTGGCGTCGATGACCTAGGACCTGGAGAAGTACTACACTATACATTATGAAGGCACGGGTGAGTGAATCATTTTTACATTTTGAAGATTTGTTTCAGACTGACATACGGCAGGTAGTCAATTGACATTGTCTATTCAAAAATTAACAAAACAACTGACACATTTTAGCTTAAATGACTTGTCAAATGATATACCAGTTTTCGGTCGGGATATATCAAAATATAAAAATTGGGTCAAATCTATTGAAAAATACGCGTTAATATATAACTTAAATGAAACTAAAACACCACTTTTGGTATGTCACGTTTCTGATTACATTTTGCTATTTTTGACTATAACTCCTACACCAAATTGGCAGCAATTAAAGACAATAGTATGTGAACGTTTTTCAGAAATAACTGACAGTCATATTCAGTTTTCAAAGTTAAGCAATATTACGCAATTCGAATCAGAAAACATCCAAGCATCTGCAGAATGGATTTTGAGTTTGTCTGAAGAATCTGCTTTAATTAATCACCAAACTGTAGGTATTTTCATTAATGGTTTATATAATGATAATTTGAGACAGACTATGATCAGAGCCAATCCAATTAAATTTCAGCAAGCTGTAGATTTAGCTACAGAAGAAAAATCAATTAAAAAACGCTTTGAACTTAGAAATAGGGATTTTCAGTCCTCGCGTAATTCAAATGATGAACATGAAAATGTGAGAATTGACTTTCAGGACATGAATATAATCATTGTATGCAAAGGCGTGGACAAATAAATTCAGTCAAATACAAATTTGATAGGCAACATACTAATTTAAAATATAAAAGACAAAACACACAAATTCAGTGTTGGTTTTGTGGGCGTGTCGGACATATACGTGCAAGATGTGTCGAATGTTTACGGTTAAACCCTTAACAACCTTTTGTTCCAAAATATCGGAAATCTCGTGTTTGTCTCGGAGCCTCAGACACAAGAAAAATAGAAAATAATGCATTTAACTCTCATTTAGATAACAAAGAAATACCAAATTCGTGTGTTTTCAAGATAGGTAATATTCCTCTGAGATTTTTGATCGATACTGGAGCGTCTTTCTCTCTAATTCATAAACGCATTTTCAACTCTTTAAAGCCGTCAGTTAACTTAGAAAAATCTTCAATTTCATTACAATCTGCCTCTGGCGATGCAATAAAGGTGTTAGGTACAGCTAATTTAGATGTCAAAATAAATCCATTAACGATCAACCATACCTTCATTATAGTTGATAGTCTTTCTATAATTGCTATTAAAGGCAATGATTTTCTTATCGGCAAATTCCTGTCGAATATATTTTGATTTAAATTGCATTAAAATTAAAGATACTTATGTCTCTATGCAAGATGATCGTTGTATAGACTATATTGTGCGACTTACCAAAATAGTACAATTAAAACCTATGACTACATACAAATTGCCAGGACAACTAAAACAAAATCACAGTATTTCCACTGAAGGAACTTATGAAATTCCAAGTATAGAAAAGTGTTACCTTGATACAGAACCACATCTAAAGCTTTCAAATGCTTTAGTGACACTCACTAATTTCCGTAGAGTACCAATTATAATATCAAACCTGTCAAACAAAACTGTAAAACTTCGTCGAGGGTGTGTTATGGGTAAATTGGATCAAATAGATACAGAATATGACATTTCATTGATTGATCGGCCGCAAGTACCGCAGAGTTCATCGCAAAATATATTTCTTCAGTCGAGTCCGTTAATGAAAATGTTAATGTTCCAAATATACATAAAGACAGGTTAAATACATTAATTTCAAGTTATAATGATGTATTTTCAAAAGAGGAATTTGATCTAGGAAGGTATCCATATTGCTCTGTTGCTATAGAGATCAAAACAGATCAAGTGATTAGGCAAAAACCTTATCGAATTTCCATTCAGCGAAAGAGAAAAGTTTAAACAAAAAAACAATAAAAGATCAAAACAAATATCATACGTCATTCGCACTCGGAATTCAATAATCCGTGTATTTTGGTGAACAAAAAATATGGCATCAAGCGTTTAGTAATCGATTTTATAAAAACAAATCAAAACATCAAGACAACAGCTTATCCACTGCCTCGTATCGAAGACATTTTAGCTTCATTAAATGGAGCAAAATGTTTTACTTCTCTAGATCTTTCAAATTCATACCACCGAATACCATCCAAAGAAGAAGATCAGAAAAAAAACTGCTATTTCCACACAATTCGGATTTTTTGAATGGACAGTTTTACCGCAAGGTTTAAATAGTTCAGCTGGAAACTTCCAATCAATCATGTCCTCTGTTATAAAAGGATGTGAAGAATTTTCGGTTTTTTATTTAGACGATTTCCTTATGTACTCTAAGACTCTAGAAGAACATTTTAGCCATATAGAAGAGATATTGATGCGACTGCGAGCTATTTTTTTAAGCTAAAACTAAAAAAGTGTAAATTCATTAAAGATAAAACCAATTACCTTGGACATGAAATATCAACAGAAGGTATTCGTCCTTAGGCTGATCAGATAGGTTTTGTCGGATTTTATAGGAAATTAATTCAAAACGTTGCTGAAATTAGCCTCCCATCGGTAAGATTAACTAAAAAGAATGTTAAATTCGAATGGTCTATTGAATGTCAAAACAGTTTTGAGGATTTGATCTCTCAATTAGAATAATTATCACTGTTACGTCACCCAGGTATAAATAAACCTTACATACTATATACCGACGCAAGTAATTATGCCATAGGCGCCGTCTTGATGCAATATTTCACAGGTAAAAAGGGAGACGAACTACCAATATCTTTTCTTAGTCATGCCCTATCTAGAACTCAAAAGAATTATTCCACAGTTCATAAAGAGACCCTATCAATCACCTATAGCATAAAAAAGACTTGACTGTTACTATCAGGGATCAACTTTCATAATTAGAACAGACCACAAACCTCTAACTTATTTGTTATCTTCAATTTCAATAATAAACTTCTACAAAGATTTGCATTAGAAATTTCCTGTTATGACTGTTCAATTGAATACGTACCTTGAAAAACTAATATAGTAGCTGACCTTTTGTCCAGACAAGTTAAAGTATCGACTTATGATTCAGACACTGATATTAAGAACTACGATTAATGATATTAATAGCCAACCAATTAATCATGATGAATTAACACAATCATATGAAGCACCACAAACTATACCAGTTACTACCCCAACAATTTAGTCTCTATAGATATGAAAAAAGAACAGGAATTAGATTTAGATCTTAAGAAATTAATAAAACGAGTGCAGACGAACTCTTTAACTAAATCTGAAAATAGGAGATTTGTTATGATTCAGGACATTTGACATTATTTGTCAGATAAGGATATTTACCTTTGCCCATGAATATATGTTCCTAGTCAATTAAGAGAAATGGTTTTAATTTCATATCATAATATAGGATATCCCGTTGTGAATAGGACGTTTAATGCCGTGCGAAAAGCATATTACTAGCCCAATCTCTTCAAGGATATTTACACATTTGTAAATACATGCATAGCCTGTCAAACTGTAAATCTTAAAACCATAAAATCACCTTTACAAGATCAGATAAAACCAAGCTACCCTTTTCGGACATTTTATGTGATATCGTCGGACCGATGGCTCCACAGCCTCGAATGTCAAATATATGATAGTATTTATGGATGAACTTTCTGGTTATCCTGAAATAGTTGCATCACCAACAGCAACTTCAACAGACGTTGTTAACGCATTTTTCGAAAAGATTTTCTGGAAATATGGTTCTCCTTTATCAATACTGACAGACAACGGGTCTGTTTACACCTCTAAAATGTTGAAAGATTTTATGCAAGAATTAAATATCAAACATCGTAGAACAGTCACATATAATCCCCAGGTTAACGGAAAAAAACGAGCGTTCGCATAAATTTTTAAATGCCATTCTATGTAGGCTTATTAGGTATAATCCGATGGATTTCGATATTGTACTAGAACAAGCCCTTGCTGGCTACAGGTTTAATCCATCGGAATCGGCTGGACATAGTTTTTCATAGTATTTGGTCGAGACCCAGTACAACCTATTGATTCACTGTTAAGAAAAAGGTTACTATATGTTGGCAACGAATTCCATAAAGAGTTACTACAAAGAAATCACGAAATTTACTGTGATGTATTCAAACAAAGGACTAAATAAAGAAGAAGGCGTAATAGATATGCCAATAGGAAAGCCCAACAAGTAGAATTCAATGTAAATGACCCTGTCTATTACAAAAAATTCCAACGCACGTCTAAGACATCTCCTCAATGGATTTCATACTACAGAGTTGTTGAATTTGATGGTTCAAAGCAATTAATACTTAAAATTCAATTAGATAACCAGATAATCAAATGCAATGTTAATCAAGTTAGAAAGGCAGAAACTGAAGCTATAAATCCAAGACCTATTCAAAATTGCAGATATGTTATTCCTCCTGAAATTGTTTCAGAGAGCTCTGATGATAATACAGATTCAGATAATCAAGATTTAATTCCGAAACGTAAAGTTAAAATGACAAGATTAATTGACAAACATAAGAATATTTCTGAGTCCCCAACCAGTCAAGAGAGCGAAGATAATATTCCACTTAGTAAGTTACAAGAATACGAGCGTATTCACGGTACAGACGGACAAAATGAGTGATATGTCAGTTCTTAGTGATCAATCAATCCAATCGAATATTTTCGATCAATTGTCTACGTTTGATGACAAGTCATTGTCAGCTCCGTTAAGCGACATGGAGATTGACATATGTTAAATTAAGATATTAAGCAAGATATAGGTGTATACCTATTATTTAAGTTAAATCAGTTACCTAATTAGAAGATCAATATTATAAGCGCACTAGCTATATATATAATATTGTGATGAATATTCACTGGTGAAATGGAAACGCGTTTTTTTATAACAAGACTTAAAGTTATACTTATGCGTAAATAAGAGTTAAATTAATAAATACATTCTTGCCTGTAATGGTTCCAAGAAAATTGTTGTGTATTATGCTTTGTAAGAATTTTATTTAATCTAGCAAGTGGAAAAACATTCCAATCGTCTCTAGTATGAGAGAGAATCGAATTACAATTATAATGTAGGAAAGGTATACCTGTATATAATATAATGGCTATTTTTTATCGTTTTTTTTAGTTCGTTATTGGTTTAAGCGTGTTATTATTTTGTATCCGTTATAATGTCTATGACAAATTGCTTACTACTCGTATCAAATGACACTCATATTTATTCTTTTGCACATTGCTGAGGTATTACTATTAATTCATTATGTTAATATCAAGAATAAGACATGCTGTTACACCTTGCTAAGAGTCAGCTAAGAGCATTGATTCGAGTGTAAGATTCACTGCCACCTCGCAGAAGGCCGATGAAGCAGCCATTAAGATTGTTCCGGAGAAATTCCTCTTTTGTTGGAAGTGTTCTTCTAACCTAGAGGTCAATTCCATGATGTTTCCATTATACACATGTATTCAAAGGCACTACTACACAGACGATAAACATATGCCACTGAAGAATAACAAAATATAAACAAAAAATGTATATCATTTTCAACTTGACTTCAGTCAACTATATCTACACATATTGTGTGTGGACTTCGTCATAAAAGGATACTACACTACAACAACTACTACTACTGATACTACTACTACTACAACTACTGATGCTGCTACTTCTACTGACGATTCGCCGTGAATAACTATAATTCCACATGAGTTCAAATTACCCTGGATACTACGAAGTGCTAAGAAATACAAGACTGTTGGATCTATATTAATCATCGTACTGTTTGAAGAAATATTTATATTGTTACCTTGTTGTATTGACTATTTCAAGTTCATTTCTACATTATCATTTCCTACTTATTCAGTACAACTATGTTAATACGGTGTTCATTTAATTGTTTCTTTTAAATTGCAAATATTCAATTCACTTGAATTTGTGAATGACTAGGGTTTTGAAGTTCTATACATGTTTGATAAATTTGTTATTTATCAATATAACCATTTGTTAATTCCAAATACATGTATATGTTCTTATTAAGGGTTGGTCGTCATCGATCTTTCTGACGAATTTCTATGTATAATTCTTTATATAAATAACATGGATAGGTGTAAAGATGTAATCATCCAGCTTTCTCTGTGACACGGTTAGCTTTCTCTAACTGCACTGCACATTTTGACAGGCGCAATTAAACTGTTCATAAAGTTCCATAAGGCAGTAGGCTGTTAGTATTTATAGGACTGAGATCTAATAAACCTCAGTCACGTCTGTGGCCGTATGTCTGGGGACATAGACGTATGAGAGAGCCAGAGAGTGGCCGGTTTTGGGACATGTGCATCTCGTAATAAACAAGTTAAAATGTATTATGAGTTGTTACTTTTGTATTTGTGAAAATGCTGTCGATCGCATAATGACGAAACTCGTATTCCATATTCTCCTGCCTGAAGGAATTGGGATTTTTTAGTAAATAAAGTTTTGTTAAGGTGTACGTATTATAACGCGTATTATAACGCTCGACCCACTGCTGAAGAACTCGTGTGCGTTGTTTACATTTTATTGTCCGGAATATACACTTAGGATCTCTCACTTGAAAATTCTAAGAATAAGACAACAACAAACATAATAAGATGCACATTTTCTCTTTGTTTGCCGGGTTTTTCAGGTCAGCATGTGCGTCTAATGCCTCTCTAAGAGGAAAATGTTAATTAAGATAAAATTATTCGTTCGAGGGGAATAACTCATTGAATTTCAAGGAAAAATTTATCAACAGTTCTCTTTCTTTAGTACACCAACTAAATTCCTGCTTTGTTTCCATGTAAATCGACCAGTTTCAGTCCTCAATTGGCACACTTTCTAAGCGTTTCTCATGTAAAACACAATATATCATTAAAAAGAGTTACCTCTAAGCTTTATACAATAATCCAAAGAAATTGGGGGGGGGGGTTATGCATTATGCAAAAAGGAATTCACCAAGCGAAAATGGTTACCGTCATTTTGGACCAAATCGAGCCCGGACAAAACCGATGTTTAGCATTGTCTACTTTCACTTTCAAACAAGGTCGAAATACACAAAATGATCAAATCAATAATTTCCAGTGCATCCTATACACATTTACAACATGCGACTTTGAAATCATCTAAGCAAAAGTGGGGGAAGCATCAATGAAATTGTAATAGTAAATGAAGTTGAAAACATCTTTGCAAAAGGAAAAAATGATAATCAGGACGTGTTTGTCATTTGCCACAATATGTTCAATCGTAGTGTGCATGTAGGACAGGGTAGAAATTACAATAACGCAGTAGACAAAACCAAAATATTCCTAAAATATTCAAAACTCTTTAACCCTTTCCCACATATAACAAATCTGTAGACACCTTCGAAAACTTCTGGAATAAATGTGAAAACTCTCTGTCATTGAAAGTATACTTATCAAACAAACTTAAAAACTTCGTGACAAAATGAAAAACAAAAGCATCCGCGATATTTATTATTAACCCTTTCCATTATACGATAAATCTGCAGCAGAAGACTTTACAAACATCTAAATAATAAGAGTTGTCCAAAAGACATCTCGTTCGACTCTTTCACCACTTATTACTAACTGAGATATGGACTCTAATATAGTTGCATGCATAACTTTAACCAGAGTTTCTTAGTCAAATAATAAAGGGTGATACTTTGATATATACTCAAGGTAGAGTTAGCTCAGTTTATTGTTTACATAGGCGTGATGGTTTGGAAGGGGTGTATAAAGTTTCAATGCAATTCATCAAGTAGTTACTGAGTTACCGTCTCTTAATGTAGTTGCAAACGAAACTTTAAACATAATTTCTAAGTAAGAAAGGGCCACTATTTGCATAATATGCAGGATTCCATTTTCTAACTCGATTGTTGACATAGGTGGGATTATCTAAGGGACATTTCTACATTGTTCAAGCTTTTACTATTCATATAAGGCAAAACAGCCCCGGCCATGTTTTTTGACGAATTATCATAGCTTGAAGGAATCTAAAAGAGGGTCACCCAAGAAACATTTCTACACAATTATTTAACAAGAGGACCAAGAGGACCAGTATCGCTCAAATGCCATTAAGCAAAAATCTAATCTCCAAAACGGCTCCGCCCCCTAGTGGCCATGTTATTGACCCATCACCAGATTGAAGAAATCTCGTAGAGTGTCACCCAAGCAACATTTCTGCAAAATTATTTGAAAATCGGAAGAATAGTTTAGGAGGAGATGATTTTTAAAGTTTTGATTAAAGCCAATATAAGGCGAACAGTCCCGCCCCCTGACAGCTATATGTTACGACCAATCAACATGGCTTGGTGGAATCTGATAGAGAGTCACCCAAGAAAAACTTCTACAAAATTATTTGAAAATCAGCCAGTTACTTAATTCATTGGAGAAGAAGTTTTCACTATATCCATATAGGGCAAAACAGACAAACAAATCAATATGCCTTGAAGGAACATTTCTACAAAATTATTTGAAAATCGGCCGTACTAAAGCCATATAAGCCAAAAGAGCCCCGCACCCCTGGCAGCCACATTTTTCGAGCAATCAACTTGACTTGAAGGCTGATAGAGAGTAATCCAAGGAACATTTCTACAAAATTACTTAAATCAGCCAAACAGTTTATATCGAACCCGCAACCTCCCGCATCCGAGGCGAACGCTCTACCACTACTCGACCGAGACGGTCATCTGGTCATCGGACGCATGCTTCAACAATTACAAACAAGACGCATCTGAAAGACTATGATTGTTTTTAATATGTTAGAATACTAAATAGTAAAAGCGCCCCATTATATTTGTATATCACAAAAGCGAAGTATTACTAAGAGTACATGTGACCCGGGTATGTAGGTTATGGTTTTAAGTTTTTTAAATGAATTACAGGTAAAACTGGGAAGGACGTTCTTATTTTTAACCCGTATTATTTCATCATATTATATTACTAACATAATGTAAAAATATATTTAAAAATAATCAATATTAATACATTCTAATCCATTAAATTTAAATGTTAATTATAACTTGGGATTAAATTGGGAAGGGCTTTCTTATATTTAACCCTTTTCTAGATACAATAAATCTGCAGCAGGCGACTCAAAAGTATGTAAAATCTCCATAAATTAAAGTATACTTATGGAATAGAGTTGAACACATTGTGGCAAAAGGAGACATTTTTCATGATGAGCAATTTCTTCTTTTGTCACAATATTTTCGAAAGTCGTCTGCTTCAGAGGCGTCAGAAAGCGTCTACACGTGGAAAAGGGTTTGCCAGTTTTTTTTCATTATATGACTTAGTTTATGTAAATATGTATTTGATTTAATTAAACACTTATTCTAAGCCATAGAATTTCGAAGAAATTAGGGAACTGTCTCACAATTTTCGTTTACCAATCAAATATATCAAAAGGACTAAGTTTTCGAGTAAAAGTTGACTGTATTTGCTTTTAACTCTTTGAGCGCTCTACCTTCGAAATTAGTTTGTATTTTATAACAAGGTGCATGTACATGAAGATGAGAGTAGATGGGGCGAATGGGCTCAAGCATGTCAAATACCCAGACTTGGCTGATACCTGTAGAGACAGAGGCTGGGAGACATGGGTCCTCCCAGTAGAGGTTGGGTCTAGATGATTCCCATTACAGTCGGTGTGGAGCATGACGGGGGCAGTGGCAAGCAATGGAAGGGTCAACGCGCTTGGTAAATTGATTAGATTGATTGATAGGGGCGTAACGCCGTTTACAGCATTTTTTCAGTCATATCACGGCGGCCAATTTACCTACTCATGTGTTACCTAGCTTTTTCACATCTGCGTGGCTACCGACTGAGCTACCGGAGCTATGCCCGGGCTTGGTAAATCTGCAGAGAGCTCTTCTAGTTGACATTGGCTGCGATACAGGGAACAAACGTAGCAGCCAACGCAGACGAGATAATGACTGATCAACACGATCTGCCCGCCATCTAGCGGGTGTTCCGAGATACGGGGCGAAACACCCAGTGACAGAAGGAAACTCGATCGACGATATATGCTTTCAGTAGTGTAACTATAGCTTCACAAGAAAAGTGTATGTTTACGTATGAAACTATGTCCATCTTGTTGGTCAAGATTAAATTCCAAAAAGGCTCTCATTCAAGCACGCTTATTCCATTAAACATGTTTAAACATGCATATAGCCTGTAAATTTACTTTCACATTTTAAATCTAGAAGGCTAGACACGCAAAACCATTATAAATCAAAGTACTGAAGGTACTGGTAACGAATTATTGTTTAACTTGTTTGGATAGTGATGTCATATGATTATCGGCGTCAAAATTACTTTGATTTGTGCTATTATTTATATGTTATCAGAAACAATTATGGACAAAATTTAATACTGGACCAGTATTCCCCAAACATTCTATTTCGGCATTTTGGCTAATTACAAATCTAAATATTTAGTTCAATCCTTAGATTACCGGTGATTCCAATTTAATTGCATTCATTTATGTTTCTATAAACTGCAAGGTACATGTAAAAATACTAGATTTACATTGTGTTCGTTTTTACATATCTTTATTTAATGGTTCTCAATTTAATTTCATGTATGTTGAGGTATATAAAAATATAAGCAATTATAATTTACATCATTTCAATATGATTCCATTAAAACAAACCCTGGAACACAAGAAAGGTAATAAATAGTCGAAAACATAACAAATAAATAGTTCAACAATAAACTGTCTAAAATATAAAATGAATACAAAAACAGACAATACACACATATATGAGCCGTCCCACGAGAAAACCAACAGTGTGGTCTCTGCGTAAAGTATCGACCCGGATCAGCCTAATAATGTAGCGCAGGCTCACTCGGACAGACACTTTTTGCCTCTAGTGGATTTTCTGTTCCAGGAATCATTACTTTTGGTCGATACATTACGCAGAGTCCACAATGTTGGTTTTCTCGTGGGACGGCTTATTCTCATTTTGTTTATTTATTTAAAAGTTGAATGTTTAGTATACATGGGTTGCCTTAACCCTTTACCACTTGCAGACGATTTTAAATGATTCAGCAGCAGACGACAGACGACGTTTTGAAAACATTGAGACAAAAGGAATAAATGCTCATAGTGAGCAATTTCTCCCTGTTAGCACAGTGAATTTAACTCCATTCAATAGTTAAATTTCATTTATGTGTTTTTTCGACATTGATGCCAAGATGTTTTCAAAGCCATCTACTTCATATTTGTTGTATGTGGAAAAGGATTATAAGTTTTAGTAATTTTCTGCAACTGTCTTTTTTCTAGAACGTAGAGAGCAATTACTTCTTTTCCAACAATATTTTCAACATTAATTAGCTATATAAATGATAAATGATAAGGTTAAATGAGTTTCACGCTATAAACCAGCAGAATAACTCGTTATACTGGCACAATAAATATGCTGTTTTAACTGATTAACCCTTTCCCTCAAACATCAAATCTGTTGCAGACGAATTTGAAAACAATCAGGCACAAATAGGGAAACTCTCTTAAAAGGAAAGAACAATTATTGAATAAACATTGTGAGCAATTTCCACTTTTGTCGCAATGTTTTCAAAAGTTGTCTGCTGCAAATGCGTCAGAATGTGTCTTCAACACTAAAAACATTTTAAAATACATGTAAAAAAATAAGAAATCAAAGTATTAATTCTAATTGATTGATGTTTTACGGCATTTTCAACAATGTTTGAATTATATCACGGCGTTTTCTTGGCAATTACAAGTTATACTGGTCCTTTAATCCTGACACGAGCCAATCACTCACAATCCTGAGCGCCAATGAGGGCAGCAATTATTATCAACTTTAAAAGTTTCTGGTAAGAACCCGCGACCTCCCGCGTTAGAGGCGGACGCTCTACCACTACACCACCGAAGTGGTTGTACGGTTTTTCAAACAGAATAGGTAACATTGTTCATAGCTCTAGATAAGGGGCGTTTTGCATGTTCTAAACTCCTTATTTAACTCTCTAACCCTATGTTGTGGGGTATTAAAAGAATTGTCTCAATGAGACGATTCATTTGAGTACCCACAACCTAGGGTTTGCTTTAATAATAAGAGAGAAATTGTGGGGAAAAGAACTGAATACACCTTCTTATCGTAGAGATAATTCCATTTAGTCACGTGATTATTTTTAACCAATAAAATTCAACGTATCAAAGTGCATTCGAACCAACTGCAATTATCATTAGATAAAAGCCGCCCATAACAGGTGAATGTTTTGAGGACGGAGTGTATCTAGCATTATGAAATAGTAATTGTGTGTTAAACTTATGCATACAATAATTTATTTCGAGTTCAATTCAGAAAGTCGAGTCCATTTGCTCTGTCGACAAATAACAGAAAGGAACCCACACCTTAACTCTCACCACCTGCTTATACATCCTTCCATTGTGTCTTGGACCGTGACCATTGAAAGGTCTAGTAATCGTCGAAATTACTGAAATCATTTTTATTGTTTCCTTGATAACTATCTGAACTTCAATAAAACGTAATGAAGTGTTGTATGTGGGATAGGCATAAACATAATCAGTGAAGTATGTACCTGGAAAAACTTCAATAATCTATAAGATGTAGTACTTTTCATAATGAGAAACTTTTACTTTTTTGTCAGTATGTTTTTAACTTCATTCAATAATTGTGAGCTTTAATTGGTAGAGATTCATAGTAGTCTGCTACTGATAAGTTTCGTCAATTGACCTTTCATACTTAAATATTCATGAGCAGGTGATCTTTCTTCTTTTGTGTCAAATGAAGTCGAATTAAACAACCAGCGCTCGGCGGTTCTATACAACAGGACCTCTCGGTTATTTATATGGGTAATCTCAACTGCTTTATACCTTGGGCGATTATTTAGGCGACACTTTAATGGGCAGGCGGACAGGTCAATCTGACACGACATGTAAGGAGCAGTCATCAGATATATATATACGAGCGAGCAAAGTTTATATCTGGTTTAAATGAGATTGGAGAAATATATAATCAGTATAGTAGATACCCAGAAAAACTCGTTTTACTGCCACCTTCTATAATCTCATTTCCAGCGATCCACGACACTGAAGTCGTAACCTTCTGACCAGGTTTGAGTCTCAGCACTGCAACAGCCGTACCCTGTCCACCGGTCGTTTCGTCCGGTCCCATTTTATCACTAAGAGCTTTTACCACGTTGACGAAATGACTGTACGGTCCGCCGGACGACGTCTTCTGTATGCTAACCTCCACATATGTCCCACTACTAGCCACGACTTGTATGTTGAACACGTATGTTCCAAGGAACGGTGCAGTGAACTCGCCCGTGTTTCCATCGTAATGGTTCCCAAAGTTTGTTACTACATGGTCAAATTTTAGGACGTCAAGACGATCGGCCGACAGGGGTTGATTTCTCACCACTTGAAAAGCTGAATGCCTATTTCGTCGATGACCTTTAAACAATAAAGAAAAAAGTTAAAAGATATCCTTATCCCTTATACAGACATTGTGAAGCATCTGAAACAGACGACTTGTGTGTAATAACATTGTGGGAAAATAAATAGAAATTGCTTCAAATCGAGCAATACTCCTTTCCCCACAATGTTTACAACTCTTTATAGAAGGTTATACCCCGAATGTTCCTTATGTACTACCTGGTTGTCAATACAATATATAAACTCTAAACAGCCAGTTCATAGGAAAATGTACAAAGTAGCTTTTTGTAAACATGAACTTGTTAGAAGCTTCTTTCAATTTGTGAAAATTATGATGAGACGTACCAGATGTTCCGGCTGATGAAGTTCTACTCAGTTCACATATAAATTACATAAACTTATAAGAGGCTTCTGTAACAGATCGAATTCCCACTTGTCGTTACAGGATACTTTTGCAATGCACTAGATATAGTGCGTGCATATACCCGAATATAATGTTACACATTGTAACAAAGGTAGCAAAATGTCAAATACCGGGAACGGTATCTAGCTAACATAAGTACTATAGGTTCGTAGATTATAATAGAATAATACAGTCAATATACCTTGGTTCCATCACTTTATTTAATAGTCCATTTCCAATTGTAAATACAACTAAATAGTAACAAGTTCACAGAGATATCAATAGGTACACTAAACGCCTAAACTTAACATCGTGAACACATCGATCAACGACGATCGATAAAATGATAGCTTATAGACGAACAAAACTACACCTTCAACAGATCAAACAAAGCTGTATCGTAGGGTCATCTAAGAACAAAAAAAAAAAAAAAAAAAAAAAAAAAAAAAGAATTTATTCTTAAACTTCTTTCAATGTATGTAGATTCTGATGAGACGGACCAGATGTATCGGCGGATCAGAACCTAGTGTTTTCAGAAATGCTAACTTGTATCTTTTCGGTAAGTTAACCCCATTGAAAATTGGCGATATGGCATGAAGCCATTTGGGATTAAAACGAATAAATTATCTTCGTATATACAGTGATCTCGCGATAACTCGAACTCAAAAGGGACCATTAAATCACTTCGAGTTATCGACGTGTTCGAGTGATCTCTCGAGTTATGCTTAATTCATGTTTGTACTGTCAGCTTCATAATCCATTTATTCTTAAGTGTTTATTACGAAAAGTAAGACAGTGGTAAAGTCATACGAGGAAAACAGTACAGCACAAGTTCTATGCTGTTTTCAAACGACAGATCAGTTCCAAGTTAAACAGGTTGTTCAATATTTAAGTCTTTGGTATCACCCGATTGTTTGATTGGGTTTGAGAAACTGTTCGCAGTTAACCTCAACATACGAAATCGCCAAATGAGCCGAAATGTGTAGACCCGGACTAGCCTGCGCGGACTCCTTAGGCTGATTTGGGTCGATACATTAGTTCATAATGTTGGTTTTCTCTCGAAACGGCTCAGATAATAAATATGTATATTGGGGAGGGTCTCTTTTGAGATCATAACTGTTCTACAAATGCTACATGGCTTTATAACGACATTGATGTGACTGACAGCGAAGATGCTGAAGATGTGTATACTGATCTCGATCTTCGCTGTGCACATAGTAAAACAGAGGTCGGATTTCATGTGGAATAACTGAAATAGTAAACATTTAAAACTTAATATCTTACCTCGTCGTCCATATACCGCGATAGGAATGGCTTCGCTGGGTAAACATAGTGACACAAACGCCGCCACAGTCAGCACGGTTATCCAACAATAAGATCGGCACATTTTTGTCTTTTTATGAGTTTATAGAATACACTAACAATTAATCGTAGCGAGAATATAATGAATTGACGTCAATTGTATAGCAATACTAGTAGTAGTAGTAGTATCTGTGGTGATAGTTGTTGTTGTAGAAGTAGAAGTAGTTGTAACAGTTTGTTGATATTGTCCTCGTCACTATAATTGTTCTTGTAGCAGATGAAAACTAAGTTGTAACGAAGTATTAGTAGTAGTAGTAGAGGTAGTTAATGATGTAGTAGATGCCGGCTGTAACAGTAGTGATAGTAGTTGTTGTTGTTTGTCCTTGTTGTTCGAATAAAGGTTATGACGTTTTAATTCCGCTGATAAGATTTGTCTCTCTATTTATTTGTTATTACACAAAAGCAACTTGAAATATCATTCGAAATATCTTATGTACTACGTTATAAGCTTTTCTTAAAATAAAAGAATCTCTAAATGAAAATGGCAGCGTATTTTCATTAAAATATAAACTGTGAAATATAAATGTCCTCTTGACAACACAACCGGTTTATTGAAAGTTTATAATGCTGCTTAATGTCGCGTATTTATACTACAGTCAAATGAATGATTCACCTTACCAACCTGTATAGTGAATGACGAGTGCATTACCTGACAACCTTAAAAAATACGTGATATTCATCACGTGTAAATTATGCAGACTCATTTAACTTATCCGAATCCACAATGTCGAATCTCTCATTTACGCATTTCTTTTTAATCTTTAAAAAAAAAAAGAACTTTCATTTATAGAGAGGAATTTTCCCATAGTTTAATCTAGATGTTTCATAGATGTCGTCTGCTGCAGATTTGTTTTATTATGTAAGAAAGGGTTCATCAACATTCCGATAAAGATATTGTTTACATTCTTTTTTGCCGAAACTACGAGATAACTGGCATGAACGACAATAACCACTTCCCCCCCCCCCTTTATATTTGATCCGTATTCCCCGTGAAAACGAGTGATTGAATTACAATCGTTTTTATGTTTTACCTTTACAATTTTCATGTTAGGTGTTTTCAATGAAGACTTATATATAAATCAATGTCAATAATGTGTAATCGGGGAACAAATCGTGAAATAGTAAACTTTTGAAAAGTACTCATGTTCCTTTTCTCATTTTGTTAGGTTTAAGTTGACATTTCACGCCTAGTTACTTACCTTCCTACTTCCCCTTACCATCCCACTGTTTATAATGTTTATTCACGTTTTGATAATGCAGTAATCAATGTGAATATTATCTTTACAGGCAGAGACACATGTCTCTGCTACAGGTCAAAGGGAAGCCGTTCGGATCGTTGCGCCGGTCAATTGTAAGACGAATACATAAGACTGAAGTTGTCTCCCATTAGACAATGGTTTTGTTGAAAGTTGGAAGTGTTTTTAATAAAGTTGAATTTACCCTCTGACTGGTTTGTAACCAAAAAAGTGTTTGTTTTTAGCTATATTAACAGCTTAAGATTCATTTTCGGAAGAACATTTAATTTCTGAAATTGAAAGAAAAATGCACTGCAGGAAGGAAAGAAACGGCGTTTAACTCTAGTCATTCAATCAATCCAAGATCATCGCTTACCTGTAACCATAACAATTCACGAAACTGAGTAATGTGTCATGTTGGGCAGTTCCAATTCCTCCGTCTAGCGTGGTAGATTGGATAAAGTGATATTACGCTTTATCAACAAAAGATTGTTTTTAGAAAATTCGAAATGAGTTACTCTTTTGAAAATCATCTTATGTATTTATTACCACACAGGTCGTCTTTAATGCATTATCCTCTCCCACTTGCAGACGTTTTTAGACGCATCTGCTGAAGATGATACTTAAAATCTGTGTGGCAAAAGGAGAAATTGTTCACAATGAAGCTTCAAATAGGAGGAGTGATATTAAAGCTGATCACGTTCATTGTTAACAAATCCGTTATGAAAGGGTCAGTAAACCCTTTTCCACATACTACAAATTAGAAGCAAACGATTTTGAAAATACATAGCCGAATATTTTGATAATATATATAAAAATAGAAAGCGTCTGAATGTGGGAAAGGATTAAGGTAGTTATCGTTATTAATGACCCGGAGAAATGTTAATATTCGAAACTCAAAAAAGGGAGGCAAATCCGTTTATCTTCTTAACTTGTAAACAAACAAAACAGTATTTGGGCCGTCATGTCCCAACGCTACCTTGGTTAATTACCAGTGTTGCTGGTACGCTTATCCTGGCACAAGCGCACACCAGTCGTGGTGCTATCCCCTCTACCCTGAGCGTCAAGGAGTAAAACGACTATTACGATCCGACCGGGGATTGATCCCCAGTATCCGGCTCTCGGGGCGGACGCTATAATCACTACTCCATCGAGACGGTTGTTTAAAATCGATTGATTCGAAACAACTAGGTGCCAACAGGCAACAATGAATATGTCGAGCTCGTGTAAATAGTTTTGTCACGGTCGGAAACTGTACTCTTTCATGCAATTGCAGCACAGACCGAACAAGAGTTGACCTGACTGCATTTAATTCAGGGCCTAGTTAATTATGCGTCAAAAACGCGTCTTTATGTGGTAAAGGGTTAAAAAGAGCAGTGTCCGTTTTTGCAAAGTGTGCTTTTACTTCTGCCATCATCACTTTATCATGTGCGCCCAGTGACGTGCGACACTTCACCTCATCATGGTGAACATGTGTGCCCAGTAACTTGGGAATCCTATGCTCAATGGTTTCTCATGTTGAAGTACAGACCTTGTGCGCGCCACTTCACCTCATCATGGTGAACATGTGTGCCCAGTAACTTGGTCATCCTATTCTCAATGGTTTCTCATTTTGAAGTATAGGCCTTGTGCGCGCCACTTCACCTCATCATGGTAAACATGTGTGCCCAGTAACTTTGGAACCCTGTGATGCATGGTTGAGATGTGGACCGGACAATGTACAGTCCTATCAAACTGTACCTATTTATATCTTTTGACCTTTAAGTGTGACCTTGACATTTGAGGTACATACCTGGGTCTTGTGTGCAACACGCCACCTTATCATAGTGAACGTTTGTACCAAGTTTCTTGAAAATCCTTTGATGCATGGTTAAGGTGCGGGCCGAACAGACGGACTGACGCAAGAACATACACCGAACTGCCATTGTGACAGCTATATGTCAAGCCCATCAACGTAGCAGCCAACGCAGACGAGATAGTGACTGATCAACACGATCTGCCCCGCCATCTAGCGGGTGTTCCGAGATAGGGGGCAAAACACCAAGTGACAGAAGGAAACTCGATCGACGACATCTGCTTTCAGTAGTGTAACTATAGCTTCACAAGAAAAGTGTATGTTTACGTAAGAAACTATGTCCATCTTGTTGGTCAAGATTAAATTCCAAAAAGGCTCCCATTCAAGCACGCTTATTCCATTAAACATGTTTAAACATGCATTTGGCCTATAAATTTACTTTCACATTTTAAATCTAGAAGGCTAGACACGCAAAACCATTATAAATAAAAGTACTGAAGGTACTAGTGACGAATTATTTTTTAACTTGTTTAGATAGTGATGTCACTGTATGTTGAGGTATATAAAAATATAAGCAATTGTAATTTACTTCATTTCAATATGATTCCATTAAAACAAACCCCAGAACACAAGTAAGGTAACAAATAGTCGAAAACATAACAAATAAATAGTTCAACAATAAACTGTCTTAAATATCAAATGAAAATAGAAACAGACAATACACACATATATGAGCCGTCCCACGAGAAAACCAACAGTGTGGTATCTGCGTAAAGTATCGACCCGGATCAGCCGAATCATGCCGCGCAGGCTCACCCGGTCAGACACTTTTTGCCTCTTGTGGATTATCTGTTCCAGGAATCATTACTATGGATCGATACATTACGCAGAGTCCACAATGTTGGTTTTCTCTTGGAACGGCTTATTTCCTTTTTATTTATTTATTTAAAAGTTGAATATCTCGTATACATGAGTTGCCTTAACCCTTTCCCACTTGCAGACGATTTTAACGCTTCAGCAGCAGACGACAGACGTTTTTTTTAAAAACATTGAGACAATAGGAATAAATGCTCATATGAGCAATTTCTCCTTTCAGCACAGTGTATTTAACTCTATTCAATAGTTAAATTTCATTTATGTGTTTTTTCTACATTGATGCCAAGATGTTTTCAAAGCCGTCTTTTTCATATTTGTTGTATGTAGAAAAGGGTTATAAGTCAAATACTGTACGTAATTTAAAATATATTAGTCATTTTCTGCAACTGTCTTTTTTTCCTTTGAGAGTTATTCGAACGTAGAGAGCAATTACTTATTTCCATCAATATTTTCAACATTAATTAGCTATATGAATGATAAATGATAAGTTAAAATGAGTTTCACGCTATAAACCAGCAGAATAACTGGTTTTACTGGCACAAGCAATATGCTGTTTGAACTGATTAACCCTTTCCCTCAAACGTCAAATCTGCAGCAGCCGACTTTGAAAACATGCAGGCAAAAATAGGGAAACTCTCTTAAAAAGAAAGAACAATTATTGAATAAAGTTGAATATTGCTTTTTATTACATGCCTGTTTATTTTCCGGTGGAAATACACACAGATTGACATGCGCAAATACACCAAAACAGATTAAAATTCCGTATCTATATGCGGTGTAAATACAAGATTGTGACGTCATACAGTGACGTAACCGGTTTGATGACGATATTAGTACTATTTACTATTAATAAAATGTAAACTCAATAAATTTTCGCTGCTCATAGATTGTAGGTATGTAATAAAAGAAATATTATGTTGTGGGGTGGATAATTGAGTTCGTATTAACGACGCGTAGCGTGGGGAAATCCATATCTTAGCTCGACCTACGGTCTCGTAAGATATCGATTTTCCCACGCTACTTGTCGTGGAATACGAACTCATTTATCCACCCCACAACATAATATTACGTATATATCTCGGGCGATTTTGTAGGCAACCATTTAATGGGCTGGCGGACAGGTCAATCTGAGACGACATGTATGGAGTAGTCATCAGATATATATACTAGCGAGCAAAGTTTATATCTGGTTTAAATGATATTGGAGAAAAACATAATCAGTATAGTAGATACCCAGAAAAACTCGTTTTACTGCCACCTTCTATAATCACATTTCCAGCGATCCACGACACTGATGTCGTAACCTTCTGACCAGGTTTGAGTCTCAGCACTGCAACAGCCGTACCCTGTCCACCGGTCGTTTCGTCCGGTCCCATTTTATCACTAAGAGCTTTTACCACGTTGACGAAATGACTGTACGGTCCGCCGGACGACGTCTTCTGTATGCTAACCTCCACGTATGTCCCCCTACCAGCAACGACTTGTATGCTGAACACGTATGTTCCGATGAACTGTGCAGTGAACTCGCCCGTGTTTCTATCGTAATTGTTCCCAAAATTTGTTACTACATGGTCGAATTTTAGAACGTCAAGGCGATCGGCCGATAGAGGTTGGTTTCTCACCACTTGAAAGGCTGATTGCCTAGGTTGTCGAGGACCTTTAAACAATAAAAGAAAACATGTGAAAATATATTCCTATCCCTTATACAGACATTGTGAAGCATCTGAAACAGACGACTTGTGTGTGATAACATTGTGGGAAAATAAATAGAAATTCTTTCAAAACGAGCAATACTCCTTTCCCCACAATGTTTTCAACTCTTTATAGAAGGGTATACCCCGAATGTTCCTTATGTATTACCTGGTTGTCAATACAAACTTTAAACTCTTAACAGCCAGTTCATAGTTAAATGTACAAAGTAGCTTTTTGTAAATAGTGTAGAGCCTGCACAGCCTGTGCATGCGCACTGTCTGATCAAGATCTTCTCAGTTCACATATAACTTACATGAACTTGTTAGAAGCTTTTTTCACTTTGTGGAGATTCTGATGAGATGTACCAGATGTACAGGCTGATCAAGTTCTACTCAGTTCACATATAATTCACATAAACTTATTAGAGGCTTCTTTCAATGTATGTAGATTCTGATGAGACGGACTAGATGTATCGGCTAATCAGAACCTAGTGTTTTCAGAAATGCTAACTTGTACCTTTTCGGTAAGTTAACCCCATTTAAAATTGGCGTCATGGCATGAAGCCAGTTGGTATTAAAACGAATAAATGAACTTCGTATATACATTGTTCTCACGAGAACTCGAACTCGAAAGGAACCATTAAATCACTTCGAGTTATCGACGTGTTCGAGTGATCTCTCGAGTTATGTTTAATTAATGTTTGTACTGTCAGCCTCGTAATCCATTTATTATTAGTGTTTTTTACGAAAAGCAAGCCAGTGGTAAAGTCATACGAAGAAAACAGCACAGCAGTAGTTCTAAGCTCTTTTCAAACTGTGTTGAATGGCTTCTCATACCAGTACTCCACACAACAGACTCTTCCCCTCTCCGAAATAAACACAACTGGCTGCTTTTCCAAATAGACTGTTAGCCCATTCGTGGAAAACTACTGACTCTTGTCATAGGGTATCACCCGACCAGATGTTTGTGAAACTGTTCGCAGTTTACTAAGACCTCAATATACCAAATTGCCAAATGACGAGACAACCAACTTGTGGACTCTGCGTAAAGAATAGACCCTGATCAGCTTAATCATGCCGCACAGGCTAACTCACAAACATATTTTCCCCCTCTTGTGGATTGTCTGTGTCAGGCTGATCTGGGTCGATACATTACGCAGAGTCCATAATGTTGGTTTTCTCACGAAACGGCTCAAATAATAATTATGTATATTGTTTTTGTTTTATGTGAGGGGCGGGGGGGGGGGGGGTCGTTTTTGAGATCATAACTGTTCTACAAAAGCTGCATGGCTTCTTCACTATATGGTTGCGACTGACAGCGAAGATGCTGAAGATGCGCATACTGATCTCGATCTTCGCTGTGCACACAGTCAAAAAGAGGTCGGAATTCATGTGGAATAGCTGAAATAATAAACATTTAAACATTTAATATCTTACCTCCTTGGTCATACACTGTCACAGGAAAGGCTTCGCTGGGTAAACATAGTGACACAAACGCCACCACAGTCAGCACGGTTATCCAACAATAAGATCGGCACATGATTGTCTTTTTATAGAATTTATAGAATGGCACTAAGTATTTATCGTAGCGAGAATATAATGAATTGACGTCAACTGTATAGCAATACTAGTAGAAGTAGTAGTGTCTGTAGTGATAAATGTTGTTGTAGAAGTAGAAGTAGTTGTAACAATTTGTCGTTAATATTACTGTTCTTGTAGCAGATGAAAACTTAGTTGTAACGAAGTACTAGTATTAGTAGTAGTAGTGGTAGTAGTAGTAGTAGTAGTAGTAGTAGTAGTAGGGATAGTTAATGATGTAGTAAATGACGACTGTAACAGTAGTGATAGTAGTTGTTGTTATTGTTTGTCCTTGTTGTTCGAATAAAAGCTATGACGTTTTAAATCCGCTGATAAAATGTCTCTCTCTATGTATTTGTTTCAATAGCAACTTGAAATATCATTTGAAATATCTTATGTATTACGTTATAAGCTTTTCTTAAAATAACAAAATATCTAAATGAAAATGGCAGCGTATTTTCATTAGAATATAAAAGGTGAAATATAAACGATAGTTCGTCCTCTTGACAACACAATCTTTTGATTGAAAGTTCTTTTTTACACTTCAATAATGCTTGTCAATATCGCGTCTTTATACTACAGTCAAATATGTAGTCATTCTCACGGTCAAATATGTAATCATTCTCACATAGTAACGTAGTAATACGAGTGATTCACCTTACAACCGTTATCACGCGTAAATTATGCAGACGCATTTAACTCATCCGAAGCTGACTACTTTCGAACACAATGTCGAACACAATGTCCAATTTCTCATATACGCCTTTATTTTTAATCTTTTCAATAAAAACATTTTCATTTATAGAGAGGTTTTTCCCATAGTTTAATCTAGATGTTACATCGAAGTCGTCTGCTGCAGATTTGTTTTATTATGTAAGGAAGGGTTCATCAACATTCAGGTAAAGATATTATTTACATTCTTTTTCGCCGAAACTACGAGATAACTGGCATGAACGACAATATCCACAGCCCCCCACCCCCCCCCCCCCCCCCCACCCACCCCTTCACAAACAAACGAATTCTGACGCCACTACTGACGACCTTTGAAAACATTGTGACAAGAAGAATTAATTGCTCTTAATCGTGTTCCCCGAGAAAACGAGGGATTTAATTACACCTGTTTCCTGTAACCTTTTCTCCCATGAAACAAATCTACAGCAAACGACTTGAATATCGTCTGTTTAAGAATATGTTTTACCTTTATGAATGAAAGTTTTATCATTGCATAGAGTTAAACATAATGAGAAATTTCTCATCGTGTCACAGTGTTCTATAAACTCGTCTGCTACAGATGCGTTAGAAAGCGTCAGTATTAGGAAAAGGTTATTCGAGATGCATACACCCATATTAATCCTACCATAATCAACACATGATCTACTCTTACGAAATTCACTGTCATTATAATAACGAGAAGTGAACGACCGATTTATTTTGTAATTGTGTAATGTTGTGACAATACATTTAATTGATTTTTTCCCACTATTTACTATTACATCAACAAGGCATATTTACGTCTTTTTGACGGCGACCTTTTCAAAGTGTCGCAAACAACGGGTGATGGTGAAAACGTCGAAAGACTAAAACGTCGATTTAATAAAACAGAATAAAATGGGAGTGAAAACGTCGAAAAGGGAAATATATAGCCTAAATATAATTGTATAAAAAGTGTTATATGTTCTACCATAATAAAGTGAAGGCATAATGAATTTGTTTGTTGCAGCTTTTAAAAATAAATTGTTGTTGTTGTTCGGTGACGTTGTTTACCCTCGGGATTTGCATTAATAAAAATAAATGTTGTACAAATTATGAATTTTATACGTGTTATTAGTTGTTCTTAAATATTGTCGTCTCTATTTTTTAATGTTGTCTTGGTTGTTGCAGCTGGGACTACGCGTATTAGCTTCGAAAATAAATGGCACGTAACACCCCGTAACCACCTATGTAACTATATACACTTTTAAACATTCTTATTACTTATACATTGTATTGCATTTTTAAACAGAGACATTTACAAGTTGTACTAGTTAAACTTTAAAATAACTATTCTATAAAATAACCTGTTGTATTAGTCTTTGAAAACATCTCGGCATCAATGTGGATAAACTCTATAAATAAACATACGGTTATTGAATAGAGTTGAACACATTGTGGCAAAAGGAGACATGGCTAGTCTGCTGCAGATGCTACAAAAAGCGTATGCACGTAGGAAAAGGTTTTAATCCAAATAAAGGAGGGAAAGAAAGATTTTATTCATGACATTATACAATTTCTACAATGATTTTCACCTTCGTAACGCCCAAAGATTTAATCTATTGAGACATATTTAATTTACAATTCCTTCCTTCAGATTCGATGGACTTAAAACAGTTCCCACATGCATACGCATTTTGGTGTATTTGACATTTGAAAACCCGATGGCAAAAACAGGAAATGCTGATAATACTGTCATGTCTAGAAATATTTTTGACCATTTTTTTTGTCGTCTATATTTTCAAACTTGTCTGGTGCAGATGTGTCGTATGCTGGAAAGGGTTAATGGGTAACGCGATCAAACACGTGGTTGACTCCTACTTTAAGACCCCAATGGGCGTGTTATTAACTCTTTCCCCTATAAAACAAATCCACAGCAGACGACTTTCAAGACATCAAGGCAAAATTATTGAAAATCTGTGTTAAGTCATCTTCGCAAGCCAAGGCTAATTTGTCCATTACATTACCATAATAACTTATGGGAATGGTAATGTACGAAGTAGCCTTGGCTAGCGAAGATGGTGTTAAGTATGAAGATATAATAGAACCTGTCAATGAAAAAATGTACAAGATGACTTTTGTAAAGAGTAAAGATTCAGATCCAAACCAACACTGTAAAGAAATGCAAATTGTCTGCCGTGCACAGGCAGGTTAAATTAGTATATTCAGTTGAAATCATTTTGGCATTTTCTCCCTTTTCCTCAATGTTTTCAAAACTCGTTTGTTGCGGCTGCGTCTGCGTCAAAATATGTCGGCATGTCGGAAAGTGTTAACGTAGTGATTTTTAATAAAAAAAAAGCGGACAAAAAACGCGACAACCTCGTTGACCTATATATGTTACCAATTCATAAGAGCCGCGTGACTGTGAGGGGGCGTTAAAGCTGGGGGCGGCAAATTTACCTAAAAATGAGTCCATTTAGGAGAACCAAATTCTTTTGATGTTATGATTATTTTAGGTAATTTTTGGTTTAAGAGGGGTTGTTGTGTTTCGCTTTCTCCTTTTGCTAAAACCCGAGGATTCTGTTATTTAAACTAAATAGAAACAAAACAGAAACAGGACGGAACAGAAACAAAACAGAAACAGAAACAGAATAAAAACCGAAACAGAACCGAATCCGAACAGAACCACGACTAAGATGAGTATTTGCTTCCCAAACAGCCTCATCCGATGCTTTACCGTTCGTTTAAATCTTGGCTCATTCAACGTTTCTTTCAGATGACTGACACAGTTTACTGTTCAATAATCGTTTTCCACCAATGGCCTAAAACAGTCTATATGAGCCGTTACATGAGAAAACCAACTGTATGGACTCTGCGTAATGTATCGACCAAGATCGAACTGCGCACTCCGCGCAGGCTAATCCGAGACAACACATTCCGTCTCAGGAGAAAAGATGTATAGAGTAATGATTCCTGAAACAGAAAATCCACAGGAGGCGAAACTTGTCTGTCCGGGAAAGTCTGTTCGGCATGCTTAGGCTTATCAATACTATACGTGGAATCTACAATGTTGGTTTTTTTGTGGGACGGCTCATGTCTTAAAGTAACCAGTTGCCAATGCTGTATGCCATGAAGTTATATCACGGTGTTTTCTGGCAGAGTTACCAGTGCTACTGGTCAATTTATCCTGACACCAGCGAGCCAGTCGTAATGTAGACCCAACAATCCCTGAGCGCCAATGAGGGAAAGCCATTATTTCCATTTTTAAAGTATTTGGTATGACCTGACCGGGGATCGATTCCGCGATCTCCCTGAAACTAATTCGACGCTCTACCACAACACCACCGACGCCGTGTTCATGACACATCAAACTAATGGCGCTACAGTTCTAGCCTTTTGTTAAGCGACGCGTCTAGAACTAATGGCGCTTCAGTTCTAGCCCTTTGTTAAGCGACGCATCTAGAACTAATGGGGCTACAGTTCTAGCCATTTGTTAAGCAACGCATCTAGAACTAATGGGGCTACATTTCTAGCCTTTTGTTAAGCGACGCGTCTAAAACTAATTGGGATACAGTTCTAGCCTTTTGTCAAGTGACGCTTCTAGAACTAATGGGGCTACAGTTCTAGGCTTTTGTTACGCGAAACTTCTAGAACTAATGGGGCTACATTTCTAGCCATTTGTTACGCGAAATTTCTAGAACTAATGGGGCTACAGCTCTAGCCCTTTGTTAAGCGACGCGTCTAGAACTAATAGCGCTACAGTTCTAGCCTTTTGTTAAGCGACGCGTCTAGAACTAGTGGCCCTACAGTTCTAGCCTTTTGTTAAGCGACGCATCTATAACTAATGGGGCTAAAGTTCTAGCCTTTTGTTAAGCGACGCGTCTAGAATTAATGTGGCTACAGCTCTAACCTTTTGTTAAGCGACGCGTTTAGAACTAATGAGCTACAGTTCTAGCCTTTTGTTAAGCGACGCGTCTAGAACTAATGGGGATACAGTTATAGCCTTTTGTTTAGTGGCGCGTGTAGAACTAATGGGGCTACTGATCTAGCCTTTTGTCAAGTGACACGTCTAGAACTCATGGCGCTACAGTTATAGCATTGTGTTGAGCGACGCGACTAAAATTAATGGGGCTACAGTTCTAGCCATTTGTCAAGCGACGCGTATATAACTTATGGCGCTACAGTTCTAGCCTTTTGTTAAGCGACGCATCTAGAACTAATGGGGCTACAGTTCTATACTTTTGTTAAGCGAAGCGTCTAGAACTATTCGGGCAACAGCTCTAACGTTTTGCTAAGCGACGCGTCTAGAACGAATGGCGCTACAGTTCGAGCCTTTTGTTAAGCGACGCGTCTAGAACTAAAGGGGATACAGTTATAGCTTTTTGTTAAGCGACGGTTCTAGAACTAATGGGGCTACAGTTATAGCTTTTTGTCAAGCGACGCGTCTAGAACTAATGGCGCTACAGTTCTAGCCTTTTGTTAAGAGACACGTCTAGAACTTATGACGCTACAGTTCTAGCCTTTTGTTAAGCGACGCGTCTAGAACAAATGGCGCTACAGTTCAAGCCTTTTTTTAAGCGACGCGTCTAGAACTAATGGCGGAACAGTTCTAGCCCTTTTTTAAGCAACGCATCTAGAACTAATGGGGCAACAGTTCTACCCTTTTGTTATGCGACGCGTCTAGAACTAATGTGGCTACAGCTCTAGCATCTTGTTAAGCGACGCGTCTAGAACTAACGAGCTACAGTTCTAGCCTTTTGTTAAGCGACGCGTCTTGAACTTATGGGGATACAGTTCTAGCTTTTTGTAAAGTGACACGTCTAGAACTAATTGCGCTACAGTTCTAGCCTTTTGTCAAGTGACACGTCTAGAACTAATGGCGCTACAGTTCTAGCCATTTGTCAAGCGACGCGTCTAGAGCTTATGGCGCTACTGTTCTATTATGTTGTCAAGTGACACGTCTATAACTTATGGTGCTACAGTTCTAGCCTTTTGTCAAGTGGAACGTCTAGAACTAATGGCACTACACTTCTAGCCTTTGTTCAAGTGACACGTCCAGAACTAATAGAGCTACAGTTCTAGCCTCTTGTCATGACGCGTCTTCTAGAACTAATGGCGCTACAGTTCTAGCCGTTTGCCAAGCTACGCGTCTAGAACTAATGGGACAACAGCTATAACCATTTTTCAAGCGACACGTCTAGAACTAATGTGGCTATAGTTCAAGCTTTTTGTCAAGTGACGCGTCTTCTAGAACTAATGGCGCTACAGTTCTAGCGTTTTGTTAAGCGACGCGTCTAGAACTAATGGGGCTACAGTTCTAACCTTTTGTTAAGCGATGCGTCTAGAACTAATGACGCTACACCTCTAACTTTTTGTTAAGCGACGCTTCTAGAACTAATGGCGCTACAGTTCTAGCCTTTTGTTAAGCGACGCGTCTAGAACTAATGGGTCTACAGTTCTAACCTTTTGTTAAGCGACGCGTCTTAAACTAATGGCGATACAGCTCTAACTTTTTATTAAGCGACGCTTCTAGAACTAATGGCGCTACAGTTCTAGCCTTTTTGTTAAGCGACGCGTCTAGAACTAATGTGGCTACAGTTCTAACCTTTTGTTAAGCGACGCGTCTAGAACTAATGGCGCTTCAGCTCTAACTTTTTGTTAAGCGACGCGTCTAGAACTAAATTACATGTGGACGGACAGGGAAGCTTATTAAGAGACTATGCTGATTCACAGTATCGTCTGAGTCTTCACTTCACGTAGCTGCATTTAGAGCCCTGGTCGCTAGACGCGGCTCATATATATAAAAAGACCCGGCGCAACCCTAAATAAGAAATGTTGTAAAACATACATAAAGTCGTAGTTTATTTATATAGCGACATTTCCTGAAAGTATTCCGGAAGTAATAATTTAATTACACGCACGTTAAGAAAGGATCCTTACTAAATACAATGCAAACGCCAACAAAGGAGGAACAGTGGTCTTTCATAAAAGATTGTGAAAAGGCCGACGGAAACAAAGGGGCTGTTTGAGAAGGCTAATAACGGAGAATCTGTGAGCAGAGCAATTGTGTACAGATTGCATGAACTTTCCGTGATTGTAGAACATGAACACAGGACAAACAAAGATCTGCTCGTACTTTCTGTGGTTGATGAAAAGGTTGCGATTGTAAATAACGCGCTTAATACAGATCGGCGATGACGGTGAATGATATTGCTAATTTGTGCAATATAGTTGCAGCGACTGCTCGACTGAAGGTATATTTGAAAATTGGGTGTAAAAACATGAGAATTGTGAAGAGTGCACCTGAAAAACTTTGAGAATGAGTAAAATTAGGAACTGCGTTATAACAGCTTTATTGTTTAGACGTTACGTGCAAACGACGTTACTGCTTCGGGGAATTTGTAGATATAGTTTTTTATGTATTGTTGTTTATGTTTATATTGTTTTATTTGTATGAAAAGTGTACTATTCAGTACTATTCAGTAGATTATGAATTAAAGATAGGCTGTGCACATTTTTGTACACTGTTTCCATCTTTACATTAATAAACAAAGTTAGTCTAAAAACTTTCCGAACGTCAATGGTATGTGGTAGCACGGGCATTTGGTACAATGGTATACAGTATTGGTCAACCGATCCTAAGGCAGCGTCTTCGCATCCTGGTACGGAGTAAGGATCGTCACACAACCCTCTATCATCGTCGTCGAACAATACATTTGAACATGACGACTTTACGTATATGAACGAGACGAGTTTACGACCTCAAGAAACATTGTTGGAAATGAAGATATTGCTAAGAGGGTGACATTTCTACTGTTTTTTCTTTCTTTTAAACGGGGTTACTTCTCTCAGTTGCATTATTGGGCTTTTCTGAGAGCGAAGATAAATCATGCATGGGCATTGGTGCAATTGTACAGTATTGGGCAACCAATGAGTGTTCGAACCCTGGTACGGATCAAGGGTCGTCACACAACAGCTTACATCGTCGGCCAACAATTTATCTGAATTGATGACTTTACGCGGATTGAACAGGTTGATCTGGGTCGATACATCACGCAGAGTCCATAATGTTGGTTTTCTCACGGGATGGCTCAAATATGCATTTACTGATCCGATTCTGCTTACTCGTTGGGATCCGACTGGGACTTAATGGTTTGCGCGGGATTTGAACCCGGGCGTCCCAGCTTCGATCCTTACTTGTGTCGATCATAATGGTGCATCACTCGGCCAGGCAAATTTCCTGTCTATTGCTGGCTTTTACTGGTCAGTATTTTGACGCCGTGAAAAAAGAAAGAAATATGTTGAAAACGGCAAAAAAACGTATACAAACAAACGAAATAGTCTTACTCAAATGTTCACGTACGCAATGATGAAAGCAAAATTGAAAACAATTGCCGTTGACAGTTATTTACCTAGCTATGGGGGTTTATCACATAATGCGTCATAATTAACACTCTCCCACATACACATACAAGAAATATAAAGCAGACGACTTCAATAATATCTAGTAAAAAATCCGGAAAAATCTCTATAAATGAAGGTATAATTAATTCAAACAGTTGAAAACATTGTGACAAAAGTAGAAATTGCTCGTTTTGCTCGTTTTGAGCAATTTCTACTTTTGTCACAATTATTCCGAAATTCGTCTGCCGCAGAGGTATCAGAAAGCGTCTCTTTGTTGTAAAGGGTTAAGTTTACGCACACCATTGTCGTACACAAACAATATCCAATTATAACATTGTGTTTCACTTTGACATCACGGTATGTTAGTATTGTAACGGCAATGCTGTTACTGTATTTTAAGGTTGTTGTTTTTTGTTAGAAAACCTAACTGAAAATAAACATTAACCACACCAGCGCAACATTGGATGCAGAGACAAGGGTCATTTTGAAAAGTTGCTTCATTAATGCGTTATCTTAGAGAGAAAACCTGTATGAATAACAGTACACTTTTGGAATGAAGCTTTTGTATTGTTTGTTTATACAATGAAATATTTTGTATAGGAGGAAATAAAGATTGATGATCTATTTTTATCGACACGGAAGTGTCTGAAATAGTTCAACAATTAACGGTTTAGTGTTTCACTATTGGGTTAATTATCAGAACATCCGGACCATATAAAAACGTAACGATGTATTCACTGAACTTATCCAATTAAAAACAAAGCTTTGACGTCACAGGGCTATCCCGCGATATCAACTAGCGTGTCGTTAATTTCACAGAAAATACAGAAAATTCGTTGCAGGGGAGAAAATGAAACAGGGTGTTCTTTGTAAATATGTATCCGCCGCACAGAGCAATTTTGGGTCTTAATACATATGCCTACGTTGAAGACATTGATTGGTGAATTACTTTTCATTGTATTTGCGTGTGTCCATCCCAGTTTATTACTATACAACAAACACCAATCTATCTACGCCTTTTATCGTTTTAAATGATTTTGTATATGTAATTATGCTAAAACATTTGACTCTAGCGCTTCGTTGTCATTTTGCATCTGCGTACAGTGAACACTCGGGCGAGTCTGTGCATCCGCTCAGTCCAAGGGGAGTCTTAACAGACCGCATATATGAGCCGTTCCGCGAGAAAACCAACATAATGGCATCTGCGTAATGTATCGACCAGATAAGCCGCGCAGACTTATCCGGGCCGACACATTCCATCTCAGGGGTATAGAGGTATAGAGTAATGATTCCTTCAACAGAAAAACCCACAAGAGGCGAAAAGTGTCTATCCGGGTAAACCTGCACGTCATGCTTAAGCTGATCCGATCGATACTTTACGCAAGATGACCTTATCATACCCTTGAAACTGACCATGATCTTGTCCGCAAATGAGGGTAACACACTGTTGACCTATCCATGCCCCCCCCCCCCCCAACCCATCTCCACGAGCGGTAGTTTGCTACTACTCACGTAGTCCCGGTGGTCTGTTCATTCGATGCACATTTCTCGCATTTTCAATCCTGATATGTTGTCCTTTTCTGGCTACCTCTGACTTGGCTAGTTCGACAGCTTGAGCCATGGGTGTCACAAAGTTGATGGTAGGTTCTTTCATCGCACCACCCATCTGATTTTTTTCCACGACGTATTGTCCTTTATGATTAGGTTTTAACTTCCCTTCGGCCATCCGCTGTAAATGTCGTGTCCACATTTCTACTTTGTCCATCGTCGACGGTGGTGAAGTACACAGCGAGTGATAGTAATATTCTTATCTATTATCTGCATACCTCAACCTCTTATATCATTTCTTCATCATCACTGTCGTCGCTAGCGGTGGTACTGATACCATACACAGTAAATCCCTCGATACAACTGAACAAGAGGACCATGATGGCTTTGGATCACCCATCTGAGCTATGCAATGCGATTTGTCATGCCAACCACAATAACTCAATTTGTTTGGGAAATCGGCCAGACACTTTTGGCAAAGAAGAAGTTTTGAGGTTTTCACTCACTATAGCCATAAAAGGAAAAACATTCCCGCTCCTGGTGGTCATGTTTTAAAACCAATCAACATTATTTGAAATATTCTGATAGATGATCACCCAAGCAACATTTCTAGAAACTTATTTGAAAAACGGCCAGATACTTTAATTTATACTATAGCCATAGGAGGCAGAACAGCCCCGCCCACAAGTGGTCATGTTATTCGACCAAACAACATGGCAACAAGAAAATTGAAAGGAACTGTACTACACAAAATGGAAAATCGAATAAATAATTTCGTCGGAGATATTCTTTAAAGTCCTCATTATAGCTAAATAAGGCGAAAAAAACATGCACCATGGCAACCATATTGTTTTACCAATCAACATGGATGAAGGAATCTGATAGACGGTCACCCAATATTTCACCTATGGAAAATGAAATGCTTCCGTCCGATATACACAAGTTTATAATCAGACTTAAGAGTGTATGCTCCGGTCAGGAGAGTGTTAAAGCATGCGCAGAGGTCAACCGTTAAAACATGTAATACACGCACAAAGTGCAATGAACCATGTACAAATGAATGACAAAATCAGAGCATTTAATCAATAAGGCATACGAGACTCATCCTTTTGCGGTCGATAGCATTTGCACGTTTAGCTGACGTTTTAAAAGATTGTGACAATGAGAGACTTCCTCATTATACATGCCACATCCGTCAGGTTGCGGTCTACAGCAGTTACAGGCGGAGATCCTGATAGCCTAGTGGTTAAGGCATTGGTGGTCGAATATTTGAAACCTAGTCGCGACAGTGAGGGTCCGTTCTGATAGGGCCGTTTTGTTACCCGCCAGTTAAATAATGGTACCGAAAGTCAGTCTACCGGGTACCCCTGGTTAAAGAAAGAGCTCGGGGAGTAAAACAGTGTCCAGAACAAAGTTATTTCATAAATAAATCAGAATTGGCTGCGGCTCTTTCAATATGGGTTAGTCTTTAATAAAACAAAATTACTTTTGCACCCTGTATTCAATCTACAAGGGAAGACGGACGTTTGGACAGGTCCAACACGACCGTTAAACATTTCATTGCGATGCTATAGTAAAGGTGAGTGACGAGTTTTGAACCGGCTTGTGTACCGGTAAGTAGAGTCGGCTTGTGTACCGGTACGTAGAGTTGGCTTGTGTACCGGTTAGTAGAGTTGGCTTGTGTACCGGTAAGTAGAGTCGGCTTGTGTACCGGTACGTAGAGTTGGCTTGTGTACCGGTTAGTAGAGTTGGCTTGTGTACCGGTTAGTAGAGTTGGCTTGTGTACCGGTTAGTAGAGTTGGCTTGTGTACCGGTAAGTAGAACCGGCTTGTGTACCGGTACATAGAGTCGGCTTGCGTACCGGCAAGTAGAGTCGGCTCGTGTACCGGTAAGTAGAACCGGCTTGTGCACCGGCGAGAAGAACCGGCTTGTGTAAGGAATAAAATCCCGAAACTGTTACACAAACCGTTTATAAACCCATCGCGAGCCAAGCTCCAGTAGCTAAGTCGGTAGCCACTCTGGATGTCCATCCAGGGGTTGAGTCAAAGTGACAAGTCATACGTCCAATAGGATAGTAGTCCATTTGTAAAAGCAGTGTGATGTACATGTGTTAGAAAGCCTGTTAACGCATAGGTAGGCGCATGCAGTGGTCGCCGTCGTATCACTGAAAACGACGTTTAACACCAATCAATCAATCAATCCAAGATCATCGCTTACTTGTAATCATAAGAATTCACGAACATGAGTAATGTGTCATGTTGGACAGTTCCAAATCCTCCGTCTACGGTAGTAGATTGGATACAGTGATACTATGCTTTATCAACAAAGAATTGTTTTTAAGTCTTCGAAATGAGTTACTCGTTTGAAAATCATCTTATGTATTCATTACCACAAAGGTCTTCTTTAATGCATTATCCTCTCCCACTTGCAGACTTTTTTTAACGCATCTGCTGAAGATGACACTTAAAATCAGTGTGGCAAAAGAAGAAAGTGTTCATAATGAAGCTTCAAATAGGAAGAGTGATATTGAAGCTGATCACGTTCATTGTTAACAAATCCGTTATGAAAGGGTCAGTTATTCCTTTCAACATACCACCGATTCGAAGCAAACGATTTTGAAAATATAAAGCCAAAAACTTGGAAAATATCTCAAAAATAGAAAGCGTCTGAATGTGGGAAAGGATTAAGGTAGTTATCGTTATTAATGACCCGGGAAAATGTTAATATTCGAAACCTAAAAAAAGGAGGCAAATCCGTCTATCTTCTTAACTTGTAAACCAAAAAACAATAGTTGGGCCACCATGTCACGACGCTACCTTGGTTAATTACCAGTGTTACTGGTACGCTTATCCTGATACCAGCGCACACCAGTCGTGGTACTATCCCCTCTACCCTGAGCGCCAAGGAGGAAAACGACTATTACGATCTGACCACTAATCCATCTCGGGGCGGAGGCTATTACCACTACTCCATCTCGGGGCGGAGGCTATTACCACTACTCCATCTCGGGGCGGACGCTATAACCACTACTACATCTCGGGGCGGACGCTATAACCACTACTCCATCTCGGGGCGGAGGCTATAACCACTACTCCATCTCGGGGCGGACGCTGTAACCACTACTCCATCTCGGGGCGGACGCTATAACCACTACTCCATCTCGGGGCGGACGCTGTAACCACTACTACATCTCGGGGCGGACGCTGTAACCACTACTCCATCTCGAGGCGGACGCTGTTACCACTACTACATCTCGGGGCGGAGGCTATAACCACTACTCCATCTCGGGGCGGACGCTGTAACCACTACTCCATCTCGGGGCGGAGGCTATAACCACTACTCCATCTCGGGGCGGACGCTATTACCACTACTCCATCTCGGGGCGGACGCTGTAACCACTACTCCATCTCGGGGCGGACGCTGTAACCACTACTACATCTCGGGGCGGACGCTGTAACCACTACTCCATCTCGAGGCGGACGCTGTTACCACTACTACATCTCGGGGCGGAGGCTATAACCACTACTCCATCTCGGGGCGGACGCTGTAACCACTACTCCATCTCGGGGCGGACGCTGTTACCACTACTACATCTCGGGGCGGACGCTATAACCACTACTCCATCTCGGGGCGGACGCTGTAACCACTACTCCATCTCGGGGCGGGGGCTATAACCACTACTCCATCTCGGGGCGGACGCTGTAACCACTACTACATCTCGTGGCGGAGGCTATTACCACTACTCCATCTCGGGGCGGACGCTATTACCACTACTACATCTCGGGGCGGACGCTATAACCACTACTCCATCTCGGGGCGGACGCTGTAACCACTACTCCATCTCGGGGCGGACGCTATAACCACTACTCCATCTCGGGGCGGACGCTGTAACCACTACTACATCTCGGGGCGGACGCTGTAACCACTACTCCATCTCGGGGCGGACGCTGTAACCACTACTCCATCTCGGGGCGGAGGCTATAACCACTACTCCATCTTGGGGCGGAGGCTATAACCACTACTCCATCTCGGGGCGGACGCTATAACCACTACTCCATCTCGGGGCGGACGCTGTAACCACTACTACATCTCGGGGCGGACGCTATAACCACTACTCCATCTCGGGGCGGACGCTGTAACCACTACTCCATCTCGGGGCGGACGCTATAACCACTACTCCATCTCGGGGCGGACGCTATAACCACTACTACATCTCTGGGCGGACGCTATAACCACTACTCCATCTCAGGGCGGACGCTATAACCACTACTCCATCTCGGGGCGGACGCTATTACCACTACTCCATCTCGGGGCGGACGCTATAACCACTACTCCATCTCGGGGCGGACGCTGTAACCACTACTCCATCTCGGGGCGGACGCTGTAACCACTACTCCATCTCGGGGCGGACGCTATAACCACTACTCCATCTCGGGGCGGACGCTATAACCACTACTACATCTCGGGGCGGACGCTGTTACCACTACTACATCTCGGGGCGGAGGCTATAACCACAACTCCATCTCGGGGCGGACGCTATAACCACTACTACATCTCGGGGCGGACGCTATAACCACTACTCCATCTCGGGGCGGACGCTATAACCACTACTCCATCTCGGGGCGGACGCTATAACCACTACTCCATCTCGGGGCGGACGCTATAACCACTACTCCATCTCGGGGCGGACGCTATAACCACTACTCCATCTCGGGGCGGACGCTATAACCACTACTACATCTCGGGGCGGACGCTATAACCACTACTACATCTCGGGGCGGACGCTATAACCACTACTACATCTCGAGGCGGACGCTGTTACCACTACTACATCGAGACGGTTGTTCAAAATCATTGATTCGAAAAAACTAGGTGCCAACAGGCAACAATGAATATGTCGAGCCTGCTCCAAAAGTTTTGTGACGGACACTGTACTCTTCCATGCAATTGCAACACAGACCGACCAAGAGTTGACCTGACTACATTTAATTCAGGGCCTAATAATTATGCGTCAAAAACAAGTCTTCAAGTGGTAAAGGGTTGAAATGAGCAGTGTCCTTTTTTGCAAAGTTTGCTTTGACTTCAACTAATCATGGTGATATTTGTATATTATGAAAGCGAAGTGTCACTAAGAATAGTGACCCGTGTATGTACGTTATGGGTTTTAGTAATTTAAATAAATTACAGGTAAAATTGGGAAGGACGCTCTTATTTTTAACCCGTATTATTTCATCATATTATGTAAAGATATATCTAAAAATAATCAATATTAATAAATTATAATCCATTAAATTTAAATGTTAATTATAACTTGGGATTAAATTGGGAAGGGCTTTCTTATATTTAACCCTTTTCTAAATACAACAAATCTGCAGCAGGCGACTCTTAAAATGTCTACAAAGTATGTAAAATCTCCATGAATTAAAGTTCAATTATGGAATAGAGTTATGGCAAAAGAAGACATTTTTCATGATAAGCAATTTCTTCTCTTGTCACAATATTTTCTAAAGTCATACGATATGTATTTGATTTAATTAATCACTTATTCTAAGCCATAGAATTTCGAAGAAATTAGGGAACTGTCTCACAATTTTCGTTTACCAATCAAATATATCAAAAGGACTAAGTTTTCGAGTAAAAGTTGACTGTATTTGCTTTTAACTCTTTGAGCGCTCTACCTTTGAAATTAGTTTGTATTTTATAACAAGGTGCATGTACATGAAGATGAGAGTAGATGGGGCGAATGGGCTCAAGCATGGCAAATACCCAGACTTGGCTGATACCTGTAGAGACAGAGGCTGGGAGACATGGGTCCTCCCATTAGAGGTTGGGTCTAGATGATTCCCATTACAGTCGGTGTGGAGCATGGTGGGGGCAGTGGCAAGCAATGGAAGGGTCAACGCGCTTGGTAAATTGATTAGATTAATTGAGAGGGGCGTAACGTCGTTTACAGCAATTTTTCAGTCATATCACGGCGGCCAATTTACCTATTCATGTGTTTCCTAGCTTTCTCACATCCGCGTGGCTAACGACTGAGCTACCGGAGCTATGCCCGGGCTTGGTAAATCTGCAGAGAGCAGTTCTAGTTGACATTGGCTGCGATACAGGGAACAAACGTATCAGCCAACGCAGACGAGATAGTGACTGATCAACACGATCTGCCCGCCATCTAGCGGGTGTTCCGAGATAGGCGGCGAAACACCCAGTGACAGAAGGAAACTCGATCGACGACATCTGCTTTCAGTAGTGTAACTATAGCTTCACAAGAAAAGTGTATGTTTACGTAAGAAACTATGTCCATCTTGTTGGTCAAGATTAAATTCCAAAAAGGCTCCCATTCAAGCACGCTTATTCCATTAAACATGTTTAAACATGCATATAGCCTGTACATTTACTTTCACATTTTAAATCTAGAAGGCTAGACACGCAAAACCATTATAAATCAAAGAACTGAAGGTACTGGTAACGAATGATTTTTTAACTTGTTTGGATAGTGATGTCATATGATTATTGGCTTCAAAATTACTTTTATTTGAGCTATTATTTATATGTTATCAGAAACAATTATGGACAAAATTTAATACTGGACCTGTAATCACCAAACATTCTATTTCAGTGTTTTGGCTAATTACAAATCTAAATATTTAGTTCAATCCTTAGATTATCGGTGATTCCGATTTAATTTCATTCATTTATGTTTCTATAAACTGCAAGGTACATGTAAAAATACTAGATTTACATTGTGTTCGTTTTTACATATCTTTATTTAATGGTTCTCAATTTAATTTCATGTATGTTGAGGTATATAAACATATAAGCAATTATAATTTACATCATTTCAATATGATTCCATTAAAATAAACCCTGGAACACAAGAAAGGTAATAAATAGTCGAAAACATAACAAATAAATAGTTCAACAATAAACTGTCAAAAACATAAAATGAATATAAATACAGGCAATAAACACATATATGAGCCGTCCCACGAGATAACCAACAGTGTGGTCTCTGCGTAAAGTATCGACCCGGATCAGCCTAATCATGTAGCGCAGGCTCACCCGGACAGACACTTTTTGCCTCCTGTTGATTTTCTGTTCCAGGAATCATTACTTTTGGTCGATACATTACGCAGAGTCCACAATGTTGGTTTTCTCGTGGGACGGCTTATTCTCTTTTTGTTTATTTATTTAAAAGTTGAATTTCTAGTATACATGGGTTGCCTTAACCCTTTCCCACTTGCAGACGATTTTAAAAGATTCAGCAGCAGACGACAGACGACTTTTTGAAAACATTGAGACAAAAGGAATAAATTCTCATAGTGAGCAATTTCTCCCTTATAGCACAGTGTATTTAACTCTATTCAATACTTAAATTTCATTTATGTGTTTTTTCGACATTGATGCCAAGATGTTTTCAAAGCGATCTGCTTCATATTTGTTGTATGTGGAAAAGGATTATAAGTTTTAGTAATTTTCTGCAACTGTCTTTTTTTCTCGAACGTAGAGAGCAATAACTTCTTTTCCAACAATATTTTCAACATTAATTAGCTATATAAATGATAAATGATAAAGTTAAATGAGTTTCACGCTATAAACTAGCAGAATAACTCGTTATACTGGCACAATAAATATGCTGTTTTAACTGATTAACCCTTTCCCTCAAACATCAAATCTGTTGCAGACGAATTTGAAAACAATCAGGCACCAATAGGGAAACTCTCTTAAAAGGAAAGAACAATTATTGAATAAACATTGTGAGCAATTTCTACTTTTGGCACAATGTTTTCAAAAGTTGTCTGCTGCGAATGCGTCAGAATGTGTCTTAAACACTAAAAACATTTTAAAATACATGTACAAAAATAAAACATCAAAGTATTAATTCTAATTAATTGGTGTTTTACGGCATTTTCAACAATGTTATTACAGTTATACTGGTCCTTTAATCCTGACACGAGCCAATCACTCACAATCCTGAGCGCCAATGAGGGCAGCAATAATGATCAACTTTAAAGTTTCTGGTAAGAACCCGCGACCTCATGCGTTCGAGGCGGACGATCTACCACTACACCACCGAGGCGGTTGCACGGTTTTGCAAACAGAATAGGTAACATTGTTCATATCTCTAGATAAGGGGCGTTTTGCATGTTCTAAACTCCTTATTTAACTCTCTAACCCTATGTTGTGGGTTCTCAAAAGAATTGTCTCAGTGAGACGATTCCTTTGAGTACCCACAACATAGGGTTTGCTTTAATAATAAGAGAGAAATTGTGGGGGAAAGAACTGAATACCCCTTCTTATCGTAGAGATAATTCAGTCACGTGATCCTTTTTTAACCAATAAAATTCAACGATTCAAAGGGCATTCGAACCAACTGCAATTATCATTAGATAAAAGCCGCCCAGAACAGGTGAATGTTTTGAGGACGGAGTGTATCTAGCATTATGAAATAGTAATGTTGTGTTAAACTTATGCATACAATAATTTATTTCGAGTTCAATTCAGAAAGTCGAGTCCATTTGCTCTGTCGACAAATAACAGAAAGGAATCCACACATTAACTCTCGCCACCTGCTTAAACATCCTTCCAGTGTGTCTAGGACCGTGACTATTGAAAGGTCTAGTGATCGCGAAATCGTTTTTATTGTTTCCTTGATAACTATCTGAACTTCAATAAAAAGTAATGAAGTGTTGTATGTGGGATAGGGATAAACATAATCAGTGAAGTATCTACCTGGAAAAACTTCCATAATCTGTAAGATGTAGTACTTTTCATAATGAGCAATTTCTCTTTTTTTGTCACTATGTTTTTAACTTCATTCAATAACTATGAGCTTTAATTGATAGAGATTCATAGTAGTCTGCTACCGATAAGTTTCGTCAATTTACCGTACATACTTAAATGTTCATGAGCAGGTGATCTTTCATCTTTTGTGTCAAATGAAGTCGAATTAAACAGTCAAAACTCGGCGGTTCTATACAACAGGACCTCTCTGTTATTTATATGGATAATCTCTCCTGCTTTATACCTTGACCGATGTCTTAGGCGAAAATTTAGTGGGCTGGCGGACAGGTCAATCTGAGACGACATGTACGGAGCAGTCATCATATCTATATACGAGCGAGTAAAGTTTATATCTGGTTTAAATTATATTGGAGAAACACATAATCAGTATAGTAGATACCCAGAAAAACTCGTTTTACTGCCACCTTCTATAATCTCATTTCCAGCGATCCACGACACTGACGTCGTAACCTTCTGACCAGGTTTGAGTCTCAGCACTGCAACAGCCGTTCCCTGTCCACCGGTCGTTTCGTCCGGTCCCATTTTATCACTAAGGGCTTTTATCACGTTGACGAAATGACTGTACGGTCCGCCGGACGACGTCTTCTGTATGCTAACCTCGACGTATGTCCCCCTACTAGCCACGACTTGTATGTTGAACACGTATGTTCCAAGGAACGGTGCAGTGAACTCGCCCGTGTTTCCATCGTAATGGTTCCCAAAGTTTGTTACTACATGGTCGAATTTTAGAACGTCAAGGCGATTGGCCGACAGAGGTTGTTTTCTCACCACTTGAAAGGCTGAATGCCTATGTTGTCGAGGACCTTTAAACAATAAAAGAAAACAAAATGTGAACAGATATCCCCATCCCTTATTGACGCCGCGTGGATAGGTTTTAGTTTTGTACCATGGGGTGATGTAATCGAAAAGGGAGCAACCAACATTAATATTGTTAAGAGAAGCTATGTAATATTTTTGAAAAAAACAACCTTTATGAATGAATAAACTGTATAAAATGATTTAAGAAACAGCAAGATACAAAATACGTTTGTCTTCTACCGTTATTACAAAACTTTAGACACATGTAATGGGTATTTAATAACTTTCCCCTAACTTCCTAGGCTACGGTTTTTTTATAGTTTCGTTTACATATTACAGTATAATCCTAGAAACTGTAAAAACAACGTTAACCCAACTATGCAATAGGCATGGCCGTAACGTAACCTTTCTATTATTTGTAAATGCAGCATGTCATCGCTTGGCGATTTTTGTCATTCTTTTTTAATAGACGACAAGGTGTCATCGGTAGAGTAATTAAGTTGTCTCTGATTCCTTCCGTTATGAATACTTCGCTGTTTTCACGATTTCATCCGATTCTAAAATTCATTGGATTCGTACCCGGTTTTTCACGTTTTGTTCGAGATGAACGATTCGTAGCAACTGGTTTTAACTCTTTGCTCTTGGGGGAACTGACTTGACCATTTTCTTTTGTTTATTTTTCAGTTTTCTACTGGCATGTTCAGAGCGAGTAAAGTGACATAACAAATTAACAAAACAGACTTAATGAATCTTGCTATATGTTGACTATACATGTGAACTTTCATAATGCTCAATCATGATCATAAATATCTTTCTTCCTTTTTTAATAGCTTCGTATTTTTTGTTTATATACTCCCGATTTTGCTATCATACTTCTGCTAAACTGGTAGAAGAATAGACTTCCCCCTCTCCTTCTAAAGCTTTTGTCATAACTAGAGGCAATAAGCCTTAATATATGTTAATATTTAAGCACCTATGTTTTGTTTCATCTAATGATATAGTTAGAGGATTTAAAACTTCAGCTTGTATGACCCATTAGAATTGCAGTGAATATTAAGCAAACCGTAAACCAAATGGTTTCAGGACTAAACGTGTCATTTCACGACTAAACTTCACATGCTGAATATCACGTAGATCGTAGCATATAAACCGTTTAATCCCTACGTCAATATTGACCCTTTCTGCTTTTGGTAACCTTTTTATATAGGCTATGGTAGCCTGGGTGAAATATAGGAACATCTTGGCCTTCTTGTTTGAAATAAAGATACATTTGGCCTTCTTGTTTGAAATAAAGGTACATTTGGCCTTCTTGTTTGAAATAAAGGTACATTTGGCCTTCTTGCTCGAAATATTTACATCCTGTCTGCTTGCACAGGTTATTTAAATGTACTGATCTGCCTCTGCTGCCTTTATGTCGTGCTTCAAAATCATGCGCAACGTCTTTGATGCTTTGCATCACAATTTTTCTTTTCTTGTACAGACATTGTGAAGCATCTGAAACAGACGACTTGTGTGTGATAACATTGTGGGAAAATTAGACGGACCAGATGTTACGGCTGATCAGAACCTAAAGTTTTCAAATATGCTAACTTGTACCTTTTCGGTAAGTTAACCCCATTGAAAATTGGCGTTATGGCATGAAGCCAGTTGGGATTCAAACGAATAAATAAACTTCGTACATACAGTGTTCTCGCGAAAACTCGAACTCGAAAGGGAACATTAAATCACTTCGGGTTATCGACGTGTTCGAGTGATCTCTTCGAGTTATTCTTAATGCATTTGTGTACTGTCAGCCTTGTAATCCATTTATTCTTAAGTGTGTATTACGAAAAGTAAGCCAGAGGTAAATTCATATGAAAAAAACCAGCACAGCAGCAGTTCTACGCTATTTTCAAACGACAGATCGGTTCCAAGTTAAACAAGTTGTTCAATATTTAAGTCGTTGGTATCACCCGATCGTTTGATCGGGTTTAATGCCGTTTTCAACAATATTTCAGTCATATCACGGCAGCCAGTTCACTAACCTATGTGTTCCCCGGCGTTATTGAGTTTTTTTAGTGTCAGGTGGTAGGGGCTCTTTTTTGAGATTATAACTGTTCTACAAATGTTATATGGCTTCTACACGACATGGTTGCGACTGACAGAGAAGATGCTGAAGATGCGCATATTGATCTCGATCTTCGCTGTGCACGCAGTCAAAAAGAGGTCGGATTTCATGTGGAATAGCTGAAATAGTAAACATTTAAACACTTAATATCTTACCTCGTCGGCCATATACCGTGCCTGCAAAGGCTTCGCTGGGTAAACATAGTGACACAAAGGCCGCCACAGTCATGACGGTTATCCAACAATAAGATTGGCACATTGTTGTCTTTGCTTGAATTTATAGAATGACACTAAATATTTATCGTAGCGAGAATATAATGAATTGACGTCAACTGTATAGCAATACTAGTAGTACTAGTAAGATCTGTGGTGATAGTTGTTGTTGTAGAAGTAGAAGTAGTTGTAACAGTTTGTCGTTACTATTATTGTTCTTGTAGTAGATGAAAACTTAGTTGTAACGAAGTAGTAGTAGTAGTAGTAGTAGTAGAGATATATAATGATGTAGTAGATACCGGCTGTAACAGTAGTGATAGTAGTAGTTGTTTTCCTTGTTGTTCGAATAAAAGTTATGACGTTTTAATTCCGCTGATGAACTTTGTCTCTCTATTTATTTGTTATTACGCAATAGCAACTTGAAAAATCATTCGAAATACCTTCTGCTACGTTATAAGCTTTTCTTAAAAAAACGAAATCTCTAAATGAAAATGGCAGCGTATTTTCATTAAAATATAAACGGTGAAATCAAAATGATAGTTCGTCCTCTTTACAACACAACCTGTTGATTGAAAGTTTATTTTTACACTTCAATAATGCTTTTCAATCTCGCATCTTTATACTACAGTCAAATATGTAATCGTTCTCACGTAGTGACGTAGTAATACGAGTAATTCACATTACAACCTTCATCACGTGTATAAATTATGCAGACTCATTTAACTCATCCGAAGCTGACTACTTTCCAACACAGTGTCGAACACAATGTCCAATTTCTCATTTATGCATTTCTTTTTAATCTTTTCAATAAAAACACTTTCATTTATAGAGAGATTTCTACCATAGTTTAATCTAGATTATTCACCGAAGTCGTCTGCTGCAGATTTGTTTTATTATGTAAAAAAGGGTTCACAAACAAACATGAGTCAACATTCTATTAAGGCGAAACTACGAGGTAACTGGCATGAACACACCCTTCTCACATACAAACGCTTTCTGACGACGTTTGAAAACATTGTGACAGAAGGATTAATTGATCTTAATGTTTTCAATTATATTTGAGCCGTGTTCCCCGAGAAAACGAGGGATTGAATTACATCTGTTTTCCCTAACCCTTTCTCCCATACAACAAATCTTCAGCAGACGACTTGGATATAGTCTGTTTAAAAATATGTTTAACCTTTATGAATGAAAGTTTTATCATTGCATAGAGTTGAACATAATGAGCAATTTCTCATTGTGCCACAGTGTCACAGTATTCTGAAAACTCGTCTTCTACAGATGCGTTAGAAAGCGTCAGTATTTGGGAAAAGGTTATTCGAGATTCATTAGTCGCCGGGCAGAAGCCCGCGACTTCTATTTTTAATAGGTTTTCTGAAATCACATGGGAGGGGGGATTATTATTAGAAAGAAACACATTTAGATGTCTTGAACATATCACAATTGTGTTTGTTTTAAAACACTAAGTAATGACACATCTAAAATTAAATAAATATTCCGATGTTTTAGGTATTTTCAGTTTCTTTATTTTGACTCGCATTTATGTTTTTTTGTTTTATTTACGAAGACAAAACAGTCCCTATTAGCTAGACTGGTATACTTTATTTTACACTACTACATGTAATCAAAAGTCGATAACTACAAACCTTTACGTCGCAGTCTAATTTGTTTACTTACGCGCACCTGCGTGACTCGCGAATACCAACTGCGTAGATCAATCTCCTTTGCAGAGAGCCGCTCTTTACACTCACTTACAAATAGTAAATTATAGGTGATTTAAAAATGTTTATTTGGTTCGAAACAAATGAAGAAAAGAACAAACCGAGATAAAACTGGTTTTAATGGAAAAATGACTTTGAACGAACACTCTCTGACTATAAAGACAGTTTCAAGAACGACACCTCTGCGAATAAGAAAGGATCGGGTCTTTCGTACAACATTATTTCGTCCTTGACAATTTTAAATGTGTCATTTAATTCCCTAAACACAAGGGCGCTCATCATAATATAATTTTAAAACATGAGTCGTTTGTTGTTTTCATTATAAGTTTAATGTTCGAAATTAAGTTAAAATTATACAACAATTTCAATGAGATTTAACTGTTTAGTTATTATTATATTTCGAAGGTGGTCTAATTTATAAATATTGGACTACATTTCAACATTTGTTAAAGTATGATATAATTAGGATGCTAAGCTAATATCATTTTGAGAAAAAGAGAAAAAGAGAAAACTCATGTCTTCAGCGATTTAACCCTTATCTCATTGTTTTAAAAGTAGATTGCTGCAAAGGTTTCCACTGTTGACGTTAAAAGAGGAAAGGTAAAATGACGTGCTATTGCATGCAAATCATAAATTGTCTGTTTTGTGGTTTTATTGAAAAATAATAAAATTCAAATATTCTGACAAACATCTTGAAAAGTGTATGTTGAATTCACAAATCTTATAATTATTCCTTAATGAAAGCACTGTATACATACTAAGACTAATGATTGGCAAGATTACTCATTTCCATTACTGTTTATGATCAATAATTAGTTGTGTGTATGGTCAACCTACTTTGGAATGGAGATTGATCATAAACAATGAAAGGCTTCAATTATCATTCACCTAGTTGACAAAACAATGCAAGTTATGATACATTTTCACTTGACCCCCACCCCTGATGTTCCAATATGCCCCTCAGTTGATAACTGTTTATTCAACTACTATAATGTTAGTGTTATGCATAACTGCACTATGGATATCCGGCGACATTGATGCGTTGCATCAACTTTCTCTTGTATACCCATAGTAATCCCTACCATGATCAATACCTGATCTACTCTTGCGAAATTCACCATCATTTGTAATAACGAGAAGTCAACGATCGGTTTATTTTGTAATTGTGTAATGTTGTGACTGTTTAACTTTACTAATACATATTTTATCTGATGCAAGTCACTGGTAACAGTATCGTATCACCTATATTTAAAGGGACTAAATCCCATATGAGAAAAAAGCGAAAAAAAAAGAAAATTGTTAAAAAGTGCTATTACCTTGATGTTTTTGCATGTACGGCATTGAAATTTGCTGACTGATGTACTACAATATATGCACACTAATATATCTATAGGTGCTACCTATTTACGAAAAAACGCAAGATAATTATAAACAAAAATTAAAGAGCATACTTTGGCCATAAAAAAGGATTTATAAGTAATTGACTAGACAATAATAATGTTAATGTCATGTTTTGTGCATTATCAAAAAATATTTGGAATTCGTATTGCTGTCGTCTATTATTACGAACAGAAAATAATAAAGTAAAGACTTTCAGAACATCAAGGAATACATTTATAATGAACGAGGTTAAAACATGATGGCCAAGATGATCCTTAATAGATCACCTGCATTATGGTAAAGAAGCAAAAAGATCAGCTCTTTGCTGATGTCACCTGGCAACTGCCTTTTTCAACCAGTCAATATGACTGGAACAAATGATGTAAGGGGTCACATTTCTGCTAAACCCTTTCCCTATTAGAGACGGTTTCTGAGGCCTTTGCAACAGACGATTTAGGGAAAGATTGTCGCTAAAAGAACAATGGCTCCTTATGAGAAAGTTATCCTTTTGCCACAATGTTTGATAAATAGCTCATGTATAGGAATTTGGGGTATTTCATGTTGATACCACTTTTTTGCGGGAAACGACGTCGCTCCATTGACGTTACGCCAAGATGAAGTGTTACGGAAATGACGTCACGTCCTTCTTTGGATACGATACAGTCAACATTTAGGTTCAGGGGTAGAAGTCTAATGCTGTCGTTTTTTTGACGAACGGGAAAACATATTTCTTACAGAGTTCCATTTATTTTTAATGTTAATTCCCCAAAACACAGCACTTTAATAAATATCGATTTAAAAAAAAAAAATATTAAAAAGACGACAATAATTTAAAAAATCCGTGTTTTTTCGTGTCATTTTATACATACCCAAATTATCGATTTAAAAAAATATATTAAAAAGACGACAATAATTTTTTTTCAATCCGTGTTTCTCGGCTCATTTTATACATACCCAAAATGGCGGCCCCCATGGATTTGGCCAGTTTCATTTCAGAAAGCTTCATGGGTTATTGAAAAAAAAAAAAAAAAAAAAAAATCTCACACCTGTTAACTATAAGCGAAAAAACCCATTCATGGGGTTTTTTCGTATTAATATTTCGGAGATTTTTCGTTATTTTGCATTGTAAAATCTACTGGGTTAGTAACCCAGTAAATCTAAAAATATCGCTGTTTATCACGTGATCACTACAACCGATTTGAAAATCTCTTAGCAGAGTTGTCGTTCCTTACACACACGCACATATGAATGTTATGAGTCGATAGTGTTAGAGAATGCCGAATTGAATCCACAAATTCAAATGAGCAAGAGGAAATTCCACGGTATTTTTAAACTGGAAAACACGGAGCGGACGTTTTTTAAACTGCTTATTTCCTATGAAATAATGAAAAACAAGACTTGTACGACCTTCTACAACATTCCGTTACATATATATCAACGTATTTTGGATTAATTAGAATAAGTATAAAATATAACGATTTTGGACCATTATGGTGTTCAGTCCCTTTAAAGATTTAAGTGAATTTTTTTTCACTATTTACTATTACATCAACAGGACATATTTCCTTCTTTTTGACGGCTATCTTTTCAAAGTGTCGCAAACAACGGATGATGGTGAAAACGTCGAAAGACTAAAACGTCGAATTAAAAAACCAAAATGAAACGGGAGTGAAATCGTCGAAAAGGGAAATATATAACCTAAATATAATTGTATAAAAAGTTTTATATGTTCTACCATAATAAAGCGAGGGCATAATGAAATCGTTTGTTGCAGCTTTTAAAAAATAAATTGTTGTTGTTGTTCGGTGACGTTGTTTACCCTCGCGCTCGGCATCAATTTAAAAAAATTGTTGTACAAATTATGAAATTTATACGTGTTATTAGTTGTTCTTAAATGTTGTCGTCTCTATTATTTAATGTTGTCTTGTTTGTTGCAGCTGGGACTACGCGTATTAGCTTCGAAAGTAAATGATACGTAACATCCCGTAACCACCTATATAACTATATACACTTTTAAACATTCTTATTACTTATATATTGTGTTGTATTTTTAAACAAAGACATTTAAAAGCTATACTAGTTAAACTTTAAAATAACTATTCTATATATCATAACCTGTTGCATTAGTCTTTGAAAACATCTCGGCAACAATGTGGAAAAACTCTATAAATGAACATACGGTTATTGAATATAGTTGAACACATTGTAGAAAAGGAGACATGGCTAGTCTATTGCAGATGCTACAAAAAGCGTATGCACGTAGGAAAGGGTTTTAATCCAAATAAAGGAGGGAAAGAAAGATTATATTCATGACATTATACAATTTCTACCATGATTGTCACCTTCTTAACGCCCAAAGATTGAATTTATTGAGACATATTAAATTTACAATTCCTTCCTTCAGATTCGATGGACTTAAAACAGTTGGAACATGCATACGTATTTTGATGTATCTATCATAGACGACATTTGAAATCACGGTGGCAAAAGCAGGAAATGCTAATAATACTGTCATGTCTAGAAATATTTTTGACCATTTTTTTGCGTCTATATTTTCAAACTTGTCTGGTGCAGATGTGTCGTATGCTGGAAAGGGTTAATGGTTAACGCGATCAAACACGTGGTTGACTCCTACGCTAAGACCCCAATGGGCGTGTTATTAACTCTTTCCCTTATACAACAAATCCACAGCAGACGATTTTCAAGACATCAATGCAAAATTATTGAAAATCTGTGTTAAGTATGAAGATATAATAGAACGTGTCAATGGGAAAATGTACAAGATGACTTTTGTGAAGAGTAAAGATTCAGATCCAAACCAACACTGCTAAGAAATGCAAACCGTGATGCTCATCATGAGCAATTTCTCCTTTTTCCTCACTGTTTTCAAAAGTCGTTTGCTGCGGCTGCGTCAAAATATGTCAGCATGTCGGAAAGTGTTCACGTAGTGATTTTTCATAAAAAAAGCCGACAAAAAAACGCGACAACCTCGTTGACCTATATTTTAAAAATGTACAAGAGCCCCGTCTCTGGGAGAGGGGGGGGGGGGGGGGGGGCGGTGAAGTTTTTTTGTTTGGGGGGGGGGGGGGGGGGTTGGTCGGTATCTGCGTACACTGTACACTAAGGTGAGTGTGTTCAACGACCACGATCTTACACTTCACAAAACCGAAGCAGAACAGAATCCGAACAGAAGCAAGACTAAGATGAGCACTTGCTTCCCAAACAGCCTCATCCGATTCTTGGGTTAGGGTTAGTTCCTTGAGAAAACCAGTAGTATGGGCTCTGATGCGTAATGTATCAACCAAGATCAAACTGCGCACTCCGCGCAGGCTAATCCGAGACAACACATTCCGTCTCAGGAGAAAAGATGTATAGAGTAACGATTCCTGAAACAGAAAATCCACAGGAGGCGAAACTTGTCTGTCCGGGAAAGCCTGTTCGGCATGCTTAGGCTTATCAATACTATACGTGGAACCTACAATGTTGGTTTTCTTGTGGGACGGCTCATGTCTAAAAGTAACCAGTTGCCAATGCTGTATGCCATGAAGTTATATCACTTTGTTTTCTGGCAGAGTTACCAGTGCTACTGGTAAATTGATCCTGACACCAGCGAGCCACTCGTAATGTAGACCCAACAATCCCTGAGCGCCAAGGAGGGATAGCCATTCCTTCCATGGTATGACCTGACCGAGGATCGAATCCGCGATCTCTCTGAAATGAATTCGACGCTCTACCACAACAACACCGACGCCGTGTTCATGACACATCAAACTAATGGCGTTACAGTTCTAGCCTTTTGTTAAGCGACGCGTCTAGAACTAATGGCGCTAGAGTTCTAGCCCTTTGTTAAGCGACGCATCTTGAACTAATTGGGCTATAATTCTAGCCTTTTGTTAAGCGACGCGTCTATAACTAATTGGGATACAGTTCTAGCCTTTTGTCAAGTGACGCTTCTAGACCTAATGGGGCTACAGTTCTAGCCTTTTGTCAAGCGTCGCGTCTAGAACCAATTGCGCTAAAGTTCTAGCCTTTTGTCAAATGACACGTCTAGAACAAATGGCGCGACAGTTCTAGCCTTTTGTCAATTGACACGTCTAGAAATAATGGCGCTACAGTTCTAGCCTTTTTGTTAAGCGACGCGTCTAGAACTTATGGCGCTACAGTTCTAGTCTTTTATCAAGTGACACGTCTATAACTAATGGCGCTACAGTTCTAGCCTTTTGTCAAGTGACACGTCAAGAACTAATGGCGCTACACTTCTAGCCTTTTTCAAGTGAAATGTCTAGAACTAATGGCGCTACAGTTCTAGCCTTTTTTCAAGTGACACGTCTAGAACTAATGGCGCTATATTTTTAGCCTTTTTTTTCAAGTGACACGTCTAAAACTAATGGCGCTACAGTTCTAGCCTTTTGTCAAGTGACGCGTCTAGAACTAATGGCGCTACAGCTCTAACCTTTTGTCAAGCGACGCGTCTAGAACTAATGGGGCTACAGTTATATAATTTTGTCAAATGACGCGTCTATAACTAATGGGGCTAGAGTTCTAGCCTTTTGTTAGGCGACGCGTCTAGAACTAATGGCGCTAAAGTTCTAGCCTTTTGTCAAGCGACGCGTCTAGAACTGATGGCGCTACAGTTCTAACCATTTGTTAGCGACGCGTCTAGAACTAATGGCGCTAAAGTTCTCGCCTTTTGTTAAGCGACGCTTCTAGAACTAATGGCGCAACCGTTCTAGCCTTTTGTTAAGCGACGCGTCTAGAACTAATGGCGCTGCAGTTCTAGCCTTTTGTTAAGCGACGCGTATAGAACTAATGGCGCTACAGCTCTAACCTTTTGTTAAGCGACGCGTCTAGAACTAAATTACATGTAGACGGACAGGGAAGCTTATTTAGAGACTATGCTGATTCACAGTATCGTCTGAGTCTTCACTTCACGTAGCTGCATCAAGAGCCCTGGTCGCTAGACGCGGCTCATATATATAAACAGACCCGGCGCAATCCTAAATAAGAAATATCGTAGTTTATTTATATAGCGACATTTCCTGAAAGTATTCCGGAAGTAATAATTTAAATACACGCAAGTTAAGTAAGGATCCTTACTAACTATAATGCAAACGCCAACAAAGGAGGAACAGTGGCTTTTCATAAAATATTGTGAAAAAGCCGACG
>JASEVX010000002.1:68022660-68292660 GCA_031761405.1 Serripes groenlandicus
GAAATTATATAACAATTTCACTGAAATTTAACTGTTTAGCTGATATTATATTTCGAGGTTGGTCTAATTTATAAATATTGGAATACATTTTAACATTTGTCAAAGTATGATATAATTAGGATGCCAAGCTAATATCATTTTGAGAAAAAGAGAAGACTCATGTCTTCAGCGATTTAACCCTTTTCTCATTGTTTTAAAAGTAGATTGCTGCCAAGGTGTCCAATGTTGACTTTAATAGGGTAAAGGTACAATGACGTGCTATTGCATGCACATCCTAAATTGTCTGTTTTGTGGTTTTATTGATAAATACTAAAATTCAAATGTTCTGACGAACATCTTGAAAAGTGTATGTGGAATTCACAAATCTTATAATTATTCCTTAATGAAGCACTGTATACATATTAAGACTAATGATTGGCAAGATTACTCATTTCCATTACTGTTTATGATCAATAATTAGTTGGTTGTGTGTATGGTCAACCTACCTTAGAATGGAGATCGACCATAAACAATGAATGGCTTCAATTATATTCCATTGAAGGATATTCACTTCGTTGACAAAAAAATACAAGTTATGATACATTTTCACATGACCCCACCCCTTATGTACCAATATGCCCCTCAGTTGATAACTGTTTTTTCAACTACTATAATGTTAGTGTTATGCAACACTGCAGTGCGGATTTCCGGCGACATTGATGCGTTGCATCAACTTTCTCTTGTTATTATGTATGTAGACGCTTCCAGCAAGTTTGATTAATCCTTTCCCAAATACAGACACTTTCTGACAACTGACGACTTTTAAAAACACGTTTTCAACTCAACTCAATTATTAAGGTTTCATTTATACAGAATATTCACATTTTTGACGGAATGTTTTCAAATACATCTGCTGCAGACCTTCTGTACGTTGGAACTGCACCAAAGGCAGCGATGGTCTAAATCTGTGATGTGGCCAATGACATGATGTTCCATCCATATTTGTATTGGTAATACGTCTTTATATATCTATATAAATGCGTCAAGTTTTTCTTGTACTTTCAGTTATTTCAGTTTTTCAATACATTAAAATAATGTTTGAATAGCAATATGGACTGTCACCTCGATCGAACAACGTAGGGTCACATGTTGGTCACATGTTGGTCACATATTTGTCGGGGCTTTTCCCTTGCCTCGCAGCTAAGGCTTGACGTGGTTGATATTTTAGTAATCGTTGAGTATTGAGTGCATTATAAACATTAACAAAAAAGGACAGTTCAATCAGTACTATCACTATGGCTCATAGGTATAATAATAAAACCATTAAGATCCTTTGACATACAGGACGCTTTCTGACGCCACAGTCGTAACAACTTTTGAAAGCATTTCGACAAAAGGAGAAATTGCCCACGATGAGCAAGTTTCAAAATTTTGCCACAATGATTTCAACTCTTTTTTAGAGATTTTTCCATTGTTTTGACTAGATGTTTTCAAAATCATCTGCTTGAGATTTGGTGTATGGGGGAAAGAGTTAAAACTTCACTTAAAATTCAAGGAACGTATTTCGTGTTTGATTCAATCTGTATACGTTTAAGATCGACTAGCCGACAATCTACAGCCGCTAACCTTTCGCACTTTGATTGGCTCATATGTATACTAACATCAAGATTACGTTTGTACATCCTATATTTAAAAGTCATTAAACGAATTTCGTGTTTGATTTAGTCATTGATGACCGATTGTACTTTCAAAATGTTCAATCCACAAACTTTTACCTTTTGTTCTTTGATTGGCTCATATGTGTAATAACGTCAATATTACGTTTGTATATCCTATATTTAAAAGTCATTAAACGTATTTCGAGTTTGATTTAATCATTGATGACCGACTGTACTTTTAAAATCGTCCAATATTTATTCAACATTATTTGATAATCTACCAACCAGTTTGAGAGGAGAAGAATTTTAAAGTACCTTAATTTTTATTGCCATGAAAACCAGAATTATGCATAGATCCAAATTCACCAAATAGTTACATGTGATAATATGTTGACGGACGGCAGACGGCCGATCATAAAAACTCACCTTGAGCACTTCGTTCTCAGGTAAGCTTTACAAGTAAGACGAAAAAAGAACGTTTGTTTACCACAGCACTTGGGTAATAGCCTACACAGCAGTTTATTAACACATATATACAATGTTCCTCTGGATTTTTCGCTTTCTACGACCTTCTGAAAAAGAATGTGGTCTACTACCGTCTACCGGGGTCAGAAATATACCATATTACCTATGATATCTGACGCATTGGTAGCTTTATGAAACACCGACTGTGGAAGAAGTAGAAATGAAAACAATTTCTCCTTTTTCTACAATTTTGTTAGCACTTTAGTAAGTAAGTAAGTAAGTAAATTGTTTATTATTGTGACATGTGTTACAAAGCATTTATAGTTTACAGTTATTCTTTAACAATTATTATTAACACCCGGCCCCACTTTATCAAATTAAAATTGCACGTTTTCTAATGACTACAATGTTCATGTTAGGTGTTTTCAATGAAGACTGTTATATAAATCAAAGTCAATAATGTATTATCGGGGAACAAATAGAGAAATAGTAAACATTTGACAAGTACTCGTGTTCTTTTTCTCATTTTGTTAGGTTCAAGTAGACATTCACGCCAAGTTGCAAACCTTCCTACTTCCCCCTACCATCCCACTGTTTATAATGTGTATTCACGTTTTTATAATGTTTATTCACGTTATATATTCACGTTTTTATAATGCAGTAATCAACGTGAATATTATCTCTACAGGGAGAGACACATGTCACTGCTACAGGTCATAGGGAAGCCTTTCGGATCGTTGCGCCGGTCAATTTAAAGATAAATACATAAGTTTTCTCCCATTAGACAATGGTTTTGTTGAAAGTTGGAAGTGTTTTTAATAAAGTTGAATACCCTCTGAATGGTTTGTAACCACTGAAAACAGTGTTTGCTTTATAATAACTATATAAACAGCTTAAGATCCATTTTCGGAACAACATGTATTTTCTGAAATTGAAAGTAAAATTCACTGCAGGTAGGAAAGAAGGTCAACATGTGCGTTTTGATGGTGCTTTGTTTTGAAAGTTTTAGAAAAAGAACTTTAACTGAATATAGGTTATTTAGATTGTTGGGAAAAAGCCACAGCCCAAAACGCTATATTTAGTTTAAACATATTTTATTGCCATATACTACAGGCTCTAGGGGGAAGTTCGTGGCCATCTCATAATTACTCTGTCAACCGTGATTTTATTGATGTTCATATCAATACTATCCAGAAAAGTTTGGGTGACAAGCCCAAAAATGGTTAACTTTTTCTACACAGGGCATTTTTCAAAATGGACGCCAATAATCTGTTTTTTTACAATAACCCAATTTCTGAGGCACCTAGAAAGCCTGATTTGGGTGTCAAAACATATGTTTTCATGGTCAATGAAGCTCATGAGACCAATAACCATGACATTGGATGTTTTGGTAAGAGCATCCATCTTGATTTTCAAAATGGCTGCCAATAATCTTATATTTTATACCATATATCAGTTTCTGAGGCACCTAGATACATGATTTTAGTATTTTTACCTATGTTTTCAGGGTAAATTAACCTAATAATATCACAAAATATGATACATTTGTTTTTAATACATGTGTTTGTTATACTCGTACGTACATGGATGTGCAAGTAGGAATAAGATGAGTAGTTTTGTTCAATGATTGAATGAATAAAGCAATCCCTTAACAAGCATAATTGAAGTATTTGAAGAATGCAGTGACCATGCATACAGAACCAGTAATAGAATAATGTATGAACTCAGTTGTAGGGATTTCTACAGTCATTCATCCTCTGGCACTTGCAGAACACACAGCATTTTACCAAAGCTTCACGACAAGGGCATGTTATGCGAGCACATTTGCCATACTGACACACCACACTCCACCGTGGCTGCAGAGTCTTCCATGATGTAGATGGTAACATATCGCCATTCTCAAGTGTAAAACCATACTGTAGTGGATTAAGGTCTTCTGTAGCAATGTTCAATTGCTTATCCAAGACGTGTTCTGTTATGTATGTATTGTAGAATGCACGGTATATGTAAAGTTCAAGGCCTTGACTTGTTGGTGGAAGATTATGATGAGAGCTTGATTTTAGGAAGTGAAATTGATGTGCTCTTAGTTCCGTGAAACTGCTGGACTTGTTCCAAGCGTCTACAACATTAACCAAGTACTGCTCTGCATGCTTTATCATTGTAGGAATTAGAGGAGCTGTTGCACCAAATCCTTGCAAGTATGTCACGGGTTCAGCCTTGAGGGCCGATTCCTTTGTTCCTATCTTACTAGTAATATCACAACCTGTGAGGCTATGTAGTGCTGGAAGGATCATCCACCTTAAGCAGCATTTTGTTTTTGCTTGATGGCCAAAATGTAGTCATGTCCTTAGGAAGGGGTGTTGTCAGTTCAACCGTACTCAGAACTACTGGAGTTTCACTGCATCTCCGCAATCTTTCAGTGTACTTTACTGATGGCTTGTCATTGTATATATCAAAGATATAATCACATCTGCCATAACAGTGGTACACATTATTCATCTCTGTAAACTTTGAAAGCAACACTTCCCGTTTTGTGCCTCTTCACATTTTGTATGAACGATTGGGTGGCGATGTATGCGCAATCCTTCCAGCATGTGCTTCATTGACCATGCAAACATATGTTTTGACACCAAAATCAGGTTTCTAGGTGCCTCAGAAATTGAGATATTATAAAAAATAAGATTATTGGCGGCCATTTTGAAAAATGCCCTGATTATTGGCAGCCATTTTGAAAATCAAGATGGATGCTCTTACCAAATCATCCAATGTCATGGTTATTGGTCTCATGAGCTTCATTTACCATGCAAACATATGTTTTGACACCAAAATCAGGTTTCTAGGTGCCTCAGAAATTGAGATATTATAAAAAATAAGATTATTGGCGGCCATTTTGAAAAATGCCCTGTGTAGAAAAAGTTAACCATTTTTGGGCTTGTCACCCAAACTTTTCTGGATAGTATTGATATGAACATCAATCAAATCACGGTTGACAGAGTAATTATGAGATGGCCACGAACTTCCCCCTAGAGCCAGTAGTAATATAAAAGTATTCAACATTATACATTGTACATATATATCATAAACTAGTATAGGCAAAAGGGTCTGGCCACAAGTTCTCACAACATTATATACGGCCATTCCCTTTCAACTATATTTTACATTCTTAAAGATGGCTTTGAAATATTGAAGTTAACATTATGACAGGTAATTATGAATGGTAACACATATGATTGATGAAACACACACACACACACACTCTCACACACATACATTCACACATGCATATATGTATACAAGCAAGTATTTTCTGATTGGTCACTGATGGTCGCGCGATCAGCCCTGAAGTGATAAATATGACAGAGATAGGGGAGAGAAACATATCTCTTTTTCAAAGTTATTTATTAGAAACTCCGAATCGTCTTGATTCATGAATGAAAATTTGAACACTTTCGAATAGGTTTATGTTTTCGTCATCTGAATATTGTTCTGAACCATATAAGACCTTTTTAACATTAAGTGGATGGAACATTCTTGTTTTTTGAAACAGTTTAGTTCGTTGTTGTACAAATCGATCGCATTTAAAAAAGTAATGTTCTGCATCTTCTACTCCGTGTGTGCAGATGCATGTAGGGCAATTTTCAATATGGTTAATGTAAAGGTCATTTTTTAAATTACTACAATTATTTCTTAGTCGTGTTTGCATTGCAGATGATGTTCGTTTACCGTACTTAAAGTATATAGGTACTACAATTCGTTGAAAATAAGTGCTCAAGAGATTTCGTTTATACATTGATAATGACGGTGCTTCCCTTAAAACAACTGGTAATTGATTCCATAATGTGACTGTTGATGGAACGAAGGAGTTTGCAAAGATTTCAGTTCGTCTAGATAGGATATCCAGATCTTGCGAGTTTCTAAGATTGTAAGACGTTCTGTTACTAACCGTATCGGGAAATATATCAAATAAATAGTTTGAGGTCATACCATGATTGATTTTGAATGCCAATATTAATTTTTGGTATTTTCGTCTGTCTGAAAGAGACAACCAGCCAATCTCTTTGTATTATTTTGATAGCGATATTGATCTAGTTGTGCCTGTAACTATTCTTGCCGCTTAGTTTTGAACTTTCTCTAAATTTTCTTTTTCGGAACAGGTACAATTGTCCCACACTACCGAAGCGTATTCTAAGATTGGACGAATAAATGAAGTATAAATTTGATTAAGAGAATCCCTACGTATTTGGAATTTAACCTTTCTCATCATGCCGAGAACTTAGGAGCAGATTTTATTATGTGTTCAATATGAGCATGCCATTTACCATTATTACTGATTGTAACGCCCAAGTGTTTGTGGATTTGAACAAATGATACAGGAATATTTTCAAAATACAGTGAAGGATAATGAACATTTTGGGTTGTAAATAATATTGCTTCCGTTTTCAAGGGATTAAATGTGACTAACCATTATTTTGACCAGGTAGATAACATAACTAAATTATGATTCATAATGCCTTCCAGATCTGAAATATTTGTAGCAGAGCTTGCTAAGGAGGTGTCATCTGCAAACAAACGAGCAAGACTTAGAAAATTGTCGGCTATATCATTTACGTAGATTAAAAAGAGTAATGGACCCAGAACAGACCCTTGTGGTACACCTGCATTTATTGACTTTGTATGGGAAGATGATGAGCCGACAAATACTGTTTGGCTCCTACCAGAAAGATAGTTATTGAACCAATTTAGGATTTTACCATTTATGCCGTGTTGTTGAAGTTTGTATAGAAGACCTTTGTGCCAGACACGGTAAAATGCTTTAGATATGTCACAGAAGACCATACACGTGTTTAGTTTCGAATCAAGAGAATTAACAATTTGGTGATATATATCTATGAGTTGGTATACAGTTGAGTGACCAGTCAAAAATCCTGATTGTCTTGAATATATAAGACCATCAGAAATAAGGTGATTATATATATACTTATACACACAACGTTCCATAAGTTTACCAATACAACTCAGCAGAGAAATGGGTCTGTAATTACTAACACAAGGCGAGTCGCCTTTCTTGTAAAGGGGCATAACAATTGCATGTTTCCAGTTGCATGGAAACGACTCCTCACGAATAGACTTATTAAATAAAGTACATATAGGTTTCGAAATTAATCTCTTAGTTAGTTTTAAGATTTTATGGCTTATTAAGTCTGGGCCTACAGCTTTATTAACACCCAAAGAAGAAATCTTGTCTTCAACATCGTCCTGTGTGATAGTAATATTGTCAATTGATGTAGTTGTCCGTTTATTCGGTGCTGGTAGTGTTGTCCCTATATTATCTACGTTAGAGATAGAACAGAAAAAATCGTTTAAACAGTCTGCTTTCTCCTTGTCCGAGAAGCTTATATTTTCGGAGCCGTCGGTACATGTTGTTTTCAGTATTGGAATTGTTTCAGATTTACTGTTAGTTTTAATTAGATTTCGTAACATTTTCCAATATTGATTGGGATTGTCTGAGCGAGAGTTGGCAATATTTTGCTCCAAGTTGCTGAAAAAACGTTCTTTTGCATGCTTTTTCAAGTTGTTAACCTTATTTCTTAACTGTTTGTATTTTACCCAATCAGTTTGCTTAGTACTTTTGGTCGCTATTTTCTTTTGTCTGTCTCTTTGTCTCGAGAACGTTCTTACTTGAGAGTCATACCAGGGTTTGTCGTTAGGTCTGATTGTAACAAGTTTGGACGGAATACATAGAGTCATGAGTGAAATAAGTGTCTCAGTAAATCGTAAGCATGAACTATTAATGTCAATGTTATCAATGAAATCCCAGTTTTGTTCAGTTATCAGTCGGTTTAACTTTACATAGTCACCTTTATTGTAATTCCAACATTTTCGTTTTGAACATGTTTGTTGAAATTCGTGAAATCTCATTATTAAAAGCGTAGCCTTATGATCACTAATTCTGCTGTCGATGTCTATTACGTCAGAGTTTAGAATAAGAATATTGTCAGATACGAGAATAGGGTCAAGTAAGGTTGCTGAGGTATCTGTCACTCGTGTCGGTTTGTCAATCACATTTTTCATGTTGTTGATGATGATAATGTTTTGTAAATGACGGTAATCTTTGTTTAATAAGTTTTGGTTTAAATCACCGACAATAATAATGTTTGAATTTGATTCGAAAGCACGTTCAATAGAAATGTTAAGATTGTCCCAAAAACAAACTGGTGTCTTGGGAGAACGATACACATTACAAAGTAAAACGGAAGAAGATTTGTAACATATCTCCACCCATATAGCATGAACTGAAGTACTTTCTAGATCCTTGCGTCTTTTAGATAAAATTGCATTAGAAATGTAAGTTAAAATACCTCCCGAATGGGAGGTACAATCTTCTCTATATATACAACCATCAAAGTTATCTATAGCTAAATCGTCAGAATATATTGTATTGTTAAGATGAGTTTATGTAAAGCACAAAATATCAAAGTCTGAAAAAGTTTGAGCAACAAAATCAAGTTTATGGATAATACTCCGTATGTTTAAATGAATAATTGAAATGTCACCTAGTATGTTAGAAGTATCCTGAGGGTCCGGACCGGGATTTGTCTCAACATCACCCGACACCAATAATAATAACAGAATGACCAAAGCACAGTGGCTGTTAATAATACTTTGTTGTAAATATGCAGCAATATATCTGAGATAGAACCACGTGATGTTAAATATACATTAAAAAAACAATGACAATTCATTCAAAAGGTAACAGTTTAAGGTCAGTCTCCCGAATACTCCGCTTGTGCAATTGTGGAAAAAAACGATTGACACACGCCATGAATTTATATCGTTACCCATTGGGATATTGTCTCATGTGAAAAGCCCAATGAAGTGCAAATCGTTTTGTTCCCGTACAGAATGAGTATACGCCGCGCCCATGACCAACAGCACAAACAACGACCATGCCAGTAAACAGTGTAACACTTGCAAGTAACATGAAAAATAAGAACGATGAAATGATGATTTTAGAGGATAATACATACATGTTCATACTGAATTAAACGTATGAAATGATCCAATGGGAAATATGATGAAAAAGCAGGTTTTAAATTGTATGACATATTATTACTAACTTAAAAAGTAGTAATAAGAACTCATACACTTTGTTTAAGTGAAAATTACAAAATTTGACAGTAGTGGGTAACAGTTTGCACAACATGTACACAATCAGGTAAGCGTGACACCGCTTAAACCTCGAAATGGACTTTTCCAAAGACCATCACAAAGGGGACCAGATGTCCTTTCTTGTCACTAATCTGAGTGGAAAGCAATGAAGATCCAGATGTGATATCTCGTTAAGAGCCGTCTCATCTGGATCTTCACTTATTTCAAAAGCCTCAATTTCAGCATCCAGCAGTGTGTACTTAAAATCAGGTAAGCATGACAAACTATAGACAATGTAATAAAACAAACAAAAACAATCAAAAATGATCAAAGTGCTATAAATGCAAGATATGTACGAAAGATAAGGTATGCATGAAAGACAAATATCGAAAACAACAAAAATCAGGAAAGCTTAAAAAACAATAAAACAATTGTGCGGATTTACCCTTACACCCCTGAAACCGCAAGATTGACCCGTCTATGTCCTTGATCATAATGTAAATAAATGCCAATCCTGATGAGACTTATCATCGTGAGCCATCTCATCTTGACCTTCACTAATCTCGAAGTCTCCACCGACGTATCCAGCAGTGCAACGACTAAAGTGCCAGACATGTACATAAGTCAAGTAAGAGTGAAAACAATCAAGAAAAACAAACCAAAATAACAATAAGCATGAAAAGCAAATTAAAGGAAACACAATTGGTTTTCTTAACACAACAGTAATACAGTGATATATGACGGGATATTTATCAGATCTAATCTGTTCCTTATAAAGAACAACATTAACATGCGCACCGTGTCAACCCGGTAATGTTCACGCTGCTTAAGAATACAGGTGTATCTCTATTTAACTCCATGCCCCATAAGTACCTTTTTTGGAATCCCCTAATCAAAAGGGTGAAGCACATTTACACTCACTGACAGAGCTTAAAACCAGTGCATGTAGAGTTCAGATCGCTCGTTACGAGCAAACTAAACTCTCTTTATACTGTCTCCAAGAGCATCCCATTCCAGATGCGGGAAAATGCATTATCACGGAACAATGTACCAAACAACAAGACAAGAATATTTCCAACCTAGACCGGTACACCCATAATTCGCTATACTTCATTACTGATAACAATTGCACGTGTTTCTCAGGTCGCAGTGAATATTTGAAATTGTGTTTGGTTGATTGATCGATTGATCGATCTGCATGAAACCTAATGTAAACACATAGTAAATTCCATAGTATGGGGTGTTTACCTTTTTAGTGTTATTGTTTACTTTAATATTAGATAGTTACAAGGACATTCACTACACATAACATAACTGGCTTCCTTCATAATGAAACTTACTTATCAACGTCATGTAACATTACATCAATGATTTGAAGCATATGCAAGATAAGATATATAGTTAATACTAGACAAACATGACACCGGATTTCCATTTCAAAATGAAACTTGACCTTCGGTGACATGAAAGCGACAAACAAGAAACAGAGTATATATATATTACTTATTGAAAGAAAAGATTATACATGTGACAACTAATAATATGTTAACTGTATTAGAATGTCAAAGCTATGTACTGCAGACTTTCTGGCGGTCTTCGACGGAATGGATCGTGTGCTTTTGGTCATTTGTATCTTTCACAAAAATGCGACCGTCTCTTGAGAATGCTTGCTTTAAGGATTTTTGCCTAACTAGTTTTCTCGCTTCAAATAAGATGTTACTACGCATTTTTGTCAAGTCTTCGTTTATAAAAACGTTGTTGTATGCATCACTCTCCTTTAACTTTGATTTCGCATAGACGAAGTTGGCTCGCGATCTGTACGACACAAATTTCACTATTATGTCTTCTGGTTTTGACGGTTTGAGTAGTATAGAAAGGGTGGTTCAAACCCTCCCAACTTTCCTCCCGGGTCCCATTGGGAGGGTTTGAACCACCCTTTCCCAACTTTCCTCCCGGGTCTCAACTTCCCTCCCAACTTTCCTCCGGGTCTCAACTTCCCTCCCAACTTTCATCCCGGAGATTCCTCCGAGTTTAAAATTCCTACGTTTTTTCAAAAGGTGTAAAATTAGTTATTGGTCAACGGGGAGCAACTCATACAAAGAATTTACATACTAGCAAAAAAAGATTTGTCTTTCTTTAAAATAAGCTGCAGATATTAAAAAACATTTTCTGTTAACCCTTTTCGTTTCTTGGGCATTTTCTGATAACCTTTTTCGTTTCTTAATTCTAAACCTTATACTTTTTAAAATTTAGTTCAAGACAATCAAATGAACACTACAGCATTAGATTTGGAAGCAATTTTGTGAGCACCTATTGCTTTTAAAGTGAAAAAGTCACTTTATCAAGAGCCCTGAACCAGAAATGTAGTTTAGAAACACAATACAATGAATAGATGTATTCAATTTCAGTGAGGCTTAACACTTTTAACACCGTTTTTTAATGATACAATGAAATTCGGTGAGTTCATTCTATAGAAAGTATATTGAACTCACTCCTTTCATAGTGTTTAATACACAGAAAAGCTAAATAGTGTCTTAAAAGATGTCTTTGCTTACATTTCTCTTTTAATGGGAAATGTCTACAAATACCGTTTTACCATCAAATCATAAAGTATTAAACATGAGTGAATGAAAGTTCACTTCCTTTGAAACATTGCAAAAAAAAAAAAAAATAGTTGATGATTGCATGCAAAATGGTTTTACTTTTCTATTCGTGTTGGTTTAAAGAGACAAATGCATTTCTATATGAACTTCATTTTGCTTTAAATTCTGCATTTTAAATGATTTATACTTGCAAAAACAATATAATTGATACTATATGTATGAAGAAGGGAACGTAGAATCATACGTAAACTAGAAAAACTAGTTTTACGAATGATCTATACTTGCAAAGACAATATAAATGATGCTATATATATGAAGAAAGTGACGTGTAATCATACGTAAACTAGTTTTTCTAGTTGTTCATCCACATCTGATAATGGGTGGTTAAAGTTCACACCTTTAACTTTACTTTTATCCGTTTGATGTATAAATTGACTTTAAAAACATTGCAGAAAAACAAAATAGTTGGTGATTGTATGCAAAAATGGTTTTACTTTTCTATTTGTGTTGGTTGAAAGAGGCAAATGCATTACTGTATAAACTTAATTTTGCTTAAATTTTGCATTTTAATTGATTTATACTTACATACAATTATGGATACTATATGTATAAAGAAAGGGACATGAAGTCATACGTAAACCAGTTTTTCTAGTTTCTCTTTTTACGTTCACTCAGCATCATGTCTAAAACTAGTTTTGACCACTAAGCATCACGTCCAAAGCTATTTATGATCATACACAGTCTTCTCAAAGCAACACATAAAATGGAAGGTGCTTCGTATGCCGGATTATTTCGCGGAGATGATACTTTTTATAATAGTGTCAATTTGTTTTCCAACATTATGCAAAGTATTGAATCCTATATCATAGAGGAGAATAACCCTGCATTACCATTTTGCATGGATATTTTAAAAACATTGATTTTACAAATAAATAGTTTTGTGGATCCTATTAAAACATATATAATATATGTTACAGCCAAATTCTTTTACTACAATGTTTTCAAACCATCTATCATAACCAATTTTTTCTTTGCCGCAATATTCACTAAATGTGTATTAAAGGAACCAACTTTCCTTCAATACACGATTTCTTTTAATACTTGATTTCTTTAAATACTGGATTTCTTTAAAACGTCATGATATGCAAGATAAAATGGATATGTTAAGTCCTGCTTTTGAAATATAATAACAACTATAGGAATTGCTTTTGGAGGCGTAAATGTCATTTCCGGTCGAATTTGGATATAGACTAAAAAACTTGTTTGTAAAACAGAGAGCCTATGTCGTCCATAAAATGTAGGGGCACGGGTTAAATCCCCTCATTTTCAAAGAGGACCTAAGTCGTCTACGTATTTTTGTACTAGTTATTTAAATGTTATATATTAGAAATAATTTAGCAAAATTTTAATTCAAAGTACTACATGTATCATAAATATCGGATTGTATATACATGATTTTTTCTTTACAGAGGAGTATTACTATAAGGTCTATTTCATTTTGTTCTGATAATTGACCCGAATCTTTCTAGAACGCTCTATATAAGTTTTTTAAATAAAACCGGCTTATATCAGGGTGTCATCTTATGAGCATGTGCACTCCACCTTATACATCACGTAGACTTCTATTAATAGACAAACGGTTTATCAAAAATAAACTAGTTCAAGCTGAATAGCATCCAGTTCGAACTGGAAACATATAAGATGAGCATACGCAGATATGATATTTTGTTCGGTTCACTACACCAGCCTATAAAATAGGCTGTGAAAGACCGCGCAAACAAAATTCTACCTCTGAAGGCGTTGAACTGGACTTAATTTTAGACAAATTTTATATATAAAATTTCATAAGTTTGTTTTGTGTATCTTTTATTCTGAATTAGAAAATTAGGGAATAAAAATGGCTCAAGCACAGATTGATAGTGACTTTACTTTTACAGAACCATTTCAAAAAGTTCACTGTCAACTTAAATACGACAAGATTGTATGCATGATAAATGAATCAGTTTCTTTAACAATAACACAACAAGGAAATAAAGATGTGATCATTTTAAAAAGTGGCAAGAAACAAATAAAACTTAGCAAGGATATTTTTGATGCATTATGTGATTCTAAAGTGAGTGTGGACTATTTTACAGGCTGTTTACAAGCTGTTTATACTAAGCACAATGAATAAACCTAAACAAGTTTAGTAAAAGAAGATATGTAAGAAGTAAAAGTCGTCATGAAAAGAATATAAAATTCTAGAAGTTCATCATTGCGATAATTTTCAAATATCAGCAATCTTTAGTCTCATTTATAACACGAATGATTATGAATAGCGGTTGGACTATTAATATTATATAAACAGAGATAAAGAAAAACTGACATTGACAATTGGCACGTACAAGTGTAAACATGGATACAGGAGAGAATACGTCAATGGATACATGTCAACACGACTTATATCTACAATATTACGCTTTTGACACGAGACTAAGTTCTTATCAAAGATGGCCTAAACAAATCATACCTGATAAATTCAGTTTAGCGAAAAGTGTTTTTTTCTACACAGGGCAGAGTGACACTGTTAAATGCTTTTGTTGTGGAGTTCAAATAAGCAATTGGGAAAGCAGTGATAATAGTTTTCAAGAACATTATAAACATTCACCCAAATGTGATTTTTTAACAATGATTGGTTATGATACACAACTATCATTATCTCAATCAATTCAGGATGACAGTTCTATCTCATCACTCGCAGTGAACACAAGTGATTGCGATTTAAGTTCATTTTCATCATACCGGCCTTGGGGATCTACCTTTAGAAATCAATCATGTACCACCGAAAGGCAGTTACCATAACTGACTCTTGTTTTGACATTTTATATGCAGAATCCATGTTGAACACAATTAAAAACCTAGTAAAGACAGCGTGTTTGGGTTGCTGGTTTGATGATTTATCTCAAAGGACGCACACCTGTTTAAATTACGATAGTAAATGTGTTATTGAAAATTACTTTGACGTGGCTATTCAACGTATTCCAGAGGACGATCTTTTACAGAGGTGGAGTAATACAATTGAGAAGTATGATATTTCATCAGAACTTCTAGGACTACAGAAACTGAAGTATTTTTGTGATGACTGGCGCCAGACTATGAAATCTGAATCCTGGTGTAGAAAAATGAAAAAGATGATTTTTACCATAAATGAATTAGAAAAAAGGTTATAAAAACGTTGGACTTATGTGTTTTTTACTAATTGTGTATCGTATAAAAAAAAAAACATCTGTTAGATGAAGACGATGGATTATATATAAAAAAAAAGATGTGTTATGGAATGTATATTTTATTGACATAAAAATATAGTAAAATTTGTGTTCAGTTATATATTTCTGTTCTAAAGCTGTTTTCCCATATCCTCAGAAGTGGAACTTACAATTGCTGCCTGAATGTCGTGAAGTCTTTATTTCGATTTAAATGAGCTTTATATTGATATGCATTTATTTTACAAGTGTCATTTGTAATGGTAAAGATGGAGAGTATTGTTAAATTTGAGTCTCCGTGTAATGTTATTGTATGTGGTTCGACTGGAAGTGGTAAAACTTATTTTATCTATGAGCTACACAAACAAGTAAACGGCGTATTTAAACACAAACCTGTAACCATAATTTATTGTCAAGGTGTTTGGCAGGAACTTTACGATGACATGAAAGCTGCAATTCCATTGATTCAGTTCATTGATGGATTACCGAGTAAAGAGATGATGGAAACTTGGTCATGGAAAATACCTGGACATAAAGTGCTTATAATTGACGACCTTTTAAGACAAGCTTCTAAAAGCGATGATATGGTGGACTTATTTACTAAGCTTTCACACCATCTGAATTTTAGCGGTTTTTTTATCGTACAAAACTTGTTTTCCGGTGGAAAACAGTTTCGAACAATTGCGTTGAATGCCCACTACTTATGTTTATTTAAAAATAAACGCGATGAAATGCAAGTTCAAACATTAGGAAGACAAATAATGCCTGGTAAAACAGCATACTTTCTAGATGCATATCGAAAAGCTACGAGTCGAAACTATGGTTATTTGCTTATTGACGTGAGTCCTCATTCCAATCCACAATATAAACTCCGTACCAATATTTTACCTAATCAGTTGATGATTGTCTATAAACCAAATGACATACAATGAACCCGCTGTTGAAAAAGGAGCAACCTTTTCTAAGATTATTCGTGACTGCATCAAATGAACAGAAAAAAGCTCTTGTAAAAACAATCACAACATCACAGATGAGAGCAGTTATACAAATCGTATATAACATTATACGTGGAAGACGAAACCTGAGTGAATCAAATAAAAGGAAAGTACGTCATTACAAATCAGTTATTCTTCGCTTCATCGAGAAAGGGAAACCATTACAGATCAGACGTTCCATACTCCTGAAAGATTTACCGATATTTGTGCTTCTAGTGCAAACCATAAAAGACGAACTTTAAGAGATGGCTGAAGAATTAGTGCTAATACCAAAGTATAAATACGAGACTTTAGTAGAACGAGCAGACCAAGCAATTAGCGCAGAAAACACGACACACCCTCGTAAAGTCGATGAACGTTGTATATCCACAGAAGATAGCGAGTCGGGACATGAGACTAAAACTATTACCATTAATCAAAAAGCACCCATTCAAACTGGAGGACGTCCCGCGTCTACTTTGAAAGATGAGATAACAGAACAAGATGTGAGCAGTAAACCATCATTATATGTGGAGAAACCATTATCTCAACTGAACTTTGAAGCTCATCGTGTATCGCAAAACAAATTAAAATGGATTAATTACTTAAGTTGAATTTCATTTTGTTGTTGTTGTTTTGTTCTAACAGTATGCTATAACCAATGTTAAAAATGAATGATTTGTATGGGTTGGAGAAACCTTAAAATACAATAAACATAAACATACATACTAAAAACTGTTCTTTTATATATTTTAAGGGCATATAAAACGATGACATGAAGCGAAGTAACGATTTTAATGATTCTTCTTCTGAGGAGGAAAACACAGGTCATGATGAGGGTCATCTGTATGAGAAAAACGTGCCTGTAAAATTCAGTTGCCTCTATTGTATTTCAACATTTTCAAGACCAGACAACCTCAGAAAGCACTGTAGAAAATTTCATCCGTCTTATCCATGGAGAAAATCACAAGCATCGTGTGATCAGTGTCAAAAATCGTATTCTTCGCATAAATACTTGATAAAACATAAACAAAAAGCGCATAAAGAAAATGTTTCACGGCAAGATAGACGAATGTCATTTCAATGTAGACATTGTGATGAAAACTTTTTACAATACTCTGATTTAATTGAACATGTAGAACGAAACCACCGTCTCAACTAAGATGGAGGACGAGACATGGCGAGAAGGGACTTGCATAGAACACCCTCCATTCAATCTACTAGTAAAAGTGACATGCATTTAAATCATGTAGAAACCGACGATAGTACTGATTTTAAGCAAAATTCCAACACGGTTAATGAAACAGTACAAGAAGAAAACGAGTCCTCAAGTGATACGGCTTTGAATAATACCGTTCAAAACCACTATATACATCCTAAAGCTTTCGAAAAATATGACGTATTGGTGTTTCTTGCAAATATTAAAAACCAACTCCGGGATTACCTTCTTTCAAGGAGTAAACACACCGGAGGTATTAAATGGAATTTGTGTGTACAGATGCTAATGCAACGCGATGATCAAGAAGAACGCACATCATCTCTACACTTCAGAAGTTTTACTCACCGTTTGCGCCATGAAGACACTTTTGACGAAAGTGACTTGAATGAGGCCATGCAGAAAATACATGCCAGTATTGAAAAGTACTTACGGGAAGGATCAGGGTGGTTCGTAAAACAAGTGATCAAGTTAGAAATTCACACTGTGAACTATTCGCCTATTAATGGGTCTACGTTTATACCATTACCAGCGACTCTTTCAAAATCACACAGCGTTTTAAACAAAAGAATTCGGACAATAAATGTTTTCTGTACTGTGTATTAGCGTCTTTACATCCCACTATAAATACTCCAGAAAACATGCTTCATTATATACCGTATGAATATGAAATCAATATGGCTGGTATGAAATACCCAATGACATTACATCAACTAAACAAATTTGAACGTCAAAATTCTAACATATCCATTAATATATTAGCCTTTGAAAACAAATATATTTTGCCTTTGAGAATCACGGAACATAATAAGCGCCTCCATCACATTAACCTACTTCTGCTGCAGGATGGCGAGAAATCGCATTACTGTTTGATCACCAACTTAGATCGGATTTTAAGCAGAACGAATTCTCATCAGTCTCGCTTATATTTTTGCGCTTATTGTCTTCATGTTTTTCGAAGGACAGAGTTGCTGTCAGAACACATACCATATTGTAAAATCAATGGACCGCAAAAAGTAGAATTGCCGACGCCGGGAGACAATATTTTACGATTTAAGGAATTTCAGAAAACACTCAAGACCAGTTTTGCCATCTACTGCGACTTCGAAACATTAAACAGAAAATTAAATACCTGCCCCCCAGATCCAAATCGCTCTTATACTCTTCCAAGTCATAAACTTGATGTTTGCGGATTTGGGTACAAGGTTGTTTGCGAGGATTCCGCATATACAAAACCCACTGTAATTTATAGGGGGCCAGACGCATCTATTAAACTGATTGAGTGCTTGTTGGAAGAGTGCCAGACTATAAACGAGATCGTGTCTCAACCAAAATATATGATAATGACATCAGAGGACATTGAGAGAGCGGAGGAAACTACGACTTGCTGTATTTGCAATGAAAAATTCAGTCTATATGATGCTACTTATAACAAAAGAGTCCGACATCACAACCACATGACAGGTGCATTCATTGGCATAGCTCATAATGAATGTAATTTAAAATGTCCAGTAGCGAAACATATCCCAGTCATATTTCACAACTTGAAGAATTTTGATGCGCATATTCTCTGTGAGAGCATAGGACAATTTAAAGAACATAAGTTATCATGCATCGCTCAAACAGAAGACAAATACGTGAGTTTCAGTCTGGCAAATTTACGATTCATTGATAGTTTTCAGTTCCTACCATCATCATTGGATACACTGGTTCGCGATTTAGCTCAGAATGGACTCTCAGAAATGCCGCATTTACAAAGTGAATTTGAATAAGAAAAGGCACAATTGCTAATGAGAAAGCAGGTGTATCCCTATGAATATTTAAACTCCTTCGAACGATTTGAGGAGACCAATTAACCACCGAGAGAGGCGTTCTACTCATCTCTAACTCGAGAATGTGTTAGTGAAGAAGACTATCAACACGCATTAAATGTGTATGAGAAATTTAAGATTACCTCTCTTGGGCAATTTCATGACTTATACCTGAGGTCTGACGTCCTATTGTTGTGTTCTGTTTTTGAAACGTTTTGAACTTTAAGCATGGAACAGTATGAATTGGATCCATGTCATTTCATGACTTCGCCGGGTCTGGCTTGGGCAGCGTGTTTGAAGATGACTAACGTTTCATTGGAATTGATGACAGACATTGATCAGATTTTGTTTGTAGAAAGGGCTACGAGAGGTGGTATTTCGCAGATTTCGCACCGTTATGAACAGGCTAACAATCCAAAACTGGACAACTATGATCCTGAGATACCAAGAACCTGGTTGGCCTATCTTGACATGAATAATCTGTATGGTTGGGCTATGTGTCAACCACTTCCAATTGTCAGCTTCCGGTAGCTGAATGATAACCAAATTCGAAAATTCGATATCCACTCTATTTCAACTGATGGTGACTATGGATATATACTAGAGGTCACTCTACACTATCCATCTCACCTTCACGACCTTCACAATGACTATCCATTAGCGCCAGAACGAAGGGCGATAACTGATGAAGAATTATCGCCTTACGCAAAGAACCTATGGAAGAAGTAACATGGTGACATGGCCGGCAATGGCACGCGGGGCAAAACAGAAAAGTTAATCTTGTCTCTTGATACGAAAGAAAGATACGTTCTTCACTATCGGAACTTACTACTCTACCTTGAATTATGCCTGGTTTTGGTAGACATACATCGGGTATTAGAGTTCAGACAAGCTCCTTGGATGCAGAAATACATTGACTATACCACACAGAAGAGAAAAGAAGCGACTTCTGCTTTTGCTAAATCATTTTATAAATTGTTGAATGTGTCCGTATTTGGAAAAACAATGGAAAATGTACGCAAACATCGTAATATTGAATTGGTGCATACAGAAAAACGACTTTGTAAACTAGCTTCCAAACCTAGTTATAAGTCGACTAAAATATTTTCCAAAGATCTGGTTGCGGTGGAATTAAACAAAGTCAATGTGAAATTGAATAAACCAAGCTATAGTGGCATGTGTATTTTAGACCTAAGCAAACTCATTATGTACGAGTTTTTTTATAAGTATTTGAAACCAAAGTATGGAAACAAGTTGAGGCTTCTTATGACTGACACTGATAGTCTTTTGTTTCATTGTCAGACGGACGATATTTACAAAGATATGATGCAAGACGAACACTTATTCGATTTCTCGGATTATCCGAAAGGTCATCCCATGCATAATGATTGCAATAAAAAAGTCCTTGGTAAGATGAAAGATGAGACCAATGGACTACCAATTTCTGAATTTGTTGGTTTAAGGAGCAAAATGTATGCCTTTAAATGCGGTAATCAAGAAAGCAAAAGCGCAAAAGGCATTTCCAAGGTCACTGTAAAGAAAGACATTCGTTTTGATCATTATAAAAAGACGTTAGACAATGAAACAAAACAACTGTCATCTATGAGTGCAATAAGAAGTCATAACCATCAACTATTTTGTGAAAACATTGTTAAGTTGGGATTGTCCGCTTTTGACGACAAACGCTTTCTGATTGATGCTGTTAACAGTTTTGCATATGGTCACTATAAAATAGTTGGAGTGATGGGTGGTTTTCACATTCAGAGTGTTTCTTAAACGATATATTTATTCATGTAATAAAAAAAAAAAAAAACAATATATGTATTACAGTTTCATGTTTTTTATTAGCGGTATACAGATTTGATTAGATATAGAACAATTGGATGTATAGTGTGAATAAACACCACTCATATACGTATAAATAAAAGAGTCATTGTTAACACGATTGACAGTATTAAATGAGTGCACAATATTGTTCATAGACCATCCTCTCAATCGCTGTCTTAAATAGAATAAACAATACAGTCCACAAACAGACGAGTATTCACTCTGTATCTGAACTTTATTATATTTTTGTAGTATAGAATGTTTTTGCATCCATTGAGAAAAGAATTGGCTGTATTGCTGTGGTGGAAAGCCGTAACTGTCGAAAAAGTCTGCTTCTCCTGGTTCATTTGCGTAAAATGTGCACCAATGTTGTCCTCTTTTAGACTGAATGTCAGTATTAGCGATGAAACCGTATGGATAATTGCTGGGTATGACTTTCGAAAGTTGATCAGCTGCAAACACTCCAAGGACACGTTGACGTAACAGTGGATCACACTCAATGCAACACGGAAGTTGTGTTGTATCCATCACTCTATAATAATATCTCTAGCTTTATTAATCTCGAAATAGGCTGGATTCATGGAGTAGACAAGACAGCTCATCGTTTCTGTAAAGATATGAATAGAGTTGTTGAATCTTATTCCCGACACAAAATACATTTAATAGTATACAACAGCTTTATCAAGTATGACTAAGGAAAACTATTCAATGCGGTTAAACAATGATTAAATAAATAATGTTCGTAAAACAACTTACTTGTTAGCGTGCTAGCAAACTGCACTTCTAAGCGTACATTTCCAGACTTCACCAGCGATAGGTACTCTCCATGTTGAGAGTTATTGGGTTCCAACTCGAATGCAAACAGTTTTGTACCTGAAGCAAAGTCGTTTCTATCAATGTAGTTTCCTTTATCTTTATTCCAAGTACCGTTCCAGGTAAACAGATTGGCAAAGGCTTCAATCGCTGATACACCGTTATCTGCCGAAAAGTTCAGCTTTAATGGAGTCCTCGTAGGTAGTCCATTCACGTATAAACAAATACTTTGAATGTCACAATTTTCACAATTGAATGGATTTTTATTATAAGCTCCAGAAACAGCTTGGGAATCAATAAATCCAACAATAATGCGAGTTGGTTTCTGCCCTTGAAACAGGTTGTCCCAATGAAATGACGATGAATCTTTCGGTATAGATTGCAAACGCATTTCTTTTTTCATAAATGGATATTTCGCATTTTCCGATTTAAGGATCTCGGAGTGGCCAAAGATTACTGCAGGATTGCAGCGAATCTTTCTGGCTAGTAGAAAAATGTCTTCAATGTCAACGGTATAAGCAGGCAGTGATTCATTACACAAAAGTGAAAACTCGGGTTTAGTACGATTTAAACGTAATCGTAAATCACATTCATTTATAAGATAACGTGCGATGTATTTTGCTCTCTCGTATAAGCCAATATTTCCCTGGCTAGGATCAGCAATGGCCATCTTATCTTTCTGGTCTTTAATAAATAGTTGAGAAGTCAGTTGCGACGTTTTTGCGTCTTCTCCGAATCCGATCAGTGTTTCAATCATAGCCCGATAAGGGTTGTAGTTACACGTTATTGTAGCTTTATTCTGCAGAGTAACTTCTGTTGAAGAAAAAACTTTGTAAAAACAAATTCGCAGGACCAACTTTCTCTCCTTTAGGGAGAGCTGTACCATCAGCTTTTTTCACTTTCAAGTTAACGCATAATAAAGTTCCTTTTAAATCCAAATAATCTTGGCTGTTCTGCCCATTAATCAGGTATTCAATGGGACTGTCTCCGGATATTTGAGAAAGCGGTCGAATCTCTTGATAATGAATATCACTAACAGCAACTTGTGTTGGTGGGAGGTCAAACAAAGCCAATTCACTAGGCATTCCTTCGTGAAAACTTTTTGCATTGAAAAATGACATTTTTATTTTTCTATTTTTCCTCCTAAAATGATTGTTTAAAAATTGAATATATCCCGTTTTGTTTTCGTTATATATTTCTTGTGTTTTCGTCCTCCTGTTTGCTTTCTTCGACCTCCTATCTGTTTCTTTCGACCACCTATTTGCTTTTTTCTTGCTGTTTGTTTTCGACGTCCGCCAGTTGTTTTTCGACCTCCGATCTGTGATTTTCGAGATATTTTGGTAATTTTACCGTTGTTTCTCCGTCGATGTCTGCGTTTGTTTTGATTCATTCTCACAATTCTATCCAGTTTTATGTTTTCACGTTGTAATTCACTCTTAGCCTGCTGTACTGTCTGTTCTGCAGGACTGACTGTTTTAACAACTATCTGTTGGTTTTTATTAGTCTCTGCAGGAGTATACGTTCCTAAAGGCAAAATTATTGATGTCTGTCCCCCACCTGTTTGTAGCATTTTCACTTTACCGTCTACCACTTTGTTAAAAAAATGTACCCATTTTTGTGGGTTTGGTATGTACAAATTAGATGGCTTCATAGTCAGCGTAGAATGGGTATCGTTTGAAATGGAGTGTGAGGCGCACAGGTTGTTGTAGAAATGATGGAATAGTCCCGTCGTCGGCTTTTATAACAACCTCAAATTCATATATTTCTCGATGTTTAACTGGTATGTAAATAACAGGGTTAAACATGTAACTCCAACCACAAGTGATATTTCGTTCCATTCGCCTCAGTAAAGGTTTTTCCTCTCCATCGACAATACTTTCTTTACAAAAGTTTAAGAACGTCTAAAACAGTTTTTGACTGAATTTTAGTTTTTGCTTTGTTTGATTGGTTTTTAACGTGAAATTCGCTAAGACCCACTTTCCAAAATCCATTCAAGATTATAGGTTTTTTTAGATGAATTTTGAATTTGAATACTTGAAAAATATCATTACTATCATCACTCCGCACATATACGTAATGCTCCATACTTAACCAGCTGTATCTTTAACTTCATTCGCATCAATCCAACTGGAAAATGATTTGTCAAATCCCTGCCACTTCACAAAATACTGCAATTTAGCGTTTCGTTTTCTTTTTTTCAAGATTTGTTCAATAAACCATAGACTATTTTCATCTTTGTCAACTTTTTGTAACTCGTTAGTATAAAACATACCCTTGATTTTCTCATTTTTCAGATCTTGTAACTTATACATTGGAATACCCTGTTTTAAAAGACGATTTGATACTCGAAAAACCTCTGTTGTAAATTGTTCCTGATAGGCTCTTCGAAAGGGCTGCTTTAAAAAACTGATTCGTACAAAATCCCCAAGTTTAAATTTGAAGTTGGGTTTTGACTTTCTTGGTGCACGTTTCTTTAAATATAAGTGAGCCCAAACATCAGCTTCGTTTTCTTTGTTAACATCGGTTGGTGCTAAATAGTTCAAGCTACGATGTGGAGATGCATTGTAATTGACAACAATTTCATTCAGTTTGTCAATGTAACGATAGTTTCGTTGAAGACGCATCATCCTATAAAGAGCAGTTTTTATGGTTCGTTGCACACGTTCCACGTAGTTAGCTTTTGCCGGGTTATTTGTAGTAAAGCAATAAATGTCTCTGTCTTTGCAAAACTTTTTAAACCATTGATTAGCAAACTCAGAACCTTTGTCACTTCTAATCTTTTTCGGTTTCACTTCTTCTAGAATATCTTTCATAGCAGATAGAACGATTTTGGCAGTCTTGTTCTTCAAAGGCCTCACCCAGATTTTTCTGCTGAATACATCTATAGCAAATAGTAAGTATTTCACACCATCGTTGTCCTCAGCTAAATTCATCATGGATAGTAAATCTATATCCAGTTGCTCGCCGATAGCAGATACACGCACTTGAGCCGTTGTATAGCGATGCCTTGGTTGTTTCTGTAGAGAGTAGGCATCTTGGTTATTCAACCAAGTTTTGATGAAGTTTAAAGATATGAGTCCTGGATATTTTTTATTCAATTCGATAAACACTTTTTGTGGGCCCATATATGCACCCGCATTTTTAGGATTGAAATAATACTTTTCCAAAATCGTCTCTTTTTCTGATTTATTTATTTTTAGACGTCACTCGATAGACTACACCCTTTAGAAGTTGAATATGAAATGGGGGGGGAAACCTTTAATGATGATATGGGTTATATAACTCGGAGGAATCTTGGAAAACCGCCATCTTGGAGAGAGGGTTTTAGCGCCATGAACCCTCCGGGAGGAAAGTTGGGAGGGAAGTTGAGACCCGGGAGGAAAGTTGGGAAAGGGTGGTTCAAACCCTCCCAATGGGACCCGGGAGGAAAGTTGGGAGGGTTTGAACCACCCTTTCTATACTACTGGTTTGATAACTTTCCTTTTGACTCTGTGGGATCGTTCTATATCACTAATATTCAGTTGAGTGTTGCACTTTGAAGCGATATCGAGCACAATTTCGTCAGTGTTTTCAGCATCTGTAACCGGAATGCCACTTATCCTGAGACAGTTGCGGCGGGAGTACTGTTCAGATTCGTCTAATGCAGATTCAAGGGAATTACATTTGGACACAAGGTCACCTATCTGGTTGCGGAGGTTACTCACTTCTGCAGTGACTTGAATGTTCTCCTGCTCTAGTTGTTCGGCCTTCTTGGTGAACGAGGAAGAAACAATGTCTGCAACGGATTGAGCAAGAGATTTCATAGTTTCATTGACAGTTTCTTCAATATGTTGCCTCAGATCATCTCGTATAACAGAAAAAAACTTTTTGGCAATGGTGGCCATGTCACTGTCCGATAACACAATTGATTGAGGTGTGTTGAGAAGTTGAACCTTGGTCGATTCAACACTATTATCCAGACTATTTTCCATGGCATCCGGATTCTTAGATTTTTTCGTAGGGTTTGAACTGGCCGGACTAGGCGTACTTGGTGAATAATTACGCTTCTTTTCAGTCTTTTCAGTATTACTGGCATTTCTTGGCGTGGACGGACCAGCATGTGGTTTCGTGGCCATTTTGTTTATTGACACTTGTTGGGTTCTGTGTTTACCGAACATAAACACAAATAAACATAAACAATGAGAACCGATATGTAGATAAACTAATATCGAACCACAACAATGTTAACTTATGCAGCACGAGAAATCGCACGTTAAACATACAAATATGCATACAGGTGTACATACGGGTACATACGGGTACTCACTATTGTTCAAGGGTATTCACTATTCACACATTAGAACAACGCCTTGTCCATCCTCAAGTACAAAGTATCACAGTTATCCCATTTAGTCCCTTCGTTTACATCGGTTACCACTATTTATTAAATTGTATAGAAAATATTTTTGAAAGTACGTCCAGTAAATTAAATAAATGTCATTACCATCGGATCAGAATTTTATCGACCTGCTACGCCATCTTGTCACGTGATCCGATATACACAAGTTTGTAAGCAGACTTAAGAGTGTATGCTCCGGTCAGGAGAATGTTAACGCATGCGCAGAGGTCAACCGTTAAAACATGTAATACACGCACAGTTCTACACAAAGTTCAATGAACCATGTACAAATGAATGACAAAATCAGAGCATTTAATCAACAGGATAAGGAATACGAGACTCATCCTTTTGCGGTCGATAGCATTTGCACGTTTAGCTGACGTTTTAAAAGATTGTGACAATAAGAGACTTCCTCATTATACATGCCACATCCGTCTTGTTGCGGTCTACAGCAGTTACAGGCGGAGATCCTGATAGCCTAGTGGTTAAGGCATTGGTGGTCGAATATTTGAAACCTAGTCGCGACAGTGAGGGTCCGTTCTGATAGGGCCGTTTTGTTACCCGCCAGTTAAATAATGGTACCGAAAGTCAGTCTACCGGGTACCCCTAGTTAAAGAAAGAGCTCGGGGAGTAAAACAGTGTCCAGAACAAAGTTATTTCATAAATAAATCAGAATTGGCTGCGGCTCTTTCAATATGGGTTACACTTTAATAAAACAAAATAACTTTTGCACCCTGTATTCAATCTACAAGGGAAAACGGACGTTTGGACAGGTCCAACACGACCGTTAAACATTTCATTGCGATGCTATAGAAAAGGTGAGTGACGAGTTTGGAACCGGCTTGTGTACCGGTAAGTAGAGTCGGCTTGTGTACCGGTACGTAGAGTTGGCTTGTGTACCGGTTAGTAGAGTTGGCTTGTGTACCGGTAAGAAGAACCGGCTTGTGTACCGGTACATAGAGTCGGCTTGCGTACCGGCAAGTAGAGTCGGCTCGTGTACCGGTAAGTAGAACCGGCTTGTGCACCGGCGAGAAGAACCGGCTTGTGTACAGTAAGGAATAAAATCCCGAAACTGTTACACAACCCGTTTATAAACCCATCGCGAGTAAAGCCCCAGTAGCTAAGTCGGTAGCCACTCTGGATGTCCATCCAGGGGTTGTGTCAAAGCGACAAGCGTCATACGTCCAATAGGATAGTAGTCCATGTGTTAAAGCAGTCGTGTGGTGTACACGTGTTAGAAAGCATGTTAACGCATAAGTAGGCACATGAAGAGCATTATAGGCTAGCATGAGGGCCTTGAAGGCTGGAAGGAGAGTAGACCCATAACAAATATCCTAGAGTGATGTTAAGTAACTGCTTACAATCTCACATGAGATGGGACTATTGTATTATATTGTTATACTTATGTTTAGAACATATCAAATATATAAATAGAAAACAATGCCTACATGCTAGAAAACGTGCGTTTCGCGAATTAAAAAGCCGATATAGGAAGACGATGGCAAAAGGTTTTACTGACATCATCTTGTTGGACCAACGCTTTTCGAGAATACCATATTCATAAGAAAATTGAAAAAACAGCATCAGACCTGAAGTGGCTCGATGACTATGATAGTAATGAGGCCTGGAAATACGCTACTCACAAGGGAAAGTATCTGTTTGATACGATTCTGAAGAAATACGAACCTCGGTGTAGATATGTTGCAGAACGAAGCAGAAGGACCGGTGCAGCGGGTCGAACGATGGGTTGCAAGCGAACTAGAATGGAAAATGAACCAGCCTAAAATAACCATTTTTGGACGTCGATTTGAAAGTCGTTAAAAATGACTATTAGACCCATAACAAATATCCTAGAGTGATGTTAAGTAACTGCTTACAATCTCACATGAGATGGGACTATTGTATTATATTGTTATACTTATGTTTAGTAAATAATAAATATATAAATAGAAAACAACGCCTACATAGTTTGTTCAATCCAAACAGAGGTTTATATCAATTTATTTACTATTTACATTCCTTCCCCATGCATTTTGCTACACCGACACTTAACTAATATAATCGGCTGTCAATTTCAGTCTCCGGGGCCCTCCTCCCTGCCTCTGAGGCTCTCCTCCTAGCCTCCAAGGCCCTCATGCTAGCGTATAATGCTCTCCTCTCCGACTCGGAGTTACTTTCTTTTGAACGGTAAAACTGTTTAATCGCCGACTTTTTTAATAGTCAATGCAAATGATTCACAAAGTTTACATTCTATTTGATTTGTAGATGATGACCATGTTATATTTTCAAAAACAATGTTATTATCGAGATGTTTTTAAAAATATATTTGTGCTTGCGTTATTACACTTTAATGTTAAGGATAAGTAAAGGGAACTCAGTATCTCAAGACCACCCACTAATATAATAACAACTATTATAATAACAAAACACTATTTAAATAAGTGTCAACTTAGGCATCAATGCTTGCTCCCTGCTCCCTAAGGACGGGGGGGGGGGGGGTACTCCCAGTATCCTGCTCTCGGGGCGGTCTATATCCACTATCACATCGAGACGGTTGTTCAGAATCGATTGATTCGAAACAACTAGATGCCAACAGGCAACAGTGAATATGTCGAGCCCGCTCCAAAAGTTTTGTCATGGACACAGTGCTCTTCCATGCAATTGCAACACAGACCGACAAAGAGTTGACCTGACTGCATTTAATCCAGGGTCTAGATAATTATGCGTCAAAAACGCGTCTTCAAGTGGTAAAGGGTTGAAAAGAGTAGTGTCCGTGTTTGCAAAGTTTGTTTTCACTTCTGCCATCATCACCTTATCATGGTGATCATGTGCGCCCAGTAACTTGGGAATCCTATGACCGATGGTTTCTCATTTTGAAGTACAGGGCTTGTGCGCGACACTTCACCTCATCATGGTCAACATGTGTGCCCAGTAACTTGGGAATCCTATGATGCCTAGTTGAGATGTGGACCGGTAAAGTTACAGTCTTATCAATTGTACTCATTATGTCTTTTGACCTATAAGTTTGACCTTGATATTTGAGGTACAGACCTGGGTCTTATGCGCAACACGCCACCTTATCACGGTGAACGTGTGTATGAAGTTTCTTGGTAATCCTATCATGCAGACGGACTGACGCATGAACATACACCAAACCGCCATCGTGACAGCTATATGTCAAGCTAAGCGCAGTAAGGCTAGTAAAGTTCCTCTCGGTCTATGAACGTAAACAGTTCACTGGTTGCAAATGACTTTGGAAGAACATTTGTATGTCCAAGCATAATGGAAAACCTCCTAAAAAGAAAGTATAATTATTGAATAGAATTTTAAATCATTGTGATAAAAGTAGAATTTATTCCTTATGCAAACGATTGCGTTTCAAATTACGTCTTCTACATATACGTTTACAAGGTATTTGTGAAAATGCTGTCGATCGCATAATGACGAAACTCGTATTCCATATTCTCCCGATTGAAGGAATTGGTGGTTTTTTTTAATCAGTAATGTTTTGTTTAGGTGTTCGATATTGGCTCAACCATTAACGACATATTACGGTCGACCCACTGCTGAAGAACGCGTGTGCGTTGTTTACATTTTATTGTCCGGAACATACACTTAGGATCTCTCACTTAAAAAGTTTAAGAATAAGACAACAACAAATGTAACTAGAGATTGTTACTCTAGCAGCATTCCCATCTATTTTGTTGCAAGTTTCAATCAATTCCATCAAGTAGTTTATGAGTTCTGCTATAGACAAAGTTTACACTTTTAAAGTATCGAACAAGGTGAGATAACTTTGCAACAAAATGGCCCAGAGTTATAATTCTTGCACGGTGCACAACTTCACATTACCATCTATCTATGTTCCAATTTTCAATAACCTGACCATTCGTTCACAAGATATCGCTCGGAGAACAATTGATTAAAATATTGAATAGGGGGAGATAACTTTGCAACAAAGTGACCCAGAGTTATACACAACTTGACATTGCCATCTATCTATTTTCCAAATTTCAATATTATCTGACCATTCGTTCACAAGATATCGCTTAGACAAGGATTTGGATAGGAGAAAAAAAGAAAGAAAGAATAATTATAATAAAAAAAGAGTAGAAAAACAATACGATTCCCAACCACAGGTTGGGGAATCGTAATTACATAAGTTGATAACAAATTGAAATACTATGGGGTAAAAACGCGCATTTTCCCCTTGTTCGCCGGGTTTTCCAGCTCAGCATATGCTTCTTTAACAGAAAAATGTTAATAAAGATAAAATTATTCGCTCAGGAGACATAACTCATTGAATTTCTAAGAATATTTTATCAGCAGTTCTCGTTCTTTATTTTACAATACACCAACTAAATTCCTACTTTTTATCAATGTAAATCGACCAGATCCAGTCCTCAGTTGACACACTTTCTAAGTGTTTCTCATATAGAACACATATATCATAAAAAGAGTTACCTCTAAGCTTAACATTATTCAAAGAAATTGGGGGATTATGAATTATGCAAGAAAGAATTCACCAAGCGAAAAATGGTTACCGTCATTTTGGACCAAATCGAGCCCGAACAAAACCGGTGTTTAGCATTCTCTACTTTCACTTTCAAACAAGGTCAAAATACTAAAACTTATCAAATCAATCATATTCAGTGCATCTTATACACATTTACAATGATTTTTAACTCAATGTCAAATATTTAATGCATTCTGGTGATGGTATACACTCCTTTCTACGAAAACAAAGGGGTTTTTAGGGACTATTTTGGTGAAGATCAGAATGACCGCGGATGTATTTGGCGTAATTTGACATTTACAGTCTTACGTGAAACAGTCACATACATTCAAGTACCCAACTAGAGTTAACATTTTCATACAAACGACAAATCTGCAACAGACGACTTTGAAATCATCTAAGCAATAATGGGGGGAAAGTATCAATGAAATTGTAATTGTTAAATTGAGTTGAAAACATTGTGGCAAAAAGAGAAAATGTTAATCATGAGGTTTTGTTTTTCGTTTGCCACAATGTATTGAATCGTAGTCTGTTACAGATGCGTCAAAATTCATCTGCATGTGGGAAAGGGTAGAAATAACAATAACGCAGTAGACAAAACCAAAATAATAATAAAATATTCAAAACTCTTTAACCCTTTCCCACATATAACAAATCTGTAGACACCTTCGAAAACTTCTGGAATAAACGTGAAAACTCTCTGATATTGAAAGTATACTTATCAAACAAACTTAAAAACATTGTGACAAAAGGAACAACAAGAGCATCCGCGATATTTTTCTTGATCCTTTCCATCATACGATAAATCTGCAGCAGAGGACTTTACAAACATCTAATTAATAAGAGTTGTCCAAAAGACATCTCGCCCGACTAGTTCACCACTTATTAGTAACTGAGATATGGACTCTAATATAGTTGAATGCACAACTTTAACCAGAGTTTCTAAGTCAAATAATAAAGGGTGATACGTTGATATATATACAAGGTATAGTTAGCTCAGTTTATTATTTACATAGGCGTGATGGTCGGGAAGGGGTGTATAAAGTGTCAATGCAATGCATCACATAGTTACGCTAGATGTAGTCTGCTGATCTATTTCGAAAGTTTCCTGTCTCTGATCATTGATTGATTCACAGGGACGTGCTCATCTAAAAATAAATATGTCCCTATACATAAATAAATATATGCATAGGGTCATGTTTATTTTTAGAGGAGCATGTCCCTGTGGTTTGTTGTTTGGTGCTTTACGCTGCTTTCAAAAGTGTTTTCAGTTATATTACGGCCTTTCTTTGGTAAGTTACTAGTACTACTGATCCATTTATCCCGACACCAGCCAGTCAGTCATAATGCTAACCCACAATCCTGAGCGCCAAGGAGGACAGCTATTTCTACCATTGTTAAAAGCTTTGGTATGGCCCGACTGGGGATCGAATCCCCGACCTTTCGCATCCGAGGCGGACGCTCTACCACTGCACCACCGAGACGGTCATCTGTTCATTGGACGCATGCTTCAACAACTACAAACAAGACGCATCTGAAAGACTATGATGGCTTTAATATGTTATATTTGTATATTACAAAAGTGTCACTAAGAGCACATGTGACCCGTGCATGTACGTGATGGTTTTTAGTAATTTAAATAAATTACAGATAAAATTGGGAAGGACTTTCTTATTTTTAACCCGTTTCATTTTACCATATTATGTAAAGATATATCTAAAAATAATCAATATTAATAAATTCTAATCTATTAAATTTAAATTTAAATGTTCATTATAAATTGCGATTAACGTGGGAAGGGCTTTCTTATATTTAACCTCTTACAACATACAACAAATCTGCTGCAGGCGACTCTTAAAATGTGTAGACAAAAGTATGTAAAATCTCCATAAATTAAAGTATAATTATGGAATAAAGTTGAAAACATTGTGGCAAAAGGAGAAATTTTTCATGATGAGCAAATTCTTCTTTTGTCACAATATTGTTCTAAAGTCGTCTGCTTCAGAGGCGTCAGAAAGCGTCTACAAGTGGAAAAGGGTAACCCGGCTTATTTCATCATAAGACTTAAGTTTATGCCAATATGTATCTGATATAATTGATCAGTTATTCTAAGCCATAGAATTTCGAAGAAATTAGAGATCAGTCTAACAACTTTGGTTTACCAATCAAATATAACAAAAGGACTTACTTCTTTCATAAAAATTGACTGCATTTGCTAAATATGGTGTCAATTTAACTCTTTGAGCGCAGATTTTCAAAAAGAAGACTCTACCAAGTTCAAAAACGGGCGAAACCATTCTCATGTAACAAGAGTTTTGGCATATTTGGATAAGTACTACTGCATTTGCTTAATAAGGTGTCTCCGAAATGAAAATATATCCTTAATAACTCTTAAACATGTAATTTAGGTATCCGATACACTTACCCAATAAAGTTAAGTTTTACACGTGTTGAGTTCTACAAAATAATCTATCCGTTCAAATTACTGAAATGATATATTCGTTCAAATTTTACTGAAATAATTTAATAGTACTTTAGTTTGTTTGGCCGTGTTGAGACTTTAATGACAAAATAACGATTTCTGGAAAGTGTGACTCTATATTTATATATATAAAAGGCAAATAATGCTGATTTCATGTGAGACCTCTCATTACGAGCTGACTCACCTGAATCTGTATTGTTTGCAAAAACTCTCAATATTGCTATTGGTGGTTATCAGTAATTATTCACCACAAACTTCGTGACACCGATTTTTATATTTTTACTAACCATGATTTTTATTACCATTTTCATTACAACTTTGACTCGTTTAATCCTGTCCAACATACAACAACTGTGCAGCAGACGACGTTGATAATATCTTCGAAACAATTGTGAAATTGTTAGAACTCACAAACCAACTGGGCTACAGGGACTCAGTCCAGGATGCTTGATTGAATAGTTGTCCAACAGTGAAGGACCGGAAGCACACGCTGTACGTTTCAGAAGTCGGTTGCTATATTTTATTCTTAAATAATCCATACCAAGGAATTTACTATAAATGATTGGCGTAAATAAAAGATTTTGTTTTTTGTTTATCTAAGTAGTCCGCAGCGCCGAAGGTTTTGTTGTCAAGAAACTGCCATCAGTCTAACTTGAAATGTTGTAAATGTCATTCGATATCAATATAAAGCCACAAAGGCTTAAATTCTAGTTCAGTTTTGAATAAAACGCATTTCCACTTGGAAAGACAACATTTTGACAACAGAATCAAGTATGTTCAAGTATATCTTATAAAATAATTGACTGAAAAAGTACGAATGTTCCTTTGTTGCTAGGAGAAAAGTTCAATACAGGTGCGCGATAACTTAGAGCGGATAAGTTATCATAAACTAATTTGTTAATCGGTTTGAATAATTCCACAATAAGTAAAAATCGTCGGAATTCGGCATCGGCATTATTCATGCATTGAACCGTCCGAGTATAATACTTTCATATTCATAGTACGGTGAAACTTTTACCCTGATATAAGTGAAATACTGTTAAAAACGGCGTTAAACTCCAATGAATCAATTACATTTATAAAGTTTACTTTAAAACCTGGTTACCGTCCGTTTTTCTTGTTTCTTGGCTTATTTTGTTCTTTAACCGAATTAATCATTTGAAAATCTTTGACATTAAAAAATTATCGTTTTGTAGGTGTTCCTGTTGCGATCTCTGCCTATGGCGACCGTGAGTGCCATTGGGCAAGTCGCAATTCCTTCCTAGTCTTGTACTGGTGTGACACAAGGAAAATATCGACAAGTTTCATATGATAAAAATAGGAAAAAACACATTTCACTATATTATTGTTCCTATATTATCGTATAAGAAATTCGTGGAATCCCACACAGGACCGTATTACTATAAATAGCGTTTCTCTATGGTATTATTATTATACTATTTGAACCATTTATAGTAACACGGTCCTGGGTGGGATTAACCAATTTTTCTTACAGGAAGTCATTACGGTCATTATTATAAAAGCAAATTAATGGACAAAAATCTCAAATGTCGTTAGAGATCGGTATTGTTCGGGGACTAACTAACAATACCGAATTCTTACGACTTGGGCGAAATTTACCGAGTATATATACGAACTATAAATAACTACCGATGTCAGTCGGAGTCGGTACAGAAGAAGTGTTTGTATCCCGGCAAGCTTCAGGTCGGATAAACCTGTAAATCATCTGTCTCTCTTTCATTGCCAATCACGTTATAGAGGACATTTCATGAGTGTTTATCAAAAGTGAATATAAACAAACACGAAATAGATATTATTGTTATCACATAAAGTGATTTATGCGGCGTATTTCGAAAAAGTAAACATGAAATTTGCGAGTTTGGGCGCCAAAGTGACTAACGTTATAGACTAACGTCAAACCGCTGACGTGACGTCATTTTCATAGTTTGATTTCCGTGTTGAAACAAAGACTTGAGCATATTTTTAAGGCTTAGAAGAAGATGAAGAAGAATGAGACGATGCAGATGCAGAAGAAGAAGATACAACTGGAAACCAAACAAGTAGAGTCATATGATATTTATATAAAGGGATTTTGACACTTCAAGAGAAGGCTTTATACTTGTAGAGACAGAGGCTGGAAGACATGGGTCCTCCCAGTAAAGGTTGGGTCCTGATGATTCCAATAACAGTCGGTGTGGAGATTGACGGGAGCAGTGGCAAGCAATGGAAGGTTCAACGAGCTTGGTAAATTGATTGATTGAATGATTGCTTGGGGCTTAACGCCGTTTACAATAATTTTCCAGTCATATCACGGCGGGCAATTTACCTACTCATGTGTTTCCTAGCTTTCTCACACCAGTCCTCAACACACAGCATACTCTCCGAGCAACTGAATGTTTTTCCACAGATATTTTATACCCATTGGTGTAAGACGTAGTAACTTTTGTCAAACGTCGGTAAGAATGTTGGCCGAGCTGGGATTTGAACTCACATCTCCTGGATTGAAAGCCCGCGTCGCTACTGACTGAGCTACCGGGTCTACGTCCGCGCTTGGTAAAGCTGCAGAAATCGCATCTAGTTGGCTCTGGCTGCGATACAGTGAACCAGCTTAGCAGCCAACGTAGACGAAATAGTAACTGACTGATCAACACGATCTACCCCGCCATCTAGCGAAACAACCAGTCACAGGAGGAAACTCGATTGACGACATCTGCTTTCAGTAGTGTAACTTTAGCTGCACAACAAAGGTGTATGTTTACGTAAGAAACTATGTCCATCTTGTTGGTCAAGATAAAATTCCACAAAGGTTCCCATTCAAGCTAGCTTATTCCATAAAACATGTATAAACATGCATATAACCTGTAAATTTACATTCACATTTCAAATATAGAAGTCTAGACAAGCAAATCCATTATAAATCAAAGTACTGAAGATACTGGTATCGAATCATTTTTGAACTTGTTTGGATAGTGATGTCAAATGATTATTGGCGTAAAAATTACTTTGATTTGTGCTATTGTTTATATGTTAACATAAACAATTATGGATAAAATTAAATTCTTGACCAGTATACATCAAACATTCTATTTCTGTGTTTTGGCTAAATACAAATCTAAATATTTAGTTAAATCCTTGGATTATCGGTGATTCCAAATTAAATTGCATTAATTTATGTTTCTATTAACTACAAGGTACATGAAAAAATACTAAATTTACCTTATGTTCATTTTAACATAGCTTTATTTAATGGTTTCATTTCATGTATGTTGAGGTATATAAACAATATAAGCAATTACAATTTATTTCATTTCAATATGATTCCATTAAAACGAACTCCGGAACACAAGAAAGGTGATAAATAGTCGAAAACATAACAAATAAATAGTTCAACAATAATCTGTCTAAAATATGAAATGAATATAAAAACGAACAATAAACTTGTTATTATGTACACATATATGAACCGTCCCACGAGAAAACCAACAGTTTGGTCTCTGCGTAAAGTATCGGCCCGGATCAGCCTAATCATGCCGCGCAGGTTCACCCGGACATACACTTTTCGCCTCTTGTGGTTTTTCTGTTCCATGAATCATTATTCTGAGTCAATACATTACGCAAAGTCCACAATGTTGGTTTTCTCGTGGAACGGCTCATATTCTTTTTTTATTATATATTTAAAAGTTGAATTTCTCGTATACATGAGTTGTCTTAACCCTTTCCCACTTGCAAACGATTTGTGAAGCTTCAGTAGCAGACGACAGACGACTTTTGAAAACATTGAGACAAAAGGAATAATTACTCATAGTGAGCAATTTCTCCATTTAGCACAGTGTATTTAACTCTATTCAATAGTTAACTTATTTTACAACAATATTTTCAACATTAATTATCTATAATGATAAATGGAAGGTTAAATGAGTTTCACGCTATAAACCAGTAGAATAACTCGTTTTACTGGCACAATACATAGGCTGTTTTAACTGATTAACCCTTTCCCTCAAACATCAAATCTGCAGCAGACAACTTTGAAAACATCCCAGCAAACATAGGGAAACTCTCTAAAAAAGGATAAATCAATTATTGAATGAAGTTGAACATTTGTGGCAAAAGGAGAAATTGCTCATTATGAGCAATTTCCACTTTTGTCGCAATGTTTTCAAAAGTTGTCTGCTACAAATGCGTCAGAATGTGTCTTCAACACTAAAAACATTTTTAAAATACATGTTCAAAAATAAGAAAACATCAGAGTATTATTTCTAATTGATTGGTGTTTTACGTCATTTTCAACAATGTTTGAGTTATATCGCGGCGTTTCCTAGGAAATTACAAGTTCTACTGGTCCGTTTATCCTGACACCAGCCAGTCAATCACAATGCTGAGCGCCAAGAAGGGCACCATAATTATCAACTTTAACCAGAATAGGTAACATTGTTCAGAGCTCTAGATAAAGGACGTTTATCCTTTTTTGACTCTCTAAACCGTATAGGGATCTCAAAAGAAGTGTCTCAGTGAGAAGATTCCTTTGAGAGCCTACAACATAGGGTTTGCTTTCATAATAAGAGAGAAATTGTAGGGAAATGAGCTGAATACCCCTCCTTATATGGACCTCTGATTGTTGCAAAACAGCTAATTTTTCGTAGAGATAACTTCTTTTTCCTAGAAATATTTTCAAAACGACTTAGCTGTGGATAACTGTTTTAACAATAGTTACATGCCTTACACATTTAACCCTTTCCCACATACAGACGCTTTCTGACGCATCTGCAGTAGACGACTTATGAAACAAGTTGGCAAAATGAGATATTGCTCATAATCCTTTTGCCACAATGTTTTCAATTTCATTCATTAATTAAATTTCCATTTTTAGAGATTCTTCATGTTTTGCCGATATGCTTTCAAGATCGTCTGCTACAGATGTGTTAGTAAATCAGCAAATATTTCACAGCATAGTATACTCACTCATACATTTTATACAGAACATGTTACAGCATAATTCATAAGTGATTGTTTTGAGGACGGAGTGTATCTAGCATTATGAAATAGTAATTTTGTTTTAAACTAATGCATACAATAATTTATTTCGAGTTCAATTCAGAAAGTTCAGTTTGCTCCGTCGACTAATAAGACACCTCTCACCACCCCTCCTATATCCTTCTATTGTTTCTTGGACCATGCCCATTGATAAGTATAGTGATATACGAAATTACTGAAACCTTCTTTTGTTTCCTTAATAACTATCCGAACTTCAATAAAACGTAATGAATTGTTGGATATGGGATAGGCATTAAGTCAAGCATGTACCCGGAACAACTTCAATAATCTGTAAGATGTAGTAACTTTCATAATGAGCTTGTCACTATGTTTTTAATTTCATTCAATAATTGAGCTTTAATTGATAAAGATGCTTCATGTTTTGCCTATATGCTTTCAAAGTCGTCTGATACCGATTAGTTGTATCTGGAAGAAGGGCGAACAAATCGAATTAAAATCAGACCAAAATACTTATTGTACGTATATCGGATCTGACGACATTGTATAACAGGTCGTCTCCAATTGACCTTACACACTTAAATATTCATGAGCAAGTGCTCTTTTTTCGTTTGTGTCAAATGAAGTCGAATTAAACAACCAGCGCTCGGCGGTTCTATACAACAGGATCTCTCGACAACAATCGGTCTACTCTCGGTTATTTATATGGGTAATCTCCCCTGCTTTATACCTAGGGCTATTTTATAGGCGATAATTTAATGGGCTGGCGGACAGGTCAATCTGAGACGACATGTATGGAGCAGTCATCATATCTATATACGAACGAGCAAAGTTAATTTCTGGTTTAAATGAGATTGGAGAAACATATAATCAGTATAGTAGATACCCAGAGAAACTCGTTTTACTGCCACCTTCTATAATCTCATTTCCAGCGATCCACGACACTGATGTCGTAACCTTCTGACCAGGTTTGAGTCTCAGCACTGCAACAGCCGTACCCTGTCCACCGGTCGTGTCGTCCGGTCCCATTTTATCACTAAGAGCTTTTACCACGTTGACGAAATGACTGTACGGTCCGCCGGACGACGTCTTCTGTATGCTAACCTCCACGTATGTCCCCCTACTAGCCACGACTTGTATGTTGAACACGTATGTTCCAATGAACTGTGCAGTGAACTCGCCCGTGTTTCCATCGTAATGGTTCCCAAAGTTTGTTACTACATGGTCGAATTTTAGGACGTCAAGACGATCGGCCGACAGGGGTTGATTTCTCACCACTTGAAAGGCTGAATGCCTATTTCGTCGATGACCTTTAAACAATAAAAAAAAATGTGAAAAGATATCCCTATCCCTTATACAGACATTGTGAAGCCTCTGACGACTTGTGTGTACTAACATTGTGGGAAAATAAATAGAAATTGCTTCAAATCGAGCAATACTCCTTTCCCCACAATGTTTACAACTCTTTATAGAAGGTTATACCCCGAATGTTCCTTATGTACTACCTGGTTGTCAATACAATCTTTAAAGTCTAAACAGCCAGTTCATAGGAAAATGTACAAAGTAGCTTTTTGTAAACATGAACTTGTTAGAAGCTTCTTTCAATTTGTGAAAATTCTGATGAGACCTACTAGATGTACCGGCTGATGAAGTTCTACTCAGTTCACATATAACAAACAAAAACTTATAAGAGGCTTCTGTCAATGTATGTAGATTCTGATGAGACGGACCAGATGTATCGGCGGATCAGAACCTAATGTTTTCAGAAATGCTAAATTGTATCTTTTCGGTAAGTTAACACCATTGAAAATTGGCGATATGACATGAAGCCATTGGGGATTAAAACGAATAAATAAACTCGTATATACAATGTTCTCGCGATAACTCGAACTCAAAAGGGACCAATAAATCACTTCGAGTTATCGACGTGTTCGAGTGATCTCTCGAGTTATGCCTAATTCATATTGTACTGTCAGCCTCGTAATCCATTTATTCTTAAGTGTGTATTACGAAAAGTAAGCCAGTGGTAAAGTCATATGAAGAAAACATCAAAGCAGCAGTTCTACGCTGTTTTCAAACGACAGATCAGTTCTAAGGTGAACGAGTTGCTCAATATTTAAGTCTTTGGAATCATCCGATTATTTAATGTCGTTTTATAGTCATATCACGGAGGCAAGTTAACTAACCCATGGGTTCCCTGGCTTTCTCATACAAGTATTCCAAACAACAGACCCCTCCCCCTGAAAAACACCACAACTGGCTGTTTTTCCACATAGACTGTTAGCCCATTCGTGGAAAACTACTGACTCTTGTCACATGGCATCACCCGACCAGATGTTTGTGAAACTGTTCGCAGTTTACCTCATTATACCAAATCGCCAATTGAGCCAAATGACGAGACAACCAACATTGTGGACTCTGCGTAACGTGTAACCATGATCAGCTTAAGCATGCCGCGCAAGCTAACCCGTGGGGGGGGGGGGGTCTTTTTTGAGATCATTACTGTTCTACAAATTCTACATGGCTTCTTCACGACATTGTTGCGACTGACAGCGAAGGTGCTGAAGATGCGTATACTGATTTCGATCTTCGCTGGGCACACAGTCAAAAAGAGGTTAGATTTCATGTGGAATAGCTGAAATAGTAAACATTTAAATATTTAATATCTTACCTCGTCGGCCATATACCGTGACTGGAATGGCTTCGCTGGGTAAACATAGTGACACAAACGCCACCACAGTCAGCACGGTTATCCAACAATAAGATCGGCACATTGTTGTCTTTTTATGAATTTATAGAATACACTAACAATTAATCATAACGAGAATATAATGAATTGACGTCAACTGTATAGCAATACTAGTAGTACTAGTAGAATCTGTGGTGATAGTTGTTGTTGTAGAAGTAGAAGTAGTTGTAACAATTTGTCGTTACTATAATTGTTCTTGTAGCAGATGAAAACTTAGTTGTAACGAAGTATTAGTAGTAGTAGTAGTAGAGGTAGTAAATGATGTAGTAGATGCCGGCTGTAACAGTAGTGATAGTAGTTGTTGTTGTTTGTCGTTATTGTTCGAATAAAAGTTATGACGTTTTAATTCCGCTGATAAAATGTGTCTCTCTATGTATTTGTTACTACACAATAGCAACTTGAAATATGATTTAAAGTATCTTATTTACTACGTTATAAGCTTTTCTTAAAAATAAAAACAATCTCTAAATGAAAATGGCAGCGTATTTTCATTAAAATATAAACAGTGAAATTTAAACGATAGTTCGTCCTCTTGACAACACAACCTGTTTATTGAAAGTTTATAATGCTGCTTAATGTCGCGTATTTATACTACAGTCAAATGAATGATTCACCTTACCAACCTTTATATTGAATTTCTAGTGCATTACCTGACAAACTTTAAAAATACGTGATATTCATCACGTGTAAATTATGCAGACGCATTTAACTCATCCGAATCCACAATGTCGAATCTCTCATTTACGCATTTCTGTTTAATCATTTTTAAAAAAAGAAAGACTTTCATTTATAGAGAGGTTTTTCCCATAGTTTAATCTATATGTGTCATAGATGTCGTCTGCTGCAGATTTGTTTTATTATGTAAGAAAGGGTTCATCAACATTCAGATAAAGATATTGTTTACATTCTTTTTCGCCGAAACTACGAGATAACTGGCATGAACGACAATTACCACAGCCCCCCCGCACCTGCAGAACCCAATTACCACAGCCCCCCCCCCCCCCCCCCCCCCCCCCCCCCCCCAACCCCTTCACATACAAACGCTTTCTGACGCCTCTACTGACGACGTTTGAAAACATTGTGACAGAAGGGTAAATTGCTCTTAATGTTTTCAATTATATTCAATAATAATACTTTTGTTTACAGAACCTGTCCATATGTTGCCTAGGTGATTTGATTTCTACAAAAATCCACTTATATTTGAGCCGTTTTCCCCCGAGAAACGAAGGATTTAATTACAACTGTTTCCTTTAAACCTTTCTTCCTCCCCCATGAACAAATCTACAGCAGACGACCCAGATATCGTCTGTTTAAAAGTATATTTTACCTTTATGAATGAAAGTGTTATCATTGCATAGAGTTGAACATAATGAGCAATTTCTCATCGTGTCAGAGTATTCTATAAACTCGTCTGCTACAGATGCGTTAGAAAGCGTCTGTATTTAAGAAAAAGTTATTCGAGATTCATATACCCATATTAATCCCTACCATGGTCAATACCTGATCTACTCTTACGAAATTCACTGTCATTTGTAATAACGAGAAGTCAATGACCGGTTTATTTTGTAATTTTGTAATGTTGTGACTGTTTAACTTTACTTATACATATTTTATCTGCTGCAAGTCACAGGTACCAGTATCGAAGCATGTTACGTAAACAAAAATCACATTTTACTAGCACCTATATTTAAAGATTAAATTGATTTTTTTTTTCACTATTTACTATTACATAAACAAGGCATATTTCCTTCTTTTTGACGGCTATCTTTTCAAAGTGTCGCAAACAACAAGTGATGGTGAAAACGTCGAAAGACTAAAACGTCGAATTAATAAAACAAAATGAAACGGGAGTGAAAACGTCGAAAAGGGAAATATATAACCTAAATATAATTGTATAAAAAGTTGTATATGTTCTACCATAATAAAGCGAAGGCATAATGAATTTGCTTGTTGCAGCTTTTAAAAATAAATTGTTGTTGTTGTTGTTCGGTGACATTGTTTACCCTCGCGCTCGGCATTAATTAAAAAAAAATTGTATAAATTATGAATTGTATACGTGTTATTAGTTCTTAAATGTTGTCGTCTCTATTATTTAATGTTGTCTTGTTGGTTGTAGCTAGGATTACGCGTATTAGCTTCGAAAGTAAATGGTACGTAACATCCCGTAACCACCTATATAACTATATACACTTTTAAACATTCTTAGTACTTATACATTGTGTTGCATTTTTAAACAAAGACATTTACAAGTTGTACTAGTCAAACTTTAAAATAACTATTCTATAAAATAACCTGTCGCATTAGACTTTGAAAACATCTCGGCAACAATGTGTAAAAACTCTATAAATAAACATACGGTTATTCCGTGCTCTCTTTTATCACAACCCGCATCCTTTACCTTTTTAGATATTCATTCTATAAATGGTGTACTACTTTAGATCACTGAATTGATGATGATTGATAGTTAAGTGCTTAACGCAGTTTTCAACAAATGTTCAGATATATCAAGGCATTTCATGGTAAGTTACCAGTACTACTGGTGCATTTATCCGGACACCAGCCAGTCAGTTGTAATGCTAACCTCGTAATAACGATGTGTCGATGGTTTGTTTTCCTCGCCTCAGGCAATACAGCCATTTGGCGAATATCACAACACCACCTACTTGTCAAAAGTACAAAAGAATTAACGTACAAACGTTCGGCAATGTACAGTGTGGAAGACAGTGGTGATGTTATAGAGCGTCGACCTCTCGTACAAAAAGTCCTGGGTTCGAATCCCGTCATAAGCGGGTTCTACCTTTTGTTTTTTTTCCCATACAAACCACTGATTAAATCTCCAGAAAGATAGTATCGAGCATGATTGATTCACCCTTTCCCACATATAGACGCTTTTTGACGCATCTGCAGCAGACACATTTTGAAAACACTGTAGTAAAAAGGAGAAATTACTTAAAACAAGCAATTTCTCCTATTGCGCAATGTTTCAGTTCTATTTAATGATTCATTGATATTTTTCACATTTTTGTCAATATGTTTTCAAAGTCGTCTGCTGCAGATTTGATTTAGAAGGGGAATGGGGTAATCCTTTCCCACATACAGCAAACTTGCACCAGATGACTTTGAAGACATTTAGTATAAATATGAAACGTCTCTATAAATCAAGGTATACATACAATTTATGCGGCGTATTTCGAAAAAATAAACATGAAATTTGCCGGTTTTGGCGCCATAGTGACTAACGTAATAACGTCAAACCGCCGACGTGACGTCATTTTCATAGTTTGGTTTCCGTGTTGTAACAAAGACTTGAGCATATTTTCAAGGCTTATAAGAAGATGAAGAAGGAGAAGAAAATGAAGTTGATGAAGAAGAAGAAGATACAACTGGAAACCAAACAAGTAGTGTCATATGATATTTATGTAAAGGGATTTTGACACTTCAAGAGATGGCTTTATGTGATAAGATATGTATTACCATGTCATCAATAGTAAAGAACAAATAATGAAAAAGAAACGAACATGTTTGTTTTAAAATAGATATGTATATTGTACACAGCAATAAACTAACCAACAAAGATAAACGAGAAATCTCAAATCGTTAAATGTTAACCCTTTCCCACATGTGTAGACGTTTGAAAACAAGGTGGAAATAGAAAAAAATGCCAGAAATTTATCCACTTATCACAAGTTTGACTTTGTTCTTTAATTAAAGTTTTTCGTGTTTTTGCCTAGACGTTTTCAAAGTCGTCTGCTGCAGATTTGTTGTATAATGTGGGAAAGGGTTAAACAGACATAACCATTCGAGCATAGTTAAAATCTAATAATCTAAAATTCACAAATGACTACGAGATAACACCGTGAGGCTAGATACTTTACGTTCAACGTATAGAGAATAAGTACATGTTTATTACAAATACAAATTTAGTTTTATATTATCGTGAAATATACTAATTAAATGGAGCTCTACCTATGAAATTAGTGTGTATTTTATAACAAGGTGCATGAACATGCAGATGGGAGTAAATGAGGCGAATGGGCTCAAGAAGGGCAAAAAACCAGACTTGGCTGATACTTGTAGAGACAGAGGCTGGAAGACATGGGTCCTCCCAATAGAGGTTGGGTCTAGATGATTCCCGTTACAGTCGGTGTGGAGATTGACGGGAGCAGTGGCAATCAATGGAAGGTTCAACAAGCTTGGTAAATTGATTGATTGATTCATTGTTGCAAAACGCCGTTTTGAAAAACATCGTCATATTACGGCGGCCAATTCACCTACTTATGTGTTTCCTAGCTTTCTCACATCAGTATTCAACACAGCATACTCTCCTAGCAACTGGCTGCTTTTCCACAACGACTGTTCGCCCATTGGTGCAAGACGCAGTGAATTTCCTCAAACGTCGGAAAGAATTTTAGCCGAGCTGGGATTCGAACTCACATACCCTAGATTGAAAGCCCGCGTCGCTACCGACTGAGCTACCGGGTCTAGGCCCGCGCTTGGTAAAGCTGCAGAGATCGCGTTTAGTTGACTCTGGCTGCGATACAGTGAACCAATTTAGCAGCCAACCTAGACGAAATAGTGACTGATCAACACGATCTGCCCCGCCATCTAGCGGGTGTTCCGGGATAGGGGCGAAACACCCAGTGACAGAAGGAAACTCGATTGACGACATCTGCGTTCAGTAGTGTAACTATAGCTGCTCAACAAAAGTGTATGTTACGTAACAAACTATGTCCATCTTGTTGGTCAAGATTATATTCCACAAAGGCTCCAATTCAAGCACGTTTATTCCATAACACATGTATAAATATGCATATAGCCTGTAAATTTACTTTCACATTTTAAATATAGAAGGCTAGACACGCAAAACCATTACAAATAAAAGGACTGAAAGTACTAGTAACAAATTATTTTTGAACTTGTTTGGATAGTGATGTCAAATGATTGGCTTCAAAATTACTTCGATTTGTGCTATTATTTATATGTTAACAGAAACAATTATGGACACAATTGAATCCTGGACCAGTATTCATCAAACATTCGTTTTCTGTTTTTTGGCTAATTACAAATCTAAATATTTAGTTCAATCCTTGAGTTACCGGTGATTCCGAGTTAATTGCATTAATTCATGTTTCTACTAACTACAAGGTATATGAAAATTACTAGATTGACCTTATGTTCATTTTAACATAGCTTTATTTAATGGTTCTCAATTTAATTTCATGTATGTTGAGGTATATAAATATCAGCAATTTTAATTTATTTCATTTCAATATGATTCCATTAAAACGAACCCCGGAACACAAGAAATGTAATAAATAGTCGAAAACATAACAAATAAATAGTTCAACAATAAACTGTCAAAAATATAAAATGAATAAAAAACAGGCAATAAACACATATATGAGCCGTCCCACGAGAAAACCAACAGCGTGGTCTCTGCGTAAAGTATCGACCCGGATCAGCCTAATAATGTCGCGCAGGCTCACCCGGACAGACACTCTTTGCCTCTTGTGGATTTTCTGTTCCAGAAATCATTCCTATTGGTCGATACATTACGCAGAGTCCACAATGTTTGTTTTCTCGTGGAACGGCTTATTCTCTTTTTGTTTATTTATTTAAAAGTTGAATTTTTAGTATACATGAGTTGCCTTAACCCTTTCCCACTTGCAGACGATTTTAAACGATTCAGCAGCAGACGACAGACGACTTTTTGAAAACATTGAGATAAAAGGAATAAATGCTCATAGTGAGCAATTTCTCCTTTTTAGCACAGTGTATTTAACTCTATTCAATAGTTAAATTTCATTTATGTGTTTTTTCGACATTGATGCCAAGATGTTTTCAAAGCCATCTGCTTCATATTTGTTGTATGTGGAAAAGGGTCATAAGTCAAATACTGTACGTAATTTAAACAGTATTAGTAATTTTCTGCAACTGTCTTTTTTTCTCGAACGTAGAGAGCAATTACTTCTTTTCCAACAATATTTTCAACATTAATTAGCTATATGAATGATAAATGATAAGGTTAAATGAGTTTCACGATTTAAACCAGCACAATAACTCGTTATACTGTCCAAATAAATATGCTGTTTTAACTGATTAACCCTTTCCCTCAAACATCAAATCTGAAGCAGACGAATTTGAAAACAATCAGGCAAAAATAGGGAAACTCTCTTAAAAGGAAAGAACAATTATTGAATAAAGTTGAACATTGTGAGCAATTTCCACTTTTGTCACAAATGTTTTCAAAAGTTGTCTGCTGCAAATGCGTCAGAATGTGTCTTCAACACTAAAAACATTTTAAAATACATGTACAAAAATAAGAAATCATCAAAGTATTAATTTTAATTCATTGATGTATTACAGCATTTTCAACAATGTTTGAATTATATCACGGCGTTTCCTTGGAAATTACAAGTTATACTGGTCCTTTAATCCTGACACGAGCCAATCACTCACAATCCTGAGCTCCAATGAGGTCAGCAATAATTATCAACTTTAAAGTTTCTGGTAAGAACCCGCGACCTCATGCGTTCGAGGCGGACGCTATACCACTACACCAGCGAGGCGGTTGTACGGTTTTGCAAACAGAATAGGTAACATTGTTCAGAGCTCTAGTTAAGGGGTGTTTTGCATGTTCTAAATTCCTTATTTAACTCTCTAACCCTATGTTGTGGGTTCTCAAAATAATTGTCTGAGTGAGACGATTCCTTTGAGTACCCACAACATAGGGTTTGCTTTAATAATAAGAGAGAAATTCTGGGGAAAAAACTGAATACCCCTCCTTATCGTAGAGATTATTCCATTTAGTCACGTGATCCTTTTTTAACCAATAAAATAATTCAACGATTTAAAGTGCATTCGAACCCACTGCAATTATCATTAGATAAAAGCCGCCCATAACAGGTGAATGTTTTGAGGACGGAGTGTATCTAGCATTATGAAATAGTAATTTTGTGTTAAACTTATGCATACAATAATTTATTTCGAGTTCAATTCAGAAAGTCGAGTCCATTTTCTCTGTCGACAAATAACAGAAAGGAACCCACACCTTAACCCTCGCCACCTGCTTATACATCCATCCATTGTGGGTTGGACCGTGACCATTGAAAGGTCTAGTGATCGTCGAATTTACTGAAATCGTTTCAATGTTTCCTTGATAACTATCTGAACTTCAATAAAACGTACTGAAGTGTTGTTGTATGTGGGATAGGGATAAACATAATCAGTGAAGTATCTACCTGGAAAAACTTCCATAATCTGTAAGATGTAGTACTTTTCATAATGAGCCATTTTTACTTTATTGTCAATATGTTTTTAACTTCATTCAATAATTGGGAGTTTTAATTGGTAGAGATTCAAAGTAGTCTGCTACCGATAAATTTAGTCAATTGACCGTTCATACTTAAATATTCATGAGCAGGTGATCTTTCTTCTTTTGTGTCAAATGAAGTCGAATTAAACAACCAAAGTTCGGCGGTTCTATACAACAGGACCTCTCGGTTATTTATATGGGTAATCTCCAATGCTTTATACTTTGGGCGATTTTTTAGGCGACAATTTAATGGGCTGGCGGACAGGTCAATCTGAGTCGACATGTACGGAGCAGTCATCAGATCTATATACGAGCGAGCAAAGTTTATATCTGGTTTTAATGATATTGGAGAAACACATAATCAGTATAGTAGATAGCCAGAAAAACTCGTTTTACTGCCACCTTCTATAATCTCATTTCCAGCGATCCACGACACTGATGTCGTAACCTTCTGACCAGGTTTTAGTCTCAGCACTGCAACAGCCGTACCCTGTCCACCAGTCGTTTCGTCCGGTCCCATTTTATCACTAAGAGCTTTTACCACGTTGACGAAATGACTGTACGGTCCGCCGGACGACGTCTTCTGTATGCTAACCTCTACGTATGTCCCCCTACTAGCCACGACTTGTATGTTGAACACGTATGTTCCAAGGAACTGTGCAGTGAACTCGCCCGTGTTTCCATCGTAATGGTTCCCAAAGTTTGTTACTACATGGTCGAATTTTAGGACGTCAAGACGATCGGCCGACAGGGGTTGATTTCTCACCACTTGAAAGGCTGAATGCCTATTTCGTCGATGACCTTTAAACAATAAAAACAAAATGTGAAAAGATATCCTTATCCCTTATACAGACATTGTGAAGCATCTTAAACTGACGACTTGTGTGTAATAACATTGTGGGAAAATAAATAGAAATTGCTTCAAATCGAGCAATACTCCTTTCCCCACAATGTTTACAACTCTTTATAGAAGGTTATACCTCGAATGTTCCTTATGTACTACCTGGTTGTCAATACAATCTTTACATTCTAAACAGTCAGTTCATAGGAAAATGTACAAAGTAACTTTTTGTAAACATGAACTTGTTAGAAGCTTCTTTCAATTTGTGAAAATTCTGATGAGACGTACCAGATGTACCGGCTGATGAAGTTCTACTCAGTTCATATATAACTTACATGGACTTATAAGAGGCTTCTGTAACAGATCGAATTCCCACTTGTCGTTACAGGATACTTTTGCAATGCGCTAGATATAGTGCGTGCATATACCCGAATATAATGTTACACATTGTAACAAAGGTAGCAAAATGTCAAATACCGGGAACGGTATCTAGCTAACATAAGTACTATAGGTTCGTAGTTTATAATAGAATAATACAGTCAATATACCTTGGTTCCATCACTTTATTTAATAGTCCATTTCCAATTGTAAATACAACTAAATAGTAACAAGTTCACAGAGATATCAATAGGTACACTAAACGCCTACACTTAACATCGTGAAACACATCGATCAACGACGATCGATAAAATCATAGCTTATAGACGAATCAAACAAAGCTGGTCTGGTGCGTGCTTTGGACCCATCGTATATAGTGATCTGAACTGATCCTATAACCATATAAGTAAATCCTGTGTCTGGCCTCGAAATGTATCTAGCTCAGCACATATATCCCTAGTACCGTACTGTACATGTGGCCGGGTCAACGGCTAAGTTCAAGACGAGGTAATTATCTTTACCGTTAACTGATCCGACACCTGTATCGTAGGGTCATCTAATAATTGAGTCTTACACTTCTTTCAATGTATATAGATCCTGATGAGACGGACCAGATGTATCGGCGGATCAGAACCTAGTGTTTTCAGAAATGCTAACTTCTATCTTTTCGGTAAGTTAACCCCATTGAAAATTGGCGATATGGCATGAAGCCATTTGGGATTAAAACGAATAAATTAACTTCGTATATACAGTGATCTCGCGATAACTCGAACTCAAAAGGGACCATTAAATCACTTCGAGTTATCGACGTTTTCGAGTGATCTCTCGAGTTATGCTTAATTCATGTTTGTACTGTCAGCTTCATAATCCATTTATTCTTAAGTGTTTATTACGAAAAGTAAGACAGTGGTAAAGTCATACGAGGAAAACACTACAGCACAAGTTCTATGCTGTTTTCAAACGACAGATCAGTTCCAAGTTAAACACGTTGTTCAATATTTAAGTCTTTGGTATCACCCGATTGCTTGATTGGGTTTAATGCCCTACCGAAAGCTGTTTGAGAAACTGTTCGCAGTTAACCTCAACATACGAAATCGCATGGATGTGACTGACAGCGAAGATGCTGAAGATGTGTATACTGATCTCGATCTTCGCTGTGCACATAGTAAAACAGAGGTCGGATTTCATGTGGAATAACTGAAATAGTAAACATTTAAATCTTAATATCTTACCTCGTCGTCCATATACCGCGATAGGAATGGCTTCGCTGGGTAAACATAGTGACACAAACGCCGCCACAGTCAGCACGGTTATCCAACAATAAGATCGGCACATTTTTGTCTTTTTATGAGTTTATAGAATACACTAACAATTAATCGTAGCGAGAATATAATGAATTGACGTCAACTGTATAGCAGTACTAGTAGTAGTAGTAGTATCTGTGGTGATAGTTGTTGTTGTAGAAGTAGAAGTAGTTGTAACAGTTTGTTGATATTGTCCTCGTCACTATAATTGTTCTTGTAGCAGATGAAAACTAAGTTGTAACGAAGTATTAGTAGTAGTAGTAGAGGTAGTTAATGATGTAGTAGATGCCGGCTGTAACAGTAGTGATAGTAGTTGTTGTTGTTTGTCCTTGTTGTTCGAATAAAGGTTATGACGTTTTAATTCCGCTGATAAGATTTGTCTCTCTATTTATTTGTTATTACACAAAAGCAACTTGAAATATCATTCGAAATATCTTATGTACTACGTTATAAGCTTTTCTTAAAATAAAAGAATCTCTAAATGAAAATGGCAGCGTATTTTCATTAAAATATAAACTGTGAAATATAAATGTCCTCTTGACAACACAACCTGTTTATTGAAAGTTTATGATGCTGCTTAATGTCGCGTATTTATACTACAGTCAAATGAATGATTCACCTTACCAACCTGTATAGTGAATGACGAGTGCATTACCTGACAACCTTTAAAAATACGTGATATTCATCACGTGTAAATTATGCAGACTCATTTAACTCATCCGAATCCACAATGTCGAATCTCTCATTTACGCATTTCTTTTTAATCTTTAAAACAAAATAGAACTTTCATTTATAGAGAGGATTTTCCCATAGTTTAATCTAGATGGTTCATAAATGTCGTCTGCTGCAGATTTGTTTTATTATGTAAGAAAGGGTTCATCAACATTCCGATAAAGATATTGTTTACATTCTTTTTCGCCGAAACTACGAGATAACTGGCATGAACGACAATAACCACTCCCCCCCTCCCCCACATTTTGTAATGTTGTGATTGTTTACAAAACTTATACATATTGTATCTGCTGCAAGTCACAGGTACACGTATCGTAGCCTGTTACGTAAAAAAAATCACATTTTACTATCACCTATTTTTAAAGATTTAATTTAATTTTTTTTTTTCTATTTACTATAACATCAACAAGGCATATTTCCTTGTTTTTGAAGGCTATCTTTTCAAAGTGTCGCAAACAGCAACTGCTTTGACATTTCTCCACGAAATGTGAAAACCCAATTATATTTTCTGAAACAGGCTACGCTACTTGTACCTGTGCTGCAAATGTTGAAGAACGCTTTTTCAAAATCCAACAAACCTGTTGCATTAGTCTCTGAAACCAACGTGGAAACACTCTATAAATGAACATAAGGTTATTGAATAGAGTTGAACACATTGTAGCAAAAGGAGACATGGCTCCTCTGCTGCAGATGCTACACAAAGCGTATACATGTAGGAATGGGTTTTAATCCAAATAAAGGATGGGGACAAAAGATTATATTCATGACATTATACAATATCTACAATGATTTTCACCTTCGTAACGCCCAAAGATTTTATTTATTGACACATATTTAATTAACAGTTCCTTCCTTCAGATGTTAGAAAATTCGACTGCACTGCTGGGGATGCCGGGGTTGTGGCATCTGCGTACACTGTACACTAAGGTGAGTCTGTTCAACGACCACGGTCTTACACTTCACTGTCCGTCTAAGTGTAATTAGCCCGAGATGTATACTTTTGACTAAAACAACTAGAACTGCAGCCCCTTTTGTTCAAGACAAATTTATCTTAAAATGAGTTCTTTAAGGAGAGTCAAATTCTTTTGATGTAATGATTATTTCAGGTAATATTTGTTTTTAGGGAGTGTGTTTGTTTGTTTTTTTCGCTTCCACTTTTTGCTAAATCCCGAGGATTCTGTTATTTTAACTAATTAGAAGCAAAACAGAAACAGGACGGAGCAGAAAACATTGTTGAACAAAATTACATTTTTACTGGTTTTTCTTTCTTTAAACGGGATTTCCTCTCTATTACAGTTACATTATTGGATCTTTCTGAGAGCGAAGATAAATCAGCACAATTGAGCAGTCCCGCGAGAAAACCAACATTATGGAGTCTGCGTAAAGTATCGACCCGGATCAGCATAAGAACGCCGCGTAGGCTAACCCGGACAAACACTTTTCGCCTCCTGTGGATTTTCTGTTTAAGGAATCATTTCTCAATCAATATATCCCCCAGAAACGGAGTGTATCGGCCCGGATTAGTCTGCCGGGACTGCACAGGCTCATCTGGGTCGATACATCACGCAAAGTTCAAAATGTTGGTGTTCTCACGGGACGGCTCACATATGCTTTTACTGGTCCGATTCTGCTTACTTATTGGGATCCGACCGGGACTTAGTGGTTTGTGCGGTATTTGAACCCGGGCGTCCTAGTTTCGATCCTTACTTTAGTCGATCATGATGGTGCATTCTTGGGCCAGGCACAATTCCTGGCTTGGGACTAGTTATTACTGAAAAGTATTTTGACGCCGTGAAATAACTGAAAATATGTTGAAAACGTCATAAAACCGATTACAAACAAACGAAATAGTCTTAATCAAATGTTCACCCACGCAATGATGTAAGTAAAGTGTAAAACTATTGCCGTTGGCAGTTATTTACTTAGCTATTGCGTTTTATTACATAATTTTGTTTAATTAACACTTTACCGTGATTTCTTGTCACTGATATAACGATGTATTTAATGAAATTATCCAATCAAAAACAGAGCGTTGACATCACAGGTCTATCCCGCAATATCAACAAACATGTCGTCAATTTCACAAAATAATCAGCCTTAAGACTGTTGCAGTGGAAAAAGATGAAACAGTGTGGGTTTTTTTTTGCAAATATTTATCCTCCGCGTTGAGCAATTTGGGGTCTTAATACATATTCGCACGTTAAAGATTTTGATTGATGAATTACTTTTCATTGTATTTGGGTGTTTCTATCCCATGATGTCGGTCCCAGTTTATTACTATTCAACCAGCAAAAATCTATCTACGCCTTTGATCGTTTTGAAGTAATTTTGCGAAAACATTTTACTCTAGCGCTTCGTTGTCATTTTGTATGTGCGTAGAGTGAAGACTCTGGCGAACTTTGCATCCGCTCAGTCCTAGTAGAGTCTTAACCGACCGCATATATGAGCCGTCCCGCGAGAAAACCAACATAATGGCATCCGCGTAATGTATCGACCAGATCAGCCTGCGCTGTCCGCGCAGACTGATCCGGGCCAACACATTCCGACTCAGGAGGGGGGGGGGGGTAGAGGTATAGAGTAATGATTCCTTAAACGGTAAATCCACAAGAGGCGAAAAGTGTCTATCCGGGTAAGCCTACGCGGCATGCTTAGGCTGATCCGGTCGATACTTTACACAGAGTCCACAATGTTGGTTTTCTCGCGAGACGGCTCATATGTCGCATTTACATAAATGCATATTTTGACAAAATAATCTTGAAGCTTTCTTGACTAATTTTATTTCAATATACTTTTAAATGATATCAAAGTGCTGTGACATTTAGTAGAGATTTTGTTTTTTGGCGATGTTCTAATTATGTTTAATTTATAGTATCAATAAATGGAACAATCCTGGTTGTAGCAGACACACCCTTTGGTGTGGTTACAGCGTTTTGAAAGTTAATTGTGAAAAGTGAAAATAGAAAATGAAATGACGTAGTCCTATTTATATAAATACGCCTTAGGGAAATGTTAAAATGTTTTTTGTTTTCATAGTTTTAACCCTTTTCCACAAACAGACCCAATACTATAATTCTAGTCTAGATCTTTACAAACCGAACCGCTCTAAACATAACATATGGGGGTAAATGTTTGTTATCATAATAGCTTCTAATAGCTCAGTGTCGTGTTCTGTACTAAATTATTGTTCTTTTTAACCAGGTAATAAGAGCCTTATGCAGTTGGGAAAAAACACATCTTTGGTTCAAATGCACTGTGAATCGCTCGATTTGATTTGTTTAAAAAGGATCACGCTCTCCACGGTATTTTCTTTCCGTTAATTTAATCACGTAGTCCCGTTGGTCTGTGCATTCGATGCACATTTCTCGCATTTTCAATCCTGATATGTTGTTCTTTTCTCGCTACCTTTGACTTGGCTAGTTCGACAGCTTGAGCCATGGGTGTCACAAAGTTGATGGTAGGTTCTTTCATCGCCCCACCCATCTGAATTTTTTCCACGACGTATTGTCCTTTATAATTAGGTTTTAACTTCACTTCGGCCATCCGCTGAAAATGTCGTGTCCACATTTCTACTTTGTCCATCGTCGACGGTGGTGAAGTACACAGCGAGTGATAGTAATATTCTTATCTATTATCTGCATACATCCTCTTCTTATATCATTTCTTCATCATCACTGTCGTCGCTAGCGGTGGTACTGATACCATACACAGTAAATCCCGCGATATAACTGAACAAGAGGACCATGATGGTTTTGGATCCCACATCTGAGCTATGCAATGCGATTTGTCAGGCCAGACAGTATCGGAAGAGAAGAAGTTTTGAGGTTTTCTACGACCTTCTGAAAAAGAATGTGGTAGAAAGATACCATATTACCTATGATTTCTAGCGCATGGGCAGCTTTATAAAATTCTGACTGTGGAAGAAGAAGAAATGAAAACAATTTCTCCTTTTTCAACAATGTTTTATAGCACTTTATCAAACTAAAATTGCCCGTTTTCTAATGACTACAATTTTCATGTTAGGTGTTTTCAATGAAGACTTATATGTCAACCAGGTTTCATTCATAGTTCATTATTCATTCATCATTATTGTTATTGTAAAGTATTGTCCACCTCGGAGTACATTCCTTCGTAGGTTTGTTTACTCAAGCGCGACGTTGGCGATTCCGCGGTGTTTACATATGTGTGTGAGAGGGTCGTTAAACCTGTTTGGTATGTATGAATGGTCACGTTTCTAAACATCTAAATATAACTCTTTCTTTCCCGCCAAACTTCCTGCAAACTAACAACTCACTTACACTTCGGCAGTCACACCGTCAAGACGGTTAATTTACTATTGAACAGACAAAAGTACTACATTGGTGTCCAACACCTTAACTTTTATTTATATGTGTCTGGTAGTACTATGTGTAGCCTAGTGTCATAGCCTGGTAAGATATTTACTTTATTTTGTTTGTTTACAATTACTTAATATGAAATATTGTGCAATTCTGTAATTCTGTGATAATTTAAATACTTAGCAAACTCTTATGTTATTCATGGAACTGTTAGTCTGAATGTAATGCTTAAATATTTATTATGCATTCTTTAATATTTCAGTCTGTCTCTTTATATATTTATAGGGTGCTTGTTAGACTTGTAGGCCATCAAGGAAAACATAAGCTGGCAGACCGATGGGAAGAACTTCCATATCGGGTTCTTAATATTCCCAACGCGGATCTACCAGTATATGAGGTACAACGGGAAGATGGTCAAGGCCCGCTCAGGAAATTACACCGCAATATGCTTTTGCAATTCAATGTAATGCCTCCTGCTCTTATCCCGGTAAACCAAAGGGAAAACTTAAAAGTTTTGCCCAAGTCAAGGACTAGAAAAATCAGACCTGTAACCTCCTATTATTCATCAGATTATGATTCTCATTCTTCAAGCGACTCTAGTGTTCAAAGGTATATAATACCACAAAAGAGAACTGCTGCCCCAGAATGTCCTACTGCTTATCATTCTGTTTCTCCATCTGCTACGCAAAGTCCCGTATTGCAACCCTCTCCTGAGCACAGTGCTATTTCTTTGCCCAGACCTGGTTCAAGTTTAAACCAACCTAACTCTACTATAAGAGATTTATCTAATGATTTTTCGTTGGTTAATGGCTCTACACCACCAAATCATGAGACTGTGCCTCAGCAATCTGTTAATCTACCAAATTCACCAGCACTATTCCGTTCTGAAAGGACCAGAAAACCACCAGATAGATATGGTCAATGGGTTGTTCCCATTCAGTGGTCTGGTCCTGCTGAAGCTGAATATTTTGTTTTTTTTAAAACATAAAACATACACATACGCAAGGCTACAGTAACACACATAGCAGGACTTCAGTTTAACTTATTATCATATACTTCGACAATTGCATACTGTATATATATATTGTAATTAGCCAAAGCTGCAATCCAACGGTGACCCGTGGCATCAAGCTTTGCAGTTGTAAGAACATATGTAAGAGGGTTATTATCTGTTACGACAGTGAAGGTATTACCATAGAGGTAATCATGAAATTTGTCAGTAACAGCCCACTTTAAAGCCAGAAATTCCAACTTATGTGCTGGATATCTCTTTTCACTTGGCTTTAGTCCTATTCTTGCTTTTGCAGACTACTCTTTACCCTTTACCCTTCACACTGATAGCAGTGGTACTGGCTTAGGCGCTGTCTTGTACCAGAAACAAGATGGAAACGATAGGGTTGTTGCCTATGCAAGTCGAGGACTAAAGCCAAGTGAAAAGAGATATCCAGCACATAAGTTGGAATTTCTGGCTTTAAAGTGGGCTGTTACTGACAAATTTCATGATTACCTCTATGGTAATACCTTCACTGTCGTAACAGATAATAACCCTCTTACATATGTTCTTACAACTGCAAAGCTTGATGCCACGGGTCACCGTTGGATTGCAGCTTTGGCTAATTACAATTTTTCCTTGAGCTATAGACCAGGAAAATTGAATGCGGATGCCGATGGACTGTCACGCAGACCGCAAGTCTTCTCAGATGTTGTTAAAGCTATTTGCCAGGCTGTCACGGCTGATGTTGCATTAGCTGACAGTGTTGCTACTGGTAACCTACCTCCTTCGGCCGGGGAGGTGGCGGACCAGATGCCAAGCAACAATTACGACTGGAGAGACGAACAATCAAAGGACATAGTTATAAGAAGAGTTATTGACCTTTTGAGTCGTGGTTTTCGCCCAAGGGGAAGGGGTCTGGGACGTGAGTCTCCAGATGTCCAGAAATTTCTTCGAGAATGGAACCGTCTTCAAATAGAAGATGGCATTCTTTATCGAACCACTTCACAAAATGGTCAACCACTGAAACAGTTAGTTCTCCCAAAGTCTTTTCATGAACTAGCCTTGAAAGGAATTCATGACGATATGGGTCATCCTGGCAAAGAAAAGACTTTGTGGCTTGCAAGACAGCGGTTTTATTGGCCTGGCCAAGAAAAGGAGGTAAATTCCAAAGTGGAACATTGCCACCGCTGCATCAGACGTAAAGCCCCTTTTGAATTAGCTCAGTTGGTATCAATCTCTACCTCCCGACCCATGGAGCTGGTCTGTATGGATTTCTTCTCTCTGGAAAAATCAAAGGGTGGTTTTGAGCATATTTTGGTTATAACAGACCACTTCACTAGGTATGCTCAAGCTGTCCCATGCAGGAATCAAACTGCTCAGACCACAGCAAAGGCTCTCTATGAGCATTACATAAAGTTCTATACTTTTCCTGAACGTTTACATAGCGACCAGGGACGTAACTTTGAAAGTAAGGTTATTAAGGAACTTTGCAGGATAGCAGGTACTGCAAAGACTCGCACTACACCTTACCATCCAATGGGAAATGGGTCATGTGAGCGTTTTAATCAGTCCCTTCTGAAAATGCTCGGAACCCTAGATACTGAACAAAGGGCCAACTGGAGTGCATATGTTGGACCTCTTGTCCAAGCTTACAACTCTACTAGGAGTGAAGCAACTGGTTTTTCTCCTCACTATTTAATGTTTGGGTGGCACCCTAAACTTGCAATTGATATCCTTTTAGGCACTGGACCTAAGGATGGCTGTGCTGATAAGCAGACTTATGCTCAGAAGCTTCGTGAGCGTATTCAGTTTGCCTATAAAAAGGCGACTGAAGAAGCAGCTCGAAATGCAGAAAAGAGCAAACAGCTCTATGACCGCAAGGTCTCTGCATCGAAACTTGAAACGGGAGATAGGGTGCTTGTTAGACTTGTAGGCCATCAAGGAAAACATAAGCTGGCAGACCGATAGGAAGAACTTCCATATCGGGTTCTTAATATTCCCAACGCGGATCTACCAGTATATGAGGTACAACGGGAAGATGGTCAAGGCCCGCTCAGGAAATTACACCGCAATATGCTTTTGCAATTCAATGTAATGCCTCCTGCTCTTATCCCGGTAAACCAAAGGGAAAACTTAAAAGTTTTGCCCAAGTCAAGGACTAGAAAAATCAGACCTGTAACCTCCTATTATTCATCAGATTATGATTCTCATTCTTCAAGCGACTCTAGTGTTCAAAGGTATATAATACCACAAAAGAGAACTGCTGCCCCAGAATGTCCTACTGCTTATCATTCTGTTTCTCCATCTGCTACGCAAAGTCCCGTATTGCAACCCTCTCCTGAGCACAGTGCTATTTCTTTGCCCAGACCTGGTTCAAGTTTAAACCAACCTAACTCTACTATAAGAGATTTATCTAATGATTTTTCGTTGGTGAATGGCTCTACACCACCAAATCATGAGACTGTGCCTCAGCAATCTGTTAATCTACCAAATTCACCAGCACTATTCCGTTCTGAAAGGACCAGAAAACCACCAGATAGATATGGTCAATGGGTTGTTCCCATTCAGTGGTCTGGTCCTGCTGAAGCTGAATATTTTGTTTGATTTTGACATATATATACAGTATGCAATTGTCGAAGTATATGATAATAAGTTAAACTGAAGTCCTGCTATGTGTGTTACTGTAGCCTTGCGTATGTGTATGTTTTATGTTTTTAAAAAAAAAAAAAAAAAAACCTGGTTCAACTTTGCAAAATAGATTAGTGACTAGTTGTTTGATTATTTTGTAATGTATCAATTTAGAATACTTTAAAATGTATGTGTAGGAATGTTTTTCATATTCATTACAGTTCATTCCTCATTTCTTCATTATAGTAGCTGGTTGATTATTAGCTAAATAGATGTATTGTTATATAGATATAATTTACTATATAATTATATAAGTATTGATAGAAATTATATAGGTAGGACTAACTGTATAATTATTAACCTTGGCAGGTGATGTTTAAAATGTCAGGAGTCATTTTCCCTTGGGGAGGGAGTATGTCAACCAGGTTTCATTCATAGTTCATTATTCATTCATCATTATTGTTATTGTAAAGTATTGTCCACCTCGGAGTACATTCCTTCGTAGGTTTGTTTACTCAAGCGCGACGTTGGCGATTCCGCGGTGTTTACATATGTGTGTGAGAGGGTCGTTAAACCTGTTTGGTATGTATGAGTGGTCACTTTTCTAAACATCTAAATATAACTCTTTCTTTCCCGCCAAACTTCCTGCAAACTAACAACTCACTTACACTTCGGCAGTCACACCGTCAAGACGGTTAATTTACTATTGAACAGACAAAAGTACTACATTGGTGTCCAACACCTTAACTTTTATTTATATGTGTCTGGTAGTACTATGTGTAGCCTAGTGTCATAGCCTGGTAAGATATTTACTTTATTTTGTTTGTTTACAATTACTTAATATGAAATATTGTGCAATTCTGTAATTCTGTGATAATTTAAATACTTAGCAAACTCTTATGTTATTCATGGAACTGTTAGTCTGAATGTAATGCTTAAATATTTATTATGCATTCTTTAATATTTCAGGCTGTCTCTTTATATATTTATATATAAGAATAAATAATTGAACCAGTAAAACAGTTTCGTTACGCTAAACAATCCCCTGGTGACATATATATAAATCAATGTCAATAATGTGTAATCGGGGAACAAATCGTGAAATAGTAAACTTTTGAAAAGTACTCATGTTCCTTTTCTCATTTTGTTAGGTTTAAGTTGACATTTCACGCCTAGTTACTTACCTTCCTACTTCCCCTTACCATCCCACTGTTTATAATGTTTATTCACGTTTTGATAATGCAGTACTCAATGTGAATATTATCTTTACAGGCAGAGACACATGTCTCTGCTACAGGTCAAAGGGAAGCCGTTCGGATCGTTGCGCCGGTCAATTGTAAGACGAATACATAAGACTGAAGTTGTCTCCCATTAGACAATGGATTTGTTGAAAGTTGGAAGTGTTTTTAATAAAGTTGAATTTACCCTCTGACTGGTTTGTAACCAAAAAAGTGTTTGTTTTTAGCTATATTAACAGCTTAAGATTCATTTTCGGAAGAACATTTAATTTCTGAAATTGAAAGAAAAATTCACTGCAGGAAGGAAAGAAACGGCGTTTAACTCTAGTCATTCAATCAATCCAAGATCATCGCTTACCTGTAACCATAACAATTCACGAAACTGAGTAATGTGTCATGTTGGGCAGTTCCAATTCCTCCGTCTAGCGTGGTAGATTGGATAAAGTGATATTATGCTTTATCAACAAAAGATTGTTTTTAGAAAATTCGAAATGAGTTACTCGTTTGAAAATCATCTTATGTATTTATTACCACACAGGTCGTCTTTAATGCATTATCCTCTCCCACTTGCGGACGTTTTTAGACGCATCTGCTGAAGATGACACTTAAAATCTGTGTGGCAAAAGGAGAAATTGTTCACAATGAAGCTTCAAATAGGAGGAGTGATATTAAAGCTGATCACGTTCATTGTTAACAAATCCGTTATGAAAGGGTCAGTAAACCCTTTTCCACATACTACAAATTCGAAGCAAACGATTTTGAAAATACATAGCCGAATATTTTGATAATATATATAAAAATAGAAAGCGTCTGAATGTGGGAAAGGATTAAGGTAGTTATCGTTATTAATGACCCGGAGAAATGTTAATATTCGAAACTCAAAAAAGGGAGGCAAATCCGTTTATCTTCTTAACTTGTAAACAAACAAAACAGTATTTGGGCCGTCATGTCCCAACGCTACCTTGGTTAATTACCAGTGTTGCTGGTACGCTTATCCTGGCACAAGCGCACACCAGTCGTGGTGCTATCCCCTCTACCCTGAGCGTCAAGGAGTAAAACGACTATTACGATCCGACCGGGGATTGATCCCCAGTATCCGGCTCTCGGGGCGGACGCTATAACCACTACTCCATCGAGACGGTTGTTTAAAATCGATTGATTCGAAACAACTAGGTGCCAACAGGCAACAATGAATATGTCGAGCTCGTGTAAATAGTTTTGTCACGGTCGGAAACTGTACTCTTTCATGCAATTGCAGCACAGACCGAACAAGAGTTGACCTGACTGCATTTAATTCAGGGCCTAGTTAATTATGCGTCAAAAACGCGTCTTTATGTGGTAAAGGGTTAAAAAGAGCAGTGTCCGTTTTTGCAAAGTGTGCTTTTACTTCTGCCATCATCACCTTATCATGTGCGCCCAGTGACGTGCGACACTTCACCTCATCATGGTGAACATGTGTGCCCAGTAACTTGGGAATCCTATGCTCAATGGTTTCTCATGTTGAAGTACAGACCTTGTGCGCGCCACTTCACCTCATCATGGTGAACATGTGTGCCCAGTAACTTGGGCATCCTATTCTCAATGGTTTCTCATTTTGAAGTATAGGCCTTGTGCGCGCCACTTCACCTCATCATGGTAAACATGTGTGCCCAATAACTTTGGAATCCTGTGATGCATGGTTGAGATGTGGACCGGACAAGGTACAGTCCTATCAAACAGTACCTATTTTTATCTTTTGACCTTTAAGTGTGACCTTGACATTTGAGGTACAGACCTGGGTCTTGTGTGCAACACGCCACCTTATCATAGTGAACATTTGTACCAAGTTTCTTGAAAATCCTTTGATGCATGGTTAAGGTGCGGGCCGAACAGACGGACTGACGCAAGAACATACACCGAACTGCCATTGTGACAGCTATATGTCAAGCCCATCAACGTAGCAGCCAACGCAGACGAGATAGTGACTGATCAACACGATCTGCCCCGCCATCTAGCGGGTGTTCCGAGATAGGGGGCGAAACACCAAGTGACAGAAGGAAACCCGATCGACGACATCTGCTTTCAGTAGTGTAACTATAGCTTCACAAGAAAAGTGTATGTTTACGTAAGAAACTATGTCCATCTTGTTGGTCAAGATTAAATTCCAAAAAGGCTCCCATTCAAGCACGCTTATTCCATTAAACATGTTTAAACATGCATTTGGCCTATAAATTTACTTTCACATTTTAAATCTAGAAGGCTAGACACGCAAAACCATTATAGATAAAAGTACTGAAGGTACTAGTGACGAATTATTTTTTAACTTGTTTAGATAGTGATGTCACTGTATGTTGAGGTATATAAAAATATAAGCAATTGTAATTTACTTCATTTCAATATGATTCCATTAAAACAAACCCCGGAACACAAGTTAGGTAACAAATAGTCAAAAACATAACAAATAAATAGTTGAATAATAAACTGTCTAAATTATCAAATGAAAATAGAAACATACAATAAACACAAATATGAGCTGTCCCCACGAAAAAAACAACAGTGTGGTCTCTGCGTAAAGTATCGACCCGGATCAGCCGAATCATGCCGCGCAGGCTCACCCGGTCAGATACGTTTTGCCTCTTGTGGATTATCTGTTCCAGGAATCATTACTATGGATCGATACATTACGCAGAGTCCACAATGTTGGTTTTCTCTTGGAACCGCTTATTTTCTTTTTATTTATTTATTTAAAAGTTGAATATCTCGTATACATGGGTTGCCTTAACCCTTTCCCACTTGCAGACGATTTTAACGCTTCAGCAGCAGACGACAGACGTTTTTTTTAAAAACATTGAGACAATAGGAATAAATGCTCATAGTGAGCAATTTCTCCTTTCAGCACAGTGTATTTAACTCTATTCAATACTTAAATTTCATTTATGTGTTTTTTCTACATTGATGCCAAGATGTTTTCAAAGCCGTCTTTTTCATATTTTTTGTATGTAGAAAAGGGTTATAAGTCAAATACTGTACGTAATTTAAAATATATTAGTCATTTTCTGCAACTGTCTTTTTTTCCTTTGAGAGTTATTCGAACGTAGAGAGCAATTACTTATTTCCATCAATATTTTCAACATTAATTAGCTATATGAATGATAAATGATAAGTTAAAATGAGTTTCACGCTATAAACCAGCAGAATAACTGGTTTTACTGGCACAATCAATATGCTGTTTGAACTGATTAACCCTTTCCCTCAAACGTCAAATCTGCAGCAGCCGACTTTGAAAACATGCAGGCAAAAATAGGGAAACTCTCTTAACAAGAAAGAACAATTATTGAATAAAGTTGAACATTGCTTTATATCTCGGGCGATTTTGTAGGCAACCATTTAATGGGCTGGCGGACAGGTCAATCTGAGACGACATGTATGGAGTAGTCATCAGATATATATACTAGCGAGCAAAGTTTATATCTGGTTTAAATGAGATTGGAGAAACACATAATCAGTATAGTAGATATCCAGAAAAACTCGTTTTACTGCCACCTTCTATAATCTCATTTCCAGCGATCCACGACACTGATGTCGTAACCTTCTGACCAGGTTTGAGTCTCAGCACTGCAACAGCCGTACCCTGTCCACCGGTCGTTTCGTCCGGTCCCATTTTATCACTAAGAGCTTTTACCACGTTGACGAAATGACTGTACGGTCCGCCGGACGACGTCTTCTGTAAGCTAACCTCCACGTATGTCCCCCTACCAGCAACGACTTGTATGCTGAACACGTATGTTCCGATGAACTGTGCAGTGAACTCGCCCGTGTTTCTATCGTAATTGTTCCCAAAGTTTGTTACTACATGGTCGAATTTTAGAACGTCAAGGCGATCGGCCGATAGAGGTTGGTTTCTCACCACTTGAAAGGCTGATTGCCTAGGTTGTCGAGGACCTTTAAACAATAAAAGAAAACATGTGAAAAGATATTCCTATCCCTTATACAGACATTGTGAAGCATCTGAAACAGACGACTTGTGTGTGATAACATTGTGGGAAAATAAATAGAAATTCTTTCAAAACGAGCAATACTCCTTTCCCCACAATGTTTTCAACTCTTTATAGAAGGGTATACCCCGAATGTTCCTTATGTATTACCTGGTTGTCAATACAAACTTTAAACTCTTAACAGCCAGTTCATAGTTAAATGTACAAAGTAGCTTTTTTGTAAATAGTGTAGAGCCTGCACAGCCTGTGCATGCGCACTGTCTGATCAAGATCTTCTCAGTTCACATATAACTTACATGAACTTGTTAGAAGCTTTTTTCACTTTGTGGAGATTCTGATGGGATGTACCAGATGTACAGGCTGATCAAGTTCTACTCAGTTCACATATAATTCACATAAACTTATTAGAGGCTTCTTTCAATGTATGTAGATTCTGATGAGACGGACTAGATGTATCGGCTAATCAGAACCTAGTGTTTTCAGAAATGCTAACTTGTACCTTTTCGGTAAGTTAACCCCATTTAAAATTGGCGTTATGGCATGAAGCCAGTTGGTATTAAAACGAATAAATGAACTTCGTATATACATTGTTCTCACGAGAACTCGAACTCGAAAGGAACCATTAAATCACTTCGAGTTATCGACGTGTTCGAGTGATCTCTCGAGTTATGTTTAATTAATGTTTGTACTGTCAGCCTCGTAATCCATTTATTATTAGTGTTTTTTACGAAAAGCAAGCCAGTGGTAAAGTCATACGAAGAAAACAGCACAGCAGTAGTTCTAAGCTCTTTTCAAACTGTGTTGAATGGCTTCTCATACCAGTACTCCACACAACAGACTCTTCCCCTCTCCGAAATAAACACAACTGGCTGCTTTTCCAAATAGACTGTTAGCCCATTCGTGGAAAACTACTGACTCTTGTCATAGGTTATCACCCGACCAGATGTTTGTGAAACTGTTCGCAGTTTACTAAGACCTCAATATACCAAATTGCCAAATGACGAGACAACCAACATTGTGGACTCTGCGTAAAGAATAGACCCTGATCAGCTTAATCATGCCGCACAGGCTAACTCACAAACATCTTTTCCCCCTCTTGTGGATTGTCTGTGTCAGGCTGATCTGGGTCGATACATTACGCAGAGTCCATAATGTTGGTTTTCTCACGAAACGGCTCAAATAATAATTATGTATATTGTTTTTGTTTTATGTGAGGGGCGGGGGGGGGGGGTCGTTTTTGAGATCATAACTGTTCTACAAAAGCTGCATGGCTTCTTCACGGCATGGTTGCGACTGACAGCGAAGATGCTGAAGATGCGCATACTGATCTCGATCTTCGCTGTGCACACAGTCAAACAGAGGTCGGAATTCATGTGGAATAGCTGAAATAATCAACATTTGAACATTTAATATCTTACCTCCTTGGTCATACACTGTCACAGGATGACGCATTTTGATGTGTCATTCATAGACGACATTTGAAAACACGGTGGCAAAAGCTGGAAATGCTGATAATACTGTCATGTCTAGAAATATTTTTGACCATTTCTTTGCGTATATATTTTCAAAATTGTCTGGTGCAGATGTGTCGTATGCTGGAAAGGGTTAATGGGTAACGCGATCAAACACGTGGTTGACTCCTACGTTAAGACCCCAATGGGCGTGTTATTAACTCTTTCCCCTATACAACAAATCCACAGCAGACGACTTTCAAGACATCCAGGCAAAATTATTGAAAATCTGTGTATTGAAGATATAACAGAACCTGTCAATGGGAAAATGTACAAGATGACTTTTGTGAAGAGTAAAGATTCAGATCCAAACCAACACTGCTAAGAAATGCAAACCGTCTGCCGTGCACATGCAGATTAAATTAGTATATTCAGTTGAAATCATTGAGGAAAAAGGAGAAATTGCTCATCATGAGCAATTTCTCTATTTTCCTTACTGTTTTCAAAAGTCGATTGCTGCGGCTGCGTCAAAATATATCAGCATGTCGGAAAGGGTTTACGTAATGATTTTTCATAAAAAAAGCTGATAAAAAAACGTGACAACCTCGTTGACCTACATTTTACAAATTTACAAGAGCCCCGTATCTGAGAGGGGGTGGGCGGTGAAGCTTGAAGGGGGGGGGGGGGGGGAAGCATCTGCGTACACTGTACACTAAGGTGAGTGTGTTCAACGACCACGGTCTTACAATTCACTGTCCGTTTAAGTATAATTAGCCCGAGATGTATACTTTTTACTAAAACAACTAAAACTGCAACCCTTTTTGTTCAAGACAAATTTACCGTAAAATGAGTCCATTAAGGGGGTCAAATTCTTTTGATGTAATGATTATTTCAGGTAATATTTGTTTTTAGAGGGGCTGTTGTGTTTCGCTTTCACTTTTTGCTAAAACCCGAGGATTCTGTTATTTAAACTAAAAACAGGACGGTACAGAAACAAAACAGAAACAGAAACAGAAACAGAATAAAAACCCAAACAGAACATATTCCGAACAAAACCAGGACAAAGATGAGCATATGCTTTCCAAACAGCCTCATCTGATTCTTTACCGTTCGTTTAAATCTCGGCTCGTTCAACGTTTCTTTCAGATGACTGAAACAGTTTACTGTGTAATCGTTTTCCACCAATGGCCTTACACTGTCTATTTGAGCCGTTCCATGAGAAAACCAACTGTATGGAATCTGCGTAATGTATAGGCTAATCCAATATAGACAACACTTTCCATCTCAGGGAAAAAGATATAAAGAGAGTAATGATTCCTAAAACAGAAATTTCACAGGAAGGGAACCGTGTTGTCTGTCCTGGTAAGCCTGTTCGGGAATAAAATAAAATATTCACATTGAAAAAGTCTCTACCCATTTTCACATACTACCTGTGTGCAGAAGGCGACTTTGCAAACATCTTGGCAAAAATATTGAAAATGTCCACAAATGAGAGTTTAATCAAATAGAGTTAAAAAAAAACAATTGGGGCAAAAGAAGAAAGTGCTTATCATGCCACATTGTTTTCAAAAATCGCCAAGTGAAGATGCGTGATAATGCGTCAACAAGTGGCTCCCTTTAGTGTTGACCATTATCATGTTCAACCCTTTCACACATACAATAAATCTGTAGCAGACGACTTTGAAAACATATAGGGAAATTGAACGGAATATTTTTTAAAGGTGAAAGTATGGTTATTGTGAAAAGAGTTAAAAATATTGTCTCCTGTAGAGGTGTCGATATTCGTCTACATGTGGGAAAAAGGTTAACTAATTCAATTTACGTCACCGTACTTGACACTCAGTAACCTGCGTATTTTTTCAGAAATTTATTAGATACGGAATAAAGGATGAGGATGTATGGGAGTGCACCAATAAAATACATCTCAATCTCCAATCAGAAATGTTATACATTCAAGCGACTGAAATCCAGATGGCACGAACAAAAAAACAAAAACAAAATCGAATTCGCCCTAAATGTTATTCTTTATGTTATCCAAGTAAAACCAGGGTAGAAAATGTATCGTTCTTTATCAATAAAGTCAACTTGAGTCGTTTTCAATTGTCCCGATGAAGGGGTTTCCTATTTAAAAATACTTACCCCGTTACTGACAGGGTAGAATTTGCGATGGAAAAAATATCGAAAACAAGAAAATCTCACCGATTATAGGGGTATGTAATATGTCTGTTATCATATTTTAATGCCCCAAATACAAAAATAACACTTATTTTCTTAAAATTTGATTTTTTTTCTTTTTTCGACAGTTGGGTATCTGAAGTTCAGTCGCTTAAATCTACCCCTTCACACACTGCACGTAACTTTAAACATGTTTATATACCGCAATATTTACGAATGCAAACAAACAACATTGGCGAATAATAAAGACCAAGATTAGCCTGTACATTTTTATTTTGTTTTACATCGTTCGCTACTTAAGTTGAGTTATATAATATACTACATTTCATTTACATTACATATTTTTTAGTCATAAAACATTGTATATTCATTCAGTGTTCTTCTTTGGTACTTCTTGTATGACCATCTCATACACATATATTCACCTTTATGTATACATCATACTTTTTTCCCCATTACCTAGACTTTATTTTACTTCCATCGATTCCAATGATATGGTTTATTTCAAATATAGATTCAATAGTCCACATGACCTGTGAGAAAAACAAAATACACAAATGAACATTACAATTGACATAGCAAGTGGAGCACATTTACCAATTTACAAGTACAAACATTCGCAAGAGGTAACACGTCGTGTCATAGGCGGAGAAGGTGTTGTTCAAACGTGATATATACAGGGTGTTTCATATTATATGTTACCATTTTGGTGCTTTATATTTCTCTAACAATGTAAAACACGCTTAAATAAATGTAACAATCTGATAGTAGACAGAGTAAAGTTTTATTTGATATATGACATCAGAAGATTATCTTAAACACATGCCTTTATACGGGTTTTCTCAATATGTCAGTTTTACAACAAGTGTTCCAGATGACGTCGTTTTTGTTGAATTGCGACGTCTAGACGTTTCTTGAAGTTACAAATCACTGATTTGCAGGTGTCCGTTGAAATATTTATTATTTCTCGCTTGATGGATATTTTCAAATCTTTTAGAGATGTTGGTGCGGGGTTGTTCACCCTGTCTTTGAGATATCCCCACATGAAAAAGTCCAGCGGACTCAGATCGGGAGAATGAGGGGGCCATACTGTGTCTGTCCTGTAAAAAAAAAGTTTGTACCGAACCTTCTCTCAAGCCACGAAAGTACCTACCTGGAAGTGTGCGGAGTAGCTCCATCTTGCTGAAACCACAGTGTGTTGAGGTCCATACCCTTTCTCCTTAATGCTGGCACAAACTTCTTTTTTAGGAGATCTAAATATCGACTACTGTTAATTGTTTCTACCTCACCGTCCTCATCCTGAAAGAAAAATGGACCAATAATGCCAGAAGAACTTAATGCTGCCCAAACAGTTACTTTCTCAGAATGCAAATATCTTTCTGTGTACATATTTGTTTTTTCTGTACCCCAGAAACGACAGTTACGTTTGTTTACTTGCGCATTTAAGTAGAAATGCGCTTTATCTGAAAACCAAGTATTGTCTGCTATATCCGGTCGATCTTTCATCCACGTGGCGAACGCAAGTCGACTGTCAATATCAGAAGGTTCGAATCTCAGCATCCTGTAGACACTAGTTGCACTTGCATTGTTAGTAATGTCACCTAACACTCTACGTACGACCTTTGTGGAGTTTCTTCAATAACAGTTCTCAGTTGTTCGATACTCTCTGAAGTCCTGACTGATTTTGGCCGGCGGGCATTGCTACGGCGTCGATCAATAACTGATCCTGACTGCTGAAACCTTTTGACAATTATGTGCACTTGCATCTTACTGAGTTTCTCATTATCGGGGTTCAATTTATGCATCGATCTGATCACTGTAACTGGTGAATAACTCTTATAATACAGTTTAACAACTTATGTGCACTGCTCTGTGGACAGCGCCATCTTGGAATAACGACTTGTTTGAATGACGTCGTTGATGACGTTATGACGTCAACATTTTCCCGTACTTTCTACACCACACAAAACTTTATTCTGACTACTTCAAAATGACATATGACATGACTGCATTATTCATTATATGTATCTTTTATAATAGCTTTTAATGGTAACAGATATTATGAAACACCCTGTACACGCTTAATAGGCAATACAATTTAATAAAATACAATACAATATAATATAATACATCACCATTATAGACTCATGGCATTTACCCGCGATAGATAACCGACTAGTAGCATGCAGTTTTCAAGTAGTTTGACCCTTTTAACGCTGGTAAGGAATTTGTGAAGCCTGAGTCATCATTATAGACTCAGGGCATTTAACAGCGATATATAGCATACTAGTATCATGCAGTTAATAAAGTGTTCGATCCTTTTAACGCTGGTACAAAAGTTGTGAAGTCTGTGTCACAATTAGTTATTTCACCGATGATATTAATTCCTACTTGTACCATGTACTTTATCAAACGTCTAACCCTTTTTTTCAATGCTGGAACTGAATTTGTGAAGTCTGTGTCACCAACATAGAGCCATAATATCAGGCGATGCAACCACGCCGCCCAATTCATTGACTCTTCAAAAATGCAAAACTGGATAAGTCCATTTGAACAGTTCAGCGTTTAGAGGGTTGTTGATATTATAGTCTTTTGTTTGTTTGTTTGTTTGTTTAACCTTTACTTCCGTGCTCTCTTTTATCACAACCCGCATCCTTTACCTTTTTAGATATTCATTCTATAAATGGTGTACTACTTTAGATCACTGAATTGATGATGATTGATAGTTAAGTGCTTAACGCCGTTTTCAACAAATGTTCAGATATATCAAGGCGTTTCATGGTAAGTTACCAGTACTACTGGTGCATTTATCAGGACACCAGCCAGTCAGTACAGCCATTTGGCGAATATCACAACACCACCTACTTGTCAAAAGTACAAACGAATTAACGTACAAACGTTCGGCAATGTACAGTGTGGAAGACAGTGGTGAAGTTATAGTCGACCTCTCGTACAAAAAGTCCTGGGTTCGAATCCCGTCATAAGCGGGTTCTACCTTTTGGTTTTTTTTCCCATACAAACCACTGATTAAATCTCCAGAAAGATAGTATCGAGCATGATTGATTCACCCTTTCCCACATATAGACGCTTTCTGACGCATCTGCAGCAGACACATTTTGAAAACACTGTAGTAAAAAGGAGAAATTACTTAAAACAAGCAATTTCTCCTATTGCACAATGTTTCAGTTCTATTTAATGATCAAACTTTCATTCATTGATATTTTTCACATTTTTGTCAATATGTTTTCAAAGTCGTCTGCTGCAGATTTGATTTAGAAGGGGAATGGGGTAATCCTTTCCCACATACAGCAAACTTGCACCAGATGACTTTGAAGACATTTAGTATAAATATGAAACGTCTCTATAAATCAAGGTATACATACAATTTATGCGGCGTATTTCGAAAAAATAAACATGAAATTTGCCGGTTTGGGCGCCATAGTGACTAACGTAATAACGTCAAACCGCCGACGTGACGTCATTTTCATAGTTTGGTTTCTGTGTTGTAACAAAGACTTGAGCATATTTTCAAGGCTTAGAAGAAGATGAAGAAGGAGAAGAAAATGAAGTTGATGAAGAAGAAGAAGATACAACTGGAAACCAAACAAGTAGTGTCATATGATATTTATGTAAAGGGATTTTGACACTTCAAGAGATGGCTTTATGTGATAAGATATGTATTACCATGTCATCAATAGTAAAGAACAAATAATGAAAAAGAAACGAACATGTTTGTTTTAAAATAGATATGTATATTGTACACAGCAATAAACTAACCAACAAAGATACACGAGAAATCTCAAATCGTTAAATGTTAACCCTTTCCCACATGTGTAGACGTTTGAAAACAGGGTGGAAATAGAAAAAAATGCCAGAAATTTATCCACTTATCACAAGTTTCACTTTGTTCTTTAATTAAAGTTTTTCGTGTTTTTGCCTAGACGTTTTCAAAGTCGTCTGCTGCAGATTTGTTGTATAATGTGGGAAAGGGTTAAACAGACATAACCATTCGAGCATAGTTAAAATCTAATAATCTAAAATTCACAAATGACTACGAGATAACACCGTGAGGCTAGATACTTTACGTTCAACGTATAGAGAATAAGTACATGTTTATTACAAATACAAATTTAGTTTTATATTATCGTGAAATATACTAATTAAATGGAGCTCTACCTATGAAATTAGTGTGTATTTTATAACAAGGTGCATGAACATGCAGATGGGAGTAAATGAGGCGAATGGGCTCAAGAAGGGCAAAAAACCAGACTTGGCTGATACTTGTAGAGACAGAGGCTGGAAGACATGGGTCCTCCCAATAGAGGTTGGGTCTAGATGATTCCCGTTACAGTCGGTGTGGAGATTGACGGGAGCAGTGGCAATCAATGGAAGGTTCAACAAGCTTGGTAAATTGATTGATTGATTCATTGTTGCAAAACGCCGTTTTGAAAAACATCGTCATATTACGGCGGCCAATTCACCTACTTATGTGTTTCCTAGCTTTCTCACATCAGTATTCAACACAGCATACTCTCCTAGCAACTGGCTGCTTTTCCACAAAGATTGTTCGCCCATTGGTGCAAGACGCAGTGAATTTCATCAAACGTCGGAAAGAATTTTAGCCGAGCTGGGATTCGAACTCACATACCCTGGATTGAAAGCCCGCGTCGCTACCGACTGAGCTACCGGGTCTAGGCCCGCGCTTGGTAAAGCTGCAGAGATCGCGTTTAGTTGACTCTGGCTGCGATACAGTGAACCAATTTAGCAGCCAACCTAGACGAAATAGTGACTGATCAACACGATCTGCCCCGCCATCTAGCGGGTGTTCCGGGATAGGGGCGAAACACCCAGTGACAGAAGGAAACTCGATTGACGACATCTGCGTTCAGTAGTGTAACTATAGCTGCTCAACAAAAGTGTATGTTACGTAACAAACTATGTCCATCTTGTTGGTCAAGATTATATTCCACAAAGGCTCCAATTCAAGCACGTTTAATCCATAAAACATGTATAAATATGCATATAGCCTGTAAATTTACTTTCACATTTTAAATCTAGAAGGCTAGACACGCAAAACCATTACAAATAAAAGGACTGAAAGTACTAGTAACAAATTATTTTTGAACTTGTTTGGATAGTGATGTCAAATGATTGGCTTCAAAATTACTTCGATTTGTGCTATTATTTATATGTTAACAGAAACAATTATGGACACAATTGAATCCTGGACCAGTATTCATCAAACATTCGTTTTCTATTTTTTGGCTAATTACAAATCTAAATATTTAGTTCAATCCTTGAATTACCGGTGATTCCGAGTTAATTGCATTAATTCATGTTTCTACTAACTACAAGGTATATGAAAATTACTAGATTTACCTTATGTTCATTTTAACATAGCTTTATTTAATGGTTCTCAATTTCATTTCATGTATGTTGAGGTATATACAAATATCAGCAATTTTAATTTATTTCATTTCAATATGATTCCATTTAAACGAACCCCGGAACACAAGAAATGTAATAAATAGTCGAAAACATAACAAATAAATAGTTCAACAATAAACTGTCAAAAATATAAAATGAATATAAATACAGACAATAAACACATATATGAGCCGTCCCACGAGAAAACCAACAGTGTGGTCTCTGCGTAAAGTATCGACCCGGATCAGCCTAATCATGCGCGCTTTTCGCCTCTTGTGATTTTTCTGTTCCATGAATCATTACTGCTCTGGATCGATACATTACGCAGAGTTCAAAATGTTGGTTTTCTTGTAGAACGGCTCATATTCTTTTTATTTATATATTTAAAAGTTGTATTTCTTTGTATACAAGGGATGCCTTAACCCTTTCCCACTTGCAGACGATTGTTGACGCTTCAGCAGCAGACGACAGACGACTTTTGGAAACCTTGTGACAGAAGGAATAAATACTCATAGTGAGCAATTTCTCCTTTTAGCACATTGTATTTAACTCTATTCGATAGTTAAAATATTTCATTTATGTGTTTTTTCTCCATTTATACCAAGATGTTTTCAATGCCATCTGTTTCAGATGTGTTGTATGTGGGAAAAGGTTATAAGTCAAATACTGTACGTAATTAAAACAGTATTTGTCATTTTCTGCAACTGTCTTTCTTTCCTGTGAGAGTTATTATTATTATTTTTTATTTTTTGGACTGATTAACCCTTTTCCTTAATCATCAAATCTGAAGCAGACGACTTTGAAAACATTCAGGCAAACATAGGGAAACTCTCTAAAAAGGAAAAAAACATTTATTGAATAAAGTTGAACATTTGTGGCAAGGAGAAATTGCTCATTATGAGCAATATACACTTTTGTCGTAATGTTTTCAAAATGTGTCTGCTGAAAATGCGTCAGAATGTGTCTTCAACATTAAAAAGATTTTTAAAATACATGTACAAAAAAAGATAACATCAAAGTATTATTTCTAATTGATTGGTGTTTTACGCCATTTCAACAATGTTTGAGTTATATCAGTGCGTTTCATTGGAAATTACAAGTTCTACTGGTCCATTTATCCTGACACCAGCCAGTCACTCACAATCCTGAGCGCCAAGAAGTGCAGCCATAATTATTAACTTTAAAGTCTCTGGTAAGAACCCGCAACCTCCCGCGTTCGAGGCGGACGAACTACCACTAGACCACCAAGGCGGTTGTACGGTTGTGCAAACAGAATAGGTAACATTGATCAGAGCTCTAGATAAGGGGCGTTTTGCATGTTCTTAACTCCTTATTTGACTCTCTAACCCTATGTTGTGGGTTCTCAAAAGAATTGTCTCAGTGAGACCCACAACATACGGTTTGTTTTAATAATAAGAGAGAAATTGTGGGGAAAGGAGCTGAATACCCCTCCTTATCTGGACCTCTGATTGTTGCAAAATAGCTAATTTTTCGTAGAGATAACTTCTTTTCCTTGAAATATTTTCAAAATGACTTAGCTGTGGATAACTGTTTTAAACAATAGTTACATGTGTTACACATTTAACCCTTTCCCACATACAGACGCTTTCTGACGCATCTGCAGGTGACGACTTATGAAACATGTTGGCCAAATGAGATATTTGCTCAAAATCCTTTTGCCACAATGATTTCAATTTCATTCATTAATTAAGCTTTCATTTTTAGAGATTTTTCATGTTTTGCCGATATGCTTTCAAGCTCGTGTGCTACAGATGTGTTAGAAAATCAGCAAATATTTCACAGCATAGTATACTCACTCATACACTTTATACAGAACATGAACAAATGGGTTTGGTTATTACAACATATTACAGCATAATTCATAAGTGAATGTTTTGAGGACGGAGTGTATCTAGCATTATGAAATAGTAATTTTGTATTACAATAATTTATTTCGAGTTCAATTCAGAAAGTTCAGTTTGCTCTGTCGACCAATAAGACACCTCTCAACACCCCTCCTATATCCTTCTACTGTTTCTTGAACCATGCCCATTGATAGGTTTAGTGGTAGTCAAAATTACTGAAAACTTTTTTTGTTTCCTTGATAATTATCCGAACTTCAATAAAACTTAATGAATTGTTGGATATGGGATAGGCATAACCATAATCAGTCAAGCATGTACCCGGAACAACTTCCATAGTTTGTAAGATGAAGTAACTTTCATAATGAGCTTGTCACTTTGTTTTTAATTTCATTCAATAAGTGAGCTTTAATTGTTAGAGATTCTTCATGTTTTGCCTATATGCTTTCAATGTCGTCTGATAGCGAGTAGTTATATCTGAGAGAGGGGCTAACCAATCGCATTAAAATCAGACCAAAATACTTATTGTACATATATCGGATCTGACGACACTGTATTACAGGTCGTATCCAATTGACATCACACACTTAAATATTCATGAGCAAGTGCTCTTTTGTCTTTTGTTTCAAATGAAGTCGAATTAAACAACCAACGCTTGGCGGTTCTATACTACAGGACCTCTCGACAACCATCGGTCTACTATATCGGTTATTTATATGGGTAATCTCCCCTGCTTTGTACCTTGGGCGATTTTATAGGCGACGATTTAATTGACGTGCGGAACAGGCCAACCTAAGACGACATGTATGGAGCAGTCATCATATCTATATACGGGCGAGCAAAGTTTATATCTGGTTTAAATGAGATTGGAGAAACTCATAATCAGTATAGTAGATACCCAGAGAAACTCGTTTTACTGCCACCTTCTATAATCTCATTTCCAGCGATCCACGAAACGGATGTCGTAACCTTCTGACCAGGTTTGAGTCTCAGCACTGCAACAGCCGTACCCTGTCCACCGGTCGTTTCGTCCGGTCCCATTTTATCACTAAGAGCTTTAACCACGTTGACGAAATGACTGTACGGTCCGCCGGACGACGTCTTCTGTATGCTAACCTCCACGTATGTCCCCCTACTAGCCACGACTTGTATGTTGAACACGTATGTTCCAATGAACGGTGCAGTGAACTCGCCCGTGTTTCCATCGTAATGGTTCCCAAAGTTTGTTACTACATGGTCGAATTTTAGAACGTCAAGGCGATCGGCCGACAGAGGTTGGTTTCTCACCACTTGGAAGGCTGAATGCCTAGGACCTTTAAACAATAAAAGAAAGCAAAATGTGAAAATATATCCTTATCCCGTATACAGACAGTGTGAAACATCTGAAACAGACGACTTGTGTGTCATAACATTGTGGGAAAATAAATAGAAATTGCTTCAAAACGAGCAATACTTCTTTGCCCACAATGTGTTCAACTCTGTATAGAAGGTTATACCTCGAATGTTCCTTATGTACTACCTGGTTGTCAATACAGACGACTTTAAACTCTAAACAGCCAGTTCATAGGAAAATGTACAAAGTAGCTTTTTGTAAATAGTGTAGATCCTGAACAGTCTGTTCATCCGCACGGCTGGTCAAGATCTACTCAGTCCACATAATATTTACATGGAATTTTTAGAAGCTTCTTTCAATTTGTGATGATTCTGATGGGATGTACCAGATGTACCGGCTGATCAAGTTCTACTCAATTCATATATAACTTACATTATAAGTTATAGGGTTTGTTACTGACCCATTTCGGAAATATAAGGGGTCTGTAGGATGAATAGGGGGCGAGGCGATAGCCGAGTCCCCCTATTCATCCTACAGATCGCCTATATTTTCGTAGTGGGTCAGTAACAAACCCAATAATGTATTTATTTCGTCGACCACTTTAAGCTGAACTATACTGTAACTTGTTGATATGTGTTGGTAGCATAATATGATGTCATGAGTAAAAGATCTATCAATATTGATTAAAAAATTGGAATATATATATTATTTTAAAAATTACACCGGTTCAACATGAACACATTTATTTCAATTCATTCCATTGCTTTCTGGGTAACTGGTAACATTTGAGAGCCACTTTACGAAAACCAACCTTTGAAGACTTTTTTACTTTACTCACCCCCTATGATATTTACTCACCCCTATAGAAATATAGGGGTCTGCACGTGACACGCTTTAACCAATGAAATTGCTAGAATTTCGTGGGAGGCGAAATAAAAACTTATAAGAGGCTTCTTTCAATGTATGTATATTCTGATGAGACGGACCAGATGTAACGGCTGATCAGAACCTAGTGTTTTCAGAAATGCTAACTTGTTTCTTTTCGGTAAGTTAACCCCATCGAAAATTGGCGATATGGCATGAAGTCATTTGGGATTAAAACGAATAAATAAACTTCGTATATACAGTGTTCTCGCGATAACTCGAATGCAAAAGGGACCATTAAATCACTTCGAGTTATCGACGCTTTCGAGTGATATCTTGAGTTATGCTGAATTCATGTTTGTACTGTCAGCCTCGTAATCCATTTATTCTTAAGTGTGTATTACGAAAAGCAAGACAGTGGTAAAGTCATGCGAAGAAAAAAGCACAACAGCAGTTCTACTCGTATTTGGTATCACCCGATTGTTGATTGGGATTAATGTAGTTTTCAACAATATCACGGCGGCCAGTTCACTAACCCATATGTTCCCTGGCTTTCTCATACCAGTACTCAACACAACAGACCCCCCAAAAAAACCCACAGCTAGCTGCTTTTCCACAAAGTCTGTCAGCCCATTCGTAGAAGACTACTGACTCTGGTCACAGGGTATCACCCGACCAGATAAAATTTATTGAAACTGTTCGCAGATTACCACAATATACCAAATCTCCAAATAAGCCAAATAATGAGCTGAAAAAGTTTTTAAACACTTAATATCTTACCTCGTCGTCTAAATACCGTGACAGGAAGTGCTTGGCTGGGTAAACATAGTGACACAAACGTCACCACAGTCAGCACGGTTATCCAACAATAAGATCGGCACATTGTTGTCTTTTTTTTTAATTTATAGAATGACACTAAGTATTTATCGTAGCGAGAATATATTGAAATGACGTCAACTGTATAGCAATACTAGTAGTAGTAGTAGTATCTGTGGTGATAGTTGTTGTTGTAGAAGTAGAAGTAGTTGAAATAGTTTGTTGATGTTGTCGTCGTTACTATAATTGTTCTTGTTGCAAATGAAAACTTAGTTGTAACGTAGTATTAGTAGTTGTAGTAGTAGTAGTAGTAGTAGTAGTAGTAGTAGTAGTAGTAGTAGTAGAGGTAGTTAATAATGTAGTAGACGCCGGCTGTAACAGTAGTGATAGTAGTTGTTGTTGTTTGTCGCTGTTGTTCGAATAAAAGTTATGACGTTTTAATTCTGCTGATAAAATGTGTCTCTCTATGTACTTGTTACTACATAATAGCAACTTGAAATATCATTCGAAATATCTTATTTACTACGTTATAAGCTTTTCTTAAAATAAAAAGAAATTCTAAATGAAAATTGCAGCGTATTTTCATTAAAATATAAACGGTGAAATATAAACGATAGTTCGTCCTCTTGACTACGCAATCTGTTTATTGAAAGTTTATAATGCTGCTTAATATCGCGTATTTATACTACAGTCAAATGAGTGATTCACCTGACCAACCTTTATATTGAATTTCGATTGCATTACCTTACAACCTTTAAAAATAGGTGATATTCATCACGTATAAATAATGCAGACTCATTTAACTCATCCGAATCCACAATGTCGAATCTCTCATTTACGCATTTCTATCTTTAAAAAAAAAATATATATATATCATTTATAGAGAGGTTTTTCCCATAGTTTAATCTAAATGTTTCATAGATGTCGTCTGCTGCAGATTTGTTATATTATGTAAGAAAGGGTTCATCAACATTCCGATAAAGATAGTGTTTACATTCTTTTTCGCCGAAACTACGAGATAACGGTGTCTTCCTGAAACCCCCACTTTTCAAATTTTGATAAAAAAAAAAGTGGGTGTTTCAGGAATTTTGCTTTTTCCAATTAACACCTTCCTACGGCCTTAGGTCAAATTATAGCTATAGTCTGTTTCTTAGGAGATAACTGGCATGAACGTGATCCCCGTGAAAACAAGGGATTGAATTACAACTGCTTCCCGTAACCCTTTCTCCTCCCATACAGCAAATCTATAGCAGACGACTTAAATATCGTTTTATGTTTTACCTTTATGAATGAAAGTGTTATCATTGCATAGAGTTAAACATAATGAGAAATTGTTCATCGTGTCACAGTGTTCTAAAATCTCGTCTGCTACAGATGCATTAGAAAGCGTCAGTATTAGGAAAAGGTTATTCGAAATGCATACACCCATATTAATCCTACCATAATCAACACATGATCTACTCTTACGAAATTTACTGTCATTTGTAATAACGTGAAGTCAATGACCGGTTTATTTTGTAATTTTGTAATGTTGTGATTGTTTACTAAACTTATATTGTATCTGCTGCAAGTCACAGGTACACGTATCGTAGCCTGTTACGTAAAAAAAAATCACATTTTATTATCACCTATTTTTAAAGATTTAATTGATTTCTTTTTTTTTTTCACTATTTACTATAACATCAAGGCATATTTCCTTCTTTTTGAAGGATTAAACCTGTTGCATTAGTCTCTGAAAACATCTCGGCAACAACGTGGAAACACTCTATAAATGAACATAAGGTTATTGAATAGAGTTGAACACATTGTAGCAAAAGGAGAAATGGCTCCTCTGCTGCAGATGCTACACAAATTATACATGTAGGAATGGGTTTTAATCCAAATAAAGGATGGGGGAAAAAGATTATATTCATGACATTATACAATATCTACAATGATTTTCACCTTCGTAACGCCCAAAGATTTTATTTATTGACACATATTTAATTAACAATTCCTTCCTTCAGATGTTAGAAAATTCTATTGCACTGCTGGGAGATGCCGGGGCTGGCATCTGCGTACACTGTATATACTAAGGTATGTCTGTTCAACGACCACGGTCTTACACTTCACTGTCCGTCTAAGTGTATTTAGCCCGAGATGTTTACTTTTGACTAAAACAAATAGAACTGCAGCCCCTTTTTGTACAAGACAAATTTACCTTAAAATGAGTTCTTTAAGGAGAGCCAAATTATTTTGATGTTATGATTATTTCATGTTATATTTGTTTTTAGGGAGTGTGGTTTTTTTTTCTCGATTCCACTTTTTGCTAAAACTCGAGGATTCTGTTATTTAAACTAATTAGAAATAAAACAGAAACATGACAGAGCAGAAAACATTGCTAAAAAAATGACATTTCTACTGGTTTTTATTGGGTCTTTCTGAGAGCGAAGATAAATCAGCACAATTCAGCCGTCCCGCGAGAAAACCAACATTATGGAGTCTGCGTAGAGTATCGACCCGAATCAGCCTAAGCATGCCGCGCAGGCTAACCCGGACAAACACTTTTCGCCTTCTGTGGATTTTCCGTTTCAGGAATATCTCAATAAATATATCACCCTGAAACGGAGTGTGTCGGCCCGGATTAGTCTGCAGGGACTGCACAGGCTCATCTGGGTCGATACATCACGCAGAGACCAAAATGTTGGTGATCTCACGAGACGGCTCTAATATGCATTTACTGATCCGATTCTGCTTATTAGTGGGGATCCGACCGGGACTTAAAGCGACTGAAATCCAGATGGCACGACGAAAAAAAAAAAAAAAAAAATCGAATTCGCCCTAAATGTTATTCTTTATGTTATCCAAGTAAAACCAGGGTAGAAAATGTATCGTTTTTTATCAATAAAGTGAACTTGAGTCGTTTTCAATTGTCCCGATGAAGGGGTTTTCTATTTAAAAAAATACTTACCCCGTTACTGACAGGGTAGAATTTGCGATGGAAAAAGTATCGAAAACAAGAAATTCTCACCGATTATAGGCGCAAGTAATATGTCAGTTATCATATTTTAATGCCCCAAATACAAAAATAACACATATTTTCTTAAAATTGTATTTTTTTTTTTTCGACAATTGCGTATCTGGAGTTCAGTCGCTTTAATGGTTTGTGCGGTATTTGAACCCGGGCGTCCTAGTTTCGATCCTTACTTTTGTCGATCATGATGGTGCATCCTTGGGCCAGGCACATTTCCTGGCTTGGGACTGGTTATTACTGAAAAGTATTTTGACACCGTAAAATAACTGAACACGGCTTTAAACCGATTACAAACAATCGAAATAGTTTTACTCAAATGTGCACGTACGCAATGATGTAAGTAAAATGTAAAACAACTGCCGTTGGTAGTTATTTACCTAGCTATTGCGTTTTTTTACATAATGTGCTTTACCGTGATTTCTTATCACTGACGTAACGATGTATTAAATGAAATTATCCAATCAAAAACGGAGCTCTTACGTCACAGGGCTATCCCGCGATATCAACAATCATGTCGGTAATTTCACACAAAAATCACCCTTAGGGCTGTTGCAGTGGAAAAAGATGAAACAGTGTGGTGTTTTTTTGCAAATAGTTATCCTCCGCGTCGAGCAATTTGGGGTCTTAATACATATTCGTGCGTTGAAGATTTTGATTGATGAATTACTTTTCATTGTATTTGGGTGTTTCTATCCCATGATGTCGGTCCCAGTTTATTACTATTCAACCAGCAAAAATCTATCTACGCCTTTTATCGTTTTAAATGATTTTTTTTAAAGTAATTTTGCGAAAACATTTTACTCTAACGCTTCTCTGTCATTTTGCATATGCGTACAGTGAAGGCTCGGGCGAGCCTGTGCATCCGCTAAGTCCCAGTAGAGTCTTAACCAACAGCATATATGAGCCGTCCCGCGAGAAAACCAACATAATGGCATCTGCATAATGTATCGACCAGATCGCCTGCGCTGTCCGCGCAGACTGATCCGGGCTGACACATTCGGACTCAGAGGATAGAGGTATAGACTAATGATTCCTTAAACAGTAAATCCACAAGAGGCGAAAAGTGTCTATCCGGGTTAGCCTGCGCGGCATGCTTAGGGTGATCCGGTCGATACTTTACGCAGGGTCCACAATGTTCTCTCGCGATACGGCTCATATGTCACATTTACATGTATGCATATTTTGACAAAATAAACTGGAAGTTTAGCTATACTAATTTTATTTCAATATACTTTTAAATGATATAAAAGTGGTGTGAAATTTAGTAAAAAAAAAAAATCTAAAATAAAATCGAGATTTTGTTATTCGACGATGTTCTAGTTATGTTTAATTTATAGTATCAATAAATGGAACAATCCTGGTTGTACCAGACACACCCTTTGGTGTGGTTACAGCATTTTGAACGTTAATTGTGAATAGTGAAAATAGAAAATGAAATCACGTAGTCATATTTATATAAATACGCCTTAGGGATATGGTAAATGCGTTTTGTTTTCATAGTTTTAACCCTTTCCCACAAACAGATCCAATACTATACCAGGTAATAAGAGCCTTGTGCAGTTGGAAGAAAAACATCTTTGGTTCAAATCGAGGGCTTGGCGTGAAACAGTTGTAACTTAAAACCTATTTTGAAAACCCTGGTTCAGGGGCAATTTTGACCCCTTTGTAAACAATGCAAATTTAGGTGCCATTGCTCAGAACGAGCAATGGCACCTAAATTTACATTGTTTACCAAGAAAAATGATTTAACGCTTATAAAGACTTTATGGCGAGGTGATTAACCTTGGTAAAAAAATACCAATTTTAGTTACAACCGTTTCACGCCAAGCCCTCGAAATGCACTGTGAATCGCTCGTTATATTTGTTTGAAAAGGATCACGCGACTAAAAGGAATATTGCGATTATTTTCCGATAAACCAAAGTGATCACATGACCGGGTCATGGAACTACTTTCAACAAAGAAAAGAGATCCCAATTTTCAATTTGATATTTCCCTTTTCAAACAATTATTTGGTGAACAATAACTGTTCCCCCTAAACTGCAATGTTAAGAGTATAACACGAAACGACTTTTTACATTCCATATAACCTCCCTCAACTCCTCGGAAAAGACTTACTAATATTACACAGAACCTTTTATTATTTTAAATGTTTATATGTGTATTGGCTATAAGAATGTAATATTAAATGCTAAATAAAGATATGTCATGTTATGTTCTCTTCCTCTAGCAGCCGAAATAGGGAAGAGAAAACTTGTCTTCTTCGGTCAACTGTGTCAATTAGAAAGGGACTGTACAGCCAAACGTTTGTTTTTATTACGACTTAGGTTTGTTTATGAATGGGTCTCCTGATTTCGGGTTTACCCCTCTCTCTCTCTCTCTCTCTCTGTATCTGTCTCTCTCTCTGTCTTTGTCTCTGTCTCTGTCTATCTGTCTCTGTCTCTCTCTCTCTCTCTCTCTCTCTCTGTCTCTCTCTCTATATATCTGTCTCTCGCTGACTCTATCTCTCTCTGTCTGTGTGTGTGTGTGTGTGTGTGTGTGTGTGTGTCTCTCTCTCTTCTCTCTCTCTCTCTCTCTCTCTCTCTCTCTCTCTCTCTCTCTCTCTCTCTCTCTCTCTCTCTCTCTCTCTCTCTCTCTCGCTCTCTCTCTCTTTCTCTCTCTCTCTCTCTCTCATAGTGTGTGTATGTACTTAGTTTTCCTAAAAACATGTATCAAAGAAATATACAATTCTTCTGGTCTCATTAATATTTGTAATATAAAAACCATACTTTAAGGAGACCAATGTATATATATTTATATAATCGGAAACATGGTTTATTGAGACCGGAACATATATATTCACATATATATATAATCAGACTATGTTTTTAGGTGTAAATAAACTAGGTGGTGTAGTAGTAGAGCGCCCGCCTCGGTTGAAGGTTGTCGCGGTTTCGATTACTGGCCCGGTCACGTACCACACACTTTAAGATGGTAGTAATGGTTTCCCGCCATGGCGTTCAGGTTCGTCGTGCTGGCATTACAACTGACTCACTGGTTTCAGGATGAATGGACCAGTAGTGCTGGTAACCTACCCAAGAAAAGCCATAATATATCAGACAAATTGTTGAAAGCGGTTTAATGGATAAATGAACCAGTAGTGCTGGTAACCTACCCAAGAAAAGCCATAATATATCTGACAAATTGTTGAAAGCGGTTTAATGGATAAATGGTTTAATAGATATATGGACCAGTAGTGCTGGTAACCTACCCAAGAAAAGCCATAATATATCTGACAAATTGTTGAAAGCAGTTTAATAGATAAATGGTTTAATAGATAAATGGACCAGTAGTGCTGGTAACCTACCCAAGAAAAGCCATAATATATCTGAAAAATTGTTGAAAGCGGTTTAATGGATAAATGGTTTCATGATAAATGGACCAGTCGTGCTGGTAACTTACACAAGAAAAGTCATAATATATCTAACAAATTGTTGAAAGCGGTTTATGGATAAATGGTTTCATGATAAATGGACCAGTCGTGCTGGTAACTTACACAAGAAAAGTCATAATATATCTGACAAATTGTTGAAAGCGGTTGAATGGATAAATGGTTTCAGGATAAATGGACCAGTAGTGCTGGTAACATACACAAGGAAAGCCATAATATATCTGACAAACGTTGAAAGTGGCTTAATACACCACACAGATTAAATAAATATGATATCAACTAGCTGGGTTACACATTTAGTTATTGCTGGAAGATAATGTCAGGTATACACTGTATATTACATAATATATCTATAGGTGCTAGCTATTTACGCAAAAACAGTAAGATGATTGTAAACAAAATTAAAGAGTATACTTTTTCAATAAAATTGATTTATAACTAATTGACTAGACGATAATAATGTTAATCTCATGTTTTTCGCATGATCACAAAATGTTCGGAATTCGTTTTGCTGACGTCTATTATTACGAACAGAAAATAATAAAGTAAAGACTTTCAGAAAATAAATGAACAACATTTATAATGAACGAGGTTTAAACATGAGGGCCAAGATGCTTAAAGTCCTGAATCAATTACCTGTATTATGGTAAAGAAGCAAATGTGTAACATCCCTTTTCTGATGCCATCTGGCAACTACCTTATTAAACCAGTCAATTTGACTGGAACAAGTTATGTAAGAAGTCACATTTCTGCTTAACCCTTTCGCTAATAGAGACGGTTTCTGACTCCTTTGCAGCAGACGACTTAGGAAAAGATTGTAGGAATTTAGGGCATTTAATGTCGATGCGAGAAACGACGTCGCCCAATTTGACGTTACGCCAAATGCAATGTTACTGAAATGACGTCACGTAAAAAAATCTCAAACATGTTACCTATGAGCGAACAAACCCATTTATCGTTTTTTTTTTTTTCGTATAAGCAGAAAGTGAACGTTTTCCGTTGACGTTTTGCATTAGTATGTTTCATGTCAATATACATATGGCTTCTGGCCAAAAATACAATCTAAAGATATTCATATAACTAAGAAAATAGTTGAATGTGTGTATTCTTAATCTCACACTCATAAGTATATCATTCCGCGTTCATTCATTTAATAATATATTTAACTAACTAGTTGTATTCATTAACGATTTGAAGTATACTGTGTATAACATCAATCGAAAAAATATTGTCCTCATATTTGATCATATGTTGGACAATTAAAAATGCATAATACTCATTTTCTACAACAAGAACATTGAGATAATTTGACAAAATAAGCATATTCGATTATGGGTGATGGTGAAAGCCTCGAATGACTAAAACATCGAATTAATAAAACAGAACAAAACGGGAGTGAAAACGTCGAAAAGGGAAATATATAGCCAAATATCATTGTAGTAAAGGTTAAAGTGTTAAATGTTATACCATAATAAAGCGAGGGCATAATGAATTGGTACGTTGCAGCTTTAAAAAAAAATTGTTGTAGAAATTATGAATTTTATACGTGTTATTAGTTGTTCTTAAATTGTGTCGTCTCCATTATTTAATATTGTCTTGTTTGTTGTATCTGGAACTACGAATATTAGTAGTCCCTGGTTGCAGCTTTAAATATAAATGGTTCATAACATCCCGTAGCCTATATAACTTTATTTAAGATATTAGAAACGTTTAAACATACTTACTACTAAAACATTGCGTTGTATTTTTTTTAAAAAAATGTTTAAAAGTTATACTATAGAGTTACACTTTTAAATAACTATTCAATATGATTTTTCATTTCGATGTTTTCAGTCCCGTTTTGCTCTGTTTTACTAATTCGACATTTTAGTCATTCGACGTTATCACTATTATTCTTCGATCATGACTGTGATAGGCCAACCTGTGAATATTTACGGAGGTACTGTATCTACCTAATCTACCTACATCACAGGGACGTGCTCCTCTAAAAATAGATATGACCCTATGCATAAATATCAACAAGGATGGACGGAGTTTTTGGGGGTCACCTCGCTTCATTTCATTTGTTTTTGTGGCGATTGGTTGACAATCGCCACAGTGCTACCAAAACAACAACAACGAAAAAAAAATTATATAGTCGTATTTGAACAATCGGTTGGATATTTCTGCAAAGGCAATTTACTCACTTCCGTTAAACCGCCATATATATATATAGTTCCATCAGTGATGCAGGCACACGATTAATAATGATAATGTTAGTGCTACTTTGATACCGGATTGGTACTAATATTTGAGATTTATCGAGAAAATATCTAAATAGAGTTAAACTATTTACATATTATCTTTCTTCATGTTTGGGCAGATAATAAATATCATCGGGCGTCTTGGGTACGCTATGCAGAGTATCATGATACTCCTGTGCCTCGTTTTATTTTTACTGTAGTCAACCGTAACCTTTTGACCTTTAACCTGATTCGGCAGGAGTTGGTTGTACTCTGATTATCTTCGTCATGATTTGGCAGATAATAAATATCATTGCGCGTTCTGCCTTGCAAATAACGACAACTCTGGTGATACTCAAATCTGGAAATTCCAAAAGGTTCTATAAATAGCTCGCGAGACCAAAAACCAGAAAAGCTTGTAAATCTCAATATTATAAACGCTTTATTTTGTACTTGTTTAAATATATGAAAGCGTCTAGATAATAAGACTGGTTTACAAAGGTTTAAAGGACACACGATGGCAGTGTGTACACACGTTATGTATACACGTCTGCACGTTCTAGACTCAATTAGCAATCAATGCTGACAGTGTAGCCTAATTGAGTTTGAAGATCTAGCATTATAATATATGCCTATATTTTCATAAATTAAACAGTTTGGCAAATAGTGAAATTGTGCTTTTGGAGCATGTTTTGTGTTTGTTTTTGCACTCACATTATTCGAAGCAGTTTAACAACCTCAGAGACATATAAATACACTGTGACAACCCTCAATCATGCAATGTGAAGGGACTAAATTGAACAGACCTGTTTAATATCGGACATAATTGAAACAAACACCAAACTAATGGATACTGTTTTCTCTCCTTTCTTTAGTCATTTCTAAAGTGTAAAATATATTTTATCTTAATATGGCCTAACGACCTGGTGATAAACATGTGATTACCCAAACAATTTAGATTACAAATAGTCATTCTAATGAGCTAAAACGGTAGTCTATCGAATACCAACTAGATTTTTCATAACTTTGGAATGGCCTAATTTTGAACACATCATGACCAATTTCAGAACGTAACTAAATAATCACCAAGACAACATTCTGGCAAACTAACATTATTCTACTGTCAAAAGATGCAGGGTTGATACATTCTCAAATATACCCGCACCAGAGTCATCGCAAGCCCTACACCGATATACTGCTTGTTACTTTGCAGGATTTTCCATACGATCGCCACAACAGTGCCATTGGCGCTTTGATTTTCAACGTATTCGAACAAATATTAGAAATTGAAGTACGGAATCAATCAATAATACAATTTTCTAAAGAACTATACCAAAATATCGTGAACAAAAGGACAACAACCTGGACCAAAAACGAAATTACATGCTATCGACATTTCGAAATGGTTTTGGTGTTTTGGTTTGCGGTAATTGTCAGTGATATTGCAATTATTTGATTGTTGATACTTATGCAAAGGGACCATATCTATTTTTAGAGGAGCACGTCCCTATGCGTACATCGGTCCAGTCCGCCCGCATGATGTATTCGTGTATATCTTTCGTTCACTATACGGTATTCAACCAATTTTTAAATCGATAACGATTCAGATTACATTGCACCCATATTAACTCTTTACAAAAATCTGCACGAGAAAACAATTTCTTCTTATGTTTAGCGCCGCTTTCAATACTGTTTCAATTATATCATAGCGTTTCCTATGTAAGTTTCCAGTACTTTCTTGTCCATTTATCCTGACACCAGCGAGTCAGTCGTAATGGTAAACCCACATCCTGAGCGCACAAGAGGTGGGGGAGGGGGTCATTACTACAAGTTTTTAAATCAGGTTGAAAACATCTTGGAAACAATACAAAGTCTCTAGAAATGAAAGATTAATTATTGAAAAGAGTTAAAAGCATTGTGGGAAAATTGAGAAATTGCTCAGTTTATCATTTTGCCACAATGTTTTCAATACTTTTTTGAATTATACTTTCAATTATTTCAGTGTTTCAATACATTGAAAGAATGTTTGAATAGCAATATAGACTCGATCGAACAACGTGGGGTCACACTTTGGACGGGGCATTCCATTGCCTCGCAGCTAAGGCTTGTCGTGGTTGACATTTTAGTAATCATTGAGTATTGAGGGCATTATAAACATTAACAAAAAAGGACAGTTCAATCAGTACCATCACTAATGCTGTATGTACTTGGAGTGGCCTATAGGCATAATAATAAAATCATTAAGATCCTTTTACTTACAGACGCTTTCTGACGCCACTGTCGTAACAACTTTTGAAAGCATTTTGGCAAAAGGAGAAATTTCCCAGGATGAGCAAGTTCCCATTTTTTGTCACAATGTTTTCAACTCATTTCTAGAGATTTTTCAATAGTTTTGACTAGATGTTTTCAAAATCATCTGCTTGAGATTTGGTGTATGGTGGAAAGAGTTAAAACTTCACTTAAAATTCATTGAACGTATTTCGTGTTTGATTCAATCTGTATACGTTTAAGATCGACTAGCCGACAATCTACCACCGTTTATCTTTCGTACTTTGATTGGCTCGTATGTATACTAACATCAATATTACGTTTGTACATCCTTTATTTTAAAGTCATTAAACGCATATCGAGTTTGATTTAGTCATTGATGACCAATGTACTTTCAAAATGTTCAATCAACAACCTTTTACCTTTTGTACTTCGATTGGCTCATATGTGTAATAACGTCAAGATTACGTTTGTACATCCTATATTTTAAAGTCATTAAACGTATTTCGAGTTTGATTTAATCATTGATGACCGATTGTGCTTTTAAAATCGACTACCCGAAATGTTCAATCCACAACCTTTTAACAATAATTATTAGTCGCCGGGCAGAAGCCCGCGACTTCTATTTCTTATAGCTCTTCGGAAATCACATGGTGTAGCACTCTGGCCAGCTACATCAAATTGTCCACGAGGAAAACACAGGTAAATAAACGAGATCGTATTGTGATACATTTATTTATTTATATAGGTAAAATAGAGTCTCATGACTCTCTCTCTCTCTAAGGCCTAACTATCATTCTCTGACTCTCACCAGAGAGCCCATACGTCTCCTCCGTATCTCTGCATGTCTCTCTATCTATGCAAATCTCTCCCTCTCTCTCACAAACACATACATTTATATACTACAGGGCTGGCGCCGTATACACGTGATATCCCGTATATAGTTATAACCTCATGGATCTAATATATCACATGTATACCTCTATACCTCTACCCTCATTGTGTTACAATGGGAGGAGGAGTTATTATTATAAAAAAATAAATTTAAATGTCTTGAACATATTACAATTGCGTTTGTTTAAAAAGACTAAGTTATGACACATCTAAAATGAAATAAATATTCCGATGTTTTAAGTATTTGCGGTTTCTTTATTTTGTATCGCATTTATTTTTTGGGTTTTATTTACGAAGACGAAACCGTCCCTATGAGACTTGCAGCAGACTGTTATATGTCAATATCGAGATAATAATCACGTCGAATTCTCCTTTAAAATAGCAATTTTAACTTACTGAATGTTATTTTCATGTTCAAAGAGATGTCTTGATTTGTGAAGAATGCATTTTATAATGTTTTTCCATGTATATCTAAAATATGAACTGTTTCTAAGCTAAAACTGTTGATCGCGTGACTCGCGAATACCAACTGCGTAGATCAATCTCCATTGCGGAGAGCCGCTCTTTACACTCACTTACAAATAGTAAATTATAGGTGATTTAAAATGTTTATTTGGTTCGAAACAAATGAAGAAAAAGAACAAACCGAGATAAAACTCGTTTTAATAGAAAAATGACTTTGAACGAACACTCTCTGCCTATAAAGAGAGTTTCAAAAACGACACCTCTGCAAAGAAGAATGTGGGTCACGAATCGGGTCTTTCATACAAAATTGTTTCGTCCTTGACAAATTTAAATGTGTCATTAAATTCCCTAAATGCATATTGCTTCCGATCTGCATAATGTTATGCATCATTGACACAAGGGCGCACATCATAATATAATTTTAAAACTTGAGTAGTTTGTTATTTTCATTATAAAAAAGGAGGTAAGAATTACAATAAATTAACATCTTGTAGGGCTCAGTTTATGTTCGAAATTAAGTTTTAATTATACAACAATTTCAATGAGATTTAACTGTTTAGCTGATATCATATTTCGTATGTGGTCTAATTTATAAATATTGGACTACATTTCAACATTTGTTAAAGTATGATATAATTAGGATGCCAAGCTAATATCATTTTGAGAAAAAGAGAAAACTCATGTCTTCAGCGATTTAACCCTTATCTCATTGTTTTAAAAGTAGATTGCTGCAAAGGTGTCCAATGTTGACTTTAGTAGGGGAAAGGTAAAATGACGTGCTATTGTAATAATCAAATATTGTGGAATTCACAAATCTTATAATTATTCCATAATGAAAGCACTGTATACAAACTAAGACTAATGGTTGGCAAGATTACTCATTTCCATTACTGTTTATGATCAATTATTAGTTGGCTGTGTGTATGGTCAACCTACTTTGGAATGGAGATTGATCATAAACAATGAAATGCTTCAATTATCATTTACTTCGTTGACAAAACAATGCAAGTTATGATACATTTTCACTTGACCCCACCCCTGATGTTCCAATATGCCCCTCAGTTGATAACTGTTTATTCAACTACTATAGTGTTAGTGTTATGCATAACTGCAGTATGGATTTCCGGCGACATTGATGCGTTGCATCAACTTTCTTTTGTTATTGTTTATAGAGTTTCCATATTGTTGACTAAACGTTTTCAAAGTTGTCTGCTGCAGATTTATTGTATGTGGGACAGGATTAATGTCCTTTTCTCATTTTGTTAGTTTCAAGTTGACATTTCACGCCTAGTTACTTACCTTCCTACTTCCCCCACCCATCCCACTGTTTATAATGTTTATTCACGTTTTGATAGTGCAGCATTCAATGTAAATATTATCTCTACAGGAAGAGACAAATGTCTCTGCTACAGGTCAAAGGGAAGCCGTTCGGATCGTTGCGCTGGGCAATATGTACAGATAAATCCATAATACTGAAGTTGTCTCCCATTGGACAATGGTTTTGTTGAAAGTAGGAAGTGTTTTTTAATAAAGTTGAATACCCTCTAACTGGTGTGTAACTTAAACAGTGTTTGCTTTTAGCTATATTAACAGCTTTAGATCCATTTTCGGAACAACATGTATTTTCTGCAATTGAAAGAAAGATTCACTACAAGAAGGAAAGAAGGTCAACATGTGTGTTTTTTGGGGGTTTTGTTTTGATAGTTTTAAAAATGAACTTTAACTGAGTATAGGTTATTTGGTTTGTTGTGAAAAAGCCACAGCCAAAAACGTTATATTGGTCACCTATGGAAAATGAATTGGTTCCATCTGACCTACACAAGTTTGTAAACGGACTCAAGAGTGTAAGCTCCGGACAGGAGAATGTTAACGCAGAGACCAACCGTTAAAACATGTAATACACGTACAATTCTACGAAAAAGTCCAATGAGCCACGTACGAACGAATGAAAAAATTAGAACATTTAATACGCAGGATAAGGAATACGAGACTCACCCTTTTGCGGTCGATAGCATTTGCACGTTTAGCAGACGACTTTTTAAAAGATTGTGACAAAGAGAGACATTCCTCATTCTACATGCCATATCCATTATGTTGCGGTCTACACCAGTTACATGCTGAATATCCCGATAGCCTAGTGGTTAAGGCATTGGTGGTCGAATATGTGAAACCTAGTCACAACAGTGAGGGTCCGTTCTGATAGGGCCGTTTTGTTACCCGCCAGTTAAATAATGGTACCGAAAGCCGGTCTACTCGGTCCACCCCCTCCCCCACGACCGATACATATTTCCTTGCGATGCTCTAGTATAGGTGGGTGACGGGTTTGGAACCGGCTTGTGTACCGATAAGTAAAGTTGGCTTGTGTACCGGTAAGTAGAGTTGGCTTGTGTACCGGTAAGTAGAGTTGGCTTGTGTACCGGTGTGTAGAGTTGGCTTGTGTACCGGTGTGTAGAGTTGGCTTGTGTACCGGTGTGTAGAGTTGGCTTGCAGACCGGTAAGTAGAGTTGGCTTGTGTACCGGTAAGTAGAGTTGGCTTGTGTACCGGTAAGTAGAGTTGGCTTGTGTACCGGTGTGTAGAGTTGGCTTGTGTACCGGTGTGTAGAGTTGGCTTGTGTACCGGTGTGTAGAGTTGGCTTGCAGACCGGTAAGTAGAGTTGGCTTGTGTACCGGTAAGTAGAGTTGGCTTGTGTACCGGTAAGTAGAGTTGGCTTGTGTACCGGTAAGTAGAGTTGGCTTGTGTACCTTAAGAATAGTTGGCTTGTGTACCGGTGTGTAGAGTTGGCTTGTGTCCCGGTGTGTAGAGTTGGCTTGCAGACCGGTAAGTAGAGTTGGCTTGTGTACCGGTAAGTAGAACCGGCATGTGTACTGGTAAGTAGAACCGGCATGTGTACCGGTAAGTAGAGTTGGTTTGTGTACCGGTAAATAGAGTTGGCTTATGTATTGGTATGTAGAGTTGGCATGTGTACCGGTATCTAGAGTTGGCATGTGTACCGGTATGTAGAGCTGGCTTGTGTAACGGTAAGTAGAGTTAGCTTATGTACCGGTAAGTAGAGTTGGCTTGTGTACCGGTAAGTAGAGTTGGCTTGTTTACCGGTAAGTATAGTTGGCTTGTATACCGGAAAGAGTAGAGTTGGCCTGTGTACCGGTAAGTAGAGTTGGCTTGTGTACTGGTAAGTAGAGTTGGCTTGTGTACCGGTAAGTAGAGTTGGCTTGTGTAATGGTAAGTATAGTTGGATTGTGTACCGGTAAGTAGAGTTGGCTTGTTTACCGGTAAGTAGAGTTGTCTTGTGTACCTGCAAGTAGAGTTTGCTTGTTTACCGGTAAGTAGAGTTGGCTTGTATACCGGAAAGAGTAGATTTGGCGTGTGTACCGGTAAGTAGAGTTGGCTTGTTTACCGATAAGTAGAGATTGCTTGTGTACCGGTAAGTAAGGTTAGCTTGTTTACTAATAAGTAGACCCGGCATGTGTACCGGTAAGTAGAACCAGCTTGTGTACCAGTAAGTAGAACTGGCTTGTGCATCGGTAAGTAGAGTTGGCTTGTGTACTGATAAGAATAGTTGGCTTGTGAACCGGTAAGAGTAGAGTTGGCTTGTATACGGTAAGTAGAGTTGGCTTGTTTACCGATAAGTAGAGTTATCTTGTGTACCCGTATGTAGAGTTGGCTTGTGTACCAGTAAATAGAGTTGGCGTGTGTACCGGTGTGTAGAGTTGGCTTGTGTACCGGTGTGTAGAGTTGGCTTGCAGACCGGTAAGTAGAGTTGTCTTGTGTACCGGTACGTAGAACCGGCATGTGTACTGGTAAGTAGAACCGGCATGTGTACCGGTAAGTAGAGTTGGCTTATGTATCGGTATGTAGAGTTGGTATGTGTACCGGTATGTAGAGTTGGCATGTGTACCGGTATGTAGAGCTGGCTTGTGTAACGGTAAGTAGAGTTGGACTGTGTTCCGGTAAGTAGAGTTGGCTTGTTTACTGATAAGTAGAGGTAGCTTATGCAACGGTAAGTAGAGTTGGCTTGTGTACTGGTAAGTAGAGTTGGCTTGTTTACCGGTAAGTAGAGTTGGCTTGTATACCGGAAAGAGTAGAGTTGGCCTGTGTACCGGTAGGTAGAGTTGGTTTGTGTACCGTGTGTATAGTTGGCTTTTGTACCGGTAAGTAGAGTTGGCTTGTGTACTGGTAAGTAGAGTTGGCTTGTGTACCGGTAAGTAGAGTTGGCTTGTGTAACGATAAGTAGAGTTGGATTGTGTACCGGTAAGTAGAGTTGGCTTGTTTACCGATAAGTAGAGTTAGCTTATGTACCGGTAAGTAGAACCGGCATGTGTACCGGTAAGTAGAGTTGGCTTATGTATCGGTATGTAGAGTTGGTATGTGTACCGGTATGTAGAATTGGCATGTGTACCGGTATGTAGAGCTGGCTTGTGTAACGTTAAGTAGAGTTGGACTGTGTTCCGGTAAGTAGAGTTGGCTTGTTTACTGATAAGTAGAGTTAGCTTATGCAACGGTAAGTAGAGTTGGCTTGTGTACTGGTAAGTAGAGTTGGCTTGTTTACCGGTAAGTAGAGTTGGCTTGTATACCGGAAAGAGTAGAGTTGGCCTGTGTACCGGTAGGTAGAGTTGGTTTGTGTACCGTGTGTAGAGTTGGCTTTTGTACCGGTAAGTAGAGTTGGCTTGTGTACTGGTAAGTAGAGTTGGCTTGTGTACCGGTAAGTAGAGTTGGCTTGTGTAACGATAAGTAGAGTTGGATTGTGTACCGGTAAGTAGAGTTGGCTTGTTTACCGATAAGTAGAGTTAGCTTATGTACCGGTAAGTAGAGTTGTCTTGTGTACCTGCAAGTAGAGTTGGCTTGTTTACCGGTAAGTAGAGTTGGCTTGTATACCGGAAAGAGTAGATTTGGCTTGTGTACCGGTAAGTAGAGTTGGCTTGTTTACCGATAAGTAGAGATTGCTTGTGTACCGGTAAGTAAGGTTAGCTTGTTGACCAATAAGTAGAACCGGCATGTGTACCGGTAAGTAGAACCAGCTTGTGTACCAGTAAGTAGAACTGGCTTGTGTATCGGTAAGTAGAGTTGGCTTGTGTACTGATAAGTATAGTTGGCTTGTGAACCGGTAAGAGTAGAGTTGGCTTGTGTACGGTAAGTAGAGTTGGCTTGTTTACCGATAAGTAGAGTTATCTTGTGTACCCGTATGTAGAGTTGGCTTGTGTACCAGTAAATAGAGTTGGCGTGTGTACCGGTAATTAGAGTTGGCTTGTTTACCGATAAGTAGAACCCGCATGTGTACCGGTAAGTAAAACCAGCTTGTGTACCGGTAAGTAGAGTTGTCTTATGTATCGGTAAGTAGAGTTAGCTTGTGTACCGGTAAGTAGACATGGCTTGTGTACCTGTAAGTTGAACCGGCTTGTGTACCGATAAGTAGAGTTGGCTTGTGTACGGTAAGTAGAGTTGGCTTGATTACCGGTAAGAGTAGAGTTAGATTGTGTACTGGTAAGGAGAGTTGGTTTGTTTACCGGTAAGTAGAGTTGGCTTGTGTACCGGTAAGTGTTGTTTTTAAATCATCGAAATGTGTGCCCAGTAACTTAGGAATCCTATGGTGCATGGTTGAGATGTGGACCGGACAAGGTACAGTCCTATCAAACAGTACCCATTTTGACTTTTGACCTCTAAGTGTGACCTTGACATTTGAGGTACATACCTTGGTCTTATCCGCAACACGCCTCTTTATCATGGTGAACATTTGTACCAAGTTTCTTGGAAAGTCTATGATGCATGGTTAAGATGCGGGCCGGACAGACGGACGGACGGACGCACGAACATACACCGAACCGCCATTGTGACAGCTATATGTCAAGCTCATCGCAGTTGGGCTCAACAAAAATGGCTGGTAAAGATCCTCTCGGTCTTTGAACGTAAACAGTTCACTGGTTGCAGATGACTTTGGAAGAACATTTGTATGTCCAGGCATAATGGAAAACCTCCAAAAAAGAAAGTATAATTATTGAATAGAATTTTAAATCATTGTGATAAAAAGAGAATTTACTCAAATGACGTCTTCTACAGATACGTCTACAAGTGTAAAGATGTAATCAACCAGCTTTCGCTGTGACACGGTTAGCTTTCTCTTACCGCACTGTACATTTTGACAGGCGCAATTAAACTGTACATAAAGTTGGACATCTGACCAATAATTAATGGACTAACTTCCCTAAGGCAGTAGGCTGTTAGTATTTATAGAACTGAGATCAAATGAACCTCGGTCACTTCTGTGGCCGTATGTCTTGGGACATAGACGTATGAGATAGCCAGAGAGTGGCCGGTTTTAGGACATGTGCATCTCGTAATAAACAAGCTGAAATGTATTATGAGTTGTTATTTTGTTACATAACCCCGTATTTGGCCCCGATGACCTATGACCTGGAGAAGTACTACACTATACATTATGAAGGCACGAGTGAGTGAATCATTTTTACATTTTGAATATTTGTTTCAGACTGACATATGGCAAGTAGTGAATTGGCATTGTCTATTCAAAAATTAACAGAGCATCTAACACATTTTAGCTTAAATGACTTGCCAAATGATATACCACAGTTTTCGGTGGGGATATATCAAAATTTAACAATTGGGTCAAATTATTGAAAAATGCGCGTTAATAAATAACTTAAATGAAACTAAAACACCACTTTTTGGCATTCAGATATAGTACAGTTCACGTTTCTAATTAAATGTTGCGACTTTTGACTATAACTCCTACACCAAATTGGCATCAATTAAAGACAACACTATGTGAACGATTTTCAGAGATAACAGACAGTCATATTCAGTTTTCAAAGTTAAGCAATATTACGCAAGTTTGTCTGAAGAATCTTATAGGTATTTTGAACAACATACTGCTTTAATTAATCACCAAACTGTAGGTATTTTCATTAATGGTTTATATAATGATAATTTGAGAAAGACTTTCATCAGAGCCAATCCAATTAAATTTCAGCAAGCGGTAGATTAAGCTACAGAAGAAAAATCAATTCAAAAACGCCGTGAACTTAGAAATGGGGATTTTCAGTCTTCGTGTAATTCTAATAATGAACATGAAAATGTGGAAATAGACCATTCACCCCGTACAAGTTTTTGCACTTTTTGTAAACTTTCAGGGCATGAATATAATCATTGTAGGAAAAGGCGTGGACATAAATTCAGTCAAGTACAAATTTGATAGGCAACATACTAATTTAAAATATAAAAGACAAAACACACAAATTCAGGGTTGGTTTTGTGGGCGTGTCGGACATATACGTGCAAGATTTGTCGAATATTTACGGTTAAACCCTTTACAACCTTTTGTTCCAAAATATCGGAAATTTCGTGTTTGTCTCGGAGCCTCAGACACAAGAAAAATAGGAAATAATGCATTTAACTCTCATTTAGATAACAAAGAAATACCAAATTCGTGTGTTTTCAAGATAGGTAATATTCTTTTGAGATTTTTGATCGATACTGGAGCGTCTTTCTCTCTAATTCATAAAGCCATCAGTTAACTTAGAAAAATCTTCAATTTCATTACACTCTGCCTTTGGTGATGCAATAAAGGTGTAAGGTACAGCTAATTTAGATTTCAAAATTAATTCACTATCGATCAACCATATTATAGTTGATAATCTTTCTAGAAATGCTATTATAGGCAAATATTTCTTATCGGCAAATTCCTGTCGAATATATTTTGATTTAAATTGCATTAAAATTAAAGATACTTATGTTTCTATGCAAGATGATCGTTGTATAGCCGCTATTGTGCGACTTACCAAAACAGTACAATTAAAACCTATGACTGCATACGAATTGCCAGGAAAACTTAAACAAAATCCCAGTATTTCTACTGAAGGAACTTATGAAATTATAAGTATAGAAAATTGTTACCTTGATACGGAACCACATCTAAAGCTTTCAAATGAGTTAGTGACACTCACTAATTACCGTAGAGTACCAATTATAATATCAAACCCGGAAAATTGAATTAAATAGATACAGATAATGACATTTCATTGATTGATCGGCCGCAAGTACCGCAGAGTTCATCGCAAAATATTTCTTCCGTCGAGTCCGTCAATGAAAATGTTAATGTTCCAAATATACATAAAGACAGGTTAAATACATTAATTTCAAGTTATAATGATGTATTTTCAAAAGATGAATTTGATCTAGGAAGGTATCCATATGACGCTGTTGCTATAGAGACCAAAACAGATCAAGTGATTAGGCAAAACCCTTATCGAATTCCATTCAGCGAAAGAGAACATTTTTTTAAAAAAATAATAATATGCTCAAAGCAAATATCATACGTCATTCACACTTGGAATTCAATAATCCATTTATTTTGGTGAACAAAAAAGATGGCACCAAGCGTTTAGTGATCGATTTCAGAAAAAATAAACAAAATGATCAAGACTACAGCTTATCCACTGCCTCGTATCGAAGACATTTTAGCTTCCTTAAATGGAGCAAAATATTTTACTTGTCTAGATCTTTCAAATTCATACCACCAATTACCAATCAAAGAAGAAGATAAGAAAAAAAAAATGCATTTTCCCTTCCATTTGGATTTTTTGAGTGGACAGTTTTACCGCAAGGTTTAAATATTTCAGCTGGAAAGTTCCAATCAATCATGTCCTCTGTTATAAAAGGATGTGAAGAATTTTCGGTTGTTTATTTTGACGATTTCCTTATATACTCTAAGACTCTAGAAGAACATTTTATTCATATAGAAGAAATAGTTAGGCGACTGCGAGCTAATTGTCTTAAGCTAAAACTAAAAAAGTGTGAATGCATTAAAGATAAAACCAATTACCTTGGACATGAAATATCAGCAGAAGGTATTCGTCCTAAGGCTGATAAAATTAAAGCTCTTAGACAAATCAAAACTCCACATAATGTTAAGGATGTAAGATCATTTTTAGGTTTTGTCGGATTTTATAGGAAATTCATTCAAAACTTTGCTGAAATTAGCCTCCCATTGGTAAGATTAACTAAAAAGAATGTTAAATTCGAATGGTCTATTGAATGTCAAAACAGTTTTGAGGATTTAATCACTCAATTAGAAAATTTATCACTGTTACGTCACCCAGACATAAATAAACCTTACATATTATATACCGACGCAAGTGATTATGCCATAGGCGCCGTCTTGATGCAAAATTTAACAGGTAAAAAGGGAGACGAACTACCAATATTTTTTCTTAGTCATACCCTATCTAGAACTCAAAAAAAAATATTCTACAATTCTTAAACAGACCCTAGCAATCACCTATAGCATAAACAGACTTGACTGTTACTTGCAGGGATCAAAATTCATAATTAGAACAGACCACAAACCTCTAACTTATTTGTTATCTTCAAATTTCAATAATAAACTTCTACAAAGATTTGCATTAGAAATGTCCTGTTATGACTGTTTAATTGAATACGTACCTGGAAAAACTAATGTAGTAGCTGACGTTTTGTCCAGACAATTTAAAGGATCGACTTATGATTCAGACACTGATATTAAGACTGAACATAATAAAGGAACTACGATTAATGTTATTAATAGCCAAGCAATTAATCATGATGATTTGAACAAGAGGCCCAAGAGGGCCAGTATCGCTCCACGGCCATAAGGCAAAAAATAAAATCTCCAAACAGCCCTGCCCCCTGGTGGCTATTTTTTTTACCAACCACCATGGCTTAAAGGAATGTTTCTGCAAAATTATTTGAAAATCGGCCTGACACTTTCGGAGGAGAGGATATTTTAAATTTTCACTATAGCCATATAAGGCAAAATAGCCCCACCCCCTGGTAGCCATATTTTTCAACCAATCAACATGGCTTGAAGGAGGAGAACATTTTTTAAGTTTTCACTATGGTCATATAAGGCAAAATAGCCCCGCCCTCTGGCTGCCATGTTTTTCGACCAATGAACATGGCTTGAAGGAATCTGATAGAGGGTCACCCAATGAACATTTCTACAAAATTATTTGAAAATCGGCTGAACACTTTCGGAGAAGAATATTTTTTAAGTTTTCACTATAGCTATATAATGCAAAATAGCCCCGCCCCCTGGCGGCCATGTTTTTCAACCAATCAACAGTTCTTGAAGGAATCTAATAAAAGGTCACCCAAGGAACATTTCTACAAAATTATTTGAAAATCGGCCTGACACTTTTGGAGAAGAAGATTTTTTAAGTTCTCACTATTTTTTTCTTTCGGTTGCCATGGAAACAGAATTTCGAATGGATCAAAAACAATTGAAAGAATTTAGTAGAGGACATTGAGAGGATGCTTCCCATGAAGTTTCAACCAAATTGGCCAAGTGGTTAGGGAGAAGAAGTCGTTTAAAGGAAAAAGTTAACGTACGCACGCCGGACAATTCGCCATGACATAAGCCAGTCGAAAGCCAGTGGAGCTAAAAATCATATGAAGCACCACAATCTATACCAGTTACTACCCCAGAAAATTTAATCTCTATCGATATGAAAAAATAACAGGAATTAGAATTAGATCTTAAGAAATTAATAAAACGAGGGCAGACGAACTCTTTCTGAAAATAGAAGATTTGTTATGATTCAGGACATTTTACATTAATTGTCAGATAAGGATATTTACCCTTGCCCAAGAATATATGTTCCTAGTCAATTAAGAGAAATGGTTTTAATTTCATATCATAATATAGGACACCCTGGTGTGAATAGGATGTTTAATGCCGTGCGAAAAGCATATTACTGGCCTAATCTCTTCAAGGATATTTACACATTTGTAAAAACATGCATAGCCTGTCAAACTGTAAATCTTAAAACCATAAAATCACCTTAACAATATCAGATAATACCAAGCTACCCTTTTTCGGACATTGCATGTGATATCGTCGGACCGATGGCTCCCACAGCTTCAAATGCCAAATATATGATAGTATTTATGGATGAACTTTCTGGTTATCCTGAAATAGTTGCATCACCAACAACAACTTCAGCAGACGTTGTTAACTCAATTTTCGAAAAGATATTCTGGAAATATGGCTCTCCTTTATCAATACTGACAGACAACGGGTCCGTTTTCACCTCTAAAATGTTCAAAGGTGTTATGCAGGAATCAAATATCAAACATCGTAGAACAGTCACATATAATCCCCAGGCTAACGGGGGAAAAACGAGCGTTCGCATAAAACTTTAAATGTCTTTCTATGTAAGCTTACTAGGGATAATCCGATGGATTTCGATATTGTACTAGAACAAGCCCTTGCTGGCATCAGGTTTTAATCCATCAGAATCGGCTGGACATAGCCCATTTTTCATAGTATTTGGTCGAGACCCAGTTCTACCTATTGATTCACTGTTAGGAAAAAGGTTACCGTATGTTGGCAACGAATTCCATAAAGAGTTACTACAAAGAAATCACGAAATTTACTGTGATGTTTTCAAACAAATGACTAAATCAAGAAGAAGGCGTAACATATATGCCAATAGGAAAGCCCAACAAGTAGAATTCAATGTAAATGACCCTGTCTATTACAAATATTTCCAACGCACTTCTAAAACATCTCCTCAATTGATTCCATACTACAGAGTTGTTGAATTTGATGGTTCAAAGCAATTAATACTTAAAAATCAATTAGATAACCAGATAATCAAATGCCATGTTAATCAAGTTAGAAAGGCAGACATTGACGAGTTGACTCTTCCTTCCACTAAAACTATAAATCCAAGACCTATTCGAAATTGCAGACATGTTATTCCTCCTGAAATTGTTTCAAAGAGCTCTGATGATAATACAGATTCAGATAATCAAGATTTAATTCCAAAACGTACAGTTAAAATGACAAAAGTAATTGACAAACATAAGAATAGTTCTCAACCAGTCAAGAGAGCGAAGATAATATTCCACTTAGTAAGTTACAAGCACGTCTTAGGCGTTTAGAATACGAGCGTATTCACGGTACAGACGGACAAAATGAGAGTGATATGTCAGTTCTTAGTGATCAATCAATCCAATCGAATATTTCCGATCAATTGTCAACGTTTGATGACAAGTCTTTGTCAGCTCCGTTAAGCGACATGGAGATTGACAGATGTTAAATTAAGATATTAAGCAAGATATAGGGGTATACCTATTAATTAAGGTAAATCAGTTACCTAATTAGAAGATAAATATTATAAGCGTACTAGCTATAAATATAATATTGTGATGAATATTCACAGGTGAAATGGAAACGCGGTTTTTTAAGGTTCGTGAAGTTAGGTTGACGAGTGACGAATTGACGAGTGACGAACTGTGACATTTTTATAGGTTCGTGAAGTTAGGTTGACGAGTGACGAATTGACGAGTGACGAACTGTGACATTTTTTCAAAAAACTTTATTTCTTTCTTTAAGATGATGTTTCTGGACGAATAAATGCAAATTGGGCCCTATTTCGTGTTTCATGGCCATCAGTCAATCAGAAGAGCTTCGACAATTCGTCAACTCGTCAATTTTGTTGACGAAATTGACGAAAAAAATATTTTTCTAAAAACTTTATTTCTTTCCTTTAGATAAGTATCTGGACGAATTGAATGCAAATAAGGCTCTATTTCATGTTTCATGGCGATCAGTCAATCAGAAGAGCTTCTTCAAGTTCGTCAATTCGTCAACTTTTCAATAAAGTTGACGAAATTGACGAAAAAATTATTTTTCTAAAAACTTTATTTCTTTCCTTTAGATAATGTATCTGGACGTATTGAGTGCAAATTATACCCTTTTTCATGTTTCATGGCGATCAGTCAATCAGAAGAGCTTCTTCAAGTTCGTCAATTCGTCAACTTTTCAATAAAGTTGACGAAATTGACGAAAAAAATATTTTTCTAAAAACTTTATTTCTTTCCTTTAGATAAGTATCTGGATGTATTGAATGCAAATTAGGCCCTATTACAAATTTCATGGCGATCAGTCATTCAGCAGAGCTTTGTCAAGTTCGTCAATTTGTCAATAAAGTTGACGAAATTGACGAAAAAACAAAAAATCTAAAAACTTTATTTCTTTCCTTTAGATAATGTATCTGGACGTATTGAATGCAAATTAAACCCTATTTCGTGTTTCATGGCGATCAGTCAATCAGAAGAGCTTCTTCAAGTTCGTCAATTCGTCAACTTGTCAATAAAGTTGACGAAATTGACGAAAAAAATATTTTTCCTAAAACTTTATTTCTTTCCTTTAGATAAGTATCTGGACGAATTGAATGCAAATTAGGCCCTATTTCATGTTTCATGGCGATCAGTCAATCAGAAGAGCTTCTTCAAGTTCGTCAATTCGTCAACTTTTCAATAAAAGTGACGAAATTGACGAAAAAATTATTTTTCTAAAAACTTTATTTCTTTCCTTTAGATAATACATCTGGACGTATTGAATGCAAATTAGACCCTTTTTCATGTTTCATGGCGATCAGTCAATCAGAAGAGCTTCTTCAAGTTCGTCTTTTGTTTGTTTGGAGTTTAACGCCGCTTTCAACAGCTTTGGTCATATCACGGCGGTCAGTGCACCTACCCATGTTTTCATGGCTTTCCCACACCAGTACTTACACAACATTCTTTCGAAGCCACTGACTACTTTCTCACATAGATCAGAGGTGAGAGGCAATGGAAAAATCGCCCGAAAGAATGTCGCCGCAACCGGGTATCGAACCCGTGACCTCCAGATCACGAGTCAGATACGCTACCAATTGAGCTACCCGGCCGGGTCCTTCAACTTGTCAATAAGGTTGACGAAATTGACGAAAAAAATATTTTTCTAAAAACTTTATTTCTTTCCTTTAGAGAAGTATCTGGACGTATTGAATGCAAATTAGGGCCCTTTTTCATGTTTCATGGCGATCAGTCAATCAGAAGATCTTCTTCAAGTTCGTCAATTCGTCAACTTGTCAATAAAGTTGACGAAATTGACGAAAAAATATTTTTCTAAAAACTTTATTTCTTTCCTTTAGATAAATATCTGGACGTATTGAATGCAAATTAGACATTATTTCATGTTTCATGGCGATCCGTCAATCAGAAGAGCTTCTTCAAGTTCGTCAATTCGTCAACTTGTCAATAAAGTTGACGGAATTGACGAAAAAAATATTTTTCTAAAAACTTTATTTCTTTCCTTTAGATAAGTTTCTGGACGTATTGAATGCAGATTAGGCCCGTTTTCATGTTTCATGGCGATCAGTCAATCAGAAGAACTTCTTCAAGTTCGTCAATTCGTCAACTTGTCAGTAAAGTTGACGAAATTGACGAAAAAAATATGTTTCTAAAAATTTCTTTCCTTTAGATACGTATCTGGACGTATTGAATGCAAAATAGGTCCTATTTCATGTTTCACTGCGATTAGTCAATCAGAAGAGCTTCGTCAAATCCGTCAATTCGGCAACTTATCAATATAGTTGACAAAACTGACGAAAAAAATATTTTTCTAAAAACTTTATTTCTTTCCTTTAGATAATGTATCTGGACGTATTGAATGCAAATTAGGCCCTATTTCAAATTGCATGGCAATCAGTCCTTCAGAAGAGCTTCGGCAAGTTCGTCAATTCGTCAGCTCTTGTGATGAAGAACCTAGTAGAAACTGGAGAGACAATCCCTTGTTTATTATATTTTGAAATGCTCCTTTCTTTATATTGTTAGTACAATATAAATAAGACCAGTTACCAGAATAGCTATATACCTCACCGAGCATAATCAATGCCGCAACATCCCTGTGTAACTTTGCTTGCTGATTGTATTGCAACCAAATTACTATTAAGTAGTGGTAACAAGTTGAAATTTATATTTGTTCAAATGGAGGGGTTCTCTTTGCCAAACTTTACGGTTTGTACATCTTGGTAACAGCAAAAGGACGGGCCTTTATGTTCTCTTTACTAGCAGTAAACAGCATTTGATATGTCCACCTTATTACAATGGGTTCACTAATGAAAACAATACCAATTTCGTCTACACTGTACGGATGTGAGCTATTGAATTCTATGTCTTCTTTAGATATCCAGAACGTTGCAAACTTTGTAATTATGTGGCAAACAATCACAGCATTTGCACTGTAGAACACGTACAGATAAGGTATTTAGAGAGAGAGAGAGAGAGAGAGAGAGAGAGAGAGAGAGAGAGAGAGAGAGAGAGAGAGAGAGAGAGAGAGAGAGAGAGAGAGAGAGAGAGAAAGAGTTAATCAAAATATGCTCAGTCAAACTTGTTTTAATATCTCTATATTTCCACACCGTGAGCAATGGGAGAAATCAGTGCATGTCGTGTATGCAATTATTTGGGCGATAGAAAAACAAGCACGTAGCATATTCGGATTACGTTTAGCGTAGTCCCACACTGGATTAGCAGAGAACTGATACTGTAGTTTTCTGTATAAGACAAACTGTTCCGAAGACGTTCTAACAGTCCATTCTTATATATAGTAGTTACGAACCTTTGTATTAATACAATGTTTCCAAAAATATATACTAGGAAAATCGCATAAGCGTAGTCCCACAGTGGATTAGCAGAGAACTGATACTGCAGTTTTCTGTATAAGACAAACTGTCTCGAAGAAGTTCTAACATTCAATTCTTCTATATAGTCTATATAGCGTAGCTCCATTTAGGCACTGTAGGCACGTGCCTACACATTTTTTCTCAAAATGCAGCTGCGGCGATAGACATCTGCGTAATGTATCGACCAGATCAGCCTGCGCTGTTCGTGCAGACTGATCCGACCGACACATTCCTTCTTAGGGGGATAGATGTATAGAGTAGTTATTCCTGAAAAAGAAAATCCACAGGAGGCGAAAAGTGTCTATCCGGGTAGGCCTGTGTGGCATGCTTAGGCTGATCCGGGTCGATCCACAATGTAAATGTTCTCACGAGACGGCCTACACATTGATTATTGCAAAGCTACGCCCCTGATCTGAAAGTAGTTACGAACCTTTGTATTAATACAATGTTTCCAAAAGTATCTACTAGGAAAATTGCCATATGCTAAATAGTCTTCCAAGCTATTGTAAATATCATATTTATGTAGCAGAGAAACAACATCCGAAATAAACCCGAAATCGGAAGACCCATTCTTAAACAAACTAAGAAGTAATAAAAACAAACGTTTGGCTGTACAGTCCCTTTCTAATCGACACACTATGCAGAAAGCTATTAGTTAGAACCTGTGTATGAAGAGATTCAACTGAAGAAGAATATGCTTTGTTGTTTGTCAACGTATATTTCGTTTAACAAAATTGACGTGTTGACGAATTGACGAACTTGACGTAGCTCTTCTGAATGACTGATCGCCATGAAACATGAAAAAGGGTATAATTTGCACTCAATACGACGAATTGTCGAAGCTCTTCTGATTGACTGATGATGGCCATGAAACACGAAATAGGGCCCAATTTGCATTTATTCGTCCAGAAACATCATCTTAAAGAAAGAAAGAAAGTTTTTAGAAAAAATGTCACAGTTCGTCACTCGTCAATTCGTCACTCGTCAACCTAACCTCACGGACCTATAAAAATGTCACAGTTCGTCACTCGTCAATTCGTCACTCGTCAACCTAACTTCACGGACCTGGTTTTTTATAACAAGACTTAAAGTTATACTTATGTGTAAATAAGAGTTAAATAAATAAATACATTCTTGCCTGTAATTGTTCCAAGAAAATTGTTGTGTATTAAATTCTATTGTAAGAATTCTTTTATCGTTTACAAGTTCGTTATTGGTTTAAGCGTGTTATTATTTTGTTTACTACTAGTATCAATTGACACTCATATTTATTCTTTTGCACATTGCTGAGGTATTACTATTAATTCATTCTGTTAATTCAAGAATAAGACATGCTATTACACCTTGCTAAGAGTCAGCTAAGAGCATTGATTCGAGTGTAAGATTCAATGCCACCTCGCAGAAGGCAGATGAAGCAGCCATTAAGATTGTTCTGTAGAAATTCCTCTTTTGTCGGAAGAGTTCATCTAACCTAGATATCAATTCCATGATGTTTCCATTATACACATGTATTCAAAGGCACTACTACACAGACGATAAACATATACCACTGACGAATAACATAATCTCAACAAAAAGGATATCATTTTCAACTTTGAGAAAATGACAATACTTCTATCTCCTTATACGCTGAATTTATACCTTGATACTACCTATAAGACTGTTATTACTACTAATCAACGGAATGAATAACATCACTTCAATCAACTTTATAAAGGATACTACACTACAGCAACTACTACTACTGATACTATGACTACCACAACTACTGATGCTGCTACTTCTACTGACGATTCGCCGTGAATAACTATAATTCCACATGAGTTCAAATTACTCTGGATACTACGAAGTGCTTAGAAATACAAGACTGTTGGATCGATATTAATCATCGCATTGTTTGAAGAAATATTTATATTGTTACCTTGTTGTATTGACTATTTCACGTTCATTTCTACATTATCATTTCCTACTTATTCAGTACAACTATGTTAATACGGTGTTCATTTAATTGGGTTTTTTAAATTGCAAATATTCAATTCACTTGCATTTGTGAATGACTACTGTTTTCAAGTACTATACATGTTTGATAAATTTGTTATTTATCAACATAACCATTTATTAATTTCAAATACATGTATATGTTTTTATTAAGGATTGGTCGTCACCGATCTTTCTGACATATTTATATGTAGAATTCTTTATATAAATAACATGGATAGGTGTAAAGATGTAATCAACCAGTTTTCTCTGTGACATGGTTAGCTTTTTCTAACTGCACTGTACATTTTGAAAGGCGCAATTAAACTGTACATAAAGTTGGACATCTGACCAAAAATTAATGGACTAACTTCCCTAAGGCAGTAGGCTGTTAGTATTTATAGGGTTGAGATATAATGAGCCTCGGTCACTTCTGTGGCCGTATGTCTGGGGACATAGACGTATGAGAGAGCCAGAGAGTGGCCGGTTTTGGGACATGTGCATCTCGTAATAAACAATTTGAAATGTATTATGAGTTGTTACTTTGTTACACAAGGCATTTGTGAAAATGCTGTCGATCGCATACTGACGAAACTCGTATTGCATATTCTACTGCTTGAAGGAATTGGGATTTTTCAGTCAATAATGTTTTGTTCAGGTGTACGTATTATAACGGTCGACCCACTGCTGAAGAACGCGTGTGCGTTGTTTACCTTTTATTGTCCGGAACAAACACTTAGGATCTCTCACTTGAAAAGTGTAAGAATAAGACAACAACAAACATAATTAGATGCACATTTTCTCCTTATTTGCCGCGTTTTTCAGGTCAGCATGTGCGTCTAATGCCTCTTTAAGAGGAAAATGTTAATTAAGATAAAATTATTCGTTCGAGGGAAATATCTCATTGAATTTCTAAGAATATATTATCAGCAGCTCATGCATTTTGCAAAAAAGAATTCACCAAGCAAAAATGGTTACCGTCATTTTGGACCAAATCGAGCCCGGACAAAACCGGTGTTTAGCATTCTCTACTTTCACTTTCAAACAATATCAAAATACTAAAAATGATAAAATCAATCATTTCCAGTGCATCCTATACACATTAACAATGATTTTAAACTCAATATCATACCAATGCATTCTGGTGATGGTATATCCTACTTTCTACGAAAACAAAGGGTTTTTTAGGGACTATATAGTTGTAGATCAGAATGACCGCGGATGTATTTGGCGTAATTTGACATTTACAGTCTTACGTGAAACATTCACATACATTCAAGTACCGGACTAGAGTTAACACTTTCATACATACGACAAATCTGCAACAGACGACTTTAAAAAATCTACTCAAAAATGGGGGGAAAGTATCAATGAAATTGTAATTGTTAAATGGAGTTGAAAACATCTTTGCACAATGTATTTAATCGTAGACTGCTGCAGATGCGTCAAAATGCCTCTGCATGTGGGAAAGGGTAGAAATTACAAAAACGCAGTAGACAAAACCAAAATATTCCTAAAATATTAAAAACTCTTTAACCCTTTCCCACATATAACAAATCTGTAGACACCTCTGAAATAAATGTGAAAACTCATTGAAAGTATACTAATCAAACACACTTAAGAACATCGTGACAAAACGAACAACAAAAGCATCCGCGGTACTTTTTCTTAATCCTTTCCATCATACGATAAATCTGCAGCAGAAGACTTTTCAAACATCTAAATAATAAGAGTTGTCCAAAAGACATCTCGCTCGACTATTTCACCACTTATTAGTAACTGAGATATGGACTCTAATATAGTTGCATACACAACTTTAACCAGAGTTTCTAAGTCAAAAAATAAAGGGTGATACTTTGATATATATGCAAGGTAGAGTAAACTCAGTTTATTTTTTACATAAGCGTGATGGTTGGGAAGGGGTGTATACAGTTTCAATACAATGCATCACGTAGTTACTGAGTTACGGTCTCTTAATGTAGTTGCAAACGCAACTTTAAACATAATTTCTAAGTAAGAAAGGGCCATAATTTGAATAATATGCAGGATTCCATTTTCTAACTTGATTGTTGACATAGGTGGGCTGTATAAAGTTTCACGGTATGGTCTCCACATCTGAAAAAACACCAAATTGCGATTGAAAATGTCCAAAGGCGAGCAACGAAACTACTATCCAATTTACAATTTCATACTTACACCGAGAGACTAAAATATCTAGGAATACCATCTTTAGAATATAGAAGACTACGAGCGGATATGCTACAAGTATTTAAAATATTGAACAAGTATGACACAACATCAACTGAGGACTTATTAATACTGTCAAAATACACCAGAACAAGAGGCAATAGTCTCAAGTTATTCAACAAGAGGGCCAAGATGGCCCTAAATCGATCAGCTAATTGATAGTAAATTAGTAGCAAATATTTAATTGAAATATCTAGAAAATTTTTATCAGGGAGTGCAAATGAAACTGAAAGGAGTGGACACTTCTCAAGAAACAGCTTATCAGTAAAGGCCATTTATATCTTGAAATCTAACAAGAACTTTAATAAGAATGGAATTATAAAGTTTTTGTCATTTTGCACCTTTCCTGATGCCGCCCTGTTTTTCAACGAAATCAATATGGCTTCAACAGTTTATTTAGAGGGTCACTTAAGAAACATTTCTACCAAATTATCTTGCAATCGCACAAGTAGATTATGGAGGAAAAGGATTTTAAAATTTGGGTATTTTTCTCACTTTCTGATGCCGCAGCAACCAAAGTTCTCAATGGAATTTAAATCTTTGAACAATTTTGAAAGAGGACCACCAAAGGAACATTCTTGTGATGTTTTGTGGAAATTGGTCTATTGGAATGGTAGGAGTTGGTTGTCATTTGTAGCTAAAAGTTCAATTTACCCTTTTTGCGATGACGCCTGGTTGATATGATTGTGTAACCAATCAAAACGGCTTAAACAAATTAAATAGAGGATCATTACAGTAAGATTCGTATTATATTTTCTTAAAATCAGACAAACACTTTCATAAAATTGGAATTTTCAAATTTTGTCATTTTGCCCCTTTTCTGATGCCGCCTGACTGCCATGTTTTTCGACCAATCAGTATGGCTTGAACAATATTTATAGAGGTTCACCCAATGAACATTTCTACCAAATTATATTTGAATCTGACAGGCAGATTCGGAGGAGAAGATTTTTAAAGTTTGGACCTTTTGCCCCCTTTCTGATGCCGCAGCAACCAAAGTTCTCAATGGAATTTAAATCTTTGAAAGAGGCCAACCAGAGGAACAGTCCTGTGATGTTTCACGGAAATTGTCCTTGGAGTTTGGGAGGAGATGATGTTTAAAGCTAAAAGTTAACGCCGGACGGACGACAGACGACGGACGACGGGCAAAAAGTGATCAGAATAGCTCACCTTGAGCCTTCGGCTCAGGTGATCTAAAAAACAATCAAAAACAGATATACGGAAAAATGATTTCAGTATAAGGACCGTGGACCCTTGGAACTCCTTTAAAAACTAGAATTGTTTTGACAAAAACATATGTCTCCCCCTCAAATATCTGTCAAAATCTCTCAAAACATTCCAACCTATAAAGCAGACAAACAAAAATTTGACCAAGTTGGACAGTACTCAATTTTTAATTACTAATGTTTTTCTTGACCTGGTACAAAGTGGACATGATTTCAAATGGTTTACAGAAACACATATTTTTACTGCAGCTGTAACATTCAAGACTGAAGTATTCTTCAAAACAGTTAACAACTGTTGCTAAACATAAGCAATGGCAAATAAAAACTAAAATTGTTGCTTATGATAAATATCATCAATTATCATTATGATATTTCACAAACCATACCAAGTTGGCTACCTACATATCGTGGGCTTCATGCAAAACGGTATGGTCGAGACATGGGTTATGCACGTCACCTTGATGAGGTGAACATGTGACCCAAGTTTCATGGAAATTCTTCGAGCCGTCTTTGAGATATGAAGCGGACACGAAGTAAAGCCTCAAACCTTTGACCTTCAAGCGTGACCTTGACCCTATATTGTCGAGATGTAGGTTCTGCACGTCGCCTTGATGAGGTGAACATGTGACCCAAGTTTCATGAAAATCCTTCGAGCCGTCTTAGAGATATGGAGCGGACACGAAATAAAGCCTCAAACCTTTGACCTTCAAGCGTGACCTTGACCTTGAACCTATATTGTCGAGACGCAAGTTGTGCACGTCGCCTTGGTGAGGTGAACATGTGACCCAAGTTTCATGAAAATCCTTCAAGCCGTCTTGGAGATATTGAGTGGACAGGAAATAAAGCCTAAAACCTTTGAGCTTCAAGCGTGACCTTGACCTTGAACCGGTATGGTCGAGACGCGGGTTCTGCACGTCGCCTTGATGAGGTGAACATGTGACCCAAGTTTCATGAAAATTCTTTAAGCTGTTTTGGAGCGGCACAAAATAAAGCCTCAAACCTTTGACCTTCAAGCGTGACCTTGACCTTGACCCAGTATGTTCGAGACGCGGGTTCTGCACGTCGCCTTGATGAGGTGAACATGTGACCAAATTTTCATGAAAATCCTTCAAGCCGTCTTGGAGATATTGACTGGACACGAAATAAAGCCTAAAACCTTTGACCTTCAAGCGTGACCTTGACCTTTAACCGGTATGGTGGAGACGCGGGTTCTGCACGTCGCCTTGATGAGGTGAACATGTGACCCAAGTTTCATGAAAATCCTTTAAGGAGATATGGAGCGGACACAAAATAAAGCCTCAAACATTTTACCTTCAAGCGTGACCTTGACCTTGACCCAGTATGGTCGAGACGCGGGTTCTGCACGTCGCCTTGACGAGGTGAACATCTGACCCAAGTTTCATGAAAATCCTTCAAGCCGTCTTGGAGATATTGAGTGGACACGAAATAAAGCCTAAAACCTTTGACCTTCAAGCGTGACCTTGACCTTGAACCGGTATGGTCGAGACGCGGGTTCTGCACGTCGCCTTGATGAGGTGAACATGTGACCCACGTATCATGAAAATCCTTTAAGGAGATATGGAGTGGACACAAAATAAAGCCTCAAACCTTTGACCTTCAAACGTGACCTTGACCTTGACCCGGTATGGTCGAGACGCGGGTTATGCACGTCGCCTTGATGAGGTGAACATGTGACCCAAGTTTCATGAAAATCTTTCAAGCCGTCTTGGAGATATGGAGCGGACACGAAATAAAGCCTCAAACCTTTGACCTTCAAGCGTGACCTTGACCTTGACCCTATATTGTCGAGACACGGGTTCTGCACGTCGCCTTGATGAGGTGAACATGTGACCAAAGTTTCATTAAAATCCTTCAAGCCGTCTGGGAGATATGGAGCGGACACGAAATAAAGCCTCAAACCTTTGACCTTCAAGCGTGACCTTGACATTGACCCTATATTGTCGAGACGCAAGTTCTGCACGTCACCTTGATGAGGTGAACATGTGACCCAAGTTTCATGAAAATCCTTCAAGCCGTCTGGGAGATATGGAGCGGACACGAAATAAAGCCTCAAACCTTTGTCCTTCAAGCGTGACCTTGACATTGACCCTATATTGTCGAGACGCGGGTTCTGCACGTCGCCTTGATGAGGTGAACATGTGACCCAAGTTTCATGAAAATCCTTCAAGCCGTCTCGGAGATACGGAGCGGACACGAAATAAAGCCTCAAACCTTTGACCTTCAAGCGTGACCTTGACCTTGACCCTATATTGTCGAGACGCAGGTTCTGCACGTCGCCTTGATGAGGTGAACATGTGACCTAAGTTTTATGAAAATCCTTCAAGCCGTCTCGGAGATATGGAGCGGACACGAAATAAAGCCTCAAACCTTTGACCTTCAAGCGTGACCTTGACCTTGACCCTATATTGTCGAGACGCGGGTTCTGCACGTTGCCTTGATGAGGTGAACATGTGACCCAAGTTTCATGAAAATCCTTCAAGCCGTCTGGGAGATATGGAGCGGACAAGATTTTGGGGACGAACAGACAGACAGACAGACATCAAGGACAAAAACAATATATCTCCCCTGTATACAGGGGGAGACATAATAAATTCAATAAACACTGGATAAATCACCCTTCTAAATTCAACCCACGCTGCCACTTGTCAAACAATACAAGTAAAAACATACCAGATGGACCATTAGAAGCCCTAGGCTTTCCGGCGGTCTCGGAACCGTAAGTAACCGTAAGTAATGCAAGTAGTTACCGAGATATGGATTGTTTAAGTAGTTGTACGCAAAACAATATCCAGTAAACAAGAGGGCCATGATAGGATTTTTTTCTCACTTTAGCCATATTAGGCAAAACAGCCCTGCCTCCTCAAAATGGGCGGTCAGCTAAGAAACATTTCTACATTTTTCAAGCTTGCCCTATAGCCTTATAAGGCAAAACAGCACCGACCCCTAGTGGCCATGTTTTTTTACGAATGAACATGGCTTGAATGAATCTAAAAGAGGGTAACCCAAGAAACATTTCTACAAAATTATTTAACAAGAGGCCTAAGATGGCCAGTATCGCTCCACTGCCATTAGGCAAAAAAAATCAAATTTCCAAAACGGCTCCCCCCCCTGGTGGCCATGTTTTTTGACCAATCACCATGGCTTAGAATCGGAGATTCCGGGGGCATAAAAATGAAGGAATTTAGGAGGGGACATTGAGAGGATGCTACTTATGAACTTTTATTCAAATTGGCCAAGTGGTTAGGGATGAGAAGCAAAATGTTGACGCACACATAACGCACACAACAGACAATTCGCCATGACATAAGCTCGTTCAGCCAGTGGAGCTAAAAATTGCTGGTCTCTTTTTTCCACAATCAGAGCCCTAACATATGTTATTTTAAGTCTCTGTCACAATGTTAAAACTCTATTAAATAAATATTCTTTCATTCAGAGGTTTTTCATGTGTTTATCTGGATGTTTTAAAAGTCATCTGGTGCAGAAATGTTGTATGTGGGAAATTGGTTAACGGAACTGTATGACTCATGGGTTACAATTTCCTCACAAAATAATTTCAATAATTACTTTATTCATATTGTTGAGCTGAAAATGTGCGAAAAAGATTCTAATCAGTTTATATAGTATTATAAATGACAGTTTCAAGGCTTAACTTCACAATAAACTTATTGAAATATCATATTTTTCAGCTTTAATCACTTTTAAACTATTCCTAATATGTTTAGCAATATTAAATAATAATAAGATCATACACGATAGTACTTTTTTATAACATTTATTTTTCAACATTATCAAAAGACATATTCTTATTCTATATAAGATCAAAGTTAACCCTTACCCGTTTGCAGACTCATTCTGATGTATCTCATAATCTGCAACAGATGACTTTTGAAAACATTGTGACAAAGGGAAAAATTGCTTATAATGAGCCATTTGGCCATCTGCCACAATGTATTCAACTTTATAAAATAACTTTACCTTCATATATAGATATTATACATGTGTATGTGTAAACGTTTCCAATCTGTCTACTGTAGATATATTTTATGTGGGAAAGGGCTAACCCTTACCCGCATACAGACGCTTTCTGACACCTCAACAGCAGGCGACTTTTTCAAAACATCGTGACAAAACTAGACATTGCTCAAAACAAGCAATTTCTCCTTTTGCCACAATGTTTTCAACTTTTAGTCATAGGTTATCCATTCAATTATAGAGATTTGCCATTTTTCAACAATAAATGTTCAAAGTAGTCTGCTGTGGGAAAGGGTTAAAGAAATTTTCCATATTTTTGTGTATAGGTTTTCAAAGTCGTCTGCTGTAGATATATTGCATGCGGGAAAGAGTAAAGGAATACTTTAGAAATCAAGTTATAAACCCTTATCCAGCTGAAATGTTGCAACTGGTATCATCATCATTTGGTTTAACCCTTTCCCACATATAGGCGCTTTCAGACGCCTCTACAGCAGACGACTAGTGAAAATATTGTGACAAAATGAGCAATTTCTCCTTTTGCCACAATGTTTTCAATTTTTTTTTTAAGTAGTGCTTCCTTCATTCATAGAGATTGTCTATGTTTATGACTACATGATTTCAAAGTCGTCTGCTGCAGATTTGCTGTACGTGGGAAAGGGTTAAACATGTTATTAGGTATGATTGGAGCATTGTTCCCTACCTATTGAGGCATGATGTAGCAAACATTGTAGACCCAAGATTTGACTGTATGAAGGAATAATCAGAATGTATATTGTTTTATGGCGCATCGACAGCCAAGGTCATTTAGCGCGCAATTGAATTTAATTATTCATGATCCCTGGGTAAACAAACCAGTACTAGGCTAGAAAATGTGCCTTGCCCAAGGGCACTCCAAAATGACCGTAGTGCCGCGACTGGGGATCGAACCCGGGACACCCGGTTTCAAAATCCCTGACGCTAACCACTCGACCACAGCGGATTCCTACTGTAGGAAGGAGCAGGCCAAAGTTGGTCTGCATTTCTCACAAAAGAAGATTAAAAGTCATGCATTAGGGTGTATGCAAATGTGTCGTTAAGCCGGGAAAAGGGTTTACATAATTTGAAGAAAATGCAATGCTACAGGACCCCATCAAAACAATAATATAAGCAACTGTTGTTTAAAAATTGTTTGTATCAGCTGCTCTGAGAATATTCCAAGACAAAAATATCATCTGAAAAAAATTAAAGTGTTTTTTAGATTGAAATCATTATGGTAAAATTGAGAAATTGATCATGTTGAACATTTTTTTCTTTTACCACAATAATTACAAAATTGTGTCTGCTGCAGGCGCATAAAAAGTATTCTGTATCATTTAAAGGGTTTATAACCATCTTGCTTTTGCAGTGGTGTTTAATGATGAGAGAAAAAATGTCCCTTAGAGATTTGGTCCTTCTGTCCCTCTGCGTTTGGTATAGAGCAGCATCTTCAGTTTTATTTACTTTTTTTCTGGCTTTTCTGGGGCTGAAACAAAAGAGAGCAAACATTATAGTCAGTAAGACAAGGTAGACAACTCATGTAACTTTAACAACTAACTATTCTTTTACTCCTAGGACTAGAAAAGTATATATGTGTGATAAAGATCCAATATTTGAACTGGAATTGGCTATTAGTTGTCATAACACTTTCACTGGAGGGGCCTAGCTTGGCAATAACCAATGTGTAGTCCATCTCGTGAGAAGATCAACATTGTGGACTCTGCGTAAAGTATCGACCCAGATCAGCTTAAACATGCCACACAGGCGTACCCGGATATACACTTTCCGCCTCCTGTGGATTTTCTGTTTCAGGAATCACTACTCTATCTATCCCCCCTTAGACGGAATGTGTTGGCCGAATCAGTCAATGTGTAGGCACATGCCTACAGTGCCGAAAGGGAGCTACACCCCTGTTTCCCACATACAGACTCTTTCTGATGCTATTGCAGCAGACGACTTTTAAAACCTTTGAGTCAATGAAAAATTGCTCATAATGAACAATTTCTCCTTTCTCCACAATTTTCATCTCTATTCAATTATTAAGCTCTCATTTATGGAGATATTTCGCATTTTAGCCAATATTTATCTAAAGGTGTCTGCAGCACATTTGTTGTATGTGGGAAAGGGTTAATCCATGTGTGTACAGTGAAGACTTAGGTGAGTCTATACATATAGCCACAATTTTCATTGTCTGCATATTTGTTATATAGACATATAATTATGACATAAATTTGTGTATCCCAACTAATTTGAACGTCACTTTTACATTCAACCCTTTCCCACATATAACAAATCTTCAGCAGACGACTTTGAAAACATATCCGGATAAAAATTGGAAACTCCCTTTAAATGAAAGTACAATAATTTAATAGAGTTGAAACCTATTGACAAAAGGAGAAATTGCTCCATTTGTTTCCATGTTTTCAAAAAGCAGTACTGCTGCAGAGGCGTTAGAAAGAGTCTATATGAGGGAAGGTGTTAATTAAATGAAACCAAACACTTTGAAATTAATTGCCGGGCGAGGCTCAATTCTTGTTATATGATATCGCCTAGTTTAATTGATCTTTTTTTTAAAAATAATCTTTACAGACAGTCATAAAGAAGGATACATCCTTAACCCTTTCACACACACAACAAATCTGCAGCAGACAACTTTGAAAACTTCTAAGTCGAAATAAAGGAAAACCTCTATAAATGAAAGTATGATTATTGAAATGAGTTGAAAACATTGTTGCAAAAGGAGAAATTACTCATTTTGAGCAATTTCTCCTTTTGCCACAATGTTTTCAAAAGTCACCTGATGATGCAGAGGCATCTGAGAAAGCGTCTGTATATGGGAAAGGGTTAACCCTTAGACGACTATAACTGTTTTTGTAAAGTCCTGTACCACCAGTCCTGTACCACCAGTCCTACCACCAGTCCTGTACCACCAGTCCTGTACCACCATGCAGTATACTGTATATAGCCATACCAGCAGCTAGATGCAGCTGCCCTATCTGACTAGGATCATTATTATTGTTAGTTGCCCTACCTTGATATTCCTAAAATTAGCTTTGGACTCTTTCAAATGTGAAGCCGGACGAGTCCATTCAGCATTGAAGGGTTAAATGAACCAATTGCATTTTTTGCTTTAACCCTTTCCCTCATACGGGAATTCTGCAGCAGACGACTTTGAACGTATTTTGTTAAAAAATAGAAAATCTCCATAATTGAATGGATAACCTATGACAAAAAGTGGAAAACATTGTGGCCAAAGGAGAAATTGCACGTTTTGTGCAATTTCTTCTTTTGTCACTATGTTTTCAAAAAGCCGTCTGCTGCAGAGGCGTCAGAAAGCGTCTATATGAGGGAAAGGGTTAACCATCTACCTGTTATGATAATGCTTAAGTGTCGTTGACTTTTGAAAAAACTTTCCTTTCACATGCCTTCAGTCCAGAAAACAGACTACAAATTTATAAAAAATTTAATCTGTGCTCAGAATTTGTGCTCACTTAGTATCTGATTGGTCAGATGCAAATTCGTTCTTAAAATTGACCAATCAGAAGCCTCATTTGGAGCATCGAGTTCATTTCTGAGAACGTTTTCAGGGTTTCATAGTTTTTGACCCAGGTGTCTGAATCTAACTTGAATATTTCAAATAATACGTCGAAAGGTCGTCAACTTGTTTTTCCAATGACCTATAATAGAGGTCACTGTGTGTGTAATTCACAGGTGAATGGACAGACAGATTCACAACATGCAACAAGCAATGGTATTCAAACAGCACTTCACTCCCACATCAATCATGCACTAAGTAAAACAGCTGTTTCAGAATAAAATGGATCTCCTTGCTTACATGATCAATATACCGAGTAATGCCAGCAGTCTCACCTGAGTCTGAACTCTTCTCCTTCATGTACAATAATCCTATGTATGACAAGTTATTTGAACCCTTTTCAATTTAAAATACAACAAATCTGCAGCATATGACTTTGATATCAACATAAAAATACGGAAAAATGCAATGAATGTAGGTAAAATTATTGAAAAGTGTTGAAAAGACTTTGGCAAAAGAAAAGACATTGCTCATTATGAGCATGTTCTTCTTTTGCCCATGCTTTCAAAAAGTTGATCAAATGCATCAAAATGCCTCTTAAAAAGGGAAAGGGTAAATGAAAACCACTGCACTGATTTTTGTCTGATATGCATTGAGGTAATAGCAATAAATATTGAATAGAGTTGAAAACATTGTGGCAAATGGTGAAATTGCTCATCATGAGCAATTTCACCTTTGCCACAATGTTTCCAAAAGTCGTCTGCTGCAGAGGCGTCAGAAAGCGTCTATATGTGGGTTGAAAAATGTAGAGAGTGGCTTCCTTTCTTGGTGCTGATAGAATTACAGTTGATGCACCGGATAGCATTGCAGTTGATGCACCGGATAGCATTGCAGTTGATGCACCGGATAACATTACAGTTGATGCACCAGATAGCATTACAGTTGATGCACCAGATAGCATTACAATTGATGCATCAGATAGCACTAAAATTGATGCACCGGATAGCATTACAGCTGATGCACCAGATAACATTACAATTGATGATTCATCCACACAGTTTGATCAGGATTTACACTATTCAAAGATAACTTGCACATGCTTGTGAGAAGATTCTGATAATACTGAGCACCCGGACAGACTGTTCTGAACCTTCACAAGCCCTGGTAGCTCAGTCGGTAGCGACTAGAGCTGTCAATCCAAAGGTTGTGAGTTCAATCCCCAGCTCGTCCAATATTCTTTCCGACATTTGACAAAAGTAATTGTGACAAGCGTTATTCGTCTTCCACCAATGGGCTAACAGTGTATGTGTAAAAACAGCCAGTTGCTTGGAAAGAATGATGTGTGCATGGAGTACTGGTGTGAGAAAGCCAGGAAACGCATGAGTAGGTGAACTGGCTGCCGTGATATGACTGAAAAATTGTTGAAAATGGCTTTAAGCCCTAATCAATCAGAAATGCAAACTTGTACCTTTTCCCATGCACTGGTTCACTGGAGATAAAACATTATGTATTCTAGATCTGAATGTGAAAGGTAATATATACTTGCGCATAATATTGGTACATTGTATATCTGATTGTGATGTGTTCACCTGATATGGAACATGCTTTAACCCTTTCCCACATACATGTTTATGCATATTGACGCATCTGCAACAGACGACTTTTGCAAGCATTGTGCTAAAAGGAGAAATGCTCATAATAAGTCTGTTCAATAATTGTGCATGTATTTTTATTTAATAAAAATTTCCACATTTTTGCCTAGATGATTTCAAATCTGCAGCACATCTATCTATGAACTTTTATTTATTGAATAAAGTTGAAAACATTATAGAAAAAGAAGAAATTGCATGCAATAAGCAGTTTATCTTTTGCCAAAAATGTTTTCAAACGTCGTCTGCTGCTGCAGATGCATCTGTAAAACGGGAAGGGTTAACAAAACTCTTATCAATCCTTGACATTTTATACAAAATAAGACTTAATGTGCGACATCTAATTTATTCTACACACGATATATTTCAATGGTATAGTCTCTATAGCTGTTAAAGTGATCAGTATCAGGGAGTGTTAACCCTTTCCCACAAACAGACACTTTCCAATGCCTCTGCAGCAGACGATTTTTGAAAACACTCCGAATAAAAGAGGAAATTGCTTCAACTGCTTGCATCAATTATATTTTCATTTCCAATTTTTAGTGTAAATAGTTTCAAAGTCGTCTGCTGCAGATTTGTTGGATGTGGGTTAGGGTTAATTAAAGCACCTTACTTCCAAGAACATACTTTTTTCAATGCAGATGCATTTTTACGCATTACAGATAAGTCTTATCTTTGTACAAATTCATAAAACAGTGTGAACACAATATAATGGGAATCTTTTCACTGGTTCTCCAGTTTGACTGCAAAATACCTTAGCAGGGCTGGGTTCAATTACGGTAGTAAGCAACTCACTTAAATCTTGAGTGAATAAGCAGTCAAGACAAAGTCATATTCTCATGGTCTTTTAACCTTTTACATATTATATGATATTCTAAAGGTTGTCTGTTTTAACCCTTTCCCACATACAACCAATCTGCAGCAGATGTCTTTGAAAACATATAGACAAAAACATGGAAAATCCTCATAAATGAAGGTATAATTACTCAAAAAAGTTGAAAAATGTCTTCTTTTGTCGCATTGTTTTCAAAAGTCGTCTGCTGCAAAGGTGTCAGAAAGCGTCTATATGTGAGAAAGGGTTTAAAAATATGATCTGAAGAACAACTGTAAATTAATCAATTGGTTTGGATAGAAAGGTGAAAACATTGTGGAAATTGAGAAATTTCTCATGTTTCCACATTTTTTTTTAAAGCCATCTCAAAGACGATAACTGCTGTACGAATCCGGTGAAAGGTTTAATCATAGCTGAATGACATTACCAAATCTTGTATTCAGAAGTTCTGCTTTCAAAATTAAATCTCCACACAAAATACTCAAACAGAACACTTTTATGCTCAAACACAACACTTTTTATGTTCAAAGTTCAAACAGAGCATTTCCATGCTCAAATTAAATAACCAAAAACAATCATGTTTACTATGTATACAATACTCTCTGTTGAAATCAAATCATATGCTTGTGATGAATAAATAATATAAGCTTAAATAACCCTCAAGCTGTTGATGATACTTTTGATGAAATAGTATCGCTAAATTTTAACACGAGGACCTTGATGGTCCTGTACCGCTCACCAGACACCAAACTTTGACCACAGTCATGCAGATGCTTTTCGACATATCTGAAATCATTTTGGCAAGAGGAGAAATTGTTCATGATGACTTATTTCTCCTTTTGTTACAATGTTTTCTTCTCTATCAAAGAATAGTCATACTTTCATTTATAAAGATCATTCATATTTTTGCCTAGAATTCATAACCTGCAAATTTGTCAAGATGTTTGAAAGGGTCAGGATTTTTTTTTTTTGCATTTCTACGCAATTGCAGCAGATGACTTTTGAAAACATCATGGCAATATGAGAAATTGCTCATAATGAGCAATTTCTCCTTTGGCCACAATGTTTTCAACTTTATTTAACAATTAGCTATCTTTTATGAAGATTTTTCAGGTTTGTATCGACATGTTTTCAAAGTTGTCTGATGCAAAATTGTTGTATGTGGGAAAGGGGGGGTTAAGAGACAATAATGCAGTATAGCATTTAGCAAATCATACTTAGTTGATGCAGCTTCAGGCACACCTGTATAATAGTTTGCTGGTCAACTAAACATATCTGTGCAAATTGTTTTGAAATGGGACATGTAATTTCAGAAGAAAAAAATCTTCAATGTTTGCAGTTTAACTATATAACACAAACAGGTTCAGTCCCCTGAGAACCTCAAGATGGCTGGAACTACGAGTAGACAATTTGCGCTATAATCATATTCTTAACAGAAACTAAATATAGCCCAGCTCTCTGGTATCCATGTTTCTTCAAACCAATCCAGATAACTTGGACCATTGTTGTATAGTCAGACAAGGTGTGTATCATTCTGTAATTTATTGTAAAATAGGATCTGTTGTATCAGAGGAAAAGATTGTCAAAGTGTGCACTGTCATCACATAAGGGTAATAATCCCAGCCCACGGCAAACATGTCTTTTTTGCAATAATCCAATCTAAATGGCATAAAAAGTTTCTTTCTTAGAAATTATTTTAAAAATGAATCAGTGTCAGAGAAGGAGATATTTCTTAACTTTGCACAATAGTCATAGTATAGATGAAAACCAGCCTAAGCTCCAGCCCCTTGTGATATTTTTTTTCAACCAATTAACATGGCTTCAACAATCTTTGTAAAGGGTCACGCACAAAACTTTTCCATGAAATCATTTTAAAATTGGATCATACGTTTCAGAGAAGCATAATTTATTTTAAACGGACTGATCAACAGAAGTGAGTGATCAGTAAGGGCTCTCTCTGAGCACTTTGTGCTCCGACGAGCTAAAAAATGTGCAAACCTAAATAATATATACTACAATACAGTAACCCGAGCTCTAGATAGGGTGGGTGGGGTATTCCAAATTCCATAATCCTTTTTTGACGCTTAACACTTTCCCACATACAGCAAATCTGCAGCAGATGGCTTTGAAAATGTCTACTCAAAAATATTAAAAATCTCTAAAATTGTAGGTATAATTACTGAAAAAAGTTGAAAACATTGTGGCAAAAGGTGAAAATGCTTGTTTTAAACAATTTCTCCTTTTGTCATGATGTTTTCAAAAGTCGTCTGCTACAGATGAATCAGATGCGTCTGTAAATGGGAAAGGGTTAAATCCTATGTTGTGTTTACTCAAAAGGATGGTCTCAGTGAGACAATTCTTTACAGTACCTACAACATAGGGTTTGGTAGTTGTAAGAGATTGGATATAGGTGGGAAAATAGCAGTTTATTCATCTTTATCTAGTTCTCTGAGTTACGTTTGGATTTCTAATAGTCAATATACAATTTTCACCCATTACCTTGTGTTTTTTTTTTTAATTCTTCCAAATTCTAAACAGTCTGAGAAAGCAGAACCAAAAAAAACTTAGGACAAGTATTTTTCTAATTACCTGATACACTTTATTAACCCTTTTCCATAAACAAATCTGCAGCAGACAATTTTTTGAAAATATCAAGTCTAAAATATAGAAAATCTCTATAAATGATAGTACGAATATTGAAGAGAGTTGAAATCATTGTGGCAAATGGGGAAATTCTCATTATGAGCAATTTCTGCTTTTGCCTCAATGATTTCAAAAGACTTCTGCTGCAGAGGCATCAAAAAGGGTCTGTATATGGGAAAGGGTAAAAAGACTCTTACTGTCAATGCATCAAAATGGATATACATGTATACTGTTTGACATCAATGTAAGAAATATATGCTTTTCACACAATATTTTGTACATTTTTGAACCATGTCCACTTCTTTCTTCATAGGTCATGACTTTGGGAGAGTCTTAATTAACCTTTTCCCGTATATAGGTGATTTTTGACGCCTCTGAAGCAGACGACTTTTGAAAAACATTGAGGCAACAGGAGATATTGCTCAAAACGAGCAATTAAACCTTTTGCCACATTGTTTTCAACTTTATTCAATTATTACACTTTCATTTATCATGTCATTCTATATATATTAGCAATGATGATTTCAAAGTCCTCTGCTGCAGAATTGTTGTATGCGGGAAAGGGTTAAATTAACATAGATCAGATAATGGGTAAAAGTATATACACAAGATACCAGATTGAGGGTTAAACAATGCCATTGTAAGTGTTTTTATTTTGTAGTCTGTGAGTGTGAAAACAAGGTCACATCAATTTGACATCAAGGTCAAATCAAGGGCTATATTTCATGTAGGAAAAAATTGAAGGCTTTTTATGAAAATGTGCTGGGGCAGCCTGCATAGGCTCACCTGAATCTGCACTTTTTTTCAAATGGAAATGAGTGGAAAGTAGCAGCACTTAGGTAGAATCCCTGACTCTTAACCCTTTCCCACATCCAAAATATATGCAGCAGACAACTTTGAAAACAGTATGAAAAAAGTTGAAAATAGTGAACTGGACGAGTAAATTGGTCTTTTCCCATAATTATCTCCCTTATGACTCAACGGAACCCTATGCTGTGGGTACTCAAAAGAATCTTCCAAGTGAGACAATTCTTTTGAATACCCCCAGCAAAGGGTTTAAGTGTCAAATAAGGATTTTGGAATAAAAAATATGCACCAGTGACCTTATCTTGAGCCCTGTAACAATATAGTGTAACACTTACAATAGTAAAGGTAATTTTTGTTTACAACAGCACAACTTATCAGAAGTTCACTCAGGCATGCCATGTGAATACATGTATCAAACATATCTATTTTTTTTGTTGTTGTTTTGTCATACTTACTGCATCATCACCTAAGGCATGACCAAAAATGCACAAATGTTCAAAATGTAAGTCAATGCAACAGAAAAGTGTACAAATGTACAAAATATAAGACAATGTAACAAAAATGAACAAATGTACAAAACATAAGTCAGTGTAACAAAAATGTACAAATGTACAAAATGTTAGTCAGTGTAACACATGTATACAAACTGTAAGTCAACATAACAGAAGTGCATTAACCGTTTACCACATCATCGTCTGTTGCAGAGGTGTCAGAAAGCAACTATATTTGGATAAGAGTTAATAGAATAACACTTTGACTGCTTGCAGTATTTTCGTTAGACACCCATACTAACAGGCCAGCAGATGTATCTGCGCCTTTCGACCAGGGTATATACCCATGTCTATGGCTGTTCAACTTAACATCTTTATCTTTATGGATTCTTTAACCCTTCCCACACACAATAAATCTGCAGCAGACGACTTTAAATATTAACAAAAACATGAAAAATCTCCTTGAATGGGAATTTAATAATTAAATAAAGTTGAAAACATTGTGGCAAAAGGAGAAATTGCTTGTTTTGAGCTTTCTTCTTTTGACGCCATGTTTTCAAAAAGACGTCTGCTGCAGAGGTGTCAGAAAGCGTCTATATGAGGGAAAGGGTTGAAGTGCAAAGCTGGACAAGTCCATTTTACAAATAAAATATTATAACTTTTCTACGCATTTGTTTTCAAAGCAGACAATTCTAAAAGTGAGAAACAATAAGAGAAATACATCTGATCTGAGAAACAACATGTTTCATGGCAGGAAAGCAGGTCAGAGGACAGACAGACATATCCGACGGTGTCTCCCTATCTTAAAGTCAAATGACACAAAAAGGATGTTTAGACCATTCCCATATATATAAAAATCAACACCAGGCGACTTTGCAATCATCTAAGGCAAAAATTGGGAAATATCCCTTTAACTTTTAGCTTTATAATTGAATAGTACTGAAAAAATTGTGGTGTCAGAATAAATCTATATGTGGGAAAAGGTTTAAAGAAGAAATATTTAAAGACATATTTAGGGGTATAAAAAACCACCGCTTTTCAGTAACCATTTTAGTCTAGTTAAAAGAGTTAGTTAAAAGTGCAGATTCAAAAGAAATTTTAAAGATGTGCCTTGAAAAATTGCAAAGATGTTCAAGAATTTTGAATCCCAATTTTAGCTACTTACGTGGTTCTGTTAGTTTCACCATGATCGGGGCCAGTATTTCATCAAGGGTAGCTTTCTGTTCAATAAAATCTTGAGTGGTGGCCCCTGAGTTACTCTCAATCCATTCTCCTTTTTCTTTACAACAACTCAGAACAATGCCCTGAAATACATTAAAATATGTAAACATCTGTCCCCTTTCCCTTAACTCTTTCCCTCATACGACAATTCTTCAACAGATGACTTTGAACATATTTTGTCAAAAAATGGAAAATCTCTATAATTGAATGGATAACCTATGACGAAAAGTGGAAAACATTGTGGCAAAAGGAGAAATTGCTTGTTTTGAGCAATTTCTTCATTTGACACTATGTTTTCAAAAAGCCGTCTGCTGGAGAGGTATCAGAAAGCGTCTATATGAGGGAAAGGGTAAACGTAAATTTGCCGGGAGGTTATGTTTAAATCCTACTGTTGACAGTGCCATTGGTGTCTACTTTTGATATGGCTTGTTGTCGAGTCGCAGGCTAGTTTACCCTTTCCAACATACAGATTCTTTTTGATGCCTCTGCAGCAGACAGCTTTTGAAAACATGACGAGCAATTTCTCTATTTGCCACAAAGTTTTCAACTCTATTCAATAATTACTCATATTTTATAATATGGAGATTTTTCCATTTTTGGTACAATGCTTTCAAAGTTGTCTTCTACAGATTTCTCATATGTGGGAAATGGTTAAAAATGGTACTGAATACCTATTTACCTGACTAAAAAAACAGAATTTGGAATTTTAACATGTTAAGGTATCATAAGTTAGAAATGGCTGTCCTTGAAAAATATGGGGGGGGGGGACACTTAAATGAAGAAAAACACTTTTATATACTTAACCCTTTCCCTCATGTATAAGATAATTCTGCAGCAGATGACTTTGAACACACTTTGTCCAAAAAACAGAAAATCTCTATAATTGAATGGATAACCTATGACTAAAAGTGGAAAACATTGTGTCAAAAGGAGAATTTCTCGTTTTGAGCAATTTCTTCTTTTGTCACTATGTTTTCAAAAAGCCTATATGAGGGAAAGGGTTAATTAAAAGAATTAAATATAGGAAATATTACATGATAGCCACTTGACTTTATTCTCACTGTATCTCCATTTTCAAATAAAAAAAAATTAAAATGCATTGGCTGTGAACTCTTTTGCAGAGGCCAAGATTGAAAACATCTAAGCAAAAATATGTACACTGGCACCCCCCTATAACACTGTACTTGGGAGCCATGGTCTCGCACAGTGCTATAAGCGGGGTTAAATTTATAACACTGTTCCAAAAATCATTAACCCACCCACCCACCTATAATGCATTCACTAATTCAATTGCAAAGACAGTGTTTTTGGCTAAAACAAGCTTGCAAGTAATATTTACCTGTTTCTTTGACATTTGATAGATGTATTTGTATAATCATCTATTTTTGAAAATATTACAGGATGGATTAATGTTATAGTCGTATTTGGTGTTTCAAATGCTAGGTTTTTCAAAAAAAAAAAATGAAAATTTATAATTTTATTCCCACATATTTCATGCAATAAAATTTGGGAGCCAAGCAAGATCAGTGTTATAATGAGATCAGCTTTAAAACGGAGAGTGTTATAGAGGAGTGCCAGTGTATAGTCTCTATGACTTAGAGTATAATTATTAAATACAATCGCAAAGTTTTCAAAAGTCGTTCGGTGCAGATTCATCAAAATGTGTAATGTGACAAATGTTGTTTTTATAAGGGAAAGTCGGTAACGAAGCGGGCTGTCAATCCAGGGGTTGTGAGTTTGAATCCCAGCTCGGCCAATCTTCTTTCCGACGTTTGAAAAAAGTCATTGCGACATGCATCATTCGTCTTCCACCAATGGGCTAAGTCTATGTGGAAAAGCAGCCAGTTGCTTGGAAAGATTGTTGTGTGGAGTACTGGTGTGAGAAAACCAGGAAACACATGAGTAGGTGAACTGGCCGCCCTCATGTGACTGAGAAATTGTTAAAAACGGCACTAAATCCCAATCAATCAATCAATTGTATAAGGGAAAGGGTAAATGGCATTTCTGAAAGTGATATAAATAAAATCAAAAAAATCTTGCATTTACCTTTTCCTCCTTTGTAAGTCTTCCAAGAACTTTTTCCGCGTCCAGCACTGTTTCTTGTGTCTGTTTTACTGTGTCTAAAAGTGCTGCTTTTGCCTCTATGAAATAATAAGAACAGCGTCAGGTTTATTAATTGGCCGGTATTGTTCTTCATTTAAAAAGTGCAGATTGAGGGTTTCATTCAAAATGGTTGAATCAGATCATACATGATCCTATTACAAGATGAAGTCACAACCATCGTGATTGGTGCCAGTGAGATTTCAGCACAAGAGTGCATAGGCACAATCTTACAATGCGCTGTCTGCATACATGCATAACCCTTTCTCCTCATATAGACGCTTTCTGATGCCTCTGCAGCAGACGGCCTTTTGAAAACATAGTGACAAAAAAAGAAATTGCTCAAATTTTAAAATTTAATTTTTTAAATTTTAAACAAAATATGTTCAAAGTCGTCTGCTGCAGAATTGTTCTATGAGGGAAAGGGATAACAGCACTTGGTGTTATTTTGCATGCATCCATCAAAGACTTTGCAGGTTGTCCATTGACACGATCTTACTATGCAGTGTATGTACAAATCCATGCAAAACAGCCCTTGATATAATTTCTGACAATAATACTTAACATATATTTCCCTACTAGTTTTAAGCATATGAATTTAACCCTTTCCCACATATAGACGCTTCCTGATGCCTCTGAAGCAGACGGTTTTTGAAAACATTGTGACAAATGAAGAAATTGCTCAAAACAAGAAATTTCTCCTTTTGCCACAATGTTTTCATCTCTTTTTAAAAATAAAACTCTCATTTATGGAGATTTTTCGCATTTTTGTATAAAGGTATTCAAAGTCGTCTGCTGCAGATTTTTCTGTATGTGGGAAAGGGTTAACATAGCTTATTCAGAAGAAAACATAGAAACTATGTAGTAGATATGAATATTCATTTAACCTATTCCCACATCCAACAAATCTGCAGTTGACCTATTAAAAAAACATCTTGGCAAAAGTATGAAAATCTCTTTATATGACTGCTTAAATATTGAATTACATATCTAAAGCAATGTGACAAAAAGAAAAATTATTCATGACAAGCAATTTCTTCTTTTACCACTTTGCTGTCAAAAGTTGTGAGCTGCAGAATGTGTGAAAACATAATGTGGGTAAAGGTTAGCAATAAGTTAAGCACTAGTAAGTAATCTGCAACCATTTATTCAAACAAATACTAGGTTTTTTTCCTATCTGACTTTTTGTAATGAACAAACAATTTAATTAATAACTGGTATATTATTTAATGACTTAAGGACATAATTGCAAAATGGTGACCTAAAAGAGAAATGTAAAAGGTAAATAAGGGGCGTTTTGCATGTTCTCAAATTGTTATTTGACCATATAAACCTATGATGTGGTTAGTCAAAAGAATCGTCTTGTTGGTTGGTTGGCTATTAACCCTATCCCTCATACGACAATTCTGCAGCAGACGACTTCGAACGTATTTTGTCAAAACATAGAAAATCTCAATAATTGAATGGATAACCTATGACAAAAAGTGGAAAACATTGTGGCAAAAGGAGAAATTGCACGTTTTGTGCAATTCCTTCTTGTGTCACTATGTTTTCAAAAAGCCATCTGCTGCAGAGGCGTCAGAAAGCGTCTATATGAGGGAAAGGGTTAACAGAGATATTGTGGGGGAAAAGAGCTGTAAACCCCTTCTTATCTGGACTTCTGAATTATCATATTTACCTGCCCAATCAAGATAATCCACACATTCTGTTTTGTGATATCGCAGTGCTGTCTCTCTTGCTCTTTCACTATGCTGGTTTCTTTGTTGTAAATCACAGCTATTTTCTACCAGAAGTTTTATCACATCAAGACGACCCCATGCTGCTGCATGATGCAAGGCACAGAATCCTGTAAGAATGAATACCCATGCAATCTCATTAAAATACCTAAAACACATACCACAAATCGCTACATGTTTACTAATTCTATCCAAACAAATTATCACCACTTGTGACTTCCCCAAGTAAACCCTAGTTTGTGCGCCGATTTATATCTGAGACATTCCATTTGAAAGGTTTTAAAAGAAAATATGTTGAAATTGGTACAAATGTTGCTATCACTGATAACTCATCTTGCCTTTTGCATGTGAAAACTTTTACCTACTGTATTTGATAAGCAATTAAATCTAAATCTACACCTCTAAAGTTGAACTACTTCACCAGGATTTCCTTTTTTTTGTGAGATCTTGTACGTAGAGTATGCATTGAAAGTGATGAATCTCATTGATATATGTAAATAGGCATGTGCTTTAGAGTCAACAATAAAATTAGAAACAATCTGGAATAAACAGGCGTGTATCAACCATACATAGCATTCCATCAATGATCTTTAACCCTTTCCCTCATATGACATTTCTGCAGCAGACGACTTTGAACATATTTTGTGGATATCCTATGACTAAAAGTGGAAAACATTGTGTCAAAAGGAGAAATTGCTTGTTTTGAGCAGTTTCTTCTTTTGTCACTATGTTTTCAAAAAGCCCCCTGCTGCATCAGGCGTCAGAAAGCATCTATATGAAGGAAAGGGTTAAATTTTATGTTAATTTTAACTTAAAATTTCTTGTTGCATCATGTCACATGGTATTATGTCACAAAATGTGGGCAGAGTCATCATGGGATCGAAAACAATGGTTGACACTCCTGTACATATATACATATTTCAGAATACTAGTAATAGTAAGTAATTAATTTACATTTAAGTTGTTAAATAATTTAATAGCGAATCATTGCTAGTCGAGATCCAGGATATCATTTCACTTGTTCAGATTCTTCTTTCTTTTTGTTAATTGCCGACATTCAACATGTTGAATATACTGTTGTTACTGGCAAATTGTGTGCATGGTTAAAAACAGGATAAGAACATATGTAGGGACATTTATAAGTTTGAGAGGTCTGTCATTTAAGGTTTGAATGTTGGTACAGGTAGTTTGACCAAGTCTATGATGGCATTTACAATGTATGACCATTTCCTGCAGTTTTTGGTGGCAATCAGTTGTTGGTAGCTATGATGTTCTGTATTTCTTGAAATCTTTAGTGTATTTTGAATGTATAATTTGTTTTTGTCTATTGCAACCATGTTGTAAGCTATTTTATAAAGTATGATGAGTCTGGCACCTTTGCGTCTAGTTTGGAGACTTTTTCAGCCTAGCTCTTTTATCATTCCGGGTAGTTCAGTCGGTAACGACGCGGGCTGTCAATTCAGGGGTTGTGAGTTTGAATCCCGGCTCGGCCAACTTTCGTAACGACGTTTGACAAAAGTCATTGCGACATGCGTCATTCGTCTTCCACCAATGGGCTAAGTCTATGTGGAAAAGCAGCCAGTTGCTTGGGAAGATAGTTGTGTAGAGTACTGGTGTGGGAAAACCAGGAAACACATGAGTAGGAGAACTGGCCGCCGAGATATTGTTAAAAACGGCGTTAAACCCCTGCAGTCTTTGGTGGCAATCAGTTGTTGGTAGCTATGATGTTCTGTATTTCTTGAAATCTTTAGTGTATTTTGAAGCTATAATTTGTTTTTGTCTATTGCAACCATGTGGTAAGCTATTTTAAAAAGTATGATGAGTCTGGCACCTTTGCGTCTAGTTTGGAGACTTTTTCAGCCTAGCTCTTTTATCATTCCGGGTAGCTCAGTCGGTAACGACGCGGGCTGTCAATCCAGGGGTTGTGAGTTTGAATCCCGGCTCGGCCAACTTTCTTAATGACGTTTGACAAAAGTAATTGCCACATGCGTCATTCGTCTTCCATCAATGGGCTAAGTCTATGTGGAAAAGCAGCCAGTTGCTTGGGAAGATAGTTGTGTAGAGTACTGGTGTGGGAAAACCAGGAAACACATGAGTAGGAGAACTGGCCGCCGTGATATGACTGAGATATTGTTAAAAACGGCGTTAAACCCCAATCAATCTTTTATCATATCGAAGACACTAATTCAATTTCTACGGCGACTGGTGACACAACTTGCCGCTCTTCATTGTATTTTCTCTTTTTTGTTGATTTAATTTTGGTGGTGTGGATCCCATACAGTTGCTGCAACTTCCATCTGAGGTCTTACCAGTGTTTTGTATGCCTGTTCATTAATGGTTTTTGAGTTTATATGGAGGTTTTGATGCTTTGCCTGTGATGTTATTGATATGTTTCCCCCAGTCTAGATTGCTTCCAATAGTACTGCCTAGGTATTTGGTAGATTTTCAAATTTTAGCATGTGACCATCTAGTGATCTACATTCAACAGCGCTAGTTTGACCAGGGCTGATTGTAAGTAATGGCAATCACTGTCTGATGAGATTGTTAGGTAGACTACTGTGTTGTCTGCGAAGAATCTGACAGCTGAGTGAAGATTATCCAGTAGGTCGTTTATGTTTAATAGAAATATATATATACCCTTGGTCCTAACACAGATCCACATTTTTGGCTCCATTTCTTCAAAGTTGTCTGATGCAGACTTGTTGCATGCGGGAAAGAGTTAATTTAGTAGTACTTGCCCAGTAAACAGGGCACACCTGTTTGAGCATAGGCACTCAGTGGTATGAATGACTATTATTGTCTTCCGTGATCCCCGACTATCCACTGTTATAAACAAATTCTCTTTAAATATAAATTAAAAATTCAGTATTAGATTTAACATTTCATAAAAGTAAAACATTCCGTATTGAATAAATAGAAAAATGCAATCACTCCTCATGTTTTTAATTGTGAACCGGTTTCCCAACTACAATAAGCACAGATGACGGAAACCTTGCTCTCATCAGGTAGGAGCATTGCAGTTAGGAAGCCGGGTAGTCCAGGGTTTCTGTTCTTGGAATGCGATTTTATATTTTGACTGTTCGTATCCTAGTTTTACAATGCAATATATAACGGCGATATATTGAGACTAGGAAGCTGGGACGCAGGTTATTCTCTAAGACAGTCTACTCTCTTCCTTTGGTTTAAAAACATGTGGAACGATCCACCTTTCTTTTATTTTTAATACTGTTTCTTTCAAGTTATATATAAAGAGTTTTTTGGTTTCAAGTTTTTATAATGGGAGCATAAAGTTGGAGATCAAGGATGGTAGTCCTATACCACCGAGTGCCTATGCCATATTTCCCTTCTCTTGGATGACACGGTCTTCTTTTAAAAAACTTACCTCTTGCAGTAACTGATGTGACATCAGCTCCCCTCTGTAACAGTTCTTTGATCATGTCAATTCGCCCGAGTGTAGAGGCGAGATCAAGAGGTGCTTTTCCAGCATCATCACGTGTGTTTAACAACTCTAAAACTGTCTCTTTGTGCGGATCTGTGTCGTCTTCAAAGCATTTCGTCAGTCTCGGGATGTCGTTTTTCAAAACACAATGAGTGACGATCGTTGTATTTGGAAGTAAAACTTCAGGTTCTTCCTGTGGTTCTTCGGCTGCTTCGGGTTCTGGCTGTGCTAGTGTCATATTTGACGTAAAATAAGGTTAGAATTGCTGGCAAAATCAAAGAAATCCCCGTTACTCCAAAACAATTGACGTCATTATCTCTGACAGTTGACTTTGAACACTGGCTTATTTGATTGGTTATTGGAAAAGGTATTTTCCTGTTATAGGCCAATCAATTAACTGGTTATAGATGTACTCTGCTAAGGGTTAAGTGTTGTCCAATAAGTATCTTGTATATTCTATATTGCACCTACAGATCTATCTATGTATTCATGCTGCATCATGCAGCGTAACAAAAAGTATTGAGACGAAATTTACTCGAATCGCTCATCAAACTATTCCAAAAGCTATATAAAAGAGAATTCACAAGGGAAAGTTGATGTGAGGAGTCAGTGTGATCTGAAAATAGTGACTTAACCCATTTCCAACATACAGACGCTTATTGACGCATGTACAGGAGAACATTTTAAAACATTGTGGAAAAGGGAGAATTTGTTCATCATGTACAAATTCTTCTCTTAGTGCAACGTGGTCAACTCTCTTTGATTATTATACAACCATAAATAGAAAGTGTCCACATATTTGCATAGATGTTTCAAAAGTCGTGTTGGTGTAGATGTAGTCTAGGATTTTTTTAATAATATCGAGCGTGATTAATATTAGCTGAAAGCTTGGTTCGCAATCGATGTAAAATTAATAAGTTTAAAACAAAGTGAACACTTTTTAACCCTTTTTCCAAATGCATCCACCCTGTGTTGCCTTTGGAGCAGAATACCTTTGGAATACATTGCGTCAAAGGGGAAGTTGTTTATGATGAGCAATTTAACTGCTCCTTTTGCCACAACGTATTCAATTCTATTTAAAGTTTGAGCGTTACCTCGACCCTTCGCCATATACATACACTTTGTGATGGCCAAACGAACAGATTTTAAACCTTTTCTAGATGACCCCGCCCTGTGACACCTCTGGAGCAGACGACATATGGAATACATTGTTTCAAAAAGGAGAAGTCACTCATAATGTGCAACTGCCCCTTTTGCCACAATGTGTTCAAATATATACAAAGATTGAGCTTAACCTGTTGCCACATACAGACACTTTGTGGCTCTAGAAGACATAATGCGCAATTCCTCCTTTTTCACCGATGTTTTCAACTCTACCGAATAGTTCATTTATGGAGATAACTGTAGGTGTGGAAGGTTTGGGGTTTGTTTTTGCAGGACTGAAAGAGAATCAGCCAATCTTTGTTGGAAAAAAGCAAAATAAACAGTTTTAAACCTTTTCCTAGATGCAGCCGCCCTGTGACAAGACTGGAGCAGTCAATCTTGGGAATACTTTATGGAAAAGGAGAAGTGTTTCGAAATAAGCAACTGCTCCTTTTGCCATAATGTATTCAACTATATTCTAGGTTGAGATTTAACCTTAAAGTTGAAAACACTGTGGGGCAAGGAGAAGTTTTCCAGTCTGTCCTTTTCACGCTTCTCCATTAGACCACTTTGAAAACAAAGAGGAAATGCAGGGAGTATCCCTATCAAAGTGTATCCACCATTATTCTTTTGGCGGTCCAAAGATCATGTGACTCTGGCGAATAATAACAGCTACAGAAATGAAGACAGTAATGACCAGAAACGTTTTCAATCTAGAAAAAGAATGACTAATGTGAAAGCTGCAAGAATGAAAGAGAAGAAAAGACAATATAAAACATGAAAACATGATGTGACTTTTACATCATTTTGTTTTTTCTGAAATGTTATTTACAAAAGTATCGCCAATTATATTTGATTATACATGTAGTTTGTTCTTATAAGATTTTTGTAATAGTACATTGTCTTGTTTTTGTTTTTTCACACTACATATTTCAAGTTTTTAGTTATTGTTCTAACACTTATTATTAAGAACACGTATACTTGGTTTCTTATTAACCCTTTCCCTCATATGACAATTCTGCAGCAGACGACTTGGATCTTATTTTGTCAAAAAGTAGAAAATCTTTATAATTGAATGGATAACCTATGACTAAAAGTGGAAAACATTGTGGCAGAAGGAGAAATTGCTCGTTCTGGGCAATTTCTTCTTTTGTCACTATGTTTTCAAAAAGCTGTCTGCTGCATAGGTGTCAAAAAGCGTCTATATGAGGGAAAGGGTTAAAGATGGAAAGAGCTAGTGCATATTAGGGAATGTTATTTGAAAACCTAAAACGATTATTAAATCTACTTTTAAAAGTAGCAGATTTGATCCGCAGTATTTTTTCATGTCAGTCAAAGTTTCTTCTTGCATTAGATAAGTTCAGTACCAAATTTACCTCTTAATTTACTTATATAATTTCGATATTTGAATACAGTATTTCCTGTAATCCTATTTTCCCCCTTTTTTACCACAAGGTTCTATTCATCCTGTGATTGATATTTTATCAAACTAGACATTTTCAAAATTTATCATTGAGTAAGTGTTCAAGTTCTTAATTGTTCTCTTATTTGCATACGACAAAAGCATAATAGAGTTATACGTCTCTATGGAATACATGCAATAAAAAGATAGAACCAATGATTGACATCGCTTACTTCTGATCAAGTAAGTGGCAATATATTTTGATTATGTAATTCAAGAATTCAATCCGCGCAAGCTAAGCCGGGCCGACACATTCTATTCTGTCTCAGGGGGAAAGAGGTATAGAGTAATGATTCCTGAAACAGAAAAAAATCAACAGGACGCAAACGTGTTTGTCCGGGTTAGCCTGCGCGGCATGCTAAGGCTGATCTGTGTCGATACATTACGCAGAGTCTATAATATTGGTTTTCTCGTGGAACTGTTTAAGCGGAAAACCACGATGCTTTCGATTGGAAATCCAAATCTTCACTTCTTTTCTTTTTTGCAATTACATGTATTGTATACAATTGATATACATTGAAAACTTTTATAGTAATAACCAACTTAAATTGAACCATATAACTTGACTCATGAATGAAATTGTAGTCGGTCGGGAAGTTAGATCTGATCTGCGGACACGCATGGTTGTTGACCACGCTACGCTCCAAACATCGTGATATTTGGAGCGTCTTGGAGTCAATAACCGTGGGTGTTCGACGAGTTCTGTAAATGTGATCATGGACGCTTCTTTCATCAGTTAACACATTGGTTAATCATATAGTGTCAAAGTTGCATGTTATCAAGGAAATACAGATTATAAAATGAATATGCTATCGATGGCATTTTCGCACATTTTTACAAACACATTCTAGCATAAAACATCATTACTTACATGTTTGACGGTTATCAACAAATGTATTTCTTACTACAACATACATATTTGATGGCTATTTGTACAAAGAGAAGTTTTGATTATAAAAGGATTATAACATCTCAAAAAAGTTATTATTATGAAATCGAAATTATTTTATTATAGTTTTATGCCTCCGACGATTTTTCATGAAATAACATATTTTAATTTTTGACAAATAGCATCATTGCTGACCGCATTACAGCGAACTTGTTTAAGTATTTTGTCTTCCAAGTTATCATAAATGCAAAATAGCTTAATTTAATGAAGTAAGCTAAATATATTAACCGGCGTAGCATTTAAATTATTCAAACGTTGAAGGTATGCCTTGATTTATTCATAAACTCTGAAAACTCATGCATTGCAATTTAAATTAATTGTTTTATCTATTTATGTTTTGTTAGTGAAGAAAAACTGTTACGAACATGACAGTATGTTAGTAAAATGATTTGAGACCTGAAGAGTTGAAAAACCCCAAGTACTTTCCCAGTTTAACAGCTGCGTTAGAATTTTCCAATATTTGCACCATGTATTAACCTATATTAACTATAAATTCGGAAACTTAATGATTCGTTAGGGGTAATGATGTGATAACTCAACAGGCGCAAAATTCAAATAAATTAACACTGCCAACGACACTTAAAACAATACTACTTTTTAAAGTAGATAGCTCTCGTACTGTATTTGGTTTTTGACACGACCCTGAAACCGAAAGGGAAGCAATTCATTTTACATAGGCGACCATTATAGCATTATGGGTTAGTGTTCTTTCCTATGATTAAAATAAAAAGAAGCCACAATCCTGTTTTAAATCAAAGCCCATTCTTATTTCTACCATAACAGCACCAAAAACTCAGGTTTTTTAGCTATAACGTCAAATGATAAGTCAACCTTATCCCGCACTGAATTTCACTTTAAATTTCAGAAAATACAGGATGTTCTAAAAATGAATCTCTGAATTTCAGTCTTACATATTGATTTGAAATCGAATTGCTTCCCTTTGACCTAAAGTGTATATGGCCCAACATTTAGCTGCATGTTTTTTTCGTATGCATCCAAAGAAAGTGATCTACCCAATCAGAAGGAATACCATTTCCCCCACATGTTCTGCATTAATGATCGCAGTCTAAGTCTTCAAGCAATACCATTTCATCTTTTCAATTTTAAGAGATTGATTTATAAATTAATATTTACTAAAGTATGTCTTTCTTCAGAATAAATCATATGTATAGTATAGAGAATCATTAGTAATGCATTGGTAACGCTAAATAACTGATTACACCATACACATGCGCAGCAGCTCTTGACCCACGCTGTTGACCGGAAGTTGTTTCACTCTCATGCAGACGCAATTTTACACTACTGCAAAAGGACGACTATTTGAAACACTGATACAGGATAAATTTGAGTCAATTAACACTTTACTACTCTGACCACACTCGTATATATTCAGTATTTGAATCACATTCAAATTGATGTTCCATAGTTTTAACGTTTTCAAAGTTGTCTACATCATATTTGATATGGATAGGAAAGGGCTGAGTGGTATATGGTCCGGGATAAATCGACGTTCACATTTGCACGAATATTATTAGCCGCACACTGCTACGCATCAGCTAGAGCATTCAGGGCCAACAATCCAGCCAAAAGAGTTTTACAAACAGTTATCTAAATGGTGGGAACATAGATGTGCATACCATGTGGAACTTAGTATTGTCCATCAGAACATATACGTGCCACTATGCCAAATGGACATGCAATGGCGCGATTGATCATCCGATATGTTTAAGAAAAAAAGGATTTGAACCCTTTGGGGGCGGGGGTGGGGGGCTGGAGGTTTGAGTGGTCAAGCTGGAAATATCCAAGACGATCGATTTTCATGTACGTAAGTTGTTATGGTATAGTTAGGAATAGGTTTGTGAAACGGTAAGTCGTAAAAGGTCAAACCGGTTTCTATGTATTTCACCACTGTTGGAGGAATCCGCTGTGGTCGAGTGGTTAGCGTCGGGGATTTCGAAACCGGGTGTCCCGGGTTCGATCCCCAGTCGCGGCACTACGGTCATGGTGGAGTGCCCTTGGGCAAGGCACATTTTCTAGTCTAGTACTGGTTTGTTTACCCAGGGATCATGAATAATTAAATTTAATTGCGCGCTAAATGACCTTAGCTGTCGCTGCGCCATAACACAATATACATTCATTCATTCCACCACTGTTGGACGAACTGCTGACTTTGTCACCATGTATTATGTCGTTACATATACTATACCAAGGCATGGACATACTTATGTAACTATGTCACCATGTACTATGTCGTTACATATCCTATACCAAGGCATGGACATGGTTATGTAACTGTCATGATGGATATTTCCAAACCTGAAAACGAAAACAAGCCGCATATTTGATTGTATCTACCATGCTTTCTTCGGTATACTGTAAAAGGGGTGAACACTTCGAGTTAAACACAAATTAGATTTGTAAAATGCAAATGAAAACAGAGAAAATATTTGTTTCGACGGATTCAGCAGATTTTTTAAAGGCAAGTTTTCCACACATAGTCGAGGTAAGGTTCGGGTAGGACAGAATTCCCATTGCATTAAACTAATAGAACAGTGGTTATGCATGTGGTACTTTAATGTTTAAACTAATCGAATTTTTATTCATATTCGAGCCCGTGACGAAGCTGATGAAGTGCAATGTAAACGCTCTCTGCAACTGATATTTTCAATCTGGATTTGAATTCCCTTCAGGCTCGCCCCTTTCTATTTTCAACAACAGCAAAGAGACGTCATCTTCGAATCCCACACATTGTGCTCCGTCGACAAACAGATCTTCCGTATTAACAGATGTGGCAGCTTCAGAACTCTTGTCGACAAAGTCTAACTTGCGTCTCTTCACCAGTGTAGAACTTAAATAATCATCTTTTACAGCATTTACTTTAATTTCATGTGTGATTTCGATTTCTCTATTTTGTCCAATTATTTTATTTTTAATTTCCATTGTAAAATTCTGTTCTACTCTGTTTCTTGTGTGTTCTGTCTCTCCGTCTCCAAAGAGTTGGAAGGAGTTAACAGATTCCAATTCACCATCTTTTATTCCGGGGTCATGCATTCCCCCGTAATGGCTTCCATGTGTTGGATGAACCATATCCGATTCTAACGTTTCACCTTCGATCTCCGATATAACAGGGTAGACGCTATACGTAGACATCGACAGAGCATGGGTTTCAAGAACTATAAGATCTTGTAAGTAATCTTCCATGATTTTAACCTCAACAAAATGGCCTTTTTGTGCATACAGAACGGCTTTTCGTATGTAATGGCAAGCTATCTTTAGGTTACCACACATTTCTTCAAGCCGACCTTTTGCGAGGTAATACAACATACGCCTTCTCGTCTCCACATATACCCAGATTTCATCCATTTGGGCGAAATAAAGTCTCGTCTTCCAAATGCATTCCACGGTCACTTGACAATTTTGGATCACGTTACAATGGTTTCCAATGCCAACTAGGCACGAGATTAGCTTCATCAGCAGGAACTGTTGCCAGAAATGGACAGTTTTTGAATCTGTGTCAAGGATTCGCAATATGTCAAGTCCTGCTAGCACATTGACCTCAATTTCATTTCGGGTATCCTCTGTAGGATTTTGTTCAAACTTCTGAAGTAGGAAGTATACATGAAAGTAGTACATTTCCGCCAACTCAGGGCACGCCCCCGTCATGTATGACAATTGTCTGGCTTTTGCTAACATCTGTTCACTCATCTGGGTGTTTCCAGCGAATGCATAAACCAACATCAATCGGCTATACAGTATCAGTTGAGTTAAAAGCGGGTTTGTTGTTAGGTGAGCTACTGCTTCAAGCTCTATCGCGTGTGTTATACGAGACATATTTCTATCTGGAGCTCGTAGGAATATTTCCATGTCCTCGTTAGCCGGAGGGATATCAAGTCCAACAAGAGAAAGTTGATGCAAGGCATCAATGTCGCCGGAAAAGACTGCATTGATTTATTTATGTATTCTTGACTTTCCTTAGTCTATTCAATCATTGGGAACGTTGAAATGAAAACATTTACTTATAAATTTTATATTCACCTATACATTAGGGTATCTATAAAAAATTAACGAAATGTGTACACATTTATCTTGGCTTAAATTTAATTTTGCTGTTGTTACTTATTTAAATAATAGTATTCATTCATATAATTTCAATGTTTGTCAATCTTATTCGAATCACAAGGTAAATATCCTGGTATTGCTTTAAAGGGAGGTAATTTGAAGAAAACAAGTCTTCAAAAGGAGAAATATATCAGCATTACCGTCTACAGTTTAAATTGTTCTATTGTTTGTGGATTTAAAAATGTTCTTTTTTTCTTATTTCTACATGTACAACGAAATATTGCGGCTTCTCTTTGACGCTTTGCGTCAAACATTCGTCTTGTACTTGTCTAAAATAAAATAATATCACTCGCTTTTTCATATCGAAATGCGCATGCGCGAAAATCGATGTTAAAGGTCACGAACCTACACAACAGAATAGGGTCTATATTTAGCTTAGAAACAGTTCCTACTTTAGATATTCATGGATTAACATTATTAAATGAATTCTACACAAATCAAGACATCTCTTTGAACATGAAAACAACATTTAGTAAGTTAAAATTGCTATTAAAAGGAGAATCCGAAATTGACCTCAATGATGACACATAAGAGTCTGCATTAGGGGGTGTTGGTTCACGTCTTGAAGGGACCACTTTTGTCTTCGTAAATAAGACAAAAAACTTGAATGCGAGTGAAATAAAAAAAAAACTGCAAACATTAAAAAATCGGAATATTTATTTCATTTTAGATGTGTCATTTATTAGTGTTCGTAAACAACCACAATTGTAATATGTTCAAATCATCTAGATTTGTTTCTTTCTAATAATAAGCCGCCCTCCCATGTGATTTCCGAAAAGCTATTAAAAATAGAAGTCGCGGGCTTCTGCCCGGCGACTAATAATCAAAGTAGCTGCAAATTTGTCGGCCAATATTCTAACCGCGTGTCTGTTGTAACGTAACGCACACAACAGCAGTTGTTTCCGTTTTACCGCGAGAGATGCAAATTGGTCACGTGGGTTGACTAAACTTCCTTGTTCAACCACATGTCGCAAACCAGTGTAAAACATCCTGTGTGTTGAATTGCTATTAGTCGGCAGCTGAACGACCTGATATGTTGCTCCTATTTCTCGTATACATCGCTCTAATCTTTGAGACAAGAGAACGAATCCCCTTTCGTGTAAAATGCAAATGACAACGTACCAAAAGTGCCCGCAACACGGGCGACTTAAACGAGGCAGCATGTTCTTAAAGATCGTACGCCGTGATCGATCTAGGTCAGACATTTGCATACACATTTCAAAGCACTGTGTGCTGATAATATGACAGTGGAGAAATGATTGGGCAAGCTCAATGGGATCTATTGTGTTCATCATATTTGAAGCTAGGATATCAATAAAATCTGTTTTCTTCTCGTGGTTTCGAATTTCATTAGACATCCTTGTTGGTGCATATGTAGATTTTCCGTGTTGATTTTTACTTTGTTTTGTCTCCGTTTCAGATTCCCCAACATGTTCACTGTTATCTTGCCAGTTATTTATGTTGAAATCTGTCATCTTTGTAAAATGTTCAATGAGCACTGGAAAGAAACGTAGTAGATATGATATATATATATATATTACCTGATCATGTTTAGAAGAAAGTTCGAAATCAATATCTTATTTATTTAATTAACTGCTGTTCGTTATTGTTTTTTCAAAGAAACACAAATAAACTTAACACATTGGTAATGTGGGGCTAAATGTGAATTGGTAATGGTATGTGTGTTACTGATATAGCTAGTATTACAGGCCGTATATAAACAGTGGTGTGTATTTTACATACGTACACATAGTAAATAATCATGTATTTGGAAATATGATCTTCAGCTTATTAAAGTCTATTTATATACCCATTCAATACACAATTCTGTATTAAAGATATTCTGAACTATTACATTACTTAATACTTTTTCACTTTTAGCGCTTGAAACAAACAATAAACGTGGTATAAGTAGTATGTTTTATGCTTTTATAAGATTTTAAAACACATTCTGTATATTTTCACTGGTAAATAAGACCATCAACTTTTAAAAAGGCCTATAAATTATTGAAATACATCTAAGATCATGGTATTATAATATAGGTAAAGCCAAGTTTCCAACTTAATGAGTATTAGCTGCCTTCGGATATATTCTAAATTTCCACCTTTTTCGAGACTTATTTATGAATTGCAATTTGTTTATTTTGATTTCTTTGTTTTGTTTTTGTTTCTCATATTTCACATTGAATTACATCCTTCATACTTAAGACTATGTATGCTTTCATCATTAATTTATCAATTAAGTTTAATAATATTGATATGTATGTTTCATTCGTCCGTGCCTAGCCCCGGTAGCTCAGTCGGTAGCGACGCGGGTTGTCAATCAAGGGGTTGTGAGTTCGGACCCCAGCTCGGCTAACATTCTTTCCGACGTTTGACAAAAGTTACTGTGACAAGCGTCATTCGTCTTTCACAACTGGGTTAACAGTCTATGTGGAAAAGCGGCCAGTTGTTAGGAGAGTATGTTGTGTGGGGTACTGGTGTGAGAAAACCAGAAAACATATGAGTAGAACTAGCCGTCGTGATATGACTGAAAAATTGTTGAAAACGGCGTTAAACCCCAATCAATCAATCATTTGTCCCTATATTTAAACATGATGTATATGTATTGTAGGTTGAAGTTGAAATTGAAAAGTGGGATTTTGAAATATACATGTACGCATTACAGAAACCTTGAATATATTGCAATTTGAAATAATATGAGCCGTTCCACGAGAAACCCAATATTATGGACACTGCGTAATGTACCCAGATCAGATTTCGCTTCCTGTGGATTTTCTGTTTCAGAATCATTACTCTATATCTCTATTCCCCTGAGACGGAATGTGTTGGCCCGGATTAGCCTCCGTAGATTCCATAGTGTTGGTTTTCTCGTGGAATGGCTCATATATATTCTATTCTACCATGCATCAAAAGGGGACTATCTGTATCTATTTCCCCTTATTCCCCATTCTGCATTCCCCACGTTAACTACTTTGTGGGGAAAAGGGCAGAAGGTCCGAGACAAACACAGCCGACACATTTTGACATATTGGCAGCATACGAATGTTGACAACATACAGGCAATTTCTCCTCTTGTCACAAAACCTGATCCGGGTCGACACTTTACACAGAGTCCATACTGTTGGTTTTCTCTATTATATAAGCGGTGTCACACGATTAGGGGTGAGTGTGAACCCTAACAGTGCAGACTCAGGTGAGCGTGTGCATACGCAGATACGTCGATTGTCGTCTGGTCTGTGTCTAGTATATAGTTAAATCAAAACAATATAGGGCTAGATGTGGGCTAGGCTTTTTACGGAATAAAGGCGCTTCCGTGTATGAATCAATGAACCACGAGTCTGTAATTGAACCACGTGTTTGGAATTGAACCGTCATTGATTTCCAATTCTTTGTAGAAAAAAGTATGTTTATAGAGCTAGTTAGCTGTAGAAATGTACATAGTAAAACCACGTGCTTTTAATTTCAGTCGAATATATGCTTTCATTCTTTAGAATCACTAATGGTCGATATATTTGTCTGTTACACGTGGTCAGTCCATCGCGTGCATATGGTCAGTATATTGTAATAAGTCCAACATAATAGGATTAACTCTTTCCACTTACAACAAATCCACAGCAGACGACTTTGAAATCATGTAGACAAAATATGCGAACTCTCTGTAAAGGAGGAAAGACTATTGAATAAAGTTGAAAACATTGTAACAGCAGGAGGAATTGCTCATTATAAGCAATTTCTTCTTTTGCCACAGTGTTTTCAAAAGAAATCCGTGGCACAGTCTACAGAAAGGGTCTGTATATGGGAAAGGGTTAAACGGAAATAATGTATCGGGTTCTTAATCACAATAAATATCTAACCGCTGCTTTGTGTTTAGTATAAGATGCATTTTTACTAACAACTAGTTTGTTTGTTTGTTTGTTTGGAGTTTAACGCCGCTTTCAACAGCTTTGGTCATATAACGGCGGTCAGTGCACCTACCCATGTTTTCCTGGCTTTCCCACACCAGTACTTACACAACATTCTTTCGAAGCCACTGACTACTTTCTCACATAGATCAGAGGTGAGAGGCAATGGAAAACATCTCCCGAAAGAATGTCGCCGCAACCGGATATCGAACCCGTGACCTCCAGATCACGAGTCAGATAAGCTACCAATTGAGCTACCCGGCCGGGTACTAACAACTAGTACTATCTTTGGTGTCAAGAAATCGTGAATATAGTAAACGTGAACTTACCTTTAATGTACCTTTATGCCGGTTTACTTTTTATTTTCTGGAAAACCAACATATTAGTATTTAGGTTACTGAGCATGCGTAATCAAAGTAGTATACAACCAATTAAAATCGCTTTCAATGTTGAGCGGGTTAACTCTGAATCAGGCTTTTGACACTTCTGCAGAACACGTCTGTTTAAATGTTTACAAGTACATTCAAAAAGTAATACATTGTGGGAAGGAATCTTTTGTTTAATGATTTTTTTTCTCTTTATCCAGATTGTTGGCCTGGGGCTTTAGCCCCTGGTCATAGTAGTAATACCATTTTTTCGGAGTTGGCAGCATGCCAATTGCTGTAAGCACCAAACAACGCGAGACAAAATGCGCCATAAAAATAGTTCAACTGCATTTAAAAGGTAAGGGTCTACCCCATAAATATTATTTTAATGTTGTTGGAACATCAGTAAAAAACTTAAGGCGTGAGTACTTCAATATAAGTTTAAGAAATGTTTCAGAAATTAATGCGCCGAGAGGTCAAATATGGACGCTTGTTAACTTTATTAACATTCGCGAAGTGGAATGGGGAAAAAAGGAAGAAGTCACGTGAAATATACAATGCGGATTAACCAGGGGGCCGTATGGCCCGTGCGTCGAAAATTTAATGGTAAACAAAGAAAATGCGTGGCAAATGTAGTGGCGGATTTAGCGGGGGCCATAGGGCCCGTGCCCGACTCCCCCACCCCATGATAGAAGGCACGTGAAATATACAGTGGCGGATAAACCGGGGGCCGCAGGGCCCGTGCGTCGAAAAGTTAATGGTAAACAAAGAAAAGGCGTGGCAAATGTAGTGGCAAATTTAGCGGGGGTAGACTCCCCTCCCCCCCACGACACCCCGACCCACTCGGGCATCATACATATCTGGCGAGCGCCGGGCCGAATTCGCCGCTCAGAGCCCGGCCGGACATCGGGCAGACATTGACCGGTGAAAGGCGGCGTCTGGCCGACCATCCAATGTGTCTCACAGAAGGTAGTAATTTAACACACAGTTTATCAAAAAAGTGTCAGAGTAACAGTACTACAAGATGCCCTATACAAGAAGGGAGAACTGAAGAAGAAGGAGAGGGCAGTACCCACAAGAGAGGGAGAGTGGCAGTACTAAGTTGTAGAGGTAGCGTGCAAACGCAAACCTCTCCCTCAATCGTGTTGTGCAGGTGCCCGCAAGTGCTGTGGTGGTATCAACGGCATTTTCGTGAGAATGCTTGTCTTAATCATATCTAAGTCAAGTTCGAATATGGGTCATATTGGGTCAGAAACTAGGTCACTAGGCCAAATTGAAGGGAGATCTTGTTAACAGAATGGAGGCTGCATTTTTAACATGGGCATGTTGCAACTTTATCAGAATGTTTGTCTTGATGATATGTAGGCCAAGTTTGAATATTGGTCATGTCTGTTAAAAAAATAGTTCACTAGGCCAAATTGAAGGAAAATCTTGTCAACACTGTAGAGGCCACGTTTTTTAAAATTTGGTCAGAATGTTTATCTTAATGATATCTAGTCCATGTTCGAATAAGGGTCATATCGGGTAAACAAAAATAGGTCACTAGGCCAAATGAAGAAAAATCTTGATAACACACTGGATGTTGCATTTTGAATCTTTGTCAGAATAATTGTCTTTATGAGTTTTGCATATTTCAAACACTTTCTCCCATTCTAGTACATGATTTAGAGAACTATTTCAACTTGATGAAATGTGATTTAACATTGACATATTTCTCAATATAATAATGCAGAAACTTCCAAATAAACCTGCTGTCAAATTTCCCTTTTATTTTTTATGTCTTAAATGTGTATACTTGTGAGCTCTTGCACCCAGGTGAGCGATATAGTGCCAACAAGGTCCTTTTGTTTTTAAATTGGCAGTTTAATAACATTTACTAATTTTGACATGACCTTTCAACTTCTTGACAATAAATACATAAACATAAGCTGCAATTGTTAGTTCCTTTCACAGTTCCCCTACTTCTCCTTCCAGCAGCCCCCTGCCGTCAACACTGCAGTGCTTTTATTTTTCTCATCTGTCTTGAAAATAAAACGATCACTCGTCTGAATTTACCGTTCAACTCTTCCCAGTTATTAACAAACACAGGATAAAAAAAAACCGCATACGAGCCACTGTGACTTTGATTGATTGATTGATTGATTGATTGGGGTTTAACGCCGTTTTTAACAATTTCTCAGTTATATCACGGCGGCCAGTTCACCTACTCATGCATTTCCTGGTTTTCTCACACCAGTACTCCACACAACAATCTTCCCAAGCAACTGGCTGCTTTTCTACATAGACTTAGCCCATTGGTGGAAGACGAATGACGCATGTCGCATTGACTTTACTGTGTCTTTGAAGACTAGGGTCTGTCTTATTGAGCCCAGCTCTATTAGGGAAATACACATTCGTGATATAAGCTGTTCTTTTTTAACATTTTGACTATTGCAAATCAAGCGAACACCAACGCACCTTTTTTTCAGTCGAAAAAGGGGCACGAATTATTAAAGCCAGAGTTATGTGACTTGTAATAGACATGCGTATTGTTCCTAGGAACATGTTACCAAGTTTCGTTTGAAAATGTTGAACGGTTTTTGAGTTATGAGGTTAGGTTAAAGTTTTGGGTCTACGCAGGCGCAGTCGACAACGACGACGACGACGATGCCATGGGTATCACAATAGCCCGACTTTCTTCACTTCGACAGACGAGCTAAAACAAAAAGGCTGTTGTTCTCTTGCCCGATGCTTTACACAGGTGCCAGTCTCGTTTAAAATATAATAATAGCACTTGACTATATATTGACAAGGTACATTTGCGATCAGAAAAATTGGCTGTTGAAAAGGAAATACATGTACCTTGTCAATATAGGCAAATGCTTTTTTTAGATTTTAACGAGACTGGCACCTATGATGCTTTACAATAAATTATTCATTACTAACAATGGCTGCTGTATTTTTGTCAAAAATAAGATGTTCTTTATAGCACCGGTCAATAGACGAATATATGCGCTATAGTCAGACACACAAGCTTTAAACTGAATAAATACGAATGTAATCAATCGACGTCAATGAAGACCGTTGAAAGACTCAGACTTTGATAACAGACGGTCTCTTTCAGACGAGACGTTACATGTACATGTCTCCAGCAGACAACTTTTGAAAATATCGTGATTAAAGGAGCAATTACTCAAAGCGCTTGCTGAACATTCATCTGATCTAGGCAAAGATATCAAACAAAGAAAAGGAATGGTCTTTTTAACCTAGTAATTTGTACTACTTGACACTTAGAGTGATTGAAGCTCGTAAACCATTTAAGTTACTATTCTTGTAGCTTGTCGAGGTCTGTCTGGAGTAGCACTGAACTTTTGTTGTCTGCACTCGTCAAATAAACAACCATCTCATCTGCAAATAACCGTACTTGGAAGGTGGTGCTTTCGGATAAGTCGTTAATGTATACTAGGAACAAGATTGGACCAAGGAATGAACCCTGGCGGATGTGACTGGTATCGTGTCTGAGCTCACAACCCTAGCAATTATGTCTGAGTCCGTCCTTTCAGAAATGCTACCATACTGATATAGGTTGAGGAGTAACTTCTCGTTGTTTACCATGTCAAACGCTTTGCTAAAATCCAAGAGAGCCAGATATGTTTGCTTATCCAAACTGGCATGTCTAGCTAAGTCTTCCACTAACACGGCAAGCTGGGTCTAGCTCGAGGACCTATGTTCACTAAAGCCATGCTTTAGATTGTACATCAGGTTGTTTGTGTCTATATGTTTCGCAATATGTGATGTCTTTATGTGTTCTGAAAGTGAACACAGAGTACACGTAAGTAATATTGGACGGCCTTTTGCCGTATTAGACGTTTCACATTTATTGTAAAGATGAGCCACGTTTGCAGTTTTCCAGTACTCTGGTACCTTGCCTGTCTGGAGGGATAGGCATATAGTATTTTTTACCTTGAAGAGCACGTACCTCTCGTGGAACCAATGGTTTGATTGTGTCCGACCCAGCTGCGGATTTAACTGTTTCTAGAGTTTTGAGATACAAAATGTACCTGTAGTTAAAGTTTCTATGTCTGACATGCCTGTGTTCTTGCTTGCATCAATTGAAGGAATAGAGGTGGCGTCTATGTAAGTGCTGTCGATGTGATTTCTGATACTTAAATGACATAACTGGGCAAGTTGAATTGTTGATTTTAGGAGTAAAAACAGACTGAAACTGATTATTTAGTACATTCGCTTGTTCTACTGTGGCTGTGACTAGTTTTTAACTCCTGTGGGGTTATATCCTGAGTGTCTTGTCTTGAATGTTTTAGATAAGAGAACAGTTTCTCTGAGTTTGTCTGTATGATATCGTCCTCTTTGTCCACACTAATAATGTTCTCTATGTTTTCATCACATTCTGATATTTAATCTTCCTTCGCACTAGCTGTCGTAGTTGTAAGTACATGTTCTTATTTTTGTCTGTCTGGTTACCTGTTTCATTCTGTCTGAAGATTAATTTCGTTCATTCTCGCATAGCGCGTCGTATGTCATCTGTGATTAAAGGAAGTGATGACTTAACTGTATACATTCTGTCATTTATTTATTAGATTCTGTTTGAATTCATCCCAGAGTTCGTGTACGGACTATCGCAGGTAATTGGCAAGGAAAGTGTTACTTAATTAATTCTACTTGTTAACATATCCCAAATGGCGTTGTTATAAATATGAACATTGCGGGGTTATTTTCTAGTACTTCTAAGTAGTTAGAGCCTGAGACTGGCTTCAACACAGACAGTGCAGCGCGTGGCATTTATCACTGAAGTGATCCTCGACGTATATTCTCCTAAATAACATGGAAACAGGTTATCAATTGTCAATTGAAGTTTACTTGCAGCAACAAATTTTGATCAACAAACATCCGTAACGGTCTATTCCATGCTCTACTATGAGTGCATTTGTCAACCGTTTCCTATGTCTAAATATAGTCAGGGACGTAGATAAGACTTATCTACGTTCCTGATAGTTATCCAATAGTTCAAAGTGAACTGTTTAGTAATAGCCCTAATACACATAAAATGAGTATTACATGAACAAGTCTGAATTGGCTTTCTTTTCATTGAATGTTCTAGTGGCATCACATACATTCAAATCATGCGACAGAGCAGTTAGTTTTATAATGATACCGAAATGTGAATGAATGCCTGTCTGGTTACTGGCAAAAAAGGCCTGATTTAATAATCAAACATACTAAGGTGACTTAATTGGCTTTAAGTCAGAATAAGCTCTGTCCATAAAGGTGAAATAGCCGATAAGGGACTGACCGTATACTCATCAGCGGGTGAGTGAATAGGCTTTCCATCCTACCAGTTTAACACTTTAATTCCCACACACAACACATATGCAGTAGACGACTTTGAAAACATCTAAACAAAACTATAATAAATAGGCCTATATATAATTGAAAGTATAATTATTGAATAGAGAAAAGGAGAATTAGTTCACTGCCATTGTGTTTCTCAGAATTCGTGCAGATGCGTCCAAAATCTGTCTGTCATTCAGAAAAGGAGAATGGTAGCCAGGGGGCAATTAAGTAGCTCCAAATTATCCCATATACATGTATTATAAAGACCAATTTGTGTTTATCACTTTTCCGTACACATTTTAGATTTGTTCGATGCATATTTAAAACAACAGTAAAGAAAATGGCCGTGTAAAGAAATAAAATTAATTCACTCTTATTTAGACTCACTTTGAAATATTTATTTACCATACTATCACAAAAATGTTGAAAGGAGCCGTGGGTAAGTTTGAAGTGCTCATTTTGTCTTATTCGTCGCAGCATCGCCCTCAATTGAATATTTCAATCTGACAGTCAATGGTTAAAACATGGGTGGGGTATATTCTTACTATCTGTTCTCTGGTTAGAAGAGAAAGCTGCTGGATAAAAGCAAGAAATCGGTGAACAATACCGAAATATTCAATAATCACATTCATTCATTATGACATTTTTCATTTTATTTTAAATCAAATTGCTATAGCTTTAATATTAGTAAATGCAGGGGCATCTACTAGTCCAAATAATTTAGACTTTCGGTTTCTCGTTTTATCAACTGTCATTTATTTCTGTCTATATTATATTGCTATCTTTATTTTAATGCATGAATCCTATGTTTCATTTTTTATTTTTTGGATATTTGTCATATTTTTTAAGTAAAATTCACTTCTGGTTTAATGATATGTATACATGAGAGAGTTCCTCCCCGTGGTGTGGCCTGGATATTACATTTTGCAAAATTCTTTTATGAAATATAGTGATTATATTTATTTGATTATTTGTGTTGCTTTATGGAAACACCAATTTTTATTTTATTTATTGAGAAATGTAATAACTAAACACTCTCGCATGTTATGTAGATTAGTTTTAATAATTAAAATCCCTACAAATTAACGGAGAAGTAAGTATATAGGTCTTATTCCTTTCCCCCTCACCTTACCTTTTAGCGGATACCATTAACGGTAGCATTCTTTCACACCTTTATGTATTGTGATGATGTAATAATAGGGACAATCAATAAGGGGATTACCGAGAATTGGAGTTAATCAAGTAACTTTCATAGATTTTCAAATTGCATGCGACACCGTTAATGTTCTAAGCAGGGCTCTCACGAGGGGGCGATTTGGGCGAAGTGGTCGTCTAAAAGTTTCTGACTTCGCCCATTCACTCGATCAAAGCGAAGTCGACTTCGCCCAAAATCTCAGTCAAAGCGAAGTTGACTTCGCCGACAATTTTGTCCTAGCATCGGACACTGTTAAAATGATCACGCTCACGCACCATGTCGAATCGATGTAGGCCTATACAGTTCTCGATATAGACAGTTGCGTAATCAGTTATTTGACAACTGAGAGTGTATATCCATTAAAAGCTGAAGAATCGAATCATTTAACACACACAATGACGTAGAACCAATCAAAATCGTGCCCTTTAGTCCAATTTGCATAATCAAAGTACCGATTGTCATATCAAATATTATGACGCCCCCTGATAAAACATTAAATACGTATCCGATGTAAATGAGATGGAAGTCGAATTATGTTTTAACGGTAAACCCTTTCAATAGTATAAATAATATTGTGAATCTATTCATGGTTTAATGAGATAATCGTCTTCAATAATTGAGAAAATGATATTTTTTAGATATTTTTTTAGTGGTTTCATAATAAATGCTGTAGCATGGGGGTGTCATACTATTTGGAATTAACCAATCAAAAGACAATACCTCAATTCTACTTGTAAAGAGTGTGTATGTTTAGCCGATACAAATAATTTACGTTGTTTATGACACTTACGACAGACTTCTTTCCAAAATGCCTGAAACCTTTACACAGCGAGTAAAATGTAGCTTCATTAATTATATTTCGGCGACTTTAGAACACAATGTTCGGATCGCAAACCCGATACAAATAATTTACATTGTTTATGACACTTACGACCGACTTCTTTATAAAATGCCTGACACCTTTACGGAATGGGCGGCGAGTAAAAGGTAGCTTCATTAATAATTTCTGCGACTTTAGAACATAATGTTCGGATCGCAACTACTCTTAGGGAAAAACAATTTTAGAACTTCATGTGATAATCATAATTAAAATAAAATAATAAAACATTCATCTTTGTTTAAGTAAATGTGTTCTATCCCAAACGATGCGATGCGGTTACGACGCGTAACGACACACAAGAAATATCACTTCTCCCTTAAGTCTCCCCACTTCTCCCTAAAGTCTCCCCACTTCGCCCTAAATTGCCCGGAGGGGAGAAGTCACTTCTCCCTAAAATTTAAGCCTAGTGAGAGCCCTGCTAACGGGCAATTTTATACATTGAGAAGTCAATATCAATAAAAATCTTCTTTTTTTAAATATTTTATTGATAAAAAAACATTAAGGTATACTATTACTACTTTATTGTTTAGAATATATAACAAAAAACACAATAATATAGGTCGATTTCGGTTAGTCTAGGGACCCATTTATTGGTCAACCGAACGCGTATGCAGGATAATAACAAAATGAAAAATGAGCATACGCCATGTCTTTTTTTGAAGGACTACCAAGGGCATCTACATCCCTGTTATAGGTGCTGCTGTAGGATACCTATTTCGGGTAAACATTCAGTGATTTGAAATTGATTATAAGTTATTTACGAATCCTACCGTCCTAAGCAAATAAACTAAAAATCATCATCAGGTTAAGCATACATATAATATATATTTATTCAACTTTGAAATGTGTCAAATATTTTAAATCTATGAAATAATGATGACAGGTACAAAAAATAATCTATTTACACACGAATTGTCACATCTAAGTGTTTTCATTCCTTTATTATCCCGTATTATCATATTTAATTATATCCTCTATAACTTTACATCCAAAAATATCATCTCAATGAGACTATTCTGTAGCATACCTGCATGATAGGGTTTGGTTGGATAAATCTATTAACCCTTTCCCTCATACAACAATTCTGCAGCAGACGACTTTGAACATATTTTGTTAAAAAAAAGAAAATCTCTGTAATTGAATGGATAACCTACGACTAAAAGCGGAAAAAATTGTGGCAAAAGGAGAAATTGCTTGTTTTGAGCAATTTCTTCTTTGTCACTATGTTTTCATAAAGCCGTCTACTGCAGAGGTGTCAGAAAGCGTCTATATGAGGGAAAGGGTTAAAAGAGATCTTGTAGAGAAAAGAGCTGTATACCCCTCCATATCTGGACCTTTGTTGACACTATATCTAAATTTCAGATCTGACTCAAGTTGGAGGAGGGAATGACAGACCATCATCTCCAGCCAGACTGGCGCACACATCAGATAAACACCCAAAATACACATTAGAGGCAATCAATGTTTTACGAAAACACAGAGAACTTTGTGATGTTGTTTTAATTGTTGGACAACGGAAGATTTTTGCACACAGGGTTATTTTATCAGCGTGTAGTCCATATTTTCATGCCATGTTCACTGGAGAGTTAGCTGAAAGCAGACAAACTGAAGTGACAATTAGAGACATAGATGAGAATGCGATGGAAGTGTTAATAGACTTTTGTTACATGTCGACGATAACAGTAGAAGAAAGTAATGTTCAAACACTTCTGCCTGCTGCATGTTTGTTACAATTAGCCGAAATTCAGGATGTGTGTTGCGAGTTTTTGAAGCGTCAACTCGATCCGTCAAATTGTCTGGGTATAAGAGCCTTTGCAGATACACATGCCTGTAGGGATCTGTTACGGATAGCGGATAAATTCACTCAACATAACTTCCAAGAGGTAAGCTGGAATGATAATCTGTATCTGCTGTAACTCATAGGCCCTGTCATGGAGGTCGTGATGGACAGCTCTTGGGCAAGGCATATTTCCTAGCCTAGTACTGGTTTATTTTTCCGGGGATCATGAATAAGTCATTAAGTGAACTGAAACAATGTGGAACTGGGCATTCCAGGTTCTATCCCCAGAAATGTTGGTCATAGTGGAGAGCCCTTAGGCAAGGCACTGCCACACATTTCCTAGCCTAGTACTGATTTGTTTACCAAGAGCTAGATCATGAATTTATTTTGGGGGATCGACCCTGAAAGAATGTGGAACTGGGTGTTCAGGGTCGATCCCCCAAAATGGTGGTCATGGTGGAGTGCCCTTGAGCAAGGCACATTTCCTAGCCTAGTACTGGTTTGTTTACCGAGGGTCCGGCGAGGGATCATGAATAAGTGAACTGTCGCTGTCAAATAACTGAAATAATGTTAAAAACGGCATAAAACCCCAATACAACAAACAATAACTTCATAAAATGTTCGCCAATATGTGGTAAAGTCATCTGCTGCAGATTTGTGGTATGTTGGAAAGGGTTAACCCTTTCCCTCGTATGGCAGTTCTGCAGCAGACGACTTTGAACATATTTTGTGAAAAAATAGAAAATCTCTTTAATTGAATGGATAACCTATGATGACTAAAAGTGGAAAACATTGTGGCAAAAGGAAAAATTGCACGTTTTGTGCAATTTCTTCTTTTGTCACTATATGTTTTCAAAAAGCTGTCTGCTGCAAAGGCGTCAGAAAGCGTCTATATGAGGGAAAGGGTTAACACATTCCTCCAGTCCTGTAGGTCCCCATTATGGTTTGTTATTTTGCAGGTGATGGAGAGCGAGGAGTTCATGTTACTACCGGTGAACCAGTTGGTGGACATTGTCTCCAGTGACGAGCTGAACGTCAGATCTGAAGAGCAGGTGTTCAGTGCTGTCATGGGCTGGGTCAAGTACAACATACAAGAACGCAGGGTCAATCTGTCAAATGTGAGTATATTGCATCATTTTCAAACCCTTTCCCACTTGCAAACGCATTACTGTATAAGTGGTAAAGTTCACGTCGGGGAAATGTTTGCGTAGTTTGCGAATTCATTAAATTTGCAAAAATATCAGCCAACGGAAAGTTACCACGTTCTCAATTGTATATTTTACCTATACACCACAGGGTTTTTTTTCCTTATATAAAAGGGGCCGTTTAACGGCCCCTTCCCCCCGGAAAATAAGCATAGTTTTTCCCCTAAAAATATAAATTCCCCTCGGATAAAATTTTTTTTTTTTTTTTTTTTTTTTTTTTTTCATATTTAACTTTTGAACATTAGCTTAAATCTCATTTATCTTTCCACAATGATATTTTGATGAGAATTGAAGTTGCTGATGTTGCCCTTAGAGAATATGACCCAAAAACTGCTGTGACAAGATGGATGTTGTCTTGACTAATTCAGAAAAGACCCCATACTTTGCCATATGGAGCCAGAAATTGAAACACAGTTTCTAGACTATGTTGTATATCTGACAGTCTCAGCAGCTTCTTTTCACAGCATGTTTTGGACCATGTTTACATTACATTCATGATTGACCATAACAGTGTATTGCACTATTGTAGTTCACATTGTGTTGCTTAAAGTTAAAGTTCTAATAAGTTGTTTTCTCATTTAGCAAGTAACAAAAAATAGCACTTGCGAAAAAATGCAAGTAGAAAATCTTGCTAATTTCGACCCTTGACAGTGTGGTATAGTTTATGTGAACTGGATTATGACAATCTAGTGGAGGAGTTCAAGAACATGAAAAATAGACAGATGGCCTTGTAATGATAAAAGTTAAACATGCACATTATACTAGTTTACAATTTTCCCCCTTTTTTCTAAAACGCCGCGAAATTTTCCCCTCCTCAAAGGCCCCAGGCCCCTTCCCCTTTTTCAGAAAAAAACCCCTGCACCATTTATTTTACCGACACACCGTTTAGCCGATATTTTGATTCACATCGTATTACCTGAGAATTGTGACTGAATCCAAATGAAAGAGTAAGAGACTGATCGAAAGATAACAAACATATTTAATTCAAATTGTGCGTTGTTAAAACTACATGAAAACATTTGCAATATATTTACAGCAATACATTTTACATATTTACAAATTTCCTTATCACCGGTTTGGTACGGTATAAAACTCGTAAGACATACTTTGTTTACTAGTAAATGTCACATTTTTCAAAGGTTGACTTGATCATTTCTGGTTTAGAAATTTTAATGATATCATGGACTTTCATTAGCCACTTGGCGTGAATGGGTTTTATTGCACTTGTTTTTAAGTCAATTTCATTATTGTCATGACCCTGGTGTCGTCCGGTTAAGGTTTTTTGTTGGGGTGGCGTGGTTGTCCTGTTAAGATTTTTGGTGGCGGCTGCGTGGTCGTCTGGTTAAGGTTTTTTGTTGACGGCGGTGTGGTCGTCCGGTTAGGGTTTTTTGTTCAGCTCAGCTTTTAGCTCAGCTCAGTCATAATTTGACCTTAGTTAGCTAACTAACCTCAAAAATTAACCTTTTATATCTCCTCAAAAATTAACCTTTTATATCTCAGCAAACTGTCCTGGAATTTTTCTGAAATTTTGTCAGATGTATTGTTGGGTCATGTAATATCATTTAACGTCAAAATGACCAAGGTCAATTTCCTAATTTGCCATTACTTGACCTTGGATAAGTAATTTAACCTTAAAACTTAACCTTGATTATATCCATTCGCGGTCAAGGTCATAATTTGGCAGAACTTGACCTTGGTTAGGTAACTTAACCTCAAAACTTAACCTTAGTAATATCTCGGCAACACTGGCTGGAATTTTTCTGAAACTTTTTCAGATGTATTGTTTGGTCATGGAACATCATTCAAGGTCAAGGTCATAATTTGGCAGAACTTGACCTTGGTTTATATCTCAGCAACCCTTCCTTGAATTTTTCTTAAATTTGTAAAATGTATTGTTTGGTCATGCAACATCATTCAACGTCAAATGATCAAGGTCAAGGTCATAATTTGGCAGAACTTGACCTTGGTTAGCAGGGCTGTACAAATCCCATAGCCCGACGTCCGGGACAAGTCATAAATCGCATCGGGCAAGTCGCTAATTGCAACATCTCAGTCCCGGACAAGTGGCATTTTCCAAAAATCCACGTCCCATTATATCAACCCATTTACGAAACAGTGAATGTAAATTCCTGTGTCTGGTAGCCCGGCTTAATTACTAACACACACTAACAACCACTCGCGCGTGACCATAACATATCAATAACAGTAGACGGAGTTACCAACCTGTCAGATCGAGTGATCTCAGCCAACCGAATCGCGTCAGTAATAGTCCAGTGTCCGACAAATCCATTGCCCGGAGCCCGCGGGCTACCAAAATAATTGCTCGGGCTACTGTCATTTTCAAATGAAAGCCCGGCGGGCTACTGTTTATTCCCGTGTCTGGTAGCCCGGCTTAATTACTTACACACATGTCGTGTATAAACAGTGACTGTATGTTACATGCGAAAACCACTCGCTGTGACCATAAACAAATCATTATAAGTAGGCGGAGTTACCCACCCAGATCGAATGGTTTCAGCCAACCGAATCGCGTCAGTAATAGTCAATTAACGTGATATATATACCCATTACGGCGGTCCAATAATTAGTGACCATTGTTCCCTTGGGCTATGTGTTAATCCATGAATGATTGCGAATAACCAATGAAATTCAAATATTCCCTTAAATGTATTTTGATCCATATTTCTACTTTCGGTATGCGATGTTTGCAAACTGGTGCAGACCGGTTCAGAAAGGCGGAGAAGAAAATTGTCGCCATGCAGAAGTTAATAAAATAAATTCGATCCAAATATTAAAGACAATACAATACGACCACTTCTAGATCTTATCTTGCCGTTAATCAAATATGAAACACCTTCATAATCGACATAGTATTCGTAATATCAAAGAAAATGTTTGGGATGAAATCTATAATGAATAATAAATGCCCAATCACGGCTTTGTTTACCAAAATTAATTAGCATAACCGGCGGGAAAAAAAGTCATATGACTTAATAATTGCGATTTCATTGGAAGAAATGAGAAATTGGGTCAATGACGTTAACGACCCGATGACCCCGATCAAGAGTGGACCCCGATGTTTACATTCAACGCTGTTTACCGATTTCAAATTCTCAGTAGGGAACCATGATTAACATTGCGCAATTATCAAAATGGCGGCTATGTTGTGAATAATACGGTAACACATGAAACAAATTTAACGTGTTTCATGTGTTACGGTATTATTCGCGTCATTGTTTTTGACAATATTTTATGATTTAACCCTTCCCCTCATACAACAATTCTGCAGCAGACGACTTTGAACATATTTTGTCAATAAAAAAAATCTAATGGATAACCTATGACTAAGTGGAAAACATTGTAGTAAAAGGAGATATTGCTTGTTTTGATCAATTTCTTCTGTTGTCACTATGTTTTCAAAAAGCTGTCTGCTGCAGAGACGTCAGAGAGCGTCTATATGAGGGAAAGGGTTAATAACTTCACTGAACCTGATAAATTTGACTTGGTTAATAAAATTGAATCTTATTTAATATGTCGTTCTTTGTAAAACTGACACTCGTATCGTATGCCCTGTTTCGGTGAGGGACCTAAATCGGTGACCTCCAATTTGAAGAGTTTATACTACATCATTTGATTTTTTGGTCTCAAGTTTAAAAATTTCTGTCACTAGCTTTTAAATCTTTTGTAAATATGGATAAAATACATACATTTTATGCAGAATATTTCAAATAACCTAGTGAAAAATAATCTTGAAAAACTTTTTTCCAAATTTCATTTTTTTTTTAACTGAATGCTGCACTTCAGGTCTTTTGCAACACAGTCATGTTATTTGAAATTGAATTGGTCACTACCCTTAAATCATGTACATGGTGTGCTCCTAATATTATGTTTGTACAGAAGTAGAAAACAAAAATAATCATAAAACACTCATTGGCATCCGCGATATTTCGGGCTACCAGCTACAAAACAATTCTGAAATTTGTCGGACACTGTAGTCGATTAACGTGATATACACGTCATGTATCCAATAAGACTGTCCAATCATAAGTGACAATTGTTCCTTGGGGCTGTGTTATTTCATGAAAGCTAGGGAATTACCTATCGATCGGTCTCATTAAAATATTCCCGTAAATGTATTTTGATCCATATTTCTACTTTCGGTATGCGATGTTTGCAAACTGGTGCAAACCGGTTCAGAAATTCTTGAAAGAAATTTTCGCCATGTAGAAGTTAATAAAATAAATTCAATCCAAATTAAAGACAATACGACGACTGCTAAAAATTATCTTGTCGTTTATCAATTTGAAATACCTTCAAGATCGACATAATATTCGTAATATCAGGGACACAAAGAAAATTGTTTGGAATGAAATATATAAATGATTCCCCCGAGTATGATAATTGCCCAATCACGGCTTTGTTTACCAAAATTAATTAGCATAAACGGCGGGAAAAAAAAATCATATGACTTAATTAATAGTTGTGATTTCATTGGATGAAATGAGAAATTGAGTGAATGACATTCGCGACCTGACGACCCCGATATTTACATACAATGCTGTTTACCGATTTCTTATTCTGAAAGTAGGGAACCATGATTAACATTGCGCAATCATTAAAATGACGGCTATGTTGTGAATACCGCAACACCAATCTGACTAAAGTACACGATCTGACTAAGTGTAAATGCGTAACGTTAATAGGAGATGATTTTAATGAGATTGACCGCAACACATGAAACAAATTTAACGTTTTTCATTTTTTTTGACAATATTTTGATTTAATAACTACATTGAACCTGATAAATTTGACTTTTGGTTAATAAAATTGAATTTATTTAATATGTCTTTCTTTGTAAAACTGACCCTCGTATCGAACACTGCCCTGTTTCGGTGAGGGACCTAAATCGGTGACCTTATTTTGTTATCTTCAATTTGAAAAGTGCTATTGCATCATTTGACTATGTTGTCTCTGTCAATAGCTTTTGAATCTTTTGTAAATATGGTTAAAATACATACATTTTATGCAGAATATTTCAAATAACCTAGTGAAAAATAATCTCTTTTCCAAATTTCATTTTTTTTAACTGAATGCTGCACTACAGGTATTTTGCAATACTGTTATTTGAATTGGTCACTACCCTTAAATCATGTACAGTGTGTGCTCTTAATGTTATCTTTATACAGAACTAGAAAAAAACCCACTAAAAAACAATTAAAACACTGAAGAAACCGCGATCCGGGCTACCACACAATTCTTAAATTTGTTGCATGTTAAACTTGGTGTGCAGAAAAGTGGGACAAGTGAGAATCTTAGCAGGACAAGTGGCATTCTGAAAGTCACTTGTCCTGGACAAGTGGCTGATTTTTTTTTTTGTACAGCCCTGGTTAGGTAACTTAACCTCAAAACTTAACCTTGGTTATATCTCAGCAACACAGGCTGGAATTTTTCTGAAACTTTTTCAGATGTATTGTTTGGTCATGGAACATCATTCAAGGTCAAGGTCATAATTTGGCAGAACTTGACCTTGGTTATATCTCAGCAACCCTTCCTGGAATTTTTCTGAACTTTGTAAGATGTATTGTTTGGTCATGCAACATCATTCAACGTCAAATGATCAAGGTTAAGGTCATAATTTGCCAGAACTTAACCTCGAAACTTAACCTTGTTATATCTCAGCAACCCCTGCTGGAATTTTTCTGAAACTTTGTCAGATGTTTTGTTGGGTCATGGGACATCATTCAACATCAACATTTTCAAGGTCAAGGTCATAATTTGGCAGAACTTGACCTTGGTTAGGTAACTTAACCTCAAAACTTAACCTTGGTTAACTTTGACTGTAGAGCCTACATTTTTCATTCATTGTTCATGAAAGTTTATCAGAACATTTATCTCCATCAAATCTCTCGGTCAAGTTCAAAACTATGTCACAGGGTCAATTATTAGAATAACCTTGTGAACACTCTGGAATTCACTTTTGATATTTAATATGAAATTTATTCACAACAAATGTCTCCATAAAATCTCGGTCATGTTTTTAAACTGGGTCATGGGCTTTCAAGAACAAGGTCACTAGGTCAAATGTTGGAATAATCTTCTGAAAACTAGAAGTCTCTTTCTTCATTCAATCTTCATGAAATTTAACCACTAGATTTGTCTTCATCAAATCTAGGTCAAGTTAACAAATAGGTCATGAGGGGTCAAAAACTAGGTCACTAGGTCAAATGTTAGAATTACCCTGTGAACACATTTTTATTGGCCGGATTGCTTAAGCAATTCCGGTCTATAGATTGGCGATGTCCGTCTGTCTGTCTGTCTGTCCGTCAACATTTTGGTTAAAGTTTTAGGTTAGGCAAAATGGTTAAAGTTTCTGGTTAAGCAAAATCTCAGCACAAGAAAGGGTTGCAAACTTGAAACTTTGCCTGAAGGTAACCAGTAACAAGTTCTATTGATTTCTATTGTTACTTTGACCTTGACCTTAGTTTGTCGATTTTCAAGGTCAAATTGCCGACAATCCGGCCTTACCGTCTTCAGCGGTTTCTTGTTTAATATTCATTAAAAGTTATTAGATCACATCTTGGTCAAGTTCAAAACTAAGTAATGGGGTAGGTCAAACACTAGGTCAAATTTCCTAGAAGACTGAGACATGCTCAGCCCGAGGTCTTGTACTTAAGGAGACATTCCATATTTTTGCCTATGTGGTCTGCTGCAGTTTTGTAGAATGTAGCATGGTGGGATGGAGGTTAGAATAGCCTTTAAACGGAGGTCCAATTATATAGAGTTTTTCTTTATTATTTCAGGCATTACAACATGTAAGGCTACCCCTTATGAGCCCCAAATTTCTAGTCGGAACAGTGGGTACAGATTTGTTAATTAAGAGTGACGATTCATGTCGAGATCTAGTTGACGAGGCTAAGAACTATTTATTACTACCACAGGAGCGTCCCCTAATGCAGGGTCCTCGAACAAGGGCTAGAAAACCCATTCGGTGTGGGGAGGTTCTTTTTGCAGGTTGGTATAACATTTGAGCCGGACCGCGAGAAAACCATTATTGTGGACTTTGCATAATGTATAGGACCGGATCAGCCTAAGCATGCCGCGCAGGCTAACCCGGATAGACATGTTTCGCCTCTTGTGGATTTTCTGTTTTAGGAATCATTACTCTATACCTCTATCCCCCTGAGACGGAATGTGTCGATCCGGATAAGCCTGCACGTACTGCGCAGGCTGATCTGGCAGAGGCCATAATGTCGGTTTTCAAGTGGAAAGGCTCATATGTAGTTTCTAGACTTAACCCTTTCTCACATTTATGCATCTGCAGCAGATGACCTTTTCCACACTGTTTTCAAAGTTGTCTACTGCAGATTTGTTGTATGTGAGCAAGGGTTAATGAAATGTCTTTCAGAGTAGAACGTTGCAACTACTTTGGAAATCATTGTGCGAAGAAGAAATTATCATGCTTATTCTTTCTATTGAAATGATTTATAAAAGTATGAGATTTACATGGAAGTACCTTATTGAGAACATTTGAGCCTCTGCATGGAAAAAGGTAAAACTTGGCTTTTGTGAAAGGCAGTGATCCACATTGGCCTGTGGTTCACCACAGTCTGATCAAGATCTACACTGTTCACATATTACTTACTAAAGCTAGTTTTAAGATTCTGTCAACTTGTTTAGTTACTTTTATTATACTGTTTAGAAATGCCAACTTGTACTATTTTACATACACTGACTTATTTAGTGTAATTATATAGATAATACAAGATACAGGTTTGAACATGATTGTGATATCACAACAGCAATGTCTTTATCAATTGAGCCAGAAGTCATTAACCCTTGCCCATACACAGCAATTCTGCAGCAGACGACTTTGAAAACTACTAGGGAAATATTATGGCAAAATGGGGTATTGCTCATCATGAGCAATTTCTCCCTTTTTGCCACAAAGTTTTCAAAATAGTCTGCTACAGAAGTCTATATGTGGGAGAGGTATTGCAAACAGTGCAGATCTAGTTCGACCTGCACATATGAACAGTTTTATCAAGATTGCACATTTTCCCAAGCTATGGTATCTAGTTATACACGCATCCTTGAAGCATTTTAAAAAATAGCTATGATACAAAAAAAATCAACTTTACAAATATGAATATATCTTTTTGGACATGCTATGGCCAATTTGTTTTAAATTCTCAAAAGTTACCCTTTTTATTGCCGCAACTAATTAGCTAAAAGGCAAGACTAAGGTTTTGTTTTCCTGACTACGGTGGGGATAGTGTCAAACAGTTGAGTTTAGCTCAACATTAAAACATCAATATTGGTTACTGTAAAAACAGAGTATCACCTTTGTTTTGGCTGATATTTCTGTCTGTACATTTCAGTGGGAGGGTGGTGTAGTGGTGATGCAATATCCAGTGTAGAGAGGTACGACCCACAGACGGGTGAGTGGAGAATGGTAGCACCCATGTGTAAACGACGGTGTGGGGTTGGTGTCGCGGTGTTGAATGATCTCCTGTATGCAGTAGGCGGCCATGATGGACAGTCTTATTTAAATAGTATAGAAAGGTATGTGGTTGGGCTTGGATTCATCTGGTATGGTTATTTAGTGCCATCTGGTTTAAATGATAAACGAAAAGTTAATTTATCCTATAGCCTAAAATAAGTATTAGCTCACAATTCCTTCACAAGACATCTCCTCCTAAACCGCTTGTCAAATTTTGATAAAAATTCACAGGGATGTTCCTTGGGTGGTGCCCTTTCAAAATTGTTCAAAGAAATTTATTCCATCTAGAACTCTGGTTGCCATGGCAATTGAAAGGATTTTTAGCTCACCTAAGCACGAAGTCGTCAGTATGTTAACAATTTCCTGCAAATGACTTCTACTAAACCAATGGACTGATTTCAAAATTACTTCATAGGCATGTTCCTTAGGTGGTCCTCTTTTAAATTTGTTCAAAGAATTTAATTCCAAGTAGAACTTTGGTTGCTGCAGCCTCAGAAAAGTGGAAAATTGCCAAAACTTTAAAAATCTTCTTGTTCAAAAGTACTGGCTTGATTTGAAAATAATTTTGCACAAATGTTCCTTGGGGCACCCTCTACCAAGATTGTTCACATTTTTCCGATCCGTTGAAAAACATGGCCACCAGGCTGCGGAGCTTGTTTTCCTTACATGTATATTGTAAAATCTTTAAAAATCTTCTTGTCGAAAAGTACTGGCCTGATTAAAGATAATTTAGCACAAATGTTCCTTGGGGGACCTTCTACCAAGATTTTTCAAATTAATCCGATCCATTGAAAAACATGGCCACCAGGAATGGGGCTTGTTTTCCTTATATGTGCATTGTAAAATCTTTAAAAATCTTCTTGTCCAAAAGTACTGGACCGATTTAAAGATAATTTGGCACAAATGTTACTTAGGGGACCTTCTACCAAGATTGTTCAAATTAATCCGATCCATTGAAAAACATGGCTGCCAGGGGCGGGGCTTGTTTTCCTTATATGTGCATTGAAAAATCTTTAAAAATCTTCTTGTCCAAAAGCATCGGCCTGATTTAAAATTTATTTGGCACAAATGTTCCTTGGGTGACCTTCTACCAAGGTTATTCAAATAAATCTGATCTGTTGAAAAACATGGCCATCAGGGGGGTTGCTTGTTTTCCTTATATGTATAGAGTAAAAACTTTGAAAACTATTGAATTTCTATTAAATCAGATGAGCGATATAGGATATAGGGCCATCATGGCCCTCTTGTTTTAAAAAAGATTTGAAAATCTTCTTGGCTGAAACCGAAAAGCTTAGAGCTTAGATATTGTGTGTAGCATTGTCTAGTGCTTCTTTACAAAGATTAATCCGATTATGCCCATGGGGTCAAAATTGGTCCCTCCCCGGGGTCACTTGTTTTACATAGAGATATATGGGGAAAAACTTCTTGTCCGAAACCAAAATGCCTTAAGCTTAGATATTGGGTATGATGCATTGTCTAGTTGTCCTCTAGATTGTTCAAATTATGACCCTAAGGTCAATTAGGCTCAACTATGTTCAAACTACAGTCACAGTAGGGTCTTGGCATCCAAGCTCACCGTAGACATATTTTGAACATGTTGAAAACAAATTTGCCAACTACAGCCAAATCATGGGTTTCTTTAAATTCAATATAATTAAGTTGAACTACAGTTAACTACGTTTAACTGCGGTCAACTATGGTCATCCCCCACGTGCGTGCCCGTAAGATGTGACCAAGGCTTGACATCGAGATGTATAGGGAAAAACTTTGAAAATCTTCTTGTCTGAATCTGAAAGGCATAGAACTCAGATATTTTGTGTGAAGCAGTGTATAGTTGTCTTCTACAAAGATTGTTCAAATGATGACCCTGGGTTCAAAGTGTCGCCTGATTTACATAGGGATATATAGGGAAAACTTTGAAAATCTTCTTGTCTGAAACCGAAAGGCGTAGAGCTCAGATATTTTGTGTGAAGCAGTGTATAGTTGTCCTCTACCAAGATTGTTCAAATGATGACCCGGGGTTCAAAGGGTCCCTTGATTTACATAGGGAAAACTTTGAAAATACTCTTGTCTGAAACTGAAAGGCCTAATGCTTAGATATTTTGTGAGTACAATGGTCTAGTGGTCCTCTACCAAGATTGTTCAAATCATGCCCTTGGGGTCAAAATTTACCTCACCCTTGGGGTCACCTATTTAACATATAGATATATAGGGAAAAACTTATTGATAAATACTAACTGGTACATACACTTTTTTTTGGTGACCTTCTAAGTCATAATAAATTTACAAAAGGCAGACAACATAGGGTGTGGGTTTTTCGCTCTGTGGCAGTGGAGCTATACTGGACCTCTTGGGCCTCTTGTATTAGCTTACCGGACCGCAAAATGAGTAATTGTGTTTGGCATGACAATTCACTTGTATAAATTTCTGCCTAGTTGTTTACAAATTTGTATTCTGCAGATTGGTTTTACATGGGAAAGGTTAAACTCATTAGATATTTGTTACAGTTTATGATATCCAATTTGAAAACATTTGGTGTGAAGAATGAAACACTTGTACAAGTAAAAATATAATTTTGCCAGATATATTTATTTTTAAGCTCGACTATTCGAAGAATAAGGAGGGATATTATAGACGCTTTTGCGACGGTGTTGGCTTTACAGCTTTGGTTATAAAGTTTAGCATGCATGGCCTTTTCTCAAAAACCAAAGATGCTTTTAATTTGAAATGCAAGCACTTATCGGACAACATCTCATGACCTTGCAGGACAAGTCCCATAACTCTATATAAGATTTTGACTGAATATTGCCCCTTTTTGGACTTAGAAATTCTTGTTAAAGTTTTGTGTGCAACTACATTAACTGTCCATATCTCAGTAACTACCTGATGCATTGCATTGAAACTTAATACAACCCTTCCCAACCATCACACCTATGCTATGTCAATAATCAAGTTAGATAACTCTACCCTTCATATAATGCAAATTATGGCTCTTTCTTTACTTAAATTCCTGGTTAAAGTTTTGCGTGCAACTACAAGAAGAGTCCATACATGGATATTACCCTTTTCCATATTCAGATGCATTATGACACATCTGCAGCAGACATTTGAAAACACTGTGGCAAAAAGAGAATTCATATACATGTTTAGAAATGTTCATATTTTTTCCTCCAATGTTTTCAAAGTTGACTGCTTTAGATATGTTCTTAATTTGAGGTGGGGCAAATGTTCTTGTAATTGGTGAAGATAATGGAAAGAACAAGACAATTACTTTTACCAGTATAAAGGTTTTAAGACACAGTTATTCAAAAATTAAATTTTCATTGTTTTTCAGAAAATTGCCTAAAGTTTCATTGTCATCTGCTGAAGATATGTTGTATCTGGGGAAATGTTAACTGTGATTATCTGATAACAGATTGATCAAGCTTCTGTCGATTATTTTCAGATTTGATCCTCAGACGAACCTCTGGAGTAGTGATGTGTCGCCAACAAGTTCATGTCGGACCAGTGTGGGTGTGGCGGTCTTAGATAATTATCTGTATGCTGTTGGTGGGCAGGATGGTGTGTCATGTCTTAACTTTGTAGAAAGGTATGCATCATGAGTTACAGTTGAGTTTTGTTATGCATTTGTTTTGTAGGTGGGGCAGTGTTAGATAATTATTTGTATGCTTATTTAGTTAACCTGATGGTGTGTTATGTCTTTACTTTGTACAAAGGTATGCATCATGAATTACAGTTGAGTTTTATTTTGTTAAGACATATCATGGTGGTGGCAATGTAAGATAATTATATTAGCCATGTTCCAGGAAAACCAACCTTAGCACTTGTATTGCCAGGATAGACTAAAGATGTGACAAGGTGAGCTTTTGTGATCGTCCGTTGTCTGTCAACAATTTCTTGTGAACACGATAAAGTCTTCATTTATTATCCGATGTTTACGAAACTCATTCAGTAGCTAGATATCAATGAGAGCTTGGTTCCTGTCGAAAACCAGCCAGATCCATGCATGACGGAATTATGGACCTTTAAAATTGGCAAAATTGCTATAATTGACCTTGTGAACAAGTTAAAGTCATCATTTATTATCTGATGTTTACCAAACTTATTTAGAAGCTAGATATCCATGAGAGCTCGGTTCCTTTTGAAAACCAGCCAGATCCATCCATGCATGACTGGATTATGGCCCTTTAAAATTGGCAAAATTGTTATAATTGACCTTGTGAACATGATAAAAACTTCATTTATTATCCGATGTTTACCAAACTTATTCAGTAGCTAGATATCCATGAGAGCTTGGTTCCTTTCAAAAACCAAAAAATTGGCAAAATTGCTATAATTAACCTTGTGAACAAGATAAAGTCATCATTTATTATCCGATGTTTACCTAACTTATACAGTAGCTAGATATACATGAGAGCTCTGTTCCTTTGTCACATGTCCTTAACATTGATTTATAAACATGTGACCATGACCTTAGTGTGATCTTTTACTATCAAATATTGTCTTTGGATGACCTTCACCATGACTTTTTGACCTTCTTTCTTATTTTTGTAGATCGCGGCACTACGGTCATGGTGGAGTGCCCTTGGGCAAGGCACATTTTCTAGCCTAGTACTGGTTTGTTTACCCAGGGATCATGAATAATTAAATTTAATTGCGCGCTAAATGACCTTAGCTGTTGATGCGCCATAAAACAATATACATTCATTCATTCATTATTTTTGTAGAGCAATTAAATTAGGAAATTAAAACACTTACTCAGGTGAGTGTTATTTCAACATTATTTCAGTTATATCACGGCGATAGTTCACTTATTTATGATTCCTGGATTAACAAACCAGTACTAGGCTAGGAAATGTGCCTTGCTCTAGGGCACTCCACCATGACTTGTGACACAACTGGGAAGCCATGTAACATGATATTGATCGACTGACAATATTTGTCTGACAGTTTCTTGAAACTTTCTGTGACAATTTGGGGAACAGTGCACTGGCAGATCAACTTATGCAAAGTTTAATCTAGATCTATTCTTGTTGGGAAGGTCTAAAGGTTGGCTTTTGCAGAGTACAGCTCATATTTATATATGTTTGACATATTTCAAGTGTTTAACCCTATCCCAGATGTAAACGCTTTCTGACGCCTCTGCAGCAGACGACTTTTGAAAACATTGTGGCATAATGAGAGATTTGCCTCATGAGCAATTTCACATTTTGCCACTTTGTTTTCAACTTTATTTTATGATTAAACTTAAAGCCTTTTTGATCGAGGTTTTTCATGTTTTTGCAAATTTGTTTTCAAAGTTGTATGCTGCATATTTGCTGTATGTGGGAAAGGGTTAAAAGTAACAAAAGGACATTATAAAACTGATATTGTCTGTTAGCACATCTAGACAAACAAAAAAGAAAAATTTATAAAATGAAAGTGTAATTATTAAAAAGAGTTGAAAATATTTGCAAATGGAGAAGTTTACTCATCATGAGCAATTTCTTCTTTTGCTACAATAATTGCAAAAGTTGTCTGCTGCAAATGAGTCTGAATGCGTTTGTAAGTGGGAAAGATTTAAGCTTAGTACATGTATATGTGCAATTTCTCCTTTTCCAACTTTCACAAGTGCTGCACATGCATCAAACTGTGTTTGTATATGGAAAAGGGTTAACATGATTATCAGTATTTGAAAACTAATAGCTTCTTTCCATGATGCAGTAGACAAATTAAATCCTTGCAATGTAATTTTTAAAATGTACTTGTCCAGCTTTGCATGATTTTGAAAGAGTCCTTAGCCAATTCTAGGAACATCAAGATAATTATTTTTAGTTAAGGAGCCAATAGAATTATTTATTATATACCTACTATGAATCAAAGTATTTGATTGGACGAGAAGCAGTCACGTGTGATTCAATAAAAAATGACTATTTGACTCCTTTTCGCTTTTATTCTAAAATTCAGGTCCAATAGTCCATTTTCGAGTCAATAGTTCATCTATTATGACGTTATTGTTTGAAATGACGTCATGCACGTGCATAACCAACATTTTAACGCGCGTTATAATTTTATAAATAAACTAGTTAAATTATGCGTTTTTCATGAAGATATATAATAAAACAGCTATTTACTCCCTTTGAGTTCAATGGTAAAAAACTATTCTTCCTCGCAAATGACTATTGACCCGAAATAGAGAACTATTGACCTCGACTTCGTCTCGGTCAATAGTTCTCTATTTCGGGTCAATAGTCATTCACTTGGAAGAATAGTTTTTCACTATTGACCTCAAGAGGAGTAAATAGCTGTATAATAGAGCCTGGTCATGCAGACTGGTCTGGTTCTACACAGGTGTCACAATAGTCAAAGAGATAAAAGTAGCATATGAGATCATTGGTTAACATTTTCAATATTGCAGAAGATGCATTTTGATGCTCCTTTAGTAACACTGTTTTCAGCTCTTTTACAAAAATCTTTTATTGTTCATGGCCCATATTAACCAAACACTCTATAAATTATATTTTAATTCTAAATTTAAAAAAAACCAACACAATATCTAATTATCTGAATCAATTGGTTTAACCAATCAGAAATTGTGCTACTTTTTGAATTCAGAATAAGACGGATATTTTAAATGATTGGCAATTTAGATGTTACAATTGCATTTCAGACCAGCAGATGACTTTTAGAATATCATATGAGCTAATGTGTTAACCATGTTTTTAAGGTTTGACCCTCAACTAAGCAAGTGGACAAAAGTGGCTTCTATGAGTACAAAAAGACTTGGAGTTGGCGTGGCAGTATTGGGAGGCTTTTTGTATGCTGTTGGGGGAAGCGATGGGACGTCACCTTTAAATACAGGTAGACTTTTTAACGTAGCTGCAGCAACCAAACTCTGCATTGCTGACAGTGTTTTTCATTTCCTTCTCCCTTTTTAGATCACCTGAGCCAAAGGCTCAAGGTGAGCTATTCTGAAAACTTTTTGTCCGTCGTCCGTCCGGTGTTAACTTTTAGCTTTAAACATCATCTCCTCCCAAACTCCAAGGACAATTTCCGTGAAACATCACAGGACTGTTCCTCTGGTTGGCCTCTTTCAAAATTGTTCAAAGATTTAAATTCCATTGAGAACTTTGGTTGCTGCGGCATCAGAAAGGGGACAAAATGTCCAAACTTTAAAAATCTTCTCATCCGAAACTGCCTGTCAGATTCAAATATAATTTGGTAGAAATGTTCCTTGGGTGACCCTCTATATAAATTGTTCAAGCCATACTGATTGGGCGAAAAACATGGCAGTCAGGCGGCATCAAAAAAGGGGCAAAATTTGAAAATTTGAAAATTCCATTTTTATGAAAGTGCTTGTCTGATTTTAAGAAAATATAATACGAATCTTACTGTAATGATCCTCTATTTAATTTGTTTAAGCCGTATTGATTGGTTACACAATCATAGCAACCAGGCGTCATCACAAAAGGGGTAAATTGAACTTTTAGCTACAAATGACAACCAACTCCTACCATTCCAATAGACCAATTTCCACAAAACATCACAGGAATATTCCTTTTAGTGGTCCTCTTTCAAAATTGTTCAAAGATTAAAATTCCAATGAGAACTTTGGTTGCTGCGGCATCAGAAAGGGGACAAAATGTCCAAACTTTAAAAATCTTCTCCTCTGAATCTGCCTGTCAGATTCAAATATAATTTGGTAGAAATGTTCCTTGGGTGACCCTCTATAAAAATTGTTCAAGCCATACTGATTGGTCGAAAAACATGGCAGTCAGGCGGCATCAAAAAAGGGGCAAAATGACAAAATTTGAAAATTCCATTTTTATGAAAATGCTTGTCTGATTTTAAGAAAATATAATATGAATCTTACTGTAATGATCCTCTATTTAATTTGATTAAGCCGTTTTGATTGGTTACACAATCATAGCAACCAGGCGTCATCACAAAAGGGGTAAATTGAACTTTTAGCTACAAATGAGATCCATTCCAATAGACCAATTTCCACAAAACATCACAGGAATGTTCCTTTGGTGGTCCTCTTTCAAAATTGTTCAAAGATTAAAATTCCAATGAGAACTTTGGTTGCTGCGGCATCAGAAAGGAAACATAATGTCCAAACTTTAAAAATCTTCTCCTCCGTATCTGCCTGTCAGATTCAAATATAATTTGGTAGAAATGTTCCTTGGGTGACCCTCTATAAAAATTGTTCAAGCCATACTGATTGGTCGAAAAACATGGCAGTCAGGCGGCATCAGAAAAGGGCAAAATTTGAAAATTCCATTTTTATGAAAATGCTTGTCTGATTTTAAGAAAATATAATATGAATCTTACTGTAATGATCCTCTATTTAATTTGTTTAAGCCGTTTTAATTGGTTACACAATCATATCAACCAGGCGTCATCACAAAAAGGGTAAATTGAACTTTTAGCTACAAATGACAACCAACTCCTACCATTTCAATAGACCAATTTTCACAAAACATCACAAGAATGTTCCTTTGGTGGTCCTCTTTCAAAATTGTTCAAAGATTTAAATTCCATTGATAACTTTGGTTGCTGCGGCATCAGAAAGTGAGAAAAATACCCAAATTTTAAAATCCTTTGCCTCCATAATATACTAGTGCGATTGCAAGATAATTTGGTAGAAATGTTCCTTAAGTGACCCTCTAAATAAACTGTTGAAGCCATATTGATTTCGTTGAAAAACAGGGCAGCAAGGCGGCATCAGGAAAGGTGCAAAATGACAAAAACTTTATAATTCCATTCTTATTAAAGTTCTTGTTAGATTTCAAGATATAAATGGCCTTTACTGATAAGCTGTTTCTTGAGAAGTGTCCACTCCTTTGCAGTTTCATTTGCACTCCCTGATAAAATTTTCCCAGATATTTGCAGTTAAATATTTGCTACTAATTTACTATCAATTAGGTGATCGATTTAGGGCCATCTTGGCTCTCTTGTTCAAATACACGGTATCTGGAGACAACTTTAAGCACAAATATAGAAATCTATTAATGAAAGTTGAAAATGTTGTGAAAATGTTGTGACAAAAGAAAAATTTAATAGTCTTAACCTCAAAAAGTTTCTGGCCAATTATCAAATAAGTTTGTAGAAATATTCCTTGGGTTAGGACCCTTTAGGATATTTTTTCAAGCCATGTTGCATGGTTTAAAAAAACATTGCCGGAAGGGGACAATGCTGACTATAATCAGACAATAAACAAAAGTTAGGATACAGTCCCTATAATCTTTACTTAAAAGTAGACAGTTTGAATTTTTAGCTCACCTATGCACGAAGTGCAAGGTGAGCTATTGTGATCACATTTTGTCCGGCGTCCGGCGTGTGTCGTCCGTCGTCAACATTTCAGCTTGTTAACACTCTACAGGCTACATTTTGCATCCAATCTTCATGTTTATCAGAACATTCATCTCCATCAAATCTTGGACATTTTCGAAACTGGGCCATATGAGGTCAAAAGCGAGGTTACTAGGTCAAATTGAAATTTTGTCAGAATGTTGAGCTGAATGATATCTAGGCCAAGTTCGAATATGGCTCATGCCGGGTCAAAAACAAGGTCACTAGGCCAAATTCAAGGCAAATCTTGTTAACACTTTGGATGCCGCATGTTTTGCTTCAGCAGCTTGACATTTGGTCAGAATGTTGAGCTGAATGATATCTAGGCCAAGTTCGAATATGTGTCATGCCGGGTCAAAAACGAGGTCACTAGGCCAACTTGAAGGGTAATCTTGTTAACACTCTTGATACTGCATTTTTAACTTGAGCATGATGAAACTTTATCAGAATGTTTTTCTTGATGATATGTAAGTCAAGTTCGATCATGGGTCATGTTGGGTAAAAAATAGGTCACTAGGTCAAATTTAAGGAAATTCTTGTTAACACTCTAGAGGCCACATTTTTTGCATCAGAAGTTTGAAATTTTTGAATGTTTGTCTTAAAGATATCTAGGCCAAGTTCGAATATGGGTCATATTGGGTCCAAAACTAGGTCACTAGGCCAAATTGAAGGAACATCTTGTTAACTCTGTAGAGAAGACACATTTTTTGCTACACAGCAGCTTGACATTTAATGAGAATGTTTATCTAAATGATATCTAAGCCAAGTTCGAATATGGGTCATGTAGGGTCAAAAACTAGGTCACTAGGCCAAATTGAAGGAAAATCTTGTTAACGCTTTGGATGCCACATTTTTTGCTTCAGCAGCTTGAAATTTGGTCAGAATGTTTGTTTGAATTATATCTAGGTCAAGTTAGAATATGGGTCATATTGGGTCAGAAACAAGGTCAATAAAGGAAAATATTGTTCAAACTCTGGAGGCCGCATTTTTACTTTGAGCAAGTTGAAAATTTGTCAGAATGTTGTCTTGATGATATCTAGTCCATGTTGGAATATGGGTCATATAAGGTAAAAAAATATAGATCACTAGGCCAAATGAAGGAATATCTTGTTAACACTGTGGAGGTTGCATTCAGAATAATTATCTTGATGTGTTTTTCATTGCAGTACATTGTATAATTTGGGTGAGCGATCCAGGGCCATCATGGCCCTCTTGTTATAATTCTCATTAACATTTTTGTCCATTATTATACAGTTGAACGGTATGATCCAAGAACTAATAGATGGGTGCCCGTTTCACCCATGGGTACCAGGCGTAAACACCTTGGTGTGGCTGTGTTTAATAACATGATATACGCTGTTGGGGGTCGTGATGAGACAACGGAATTAAGTAGCACTGAGAGATACAATCCACAGACTAACACGTGGCAACCTGTTGTGGCAATGACTTCCAGGAGAAGTGGGGTATGCCTTTTAATCATTTTCCATTTACAACAAATCTGCAGCAGCCGACTTTGATCATATTTTGTCAAAAAGTAGAAAATCTCTATAATTCAATGTATAACCTATGACTAAAAGTGGAAAACATTGTGGCAAAAGGAGGAATTGCTCGTTTTGAGCAATTTCTTCTTTTGTCACCATGTTTTAAAAAAGTCGTCTGCTGCAGAGGCGTCAGAAAGCGTCTATATGAGGGAAAGGGTTAATCAATTACCATTTAAAACAAATCTGCGAGACAGGACTCTCATAACATCCTGGTCAAAATCTCTATAAATGAAACAAATGAGAGAAGAATTATTGAATAGAGTTGAAAACAATGGAGCAAAAGGAGAAACTGAAAAAAAATAAGCAAATTTTCAATTTGCCACACATTTTTTTAATCCTTTCCCACATACAGATGCTTTCTGACGAATGTGCAGCAGACGGCTTTTGAAAACATTGTGGACAAAGGAGAAATACAGCAAAAGAAATTCTCTATGAATGATAGTATTATTATTGAATAGAGTTAAACACATTGTGGCAAAATTAGAAATTGCTCATTATGCTGCAATATTTTTTTAAAATGCATCTGCAATAGGGAAGGGGTTAAAATCACTCTATTTTAAGTTTGAGTTGGCAGTGATAATTTTTTAACCCTTTCCCACATGTAACAAACTTTAAAAACATAAAAGATAGCTTCATTGTTAAACAAAGTTGAAAACATTGTGGCCAAAGGAGAAATTGCTCATCATGAGCAAATTTCACCTTTGGCCACAATGTTTTCAAAAATCGTCTGCTGCTATTGCGTCAAAATGCGTCTTATAAGTGGGAAAGGGTTAAAGTTAAATGATGGAATTTAGTTGATATCATTGTGGCAAAAAGAGTAATTGCTCAGTATGCCGTAATGATTTCTGGACGTGTCTGCTGCAGATGCGTCTGCAATAGTAAAAAGGATTTAAATCACTCCATTTACAGGTTGGATTGGCAGTGGTGAATGGACAATTAATGGCAATAGGAGGATTCGACGGGACAACCTACTTAAAGACAATAGAAATGTATGATCCCGCAAATAACTGCTGGAAATTGTGTGGGGGCATGAACTACAGACGTCTGGGAGGGGGAGTGGGCGTGGTCAAGATGCCTCAACATGAGACTCATCTGTGGTGACTCTTTGGGGGAGGGGGGGGACAGTGAACGATGCATGTGTTAACCCTTTATCCAATTCAAACACCTTAAGATACCTCTGTAGCAGATTATTTTTAAAAAGACATTGAGAGTGTCTGTTAACCCATTCCCACATACAACAAATCTGCAGCAGACAACTTAAAAAAGATCTTCGCAAAATAAATGTAGTTAAAATTACTTAACAAAGTTGAAAACATTGTGGAAAAAGGAGAAATTGCTCGTTTTGAGCAATTTCTTCTTTTGTCACAATGTTTTCATAATTCGTCTGCTGCAAAGGCGTCAGAAAGCGTCTATTTATGGGAAAGGGTTAAAGATAAGTTGCTGGCATGAAGCAATTGCAATAACTGTTCAGACACTTTCTGACGCCTCTGCAGCAGATGACTTTGGACAAGTTGTGGCAAAACGAGGCCTTTCTCATAATGAGTAGTGTCTCCTTTTACCACAATGCCTTAACTTTTTCAGAAATTATACAATTATTTATAGAAATTTTCTGTGTTTTTTGGCCTAGATGTTTTCAAAATAATCTGCTGCAGATTTGTTGTATGTGGGATTGGGTTAAAGTTTTCTTCCAAATTGACTAAATGTTACAGTTTTTACTTCAGATGTTTTCCAAGCAGATGACTTGTTATATTTTGTTGGGTAAACTGTAGAGTATAAAAATAGTGAAAGTGTTGCAACCATCTCAATTATGAAAGTCCCTTTATTCTTTGGATTATTAACCTTTAACCGGCCAGAGACTTTAAACATTGTGGTAATAGTTTTCCCTCCTTCAAGCTCAGAATTATCATTTTGATTGGTTTAGCATTGTTACTGACTCTTTGACGGCAGGATAAATGGATCAGTAGTCACAGAAAGTAACCCAGGATATTCCACCAAATAACAGAAAGTAACCCAGGAAATGCCACCATATAACTGTATGAATCAAAGTACAGAAAGTACTGGTAACGAATTATTTTGAACATGTATTGTAAAATCTTATTTATGAATGCAATTGATCATGCTATTGCACAATTTAGTCTATTTTATTATTATTAATATTTTTGTCCAGAGATTTTTTTTTATCAGTTGACAGTTTTAGTAAATGTAGCATTTCAACGGCGATGCGAGCGTTTAACATGCACACTAACTCTTTCACTGAGCTCTGCGTAAAGTCTGTCAAAACACCCATGGCATATTTGTGAGATTTACATTGTTAGTTCGATTTGTTTTCGTCACCAGGGGCTGATCCAGGATGTTTCATGTGAGTGAATTAATTATTATAAATCTATAATGTTTAACAAATGATGCGAGCGTTTAAAATGCACACTGACTATTTCACTGAGCTCTGCGTAGTGGCATATTTGTGAGATTAACATTGTTCTATACAGCGTGGGGTCGACTTCTAGTGAATGGGCATACGACTAAAATTCATACTCGTGCCTTATACGTACCTGCCGACAAATGAAATATATATGCGCGTACTGTTAATTTGATATTTTCTAGAAAATTGATTATCTATGATGATTTGATAGTATAATTATGAGTTCACTGCATTGAAATAACACGTAGAAGTCATTTTAATATCGAAAAAATACTAGGACTATTTAGGTGCAGCGAATGTGTATTCTAAGCGGAAGTGTAGTTTAACCGTGACTTCCGGAAACAAATACGATCGCGTTAACTGTATTATTTTTTGAGAAAAAATAATTCGTTAAAAATGGTTGAAAACAACGTAAAGCATCATACAAACAGTAAATTGAACTGCCTCACCTATTCCCATTAAAGTTGGCCATACATTTGGATCATCCGGATTAGGTCATTTATATTAGACATATGTATGCCATGTGGTGACTCCTTCACATTTTCCCTCAAATATTTGATGTTGTTACATTGACATTTAACCTACTTTTCAAAAACTTTAAAATTTACCAAAACTATTGTCCTATCAAAGAAAGGGCTTTCATTATAGGAAAAACAGTTCTATTTACTGTATACCAAAATGGTGTGATGATGTTACCTTGATGTCCTTTAAACCTTTTCCACATGCAACAATTCTGCAGCAGATAACTTTGAAAACATTTAGTCCAAAATATGGAAAACTAAAACTGAAAGTTTGTCACAATGTTTTTAAAAGTTGTCTGCTGCAGAGTCAGAAATCGTCTGTATGTGAGAATGGATTAAAAAAAATCAATCACTGCGAATTTGATGATCCCAGGTGTTTACCAAACACATTTTTAGCTTGACTATGAGAGCTATACTACTCTGCCTGGCATTGGCGTTGCCGTCCACGTCACACTTTGGTTAAGGTTTTGCATGCAAGTACTTAAATACTACATGTATTGCATTGAAACTTTCTACAACCCTACTAAACTATCACACCTATGTAGATTATCAAGTTAGATAACTATATCCTGCATATTATGCAAGTTATGGCCCTTTCTTTACTCTTGTTAAAGTTTTTTGTGCTACTAAATTGAAAGTCTATATCCTATAGTATTTACTAGATGCATTGCTTTAAAACGTTATACTCTGCTGTCGTTTTGTTAACTGTGGGCAAGGTTAAAAAAAATCAACTTATCAGTCATCGTCCTTGGTTGAATAAAATATTATTAGTGGGAGAAAAGGAGGAATTGCTACAGATGACCCTGACTCTCCATTTGGATGGATGCTTGCTTGTTGAAAAAGGAAGGAGAAAAGAGTTAGGGTTTAACAATTGAATAGTGAATGATGCAGCAGAAACTTGGACAATTGAGTGTTCTGGTTTGTTAACCTTTTCCCACATACAATACAAGTGAAGCAAACGATATTGACAACATATGGACAAAATATGACAAATGTCTATAAATGAAAGTCTAAGTATTGAATAGAGTTGAAAACATAGTAGGAAAAGCTGTATGCTGCATCAGAATGCATTTTCAAGGGGGAAATATTAATCCTTTTCCCTCAAATAGACACTTTATGACGCCTCTGCGGCGGACAGCTTTTTGAAAACATGGAAGAAAAAGAAAAAGAAGAAATTGCTTTTGTCACCATGTTTTCAACTCTATTCAATTATTATTCTTTCATTTGAAGGGATTTTCTGTGCTTTTGCCTAGACGTTTTCAAAGTGGTCTGCTGCAGATTTGTTGTATGTGGTAAAGGGTTAATTGAAATAGACATGGGAGGTAAGTGGCCCATTTCGCACCCCTTTCGACGCTTTCTAACACCTGCAGCAGATTACGTTTGAAAAAACATTCGGGCAATAGGAGAAATTGCTCATGACAATCAATTTCTCCTTTTGTCACAATGACTTCTACATTTAAATTCAGATGTTCCAATATTTTGCCTATGGATTTTTAAAGTCTTGTGTGGAGTGCTTGTACGAGAAAGCCAGGGAACAAGGGTAGGTGAACTGGCTGATATTGTTGATAAGGGCGTCGGACCCAAATCAATCCATCACATTACATGAAATTCCACCTTGGCGCAGTCCGTTCGGGATCTTCTTGGAATGACATCTTGATGCATTCTGGAAGACACTGGTTAATGGTATGGCCAATTGTTGAAGTATGCTTTTCTGAAAATCCAAATGGTCGTAACCCTTACCTCATATAGATGCTTTCCAACGCCTCTGCAGCAGACGGCTTTTTGAATTTCTCCTTTTGACACAATGTTTTCCATTTTTAGCTCTACTGGCCAAAGGCCAGAAGGGCTTATGTCGTGGCGATTTGTCCGTCGTCCGTGCGTCCGTCCGTCCGTAAACAATTTATTGTTAACACGATACAGTCTTCACTTTTGATTGTATCTCAACCAAACTTATACAGTAGTTAGCTATCCATGAGAGCTCGGTTCCTTTCGAAAACCAGCCAGATCCGCCCATGCATGACTGGATTATGGCCCTTGAAATGGTCAAAATTGCTATAAAAGAGCTTGTTAACACGATAGTCTTTACTTTTGATTGTATCTCAACCAAACTTATACAGTAGTTAGATATCCATGAGAGCTCGGTTCCTTTCGAAAACCAGCCAGATCCGCCCATGCATGACTGGATTATGGCCCTTGAAATGGTCAAAATTGCTATTAAAGAGCTTGTTAACACGATACAGTCTTCACTTTTGATTGTATCTCAACCAAACTTATACAGTAGTTAGATATCCATGAGAGCTCGGTTCCTTTCGTAAACCAGCCAGATCCGCCCATGCAAGACTGGATTATGGCCCTTGAAATTGTTCAAATTGCTATAATTGAGCATGTGAACACAATAGTGGCTCTATTTACTATCTGATCTTCACCAAACTTAGATAGTAGTTAAATATTGATGAGAGCTTGGTTCCTTTTGAAAACCAGCCAGATCCGGCAAGACTGGATTATGGCCCATGAAATTGTAAAAATTGCTTTAATACAGCTTGTGAACACAAAAGAGCCTCCATTTACTATCCGATCTTCACCATACATACATGCTCTGGATTGAAAATGAGCAAAGAATAATACCAGTAGAGCATAGGCCCTCATGGGCCTCTTGTTTGTCATAGGTTATCCATTCAATTATGGAGATTTTCTATGTTTTGACAAAATACGTTCGAAGTCGTCTGCTGCAGAATTGTCGTATGAGGGAAAGGGTTAAAGGACTAGATCAGGAGGAACATCCAGACTTTTCCCAATGATATATATCATACGATTCAATTCTACTCTTGTCACTGAGACGATTCTTTTGAGTACCCTCATTTTGAGGGTCATGTAAGGATTTGGGGATGTGTATCGAATCAGGAAAATTCTCGATAAATGAAAGTCACTATTGAGTAGCGTTGAATACATGGTGACAAAAGGAGAAATAGCTCATTATGAGCAATTCTTCATTGGCCACAATGTATTCTTAAGTTGTTCGCAAGTAGGAAAGGATTGAAAAGTTATCCCATTTTTTTTCAACTTTTTATATAATTACTCTTTCATTTCTAGATGTTTTCTATATCTGTACCTAGATCTTTTCAAAGTTGTCTGCTGCAGATTTCTTGTCAACTACTACGAAAAAGGGGTTTTGAAGAAGCTTAGTCAAAAATATGAATAATCTATAAATGAAAGAACAAATTGTCAATTATTGAATAAAGTTGAAAACGTGGGCAAAAGGAGAATTTGCTCATGATGAGCAATTTCTCCTACTGGCACAATGTTTTCCAGAGGCTACTGTATGAGGGAAAGGTTAAGTCTTAACTCTTTCCCCCATACGACAATTCTGCAGCAGACTTGTCACTACGAACGTATTTTGTCGAAACATAGAAAATCTCCATAATTGAATGGATAACCTATGACAAAAAGTGGAAAACATTGTGGCAAAAGGAGAAATTGCATGTTTTGAGCAATTTCTTCTTTTGTCACTTATGTTTTCAAAACGCCGTCTGCTGCAGAGGCGTCAGAAAGCGTCTATATGGGGGGAAAGGGTTTAAGAGCATGAACTACGCACCTTATTATACCAGTTCATGGGTCTTTGTGGAACATTTATAGGGTACTGAAGTAGGAAAAAATAAATAAAATTGTTATTGATTTTTGCCTTTTATTTCTAAATGTACAATATTTATTTAAAACAAAATGTGTTTATTGTGAAAAATTGTAAAAAATTAGTTATTTCCCATTTTCATTATTTTTTCCATTTCCCTGTTCCTAGTTTCCAATTATAGAAGTTAGGTACAGTAACTGTTGATGTAAAAATTAAAATCTATAGTCGTTTTCCTTAACTCTTTGCCACATACAACAAATCAGCAGCATATGACTGAAAGATGGGCAAGAATATTGCAAACATTGTGGAAAAAGTTGTCTGCAATGGATAAAGGGTTGAAAGACCATTGAAGAGAAAATAATAAATTGCCTACTTCTCATAATACATGTACCTAATTGTCTTGTTCGTCAATATCAATTACAAAACAATTTAACCCCCCCTTTCTCATATAGAACTTATCTTAAGCAGACAACTCTTTGAATACATCCAAGGAAAAAAAAAGATCATTTTTACACAAGTCATGTATATGACATTTTTATTTTAGAATTGAGTTGAAAACATTGAGGCAAAAAGGAAATGAGCTATTTCTGCATTTGCCACTATGTTTTCAAAATATGTCTGCTGAAGATACTTTAAGAACGTGTCTGCAACTTTGAAAAGGTCAAATAGCAAGTTCACCCTTTCCCACACACATTTGCTTTCTGATGCCTCTGCAGCAGAGAGCTTTTAAAAACATCTTGACAAAAGGATATTATTTAAGTCGCCTGCTGCAGATTTGTTGTATGTGGGAAATAGTTAAAAGAAGACATTGTGCCAATATCATTTCCAGTAAATTGGCAATCTTAAAGATACTGTCACACCATTTTGTTGTCGAAGAACTAAATGAGCCGTTTATTTAAAAAGGTACAAGTTGTTTTTTGTGAACAGTAGATCCAGATCAGCCTGTTCATACGGACAGTCTTAAGGTAATTTCAATTTTAAATCCCTGAATTTCATAAAGATGAATGTCATTTCTTTCTCTCTTTTCGCATGTATGGTTTACTATGCTGTTTATGTGACTGGTTCCCATGCATCTGTTGTGTGCTACTATATTTGCTGGTACCTGGTTCAGCTACTGGCTTGCTGGTCAAAGATATTTCCTCTTTTGATCTGTCCATGTGTCGAAGTTTGGCTTCAATAGCCTTTATCTTAGATTCAGTGCTGAAAATGTTACGGAAAATGGTATTGTATATTCTGATCTCCCACATACAGTAAAACAACTTAACAACAAAATAATTGAAATTCTCTAAATCAAAGTGCCTATTGAGTAATTTGAAATTATTGTAGCAAAGGAAAAAAATCATCAATATGGTTTCTCCTTTTACTAAAATGTTTTCTAAAACAAACTTCTGTAGATCGTCTGCATGTGTGAAAGGGTTCTTCCATTTAGAAACTGGAGGTTACAACACATTTTATGGAAAACTGCCACGTATTATTTTGATACAAAATTAAAAACATTGTGTGGTGAAGACAACTTGTTCAACCCTTTCCCACATACAACAAATCTGTGGCCGACAACTTTGAAACACATCCAGACATAAATATTGAAAAAATCTAAAAATGAAACAAGAGGGCCATGATGGCCCTGGAATCGCTCACCTGATTTTTTTTTTCACTTTAGCTATATAAGCCCCGCCATCTGGCGGGCATAGTTTCCAACCAATCAACTTGGCTTTAAGGAATCTGATAGAGGGTGACCCTAGGAACATTTCTACAAAATTATTTGAAAATCGGCCTGACCCTTTTGAAGGAGCAGATTTTTTAAGTTTTCACTATAGCAATAAAAGGCAAAATAGCCCCGCCCACTGGCGGCCATGTTTTTTGACCAATCAACATGGCTTGAAGGAATCTGATAGAGGGTCATCCAAGGAACATTTCTACAAAATTATTTGAAAATCGGCCCGACACTTTTGGAGGAGAAGATTTTTTAAGTTTGCACTATAGCTATATAAGGCAAAAAAGCCCCGCCCCCCCTGGCGGCCATGATTTTCGACCAATCAACATGGCTTAAAGGAATCTGATAGCGGGTCATCCAAGGAATATTTCTACAAAATTATTTGAAAATCGGCCTGACACTTTTGGAGGAGAAGATTTTTTAAGTTTTCACTATAGCCATATAAGGCAAAAAAGCCCCGCCCTCCTGGCGGCCATGTTTTTCGACCAATCAACATGGCTTCAAGGAATCTGATAGAGAGTCACCCAAGGAACATTTCTACAAAATAAGTTCAAAATCTGCCAACCAGTTAGGGAGAAGTAGAATTTTGAAGTTTTTTTCGTTTCGTTGCCATGGAAACCAGAATTCTGCATGGATCCCAAAAAATTGAAGGAATTCTGGTGAGGTCATTGAGAGGATGCTTTCTGTGAAGTTTCAGCCCAATTGACCCACCGGTTACTGAGGAGAAGATGTTGAAGATTTTTTAAGTTTGCACTATAACCATAAAAGGCAAAATAGCCCCGCCCCCTGGCGGCCATGTTTTTGACCAATCAACATGGCGTGAAGGAATCTGATAGAGGGTCACCCAAGGAACATTTCTTCAAATTTATTTGAAAATCGGCCTTACACTTTTGGAGAAGAAGATTTTTTAAGTTTGCACTATAGCCATATAAGGAAAAATAGCCCCGCCCCCCGTGGCGGCCATGTTTTTCGACCAATCAACATGGCTTGAAGGAATCTGATAGAGGGTCACCCGAGGAACATTTCTACAAAATTATTTGAAAATCGGCCTGACACTTTCGGAGGAGAAGATTTTTTAAGAATTTTGAAGTTTTTTCATTTCGTTGCCATGGAAACCAGAATTCTGCATGGATCCCGAATATTTTAAGGAATTCTGGTGAGGACATTGAGAGGATGCTTTCTGTGAAGTTTCATCTCAGTTGACCCACCGGTTACAGAGGAGAATATGTTGACGGACGACGGACGACGGACATAGGGCAATCACAATAACTCACCTTGAGCACTTCGTGCACAGGTGAGCTAAAAACAATTATTGAATAAAGTTTAAAACATTATGGCAAACGAAGAAATTACTCTTTATATGCAAGTTCTCATTTTGCCGCAACTTATTTTCAAGAGGCGTCAGAAAGTGTCTGTATGTGGGAAAGGGTTAACAAAATTTAAACAAAAAGAAGAGAAGCAACTAATGTAGACCTTGATTAGACTTAACAGGCTGATCTTGGTCTAAAGTTGCATTTAACAATTTAAATTTGTAGATTCCAATACGTCGGCATCCCTAACCCTTTCCCACATGCAGACGCTTTCCGACACCTGCAGAAATGACTTGAAAACATTTGTAGAAAAAGGAGGCAAGGTTGTCTGCAGCAATTAATTTGTCATTTTGTCAGCATCCTTAAATGCAAAACAATAAAACAAATTGTTATATACATACATAAGCCTATCCATGCCAAAAGGTACAGATTTACTTTTGAATAAAGTTGAAAAACATTGTGACAAAATGTGAAATTGCTCATTATTAGCAATTTCTTCTTTTGCCACAATGTTTTAAGATGTCTGTTTTGTTAGAATATGTTTATATATATGGGAAAGGATTAAAGGAATAACATGGAAAAGGATAAAATAGATGCAAGATGCTCACCTTAATTCCTCTGTAGTTTTATCAACATCTCTACTGATTTCTTTCACTCTGACGTCGTCATCCTAACAGAATGTAAAGCAATTACATGAAACATTTGTGAGAAAAAAGGAAAATGATCACACCGGTCACCTTATCTTGAAACTTCAATCTAACAGAAAATTTGGTAAAGTGGCGACTTGACTTGACAGTTTCCCACTTGCAGATGCATCTGCAATAGGCATCTTTGAAATTATGTTGAGCAATTTCTCCTTAATTAACCCTTTCCCTCATATAGACGCTTTCTGATGCCTCTGCAGCAGACGGTCTTTTGAAATCAGTGACAAAAAGAAGAAATTGCTCAAAACGAGCAATTTCTCCTTTTGACACAATGTTTTCCACTTTTAGTCATAGGTTATCCATTCAATTATAGAGAATTCTATTTTTTAACAAATTATGTTCAAAGTCGTCTGCTGCAGAATTGTCGTATGAGGGAAAGGGTTAAATTGCCAAAAAATGTTTTCAACTATTCAATAACAATGTGTTCAATTATAGAGATTTTCTACAGTTCTGCCGATATGTTTTCAAAGTTGTGTGCTGCAGATTTGTCATATGTGGGAAAGAGATCATTTGAAAAGGTAAACGTAAAGAAACAAGAGGACAATGATGGTCCTACATTGCTCAAATTGTGCAATAGAATTTTTAATACTTTGTCAATGTTCTCACAAGTAAAACCCCATGGTGGCCATGTTTTTCAACAGATCGGAATAATTTCAACAATTCAGCTGAAGCGTCAAAATGTTATTGCAAAAGATATATACATGTACAGTTAATATTCTACAACTTTTGAAAACATTGCAATAAAAGGTGAAATTGCTAAAAACAAGCAATTTCACCTTTAATTGCAATATTTTTAACTCCTTCGTAATTCTTTCAGTTTTCTAGATTGGTGAAATTGTTCGTCTGATGAGTGTAAAGCAGATGTGAAGTAATGGGTTAATATTCTTACCTCCAGCTTATGGGCCCATCTTACAGCAAGTCTTTTTGACAAGGCAAGTTTACCATTTAATGCTTTCATGGCCTTCTCTGCATCCTAATGTGAAAATACAAAGAAAAGAAAGTGTGTCTGTTTTGTAACGAAAATTATTTGCATGAGAATATTTTTATGAACCCCGTCCCACATACAACAAATCTACAATAGATGACTTTTAACACAATATTGAAATCTTTATTGATGAAAGTATGTTTTTCGACCAATCAACATGGCCTGAAGGAATCTGATAGAGGGTCACCCAAGGAACATTTCTACAAAATTATTTGAAAATCGGCCTGACACTTTCGGAGGAGAAGATTTTTTAAGTTTTCACTATAGCCATATAAGGCAAAATAGCCCCGCCCCCTCTGGCGGCCATGTTTTTCGACCAATCAATGCAAAAGGAGAAATTGAAATTTCTTCTCAACCCATGGATCACTACACACACATGACATTTGATGCCTGCTGTTACATACAACTTTTGAAAACATATTGCAATAAAAGGTGAAATTACTCAAAACGAGCAATTTCACCTTTAATTGCAATATTTTTTACTCCTTATCAATGTAATTCTTTCAGTTTTCTAGATTAGTGAAATTGTTCATCTGATGAGTGTAATGCAGACGACATATGAAAAGCCATGTGAAGTAATGGGTTAAGTCACAATTTTTTCAAAATTTGTCTGCTGAAAAGGTTTCAGAAAGCGACTATATGTTGGAAAGGGTTTAGGAAATGAAACTTGAATCATATTTGATATTATACATGTTATAATGTTTTCCAACACGCAGACACATATTCAGCAGAAGAAAATTTCTCCTTTTCGCGCAAATTGTTCAGAATAGGTACAACAAATCTGAAGCAGATGACATTGAAAACATCTAATCAAAAACATGGAAAATCTTATAAATGAAGACATACTCATTAAATAAAATTGAAAACATTGTGTCATAAGGAGAAATTGCTCGTTTTGAGCAATTTCTACTTTAGTCACAAAGTTTTTAAAAGTCGTCTGCTGCAGGTGCCAGAAAGCGTCTACATGAGGGAAAGGGTTAAATTAAGTAGAGTTGAAAATGTTATTGCAAAATGAGTAATCAAAATGTGTCTGCAAGTTGATAAAGGTTTTAGATCATGGATTCATACCTTTTGATTATCAAAAGACACAAAACAGTATCCTCTAGGTTTGCCAGCATCTGGTCCCACTTTGTGATACAGAAAATCAAATTTCTCCAGGGAACCAAACTTCTGTAAAATCTTGAGTAGTGAGTACCTAAAACAAAGTGAACAAGTCATTTTATGTTAAGAAATTAGAACATTTGAGCAGTGTTCGGCGAAAACCAACCATAATGTAATTATTACATCAATGCCAACGACCCATGTGAATTGCAGAAGTTTCTAGAATGCAGTGTGAACAGTGCAGTCCCAGAGCCAGATCAGACTGCGCTGATGAACCTTCTGCTAGCAAATGCCGTATGGTATGTTTTTCGCCAATCTCATTAAAATCAGACCAAAATATTTCGGTGTGCATATATTGGATCCGACTTCCCCCGCATATAGGGTCATCTCGAATTGACCCTATACACTGAAATACTCATTAGCATACATGTGCTGGTATTTTATGTCCAATGTAATCACACGATACAACAAAAGCCTGTGCTATACAATCGGAACATTCTATATCATTAATTCATATAAGTTATCTTACCTGTTTTATATCGAAAGCTTTGGTAAGAGACAGTTTAGTAGAAGGTCAATCTGAGACGATATATATGGGGCAGTCATCAGATTTATATACGAGCTAGGGAAGTGTAGGTCTGGTTTTAACCCTTTCCCACATACAACAAATCTGCAGCAGACGACTTTGAACACATACGGTCAAAACCTGAAAATTCTCCATAAAAGATAGCTTAATTGTTAAATAAAGTTGAAAACATTTTGGCCAAAGGAGAAATTGCTCATGAGCAAATTCACCTTTGGCTACAATTTTTTCAAAAGTCGTCTGCTGCTATTGCTTCAAAATGTGTCTGCAAGTGGGAAAGGGTTAATGAGATTGGTTTTTCGCAGATTGCAGCTCATTTCAAGCAATATGAATATCAAAGATAGGTAACCTTTGTTTGTTTGTTTATAATAGAAGAATATTTCAAAACTGATTTATCTCCCTTGATAGTACACACAGACTAATTTTGAAGCCAATATATATGGGAATAGGAGATGGCTTAACTTTTTGCCATAAACATCAAATCTGCTGCAGACAACTTTGAAAATATCTAAGCAGAACTAGTGAATGAAAGTATAATTATTGAATGAATAGTGTTGAAAATTATATGGCAAAATGCGAATGTGCTCACTGAGCAATTTCTACTATTGTCGAAAGGTTTTCAAAAGTTGTCTGCTGCAGAGGCGGCAGAAAGCGTCTGTAAGTGGGAAAAGGCTTAACATAGTCTGTTATGAAGAGGACTATTGATCAGGAGGCTCTGAGTTTGAATCCCGACTTGGCCATTCATTCCTTCTGATGATATGATTTAGACTAGCATCAGTAGTATTCTGACAATGGGCTCACCATCAATGTAGTAAGGTAGCCAGCAGACGACTTTGGACATACTTTGTAAACAAGAGCACCGCGTACGGCACAGACGCTCGACTGATAGGGAGAAAAAAATAATAAAAAAATGAGCTAAACAAAAAACCTTAACCGGACGCCCACGCCGCCGACGACGACGCCAGGGTCATGACAATAGCTCTTGTTTTTTTCAAAAGTCGAGCTAAAAAGTAGAAAATCTGTATAATTGAATGGATAACCTATGACTATAAGTGGAAAACATTGTGGGAAAAGGAGAAATTGCACGTTTTGTGCAATTTCTTCTTTTGTCACTATGTTTTCAAATAGCCATCTGCTACAGAGGCGTCAGAAGGGTCAATATGAGGAAAAGGGTTAAGAGAGCCAGTAATACTCAATAACTCAAACCATACAATTTTAAGTTTGTGTTATTTAAATCAACATATCCTTCCTGGTGGCATGGTGGTGGACATCTCTTACTTAAACAAATTATCTCCCTTAATTAACCCTTTCCCACATACAACAATTCTGCAGCAGACGACTTTGAACATATTTTGTCAAAAAATGGAAAATCTCTATAATCAAATGGATAATCTGTGACTAAAAGTGGAAAACATTGTGGCAAAGGGAGAAATTGCACGTTTTGTGCAATTTCTTCTTTTGTCACTATGTTTTCAAATAGCCATCTGCTGCAGAGGCGTCAGAAAGCATCTATATGAGGAAAAGGGTTAAGAGAGCCAGGGAATACTCAATAACTCAAACCATACAATTTCAAGTTTGAACACTCAATAACTCAAACCATACAATTTCAAGTTTGAACACCCAATAACTCAAACCATACAATTTCAAGTTTGAACACCCAATAACTCAAACCATACAATTTCAAGTTTGAATACCCAATAACTCAAACCATACAATTTAAAGTTTGCTTTAGTTCACATTTTCAATTTTCCAGACGCAACAACATTTTCAGATTTGATCAAAGCAGACAACTTTCCCCCCGCCCTTTCCCACAAACTACATAACTGCATGTCAGAAACCGAGAAAGTTTGAAGAAATTTAAATCAACATATCTTTCCTGGTGGCATGGTGGTGGAAATCTATTACTTAAACAAATTATCTCCCTTAACAGTGCTGGTATCTTGAATGTATCATTTAATTGTCAATGTAAATATGTGTATTATACCTTGTATGCATGTAAATATTTGTAACTGTTTTAACAGAGGCCCACATTGCATAAGACGAATGAAAAGGTATAAAAATAATTTTTAGTAGATTTGAAACTTTATGGCAGTGGAGAAATGGCTCATTTATGCTCATCATTTTAAAAGTTGTCTGCTGACTAAGATATCCTTAACCCTTTCCCTCATATAGACGCTTTTTGACGCCTCTGCAGCAGACGGCCTTTTGAAAACATAGTGACAAAAGAAGAAATTGCCCAAAACGAGCAATTTCTCCTTTTGCCACAATGTTTTCCACTTTTAGTCATAGGTTATCCATTCAATTATTTTTTGACAAAATAAGTTCAAAGCCGTCTGCTGCAGAATTGTTGTATGAGGAAAAGGGTTAAAGGCACATGATTAAACCCTTTCCCTCACATACACACATCTGAGGCATCTGCAACAGACGACTTTCGAAATAATTGTGGCAAAATTTCAATAATGAGCAATAGCTCCTTTTGCAACAGCGTTTTAAACTCTTTACAATATTTAAACTTTCATTCAAAGACAATTTCAACAATTTTGTCCAGACAATTACAGAGTCTTTTGCAGCAGATTTGTTATATGTTGGAAAGGGGAACGGATTAGTTCCACTGATTGATAGTAACTTACTCAGTTACCCGGAGGTCAAGGTTGCCTACCCATAGCCTCCAGTCATCTCTCTCTGTACTCAATTTGGGCTCTTTTGGTAGTGGTATGGGCTCACTTAATGGGCTCTGAAATATATAACATTTTATATACATACGTGGGAAAAAAAGAAATTGATAAAAACACAGCATTTCCTCCAACAATGTTTACAACTCTGTTAACCATTTCCCACATACAATTGCAGCCGACGACTTTGAAAATATCAAGGCGAAAACATGGAAAATCTCTTTAAGTGAAAGTTTAATTACCGATCGAGTAGAGTTGAAAACATTGCGACAAAGGAGAAATAGCATGATTTGAGAGTATTCTCCTTTCGTTAAATGTTTTCAAATGCCATCTGCTGTATAAATTACTCAGAAAGCGTCTGTTTGTGGGAAAGGGTTAAATTTACGATATCCAAATTTATTTCACTTTTATTCACCAGAGGGTCAGAGAACCATGTGGCATGAATTACATGCAATAATGCTTTTTTTGTTTCGTTGGGGTTTTACACCATTTTCAACATTATTTCAGTTATATCTCGGTGACAGTTCACTTAATAAATTCATGATCCCTGGGTAAACAAACCAGTACAAGGCTAGGAAATGTGCCTTGCCCATGGGTACTCCACCATGACCACTGCGCCGCAACTGGAAATCGAACCCTGCATGGATGCCCGGTTCCAAATCCCCGACGCTAACCACTAGGCCACGGCACCCCTGCGAGGCAAAATTCATGAATGCATGAATAGTTCATGAACTTCGAAAACAGTTCATGAACAGCTCTTGATCAATTCATGAAATACAATTGGCTAGATTCATGAATTAACATTCATGAATGGTTCATGAACATAAGTTCATGAACCAATGAAGAGCAGTTCATGAACATGACATTTTCAAATTTTGTTTAAAAAAAAGAAGAATTGGTTCAAGAACTAATGATGAACTTTTCAGGAACCTGATCAAGTCATATGTGGTTCAAGAAATGTTCATGAAATATTCTTGACTAGGTGTTGAAGAACAAATGAAGAATTTTTCATGACCCCAAACAACTGAAATGGTTCAGAAATATTTTTGATTTGGTTCAAGAACTAATGATGAACTTTTCAGGAACCTGATCAGTCATATGTGGTTCAAGAAATGTTCATGAAATATTCTTGACTAGGTGTTGAAGAACAAATGAAGAATTTTTCATGACCCCAAACAACTGAAATGGTCCAAAAAACAAAATTGATTTGGTTCAAGAAATAATGAAGAACTTTTGAATTTTTTAAAGCGTCACAGACTCAATTTATTTATTGAAAGGCAAAAATGTGTTTAGGTTCAATGTTTTTTATTAATTCTAAGATAAAGATAAGAATTTCGTAATTATCAATGTACAGTAAGAAGTATGAAGTGGCACATTTTTATTTAAATACTGCATGTCCATGTTTGTTTGGCCTTTTTACAACATAACCATCCTTGTTTTGTTCTGCAGTGGTACATGATATATAAAATAAATTCTCACAAATGTCACCAGCTAAAACAACATCTGTTTTTTCTGTGGCTGTAACCGGGATAACATGTCCACCAGCCGCGAGACTCATTAAAGGATATGTCTGCTTTTTATCCAAGCACGCAACAACAGCATACACACAGTCTGAACAAAGTAGGAAGTATTTAAGACATCCTATGTTGTTATTTTCATATAACACAACATTACATGTTCTTCTTTTCATTCTGGCATAAGTAGCAGCATGAAGTTTTTTCCCATTTATTACAATTCTGTCTGCTCGTTTAATATTTTTCAATTCAGTAACCCCTAGTTTATCCAGCACTGCATCTGAAAGGTCACCAATTTTGATGTTTTTCAAACCACCAGCAATATCACAGTTTATTGCTTCATTGCTGACTTTCCACATCTTTGATTTGTCTTTATGTATGCCTACTCTGCGAAGATGTCCTTGACATTGTCTTATTCTCATGACTTGTTTTAAAACATTGCCAGTACCATGTACAGTTTTAAGCAACAAAGCATTGCAGTCCTCAAATGGGAAGCAGCTCCATCCCCACAGCGGTCCAAACTTTTTGACGTAATACACTAAGTGTGCACCAGCATTATGGATATTAATTCCACAAGATCCTCTCCCATAGAGTTTCTCAAATGAAGAGTAAAAACGATCAAGGAGCATTTCTGCTCTTTTTAGACCAGTCGGCGTGATCTCATCTCCTAGCAATATGTATATTGATTCTGACAAACTGGCAAAATGTTCAAGGTAGATGTCAGGGAGAACACCAACCAAACAGGGAAGACTATAGTAAAGTAGCCAGGTTTGCAGTTCAGTGGCTTTAAAATGGCTATAGTTTTTTTCCAAGTCTCTCGGTAACCTCTCAATATACTCAGGAGGTTTGATATTTTGTAGTTTTGCTGAAATATTTTTTAAATGCTTTCCAATAAAGTATTCCTGTTTGCTTTCTGTAGGTGAAAACCATTTACTTAACAATAATTTAGTAATGCCGAGTAAAATCCCATGCATATAGTCAGGCACAATGCCTTCCACCAAGTCCAGGGATTGGAGTGTAGCCAAGCCAGAAACGCCTTTAAATCCTTTAATTCGCTTTTTTTCAGTAGCTTCGTGCATGTTGGTTTCTACAGTTTTGCTATCTCTCAGAGGAAAGGTGTGTTCGCCTCTGTAAGGGTAGCATCTAGAGTAACCCTTCCCTTGCTTAACACATTCTCCTGGCTCCTCACATGTAATACATGCATTTGTTCCATTGAAAAAGGTCATGTTTAAAACTGAAGCCTTGGCTGGCAAGTCCAATGTTCCACATATAACAGCAAGTTTTACATTAAACACTTGAGATTCTATTTCCATTTTAATGCCTTCTTTGTGTAGTCTGTTCATCTGCTCACCAAAAAGATGCATGAACTGTTTAAATGGAGGTTTACCTTTACCTTGCCAGAGGCCAACTAACAGCATGTTCTCACGAGCAAACCTAGCTCCTGGGCTTAATTCGTTGATTGCTAAAAAGATCGGCCATAGTTCTATATGGGATGAGGAATACAAATTCACACCATCAGTGTTAAAAATCGCTGTTAAGTTTTTATTGCCAGGCTCAAAATGTTCACTTTCAAGTAACCTCTGATAGAACTGTCCATCTGTAATGTCACTTATAACAGGGGAGCCTTTCCTACTTTGGATGACACTTTTGCTGCCTACAATGTTTTTCCAGATACCTGAAAGAAGAAATAGAAAATTAAGCTAACAAAAAACCCGAAGTTTAATATGGTCACTCTTTAAAAATCTATCAAATGCATAGCTCTACATAATGAGGATAATGCAATAATAATTTTCCTCATGTTTTAAAAGAATCATATGTTGTGGATTCTAACTAGTACACACAACATATTTTTTTGAATGGATACAAGAGAAATGATCCCTTAATTATCCTGTTTACTTGTCCTTATCTGGAGCTATGCAGATGTATTAATGTTAATTAATTACATTTGATAAATTAATAAAGATTGACCATATCATTTTTTAGCTCTACTGGCCAAAGGCCAGAAGGGCTTAAGTCGTGGCGATTTGTCCGTCGCCCGTGAACAATTTTTTCTTTTTATTATTGTACCTCAATGAAACTAATACAGTAGTTAGATATGAATGAGAGCTTGGTTCCCTTCTTAAACCAGCCAGATCCGCCCATGCATGACAGGATTATGGCCCTTGAAATTGTCAAAATTGCTATAATAATGCTTGTTAAGACTATGGTCTTTTTTTACGGCCCTCGAAATTGTCAAAATTGCTAAAATATAGCATGTTAACAGTCTTTATTTTTGATTGTCACAATAATGCCTTCAAGAGCTATGCCAATAGAGCATAGGCCCCTTGTTTTAATTTCCTATATCTATATAGTTTATATAGTACTATGTACTCATATGTGCTAATGATAGTGTTTACAAGGCAACATATAGTCTTCAAATCAAGTGCTTGTCAGTTGTTTTCTCAGGAAAGTGCAATTTCATGTAAAGAAAAAAAATGTATTCTTCTCTAATTAAATAAATAGAGTTACTCCTGTCATCTGTTCATAAATGCAGTTTGAAAATTTAGCATTCCCTTTTGGACATCGTTCATGGTTTTTTTTCTTTATAAAAGTACTAGTTTGGTGAAGACCAAATCATAATGGAGAATCATAGTTTGCCAGTGTGAAGGCAACAGAAAGGTATATTTTATCAATATATATGTTGTTTGCAAAGTCTTAGTAACTAAGCATACCAAGAGTTTTCATTGAAGAATTTAAGAAAACACAAACCTGGTGAATGTAATAAATCTGCAAGCTGCTTTTCTGGATCTGCAAACACAAAAGACTGCCTTGGAAGTCTCCCTGGTTTCAATTGGTTTGACAGTGGACCTTTATAACGTAGTCCATCACAGTTTATAGTTGAACATTGAAACTGATCCAAAGTTTCTGGAAATGTCTGATTGCATATGGTGCAGTAAGCAATTTCCTTTGTGTTACTTGTGTCAACATGTGCCAATATACGATCAAAATCAAGAGAAGATACAGACTCGGACTTTGGAAATAAAGTTTTCATTGTTTGTAAAATGTCTCTACAAGCACTTGCTGATAAATTGTTCCTTAAAAAACATGATAAAATCGTCAAAGCCTGTGCTTCATGTTCTGAAAGTGGTTTTTGATTTTCATCACAAACAATGTCTTTAAATGATAAACAATCTGTGGCATCAGTTGACAGTTCACCATCAGATGAGAAATCTGTCAATAAGGACTCTGTATCAGAATGTGATGTAAAATCTGATATGTCCGATGTTTCAGATAAATCTTCATCCAAAACACTTGGACAGCAGGATTCACTATTACTGTTGTTGATACTCATGTCTGAAGGCCCAGGTTCATCTAAAATTAAATATTAACAGAATTTAGTACAGTTACTAATTTACATAAAATAATTAACTTACCAAAGTCGCAAAAGGGTCATAATTTAAATTAAAACATTTTGGTTATTTTAATAGATTTGATGAAAGGAAAGCGCTGTGTGAAGTTTCATTACACTAATTAAATTGCACACAAAGGTTTGACCAAAATTCTAAGTCCAAGAAGGGGAAAAATTCAGTCAAAATCCATTCCAGAGTTATGGGACTTGACATACACGGTCCCCTAATGACCCTGAATAAGTGTGTGAAGTTTCAAAGCAACAGCATACACAGTGTCTGAAAAAAGGCCTTGCACGCAAATGTTTGACCAAAATTCTAAGTCCAAAAAGGGGCACAATTCAGTCAAAATCCATTCCAGAGTTATGGGACTTGACATACAAGGTCCCCTAATGATCCTGAATAAATGTGTGAAGTTTCAAAGCAACAGCATACACAGTGTCTGAGAAAAGGCCTTGCACACAAAGGTTTGATCAAAATTCTAAGTCCAAGAAAGGGGAAAATTCAGTCAAAATCCATTCCAGAGTTATGGGACTTGACATACACGGTCCCCTTATGACCCTGAACAAGTGTGTGAAGTTTCAAAGCAACAGCATACACAGTGTCTGAGAAAAGGCCTTGCACGCAAAGGTTTGACCAAGCTGGCAACGCGGGCACCAACGCGGACGCCGGGGTGATAACATAAGCTCCCCTTTTCTTCGAATAGGCGAGCTAAAAAGAAGAAAATGTTGTTTGAGTTTATCTTCAAGTGACTGCTAAATACAAGTTGACTGCATAATAGAGGTGACCGCTAACACAGGTCCAATTGTAGTCATAATTACTAAATCTTTGCAGTTGAAAGCTAAAAATTGTAAATTGGCATACCTTCATTTGTTGATTTAATTTTAACATCCACATTGATCAAGGTTTTTTCATGGCTGTCTGTGTTCATCTTCCAACGTCGCATTGTACGCTTGGGAACCTTTGCTGCATTATCATACCGATATAACTTCTTCACTCTCTTGACAGGTGCTACAAAAATGATATGAATGAATTAGGTTTAGGACCAGTTTTTCTTTGAATACACAGATATTAAAGTCAAAATGATTTTAAATTTCATTCGTTGGTTAAGGAGAAGTTGTTAGTAGGAAACTAGAACTGAGTGAACTCACGAAAGGATACCCTCTTCCCGCGCTTACAAGACATATGGACAGACAGATGGACTCTGACAGACCGACGGACGATTAGGGATAATCTTACTCCTGGAGTCCATGAACATCCTCAGGTTATGTACTGCAACTGTGTAAAGTTTCATCATAATCCAGCCGTTATGGAGGAGTTGCGCTTACAAGCATATGGACAGACAGGGTGATTCATAATCATATATATTTGCAGGGGAATAAAAAGTTTCTGCTGCATTTTTATCACACAAAGAAGATAGTTTAGGTTCTGTGTAAAGAGTGTCATGAAAGGGTAACAAGTGGTTGATGTTATCAATTATACAACAAAATCCTGTTTTAAAGAATCTCAAAGCAAAATATAGTTATTCGTTGTTCACTTTATTTTATGTTAAATTTATTTTTTTCTCTCGAAAGAAACGAAACAAAACGGGCTTCAGAAAAATCTCGAAAACCCATGACAATCTAAGTGAGGTGAAATACGAAAAGTAATTTCGCCCAAAGGTTTTTAAACCCCAATTTCCTACAAAACACTGGCGATAATTTTTAATGTGGGACGAAACGGAGGACTTTAAAATCGTTGTCTCGGACTATTTTAACGAGAAAAGGAAAGTAAAGAATTCAACAAGACACAGTCACACATTACTTACAGCATCCGTGGATATTATGTAGGTGCACCAGAATCCTCTGTTTGGATGATAATGACCTCTTGCAAATACAGCATACATATTTTCCATCCTGTAGATCGAACTGTGATTCTTTGCCTTTGGATTCCATGTTGTTTTGGGTTCCATGAGGGGTCTGTCAATGAGGTCAGAGTCAGGGAGGAAAAATGCCGAGAAAGCATCCGTCGGTTTCCGGAAAATGAGTTAACATTTTTTTTTTTTTTACTTGGATTAATTTGTGAGTAAGTTTAATTCGCTTAGGCAATAAAGCATCTTAAATTGAAAAAAATAAACTTCACAGACAAAGTTTACAGTTTCCGCAAGTTAGTTTTCCCTCGGTAGTTTTAAAAGATACGATGTGATTGGTTGATGAAGCTGAGTAATGGAAAGTGAGGCTGAAACATGAAACATGACATTTGATTGGTTGGCTGAAATTGAAGAAGCGAACACCCGCCATCTTGTGCTTTATAAATACACGACACAAACAAGATGAATAAAAGGTATATTTTATCAATATTTATGTGTTTAATAGTCATGAAAGTACATTTTTATTGTTTCTAACACCCTATTTCGTCTTTGAGACCCGTCTTCCATGAAAATGCAATGAAATTGGACAATCTCTACGTTATAATGCTGTCTATTTTTATCAAGAATTAAATTGTGTTCCGTGGTTTTTTTTACGCTTTATGTAATTTAAAGGGCAAACATATATGATAAAACAAAAGTGCAACTAACGTTTTGAATGTCCTTAGTGTTGTTTGTAAATATTTTGACACAAACTGGCTGTTAGTCAAGCGATTATCAAATTATTAAATCGGTTAGAAAACACAGGGTTTTCCCTAGAATTTGTCGCAGTTCCCAAGACCCACGTGGTTCACAGACTTGCGCCTGTATGATTAATAAAAAATATGACCCTATACATAACTATTTATACGGTTTAAAACATCTTATCAAAAATAACAGGCTTGATTTGTGAGTAGTTTGGCACAAAAGTTCTACCCAGATTATTCTTCAGAACCGTTGAAAAAGATGGCCTGATCAGGGCTAATTTTGTTTATTATGTTTTCCTTATATGTATATATAGTAAACAAACTCTTCTTGACCAGGATTAAAAAATAAATGTGCACATTTAACAATTGAAAGTCGAAAAATTAGTTCATGTTCTGTACTCTTGAGTATCTACAGAGACATGTGTTTATATATGGTCTCTGGTATCTAATGTGATTGTATGTATCAAATGTCTTGCAGTGCAAGGAAGTCTATGTTAATATACTGGTATGAAGAACACAGATGGTCAGTATTGCCTCTGTCTGCCGTTGTTGAACCTAAACAAGCAGAATACTGTAAAGGAGACATGGTAACAGCACTGTACGGACCCCAAAAAAAGTTTCCTGGGCTGATCATTAAAATAGCAGGTTAGTTGCAATAATTGCTAGGTACTCCTTTTTAGCTTGACTTTTCAAAGGAAAGTATAGCTTTACTACTCACGTTTGTGTAGTTGTCACACCTTGGTAAAGGTTTTTGTACATATTTCCTTTTTTGTAAAAAAACAATACTAATATTGCTTTGAAACTTACAACACTTGTTCACCATCATTACCTCCATCAACAGGCAAGAGAACATAACTTTTTCAATGTTTTTGTAAGAATTATGGCCCTTTTTCGATTTAAAATTTTGGTTTTAAGTTTTTCATACCAATTTAAAAAAAAATCAAAACCATAAGTCATCTTGTTTTGAATCTTACTTATTTAAAATCATTACCTCTATCAACAGACAAGAGTACAAAACTCTTTTAATGTTTTTGTAATAATTATCGACCTTTTCTGACTAAAAACTTAGTTAAGTATCAAAACTTTTCCCCAACCTTACCTCCATCATCAGACAAGAGTACTTGGCTTTATCAAGGTTTTTGTAAGAATAATGGCCCTTTTTTGGCTTAGAATTTTGGTTAAAGTTTTTGTACCAATTCACTTTTTTCAAAACCATTACAATTATTGCTTTGAAACTTACAACACTTTTTCACCATCATAACCTCCACCAACAGACATGACTGAGGACATAACTACTGGCCATGTTTTAGTAATAATTATGTCCTTTTTTCAATGCAAAAAGTATTGGGGATTAAAAAACCTGAACAAACTCTTATCCAGAAACAGTTAAATAAGGACATTTTTCCCTTCAGCTGTGTGTGATTCTCTATTGTTTTTTCTTATATTTTTCTTTCAAGACAATAACAAAACACTGATGAAGCTTGGCCCAATTATTGACAGCATTTCTTTCGAAGAAGTCCACGAGCCTCAACACATGCTGAAATTATTCGAAGACCAGGAATCAGGTAAATAAGACATTTGTCCAAAATGTTACCAATGCAAATTATCTGCCCATATAGACATATATACATTCCAGAGGCCTGGATTAGTATAAAAGGCTCTGCTCCCTATAATCTATCACTTACTGGATTGAACTCTATGGTGTGAGTAGGGTCTATAATTATCTCGCCTTGATTGTCTAAAAAGGGGTAAATAATAGCCTTTGAATGTGATACTCAATAATGTTTCTCACACTCTTTTCAATTATGCACAAATTATTTATACTGATAAGAGCTTGGAACCTGTCAAAAATGAGCAAGACCAAACTTTTAGTCTAAAATTGTCTCTCCTTGTTTGACAAAAAAATGCCTAAATTCAGCTTTTAATGCAATTGTCCATATATTACTCACAGATTGTTTATATTGGTGAGACCTCAGAACATTTTAGCCCGTAAAACATAACTTTCATGGGTAAATCTTTTGTTTTTCAGATGATGTAGGGAAGGTCGTTGAAGGTAGTGTAGAGGAAATCAAAGAGAATGGAATGAAAGCGCAAGGCACAGTGGAAATAGATATGGTCATAACTAATACGACAGAAACTAATTCAACAGGTAAGATAAATAATATGTAGAATCCTTGGGTGTTTGTGTCTATTTCAAAGGTCTTGCTTAACATGTGTAAAAACGCTCCTTTTCCAATAATATCAATGTCATTTATAACCAAGTGAAACCATTTGTTGTGAGCACCAAATTATTGTCTCGTTGATGCAATAATTACGAGTACTCACAACATGGGGTTTGGAAGAGATATATAGATTTTTGACAAAGTAATGCACACCTTATCAACCTGCAAATTTCTTAAAGACATACATATCAATATTTACCTATATAGTTTCATTTAAGCAGTGTCTCAAAACAATTGCCTATTAATCTGTCACATTGAAGGTATCTAAAATCCAAGATTTTTCAGGAAAGCACCTGGTTTCAGGTTAAAACATTTCAAATTATCTCGGTTTCTAAATATGTAAGAAGAACTATTTACAGGCTATGAAATATTTGGGTATTTCACACTTGCAAATATTTGGCCAAACTGAGGCCTGACTTTTGGGTCTATAACTATCTAGAATACTATTTTGAGCTCTAAACCTTTTGACATTCTGAAACTGATAACCGGGTATCAGATATTATATATTTGAAAGATAATAATTCATCATTTAGACATCTAGTAAAACATAACCTTCATTGGTAAATCTTTCGATTTATTTTCAGATGATGTAAGGAAGATTGTCGTTGGTGGTGTAAAGCAAATCAAAGAGAAAGGCACGGTGGAAAAAGATATTATAACGACAGAAACTAATTCAACAGGTAAGATAAATAATATGTAGAATCAGTGTGTGTGTGTCTATTTCAAAGTTCTTGATTAACATGTGTAAAAGGCCCCTTTTCAAATTATATGTCATTTATAACTTGTGGTGTGAGTACCAAATAATCGACTTGATGATGGTCATCAAATAATTAAAATTAATAGTTGAACACCTGACAATGCCCTTGTTTATTTTTCCTTAAAGGGATGCTTAGCATTGTTGAAATGTTCGACACAAACGATTTTATGTGTAACCAAAAAGAGTAGGACAAGAAAACCAATCTCATATGCATATTGTGGCAGGTTTCTGATCTAATTGTTTTCACCGGAATTATGGCACTTTGTTTATTTTCCTAAATTTCAGTTGGATGATATTGAGGTCAGCAAATTGCTTTTATAATTTAGTGACAAATTAGGTCACTGCAAATTTAAATGAATGACATTACCATATAATTATGCAATCAAACCAATTTCAGAAAAAAGTGAAGATCATGCTAAAATGAAAGTCTCCCAAAGTAAAGATGAGGGCTGTCAGGACTACTTGAAGACATCACGGCCGGTGGAGCATACTAGTAGTTCAAGGTAAATAATTGACAGACTTCTGATAACTTGCTTCATTTCTTCACAACATAATCATGAGGGACATAAAGTGTTAGCCATGTTCATCAACAAAAATAAATAAAAATACTATGCCTTTCCTAGGGATTTTGCAGAAACACACATTTCTTTTGCTTGCTAAAATTGATATAATCACTATTTTTCAATAATGATTCAAGCTCATTCGGGTGGTAACAGCAACTAGTTGTTACTCAACTTGAAGTGAATGTTTGTCACTAAGTGACTTGAAATAAAAAAAAAAAATTGAAAACCTATGACAAAAAGTGAAAAAATATTCTGGCAAAAGGAGAAATTTTGCAATTTCTCCCTTTGTCATTATGTTTCCAAAAAGCTGTCTGCTACAGAAGTGTCTATATGAGGTCTACTGGCCAAAGGCCAGAAAGGCTTATGTCATGGTGATTCGTCTGTTGTCCGTGCGTCTGTAAACAATTTCTCGTTAACACGATACAGTCTTTATTTTTAGCTCATCTATACACGAAGTGCAAGGTGAGCTATTTGGATCACATCTCATTCGTCGTCAACATTTACCCTTGTTAACACTCTACAGGCTACATTTTGCATCCAATCACCATGAAAGTTGATCAGAACATTTATCTCCATCAAATCTAGGAGAGGTTCGAAACTGGGTCATTCTGGTCAAAAACTAGGTCACTAGTATAGGAGGTTGTTGACGATTGACAAAGGTTTTTCTAAACCATTATTTAATTTAGTTAAACTTTACAGGAATTATCAGAGCCAAGACTTTTGAATATCATCATCATGTTAAGGTTGATTAATATTTGTAGAATGTAAGTATAATTATCTTAAACACGGGCTCTCAATATATTTTTAAGGGAAAAAAGACTACAAAAAATAGAAGATGAAAATAGCCATCTTCGAAGGAAAGTAAGAAAGTTGGAGGACAGAATCGCATCCCTAGAAGCTCGTAACGTCGGTCAGCCAAAGTTGATTCCAATAGCGGAAGGTGTTAGTCTGGATACAGATGCTTTATATGAAAGTGTTGGCCACTTGCCTTCAGACACGGAGAAGGAGCAGCAATATGTGCTGAAAACACTAACTTTTAAAATCTTTAGCAAAGAGGAAATAAAAAACTGTTCTCGCACTGGCAAGGTTACAAATAAGTGTAATGGGGGGAAAGCACGCCCACCGCTAGATTGTAAAAAGTTTGGGGTATTGGAGTATCTTGTGCTTAAAAAGTGCTCCATTTCAAAGGAAAAATTCATAAAAAAATTTGAAAATTTGCAAAAGGTTGAAAGAAAAACATTTGTAAAACCATTGATGCCTTCCACCATCGATTCACAAGTGGTTTAAACATTTTTTTAGATTGGATCTTAAATCCTTATTTGACCACCAAAACCTATGCTGTGGGTACTTAAAGAATCGTCTCGGTGAGACGATTCTTTCAAGTACCACCAACATAGGTTTTAATGAATGCTTACACTCACAAGATATTGTGGAAAAAGACCTGGTAATTCCTCATCTTTTCCTTTGATTTAAATTTCAAAACAAAGGACCAACGACAATAAGGCCACAAACAAACTTAAGCTTGCATTTTGACATCTGTATTTTCTTTTTGTTGGGTTTTCATTAATTTCAGTGATAATTCCAGTAACTGTGTTTCACCTTTTTTGTATTCCATAACAATTAAATCATGAAGGGTTTCTGAACTTTTCATGAACCAAAAGGTCACACTAATGTTATTGTGTTGAAGAATAATTTAAGAAGATTTCATGAACAAATACATTCATGAAATATTCTTGATCTATCCCATGAACAGAAATCGTGAAGTATTCATGAACTATTCATGAAGGTTAAATGGCCACCCACAAGTTCATGAATCGTTCATGAATGGTTCTTGAACAAATTAGTTCATGAACCATTCATGAATAGTTCATGTGTGTTTTAGTTCATGAATGGTTCATGAACTCATTTTTCATGAATTTTAGTAGAAGTGGCCATTTAACGTTCATGAATAGTTCAAGAATAATTCATGAACTTTGTTCATGAACAGTTCAAGAAAAGAACATGAATCATTCATGAACAATTCATAAAAATTTCACAGGGGCTCGGAGATTCCTGCAATAATGCAACATCCAAATACCATATATAAAGATTTGATACATGGACATAGTCTAGTGATTTGGGGTTTAACTGCATCTTTGCGAAAAGTGATGACTCAGACAAGCAGGTGCTTCCATAGTCATGCCAGTCTTCACTCACTCAGTGCATCTACATTGGGTTTAGTCCTAGATGCATCCATTTGTTTTGGACAAAACAACAAGAACTGTAGCCCTATTAGATTTACGACAATTAACCTTTACATCTGTCCTGACCCATGTGATCCTAGACAAATCCAACATACAGCAAATATGAAGCAGACCTACTTTACCATCTAGAAAAAGCTATGGAAAATCTAGATAAATGAAATTTGAAATATTTAACATAGTTTAAAACATTGTGTCAAAAGGAGAAACAAAGTTTTCAAGAGCTACCGGACATTAGAAAGCATCGATCTGTATGTTGGAAAGGTTGATTGATTGATTGGGGTTAAACGCTGTCATATCACGGCAACCAGTTCACCAACTCATGCGTTTCCTGGTTTTCCCACACCAGTACACCACACAACATACTTTCCAAGCAACTGGCTGCTTTTCCACATAGACTGTTATACAGCCCATTGGTGAAAGACGAGTGACGCAGGTCACCATGAATTTTGTCAAACATCGGAAAGAACGTTGGCCGAGCCGGGATTCAAACTCACAATTTAAACCCTGGATTGATAGCCCGCGTTGCTATACCGACTGAGCTACCGGGGCTCGGCTATGTGGGAAAGGACTAAATATATATAAATAGGGATCAGAGGAAAGGTAAGATGCACATTTTTTTGTCCCTATAACTAGTCAACAAAAACACCTAGAAGGTAGGGAGGTTAATTAAATTAATGAAGGGCGGGCCAATGCTTGGTCAGGAGTTCTTGATCACTAATGAAGCTGTCACAGCAAGCTTCTTAGTGACTGGGCATGTATTAATGAATGCCCTTAAGGCAGGGACAGTATAGTACACTTACTGTTTACCCCTTTCCAACATACAACGATACCGCACCAAATGACTTTCGAAAATATATAATTAATGAAAGTGTTATTATTGAATAGAGTTGAAAACATTGTGGCAAAAGGAGAAATTGATCATAACGATCAATTTCTCCGTTTGCCACAATGTTTTCAGAAGTCGTCCGCTGCCGATGTGTAAAAATGCATCTGCAAGTGGGAAAGGTACTTTCTTTAGTAGATGCAGACTTAATAGCAAATATATTATAAAACATTTAGAGGAAACTCTTTTTTCCCATTTTACTCACAAAATCATACTATATATATATACCTATATTCTCCAAATGTCACAATTCCAAAAAGTAAAGTCTTCAAAAACAAAAAACAATCATAAATTAGGGATGACATGAACTCTTCAGCCAAATGTCCGTTCTTATATGACCTATTATTCCATTAGTCATTGCAAAACTCAGGTAAACAACAAAACATTATCTTACTGCAACATCACACAACTCATTAACAACGATGTGTTTGTTACAAAGTTATTTTTTTAGCTCTTGCGCTCCAGAGTGAGTCCGGTACCTGTACATCATAGGTCTGTCAAAAAAGTATTTGAGAAAAAGATCTAGTCTCATGGTCAATGTCACAAGATCATAAAGATGAGACACACCTTCACCCTATCCCACATTCAATTTCTCTGCAGCTTTGACATCAAGGCAAAAATTTGTAAAATATCTAAAAACTAACATTTAGTTAATGGATATTAGTATTGAGCAATTTCTTCTCAATTTCTTAAGTTGGTGTCAAAAAAGCATCTGCATGTGACAGAGTTAAATGAAAGCTATATCATCGACAAATGAAACTTAATTAATTACCAACGTTAAAGGTTTTTAGATAGAAAGGGGAAATATTAATGCTGTCCCACTTGCACTATATACGTGATACAGCAGACAACTTCTGCCACAGTTAATTATTTCAACAAGCAAGTGAAAGTTCGACAGATGGCCAGAAAGAGAAACAGGTGACAGAGAAGTAATCCTTCTGTCAAAAGGTAAGATCAGCAATACAAAAAAAAAAAGCAGTTGTATAGAGCCAGCCCAGCAGTTGCATAGAACCAGCTCAGCAGTTGCATAGAACCAGCAGTTGCATAGAACCAGCCCAGCAGTTGTATAGAGCCAGCCCAGCAGTTGCAAAGAACCAGCCCAGCAGTTGCATAGGACAGGCAGTTGCATAGAACCAGCCCAGCAGTTGTATAGAACCAGCAGTTGTATAGAACCAGCGGTTGTATATAGAACCAGCAGTTGTATAGAACCAGCAGTTGTATAGAACCAGCGGTTGTATATAGAACCAGCAGTTGTATAGAACCAGCGGTTGTATATAGAACCAGCCCAGCAGTTGTATAGAACCAGCAGTTGTATATAGAACCAGCCCAGCAGTTGTATAGAACCAGCCCAGCAGTTGTATAGAACCAGCCCAGCAGTTGTATAAACCCAGCCCAGCAGTTGTATATAGAACCAGCCCAGCAGTTGTATAGAACCAGCCCAGCAGTTGTATAGAACCAGCCCAGCAGTTGTATAAACCCAGCCCAGCAGTTGTATAGAACCAGCCCAGCAGTATAGTATAGAGCAAATCTAGCAGTTGCGAAGAACCAGCCCAGCAGTTGTATAGAGCCAACACAGCAGTTGCAGTTGCATAGAACCAGCCCATATTATTCAATAATTTATACTTTCATGGGTATAGATATTTTCAAAGTCGTCTGCTGCAGATTTGTTGTATGTAGGAAATATTAAGAGGGTTAACTAGTTTCCTGTAGGGTAACTATTTAAAATTCTTGAAGAGTGATTCACTGCTCTTTGATGATTTTACACTCAATTTCCTGGAGCCAATTTGGATCGCCTTTTGTGTGGGTCTGGCATGTCAGAGTAAAAACAGGCTTGATCTTGAGTATATTTTTTAATCTTTATTTTCATCTTTTCTTTCAATCTTCAACAGTCAGTTTGCAAGAGGCTAAATTCTTCTTTCTCTATTTTGTGGATACCATTACAAAAATATTTTTTTATTATTATGTTTCTGTGGGAAAAGAAATGGGCCTGTTTTCGAAACTTTTCTAATTTTATGAGATATTACATTTTTCTTGGATATTTTCAAAGCAGACAAAATTATGCGAAAGTGCATCAAAACCAGAATGTTATTATTATAAAGATCTATTTCTGTAAATACCGGAGTGGGATTCAAATAATGAAAGACAAACACACTGGTAAATTAGTGTAATGTGTGTTATGTGGAAAGTATTTCTTGGATAGGCTTATAAATTAACTCTTGTCAGAACAGAAACACATAAATCTAAAAAGATGCATTTTAGGTCTATTTATAACTTTTTATTTCACCACTTTTCCCTTATATATATATATATAAGTAATGAAACATAATTCATAGCAACACCGTATAAAGATTTTAAGATCTACTTTTCCCTCAAATATTAACAGCAAATCTACAGCAGACGACTTTGAATACATTTAGTAAACAAGAGGGCCATGATAGCCCTTGATCGCTGACCTGATTTTTTTTCTTTTCACTTTAGCTATATAAGTTTCCGACCAATCAACTTGGCTTGAAGATATCTGATAGAGGGTCACCCTAGGAACATTTCTACAATATTATTTGAAAATAGACCTTTACACTTTCGGAGGAGAAGATTTTTTAAGTTTTCACTATAGCCATATAATGCAAAATAGCCCTGCCCACTGGTGGCCATGTTTTTCGACCAATCAACATGGCTTGAAGGAATCTGAAAGTGGGTCACTTAAGGAACATTTCTACAAAATTATTTGAAAATCGGCCTGACACTTTCGGAGAAGAAGATTTTTTAAGTTTTCACTATCATAGCCATATAAGGCAAATAGCCCCGCCCCCTGGCAGCCATGTTGTTTGACCAATCAACATGGCTTGAAGGAATCTGATAGAGGGTCATCCAAGGAACATTTCTACAAAATTATTTGAAAATCGGCTAAACACTTTCGGAGGAGAAGATTTTTTAAGTTTTCACTATAGCAATATATGGCTTGAAGGAATCTGATAGTGGGTCACTTAAGGAACATTTCTACAAAATTATTTGAAAATTGGCTTGACACTTTCGGAGGAGAAGATTTTTTAAGTTTTCACTATAGCCATATAAGGCAAAATAGCCCCACCCCCTGGTGGCCATGTTTTTCGACCAATCAACATGGCTTGAAGGAATCTGATAGAGCATGCATCCAAGGAACATTTCTACAAAATTATTTGAAAATCTGCCAATCAGTTTGGGAGAAGAAGAATTTTGAAGTTTTTTTCATTTCGTTACCATGGAAACCAGAATTATGCATGGATCCCAAAATTTTGAAGGATATATGGTGAGGTCATTGAGAGGAAGCTTTCTGTGAAGTTTCATCCCAATTGATCCACTGGTTACTGAGGAAAAGAAGTTGACGGACGACGCACACCATACGACGCACGCCGGACAAAAGGCGATCACAATAACTCACCTTGAGCAAAGCTCAGGTGAGCTTAAAATAAGGAAACTCTTTATCAAAGAAAAAACAATAACATTTTAACATACCGTGGCAAAAGGAGAAATTGCTCATTATATCAGCAATTTCTCTTTTGTCTCGTTATTTGCAAAAGTTGTCTGCTGTAGAGGCATCAAAAAAGGTTTGTATGTGAGAAAGGGTTAACGTATTTGAAACAGGCAACATTTGAAAACAATTTGGTAAAATAGGAAATTGATCATTATGATTTACAATTTCTCCTTTTGCCACAATTGAAATTGTTCAAACCTTCGGATCTTGCATATTTGGAGATTTTCCATATATTCGCTGAGGTGACAGTGACTTAATTTATATTAATCGACTCTAAAAAGATGGTAGAAGGAAATAGTTTTATAAAAAAATCAAGATATCCTTATACGTATATAGGCCTTGACAGATTTCTAGGAAATGTCATAAAATTACAGGTTAAAGGATGGGTTTAAACAAATGGAAAACAATTCATAACAATCCTATTTCATAAATTCCAGGAAATTCATATCTTTATTACAAACCTAAGGAATGGTTTTAAATTGCTGTCTCTCGTAACATGCAAATTAATGTCTGTATACTGACTCACAAGTGTTTCTAAATATAAGCAGCTTATACTATTTTTAAATCTCATCAGAATGGAAAACAATTCTGAACAATTAAACTTTTCCCAGAGACGTTACAAATCTGCAGCAGACGAATTTGAACTTATTTTGTCAAAAAATAGAACATCTCTATAATTGAATGGATAACCTATGACTAAAAGTGGAAAACATTGTGTCAAAAGGAGAAATTGCTCGTTTTGAGCAATTTCTTCTTTTGTCACGGTGTTTTCAAAAAGCCGTCTGCTGCAGAAGCGTCAGAAAGTGTCTATATGAGGAAAAGGGTGAACTTTTTCCCACAGATGTTACAAATCTGCAGCAGACGACTTGGAAATTATCTTTATATAATTATAGAAAATTTTCTATTAATTTAAATATAATTGTAAAATAGAGTTGAAAACATTGTGGCTAAAGGAGAAATTGCTCATTCAAATTAGCACCGCAGATGACTTCGAAAACATCTTGATAAAACAAGAAACTGCTGAAGACGGTAAGGCCGGATTATCGGCAATTTGACCTTGAAAATCGACAAACCAAGGTCAAGGTAACCATAGAAATCAATAGAACTTGTTACTGGTTACCATCAGGCAAAGTTTCAAGTTTGTAACCCTTTCCAGTGCTGAGATTTTGCCTCAAACTGAAACTTTAACCAAAATGTTGACGGACAGACGGTCTAAAAAATGTCACAGACAGACGGACGGACATCACTAATCTATAGACCAGAATTGCTAGAGCAATCCGGCCAATAATGGAAAATCTCTAAAAGGGAAAGATTAATTATTGATTAGGGTTGAAAACATTCATGATTGTGAGCAATTTCTTCTTTTGCCATGTTTTCAAATGTTGCCAGTGCACCAGGTGCAGAATGCGTCAGAAATTTAGCATCTGCAGGTGGGAAAGAATTAATAAAGCCACATTTCTCATGACACAGCTCCTACAGTTGATAATAAGTGTGACTATTTATATAATACCTTGGCAGGTATATTTCCAGCATCATATTACACACCAAGAAGCATGTTTCATGCATGCTATCTCTTTCCCACTTTAAACAATTCTGCGGCAGGCAACTTTGAAAACATTTAGGCATAATGATTATTGAAAAAAAGTTGAAAACATTGTGGCAAAAGAGAAATTGCTCGTTTTGAGCAATTTCTTCTTTTGTCATATTGTTTTCAAAAGTCGTCTACTGCAGAGCTGTCAGAAAACGTCTGTATGTGGGAAACATTTAAACTGCAGTAAAACAGTTGAATGTATTGTCATATGTTGTTTGCTTCAAATAGATTGTAGGAATATAATCTGATTTTGAGATAAATTATGTAGAAAACAATGAAAGAAAAGGAGAAAATGCTCTTCATGACAACATTCTTCTTTTCTGACCAGCAGCTGTTTATATATTATATAAACCTGGTTCTCACTATTTGAATATTCTTTGAAGCATTTCTCACGACTTTTGAAATCATTGTGGCTAAAGAATAAATGACTCGTAAATATAAATTCTACTTTTGCCAGAGGTTTTCCATATATTTGCCCAGATGTGTTCAAAGTCGTATACTACTGATTTGTTGTATGTGGGAAAATTTAGTCTGTTGAATTGAAGGAAAACAGCGTTATTGCAGGACACTAGTAGATTTTCCGGGTTCTCTTAACAGAAAATAAGAAAATACAGGGAAACCATGGCAAAGAAAAAAGAAACTCAATGTTAAGATGTAGAAACACTGGAGACTGTCCAAATACTCAAAGGGTGTCCATGGAACCGCTCCGGGGTGTCCACAGAACCTGATACCAGGTGTCTATGGAAAGTATCAGATCATCCCATCATTTCTTTTAAATTTCCATGAAAGGAATGGCCAAATACTCCGAGGTTTCCCCTGGAAAATCTACATAATTCCTTGAAAATATATCATTCAAACCAAAGACTGATCTGGGTCTACAATTTATGATCAAATTATATTTCTGAAGATTGATATGTTATTTATGTTATCATTGCTCCAACATAAATCACATTTCCGGTCAGTCACATTCAAAGAGAAGAGTAAATAACTTTTGTTATCATTATCAATCTATTATATCATAATTCAATCAGACAAAATCAACTATAACATCTGGAACATGACGTCTAGAAAGCAAACAAAACAAGCAGGCCATGTGGAGTTTTGACATCTGCTGAAACACTCTAACAAGTGTGTAAATTCTATTTTGAGGGTTAGCAATGATCAAAGTAAATTGGTTGTGAAATTTACAAGAGAAACTTGCCAATTCTATATCTCTTCCTAATGTATGTATTGCCAATGCAGAAGATAGTGGTATACATAGTGGTAATTATGCAAATAATTCCCTGTTACAGATGACTTTCCATGCCTCCAGCTGCAGCAGACAAAATGAGCCATTTTTTTGGTTTAACAAAATAATTTTAACTATTTCTGAAAATAATATATTTTTATTTGAAAAGTTTAACATTACATTTAGTGTCTGAGTTTTAGCTGAATATGTCAGTTTTTTAGTTTTGTTGGGATTTTACGCCGTTTTCAACATTATTCAGTTTTATCACGGCAACAGTTCACTCATTTGTGATCCCTCGGTTAACAAACCAGCACTAGGCTAGGAAATGTGCCTTGCCCAAAAGCACTCCACCATGACCACAGCGCCGCAACCTGGGATTGAACCCAGGATGCTTGGTTCCATATCCCCACTCTAACCACTTGACCAAGGTGGATTCCTTAAATCCAGTCAGAAGAGATGTCGAGACTTTTTTTAGCTGCTCAGGTTCAGAATTATAAGACGGTAATGGTAACTTCTTAAACTGATTGCTGTAGAATTTACCCACCAAACATTTCGAAATAATCATTAATAAATAGGGAAAGTTTAAATGTTGCAGTAGCGATACAGCTTTTAGATCCTCTTTCCGAAGGGGAATGAGGTTGCATGGTATCAATAGTCAGAGCCGGTCTAGACCTGCCTTTCTCAGAGTTCACAAAGTGAACTTGATCCAGGGATTGCCTGTTAAAGGACTACTTCAGAGAGAGGTGTCCTTCCAGGATCAGTTGTTCCCCATAAGCTGAGGTCTGCTGATCCAGGTAGGCCGGAATAAGGGATTGATTTCTGAAATCAACAGAATCTCCTCCCTTATAAAACAATCGATCATCGCCTCCTTCCACTATTTTGGTACGAGGGGTGGTACTGTGGAGGAGTGTAATCCCTAGAGACATACTATCTTCCCCCCAGAGACCGAAAGATTTTATCTGACAAGTACTCCCGGTACCCGATGTCCGGTGGTTGATGACTGGTGCCCGGTATAACCTGTCCAGGAATAATCCCATTGGAAACTGATATTCAGTTGCCTGATGCCCGGTTAACAGGTTGTCCAATTGTCTGAGTCCAATGAGGGCGGTGCCCTGTTGCCCAGGTGTCCAATTGTCTGAGTCCAATGAGGGCGTTGCCCTGTTGCCCAGGTGTCCAATTGTCTGAGTCCAATGAGGGCGGTGCCCTGTTGCCCAAGTGTCCAATTGTCTGAGTCCAATGAGGGCGGCCCCAGTTGCCTGGTGCCTGTGTTTGCCTGAGTCTGAAGACAGTGAGCTGTGAAGTAATTGGATCCTGTAGTTTAGAACCTCTTTCAGGAGTTGGCACTATTGTGGCCCAATTCGAAAATTTAACCTCATGCACTATGCCTGTTGTCAGATAGTGTACTACTTTTGTGAGTTCTACGCTTCTTACACTGTGGAAGCAGTCCAAGAGGAACAAATATCTAGCGCACGAAATGCAGGTAAAAGATAAAAGTTTAAAATGTGGTTAATATAACATCTATAGATGTAATTAAATCATTAATAAGACTTGAAAATATTGTGTCAAAAGAAGAAATTGCTCCTTTCGCAAGTTGTATGCTGCAGAGGTGTCAGAAAGCGTCTGTATGTGGAAAAGGGTTAATCTAATGAATAACCATATACCTAGTGGGAATATGTTAATTAAATCCTTTTTTTATTTTCTACGTTCAGTCCTGCATCTTGCACGCAATACTGATTTTGATTGATCAGGTATTGAATGCCATTTTCAACAATTTTTCAGTCATATTACAGTTGCTAACTGTTCACCTTCCCGTGTGTTTCATTGATTTTACACGCAAATACTCCACTCAAAAGTCTTTCCAAGCAACTGGCTGCTTTTCCACATAGACAGTTCGTCCATTTATCGCCTATCAAATGACACCTGTCGCATTATAACAAATTGGTCAAACGTCCAAAGAATGATGCTAGAGCTTGGGTTCGAACGGACCCCTGGCAATAATTGACAGCTCACATTGTTACCCGGGCTTGGGAAACAACACAACATCTCATCAAGGTTAACCCTATCCCACATACACTTAATCTGCAGCAGACAACTTTGAAGATATAATTACTGAAAAAAGTTGAAAAATTTTGTGGCAAAAGGAGCAATCTGCTGCAAATCTCAGTCAGAAGTGTGCACATATTTATGAACATGTACAAGTACCAATTTGTAGCAAAAGTCAAGCTCATCACTAAGCTAGTTTAGAAAAATAAACGAAAGTCTTAACAAAATATTGCAGAACTTATATTTGGAATTTATTTCAATATTTCTTTTTTTTTTATTACAATGTCATGTTTTCAATAACTCATTTAACTTAGAGTAAGCAGTGTACATAAATTACAATAGATATAAACATTTCTTACCCAAAAACAAGCATATATATAAAAAACATTCTTGAACAATTTCCAAAAAAGCATGAAAACGCTTTTCTATATAACAGACCTTCTCCACATGCAACGTGTAAATCTGCAGCAGCTACGACTTTGAAAACATATAAAGGTCCAGATAAGAAGGGGTAAACAGCTCTTTAACTCACAATATCTCTCTTTTTATCCAACCAAACCCTATGATGTGGGTACTGAAAAGAATCGTCTCAATGAGACGATAATCTTTTGAGTACCCACATCATTGAGTTATATTGTCTAATAAAGATTTTGTAACATGCAAAACGCCCCTAAATATCTAGAGCTCCGAGTCATATTGAAAATCTCAATGAAAGGAAGTTTAATTAGTGAATAGAAATGAAAACATTGTGGCAAAGGGAGAATTTGCGCATTTTGAGCAATTTCTCCTTTTGTCACAATGTTTTCAAAAAGTCCTCTGCTGCAGTCTGCATCTGCAATTGGGAAAGTAATAATCATCAATATGCTCTTAAGCAATTCTTAAAAAAGCACATTGAATTTGTAATAGCATTCTGCAAATGAACCTTCTTTTCAGCATTGTTTGATTTAAATGGCTCACTTAACCCTTTCCCACCAGCAGGCGCAATAGCAGCAGACGACTTTTAAAAACATTGTGGCCAAAGGGGAAATTACTCATGATGAGCAATTTCTCCTTTGGCCACAATGTTTTCAGCTTTATTTAACAATAAAGCTATCTTTAATATGGCGACTTTTTAGGTTTTAATCACTATGTTTTCAAAGTTGTCTGCTGCAGATTCGAGTGTATGTGGAAAAGGGTTCACTCCTTGTTACAGCTTATGATGCTTGAAGTTTAAAACAAAACCATGCAACTTTTCTTAACTATAAAGGTGGAAAAGGAGAAATAGGTTATTTTTTGTTTTTCAGAAATGTCTTAAAAATTAACTCTTTTAAAACATGTATACAGTCATCTTTCCCACATACAACAAATCTACAGGAGTCGAGTTTGAATGCACCAATTGGCATAAATATGAAAATTCTCTACATATGAAAGTACCATTATTGAATAGAAATGAAAACATTGTGGCAAAAGTAGAAGATTGTTCAAAATGAGCAACTTACCGCATTGCCGCATTGTTTTCAAGTCCTTTTAAAAAAAAATACTGTTTTATAATTTATAAATTTAGTTTTATTGGGGTTTTACGCCGCTTCGTTTCAACATTATTTCAGTTATATTACGGCATCAGTTCACTCATTCATGATCCAGGGGTAAACAAACTAGCACTAGGCTAGAAAATGTGCCTAATATGCCCAAGGGCACTCCACCATGACCGTTCATTTATAGAAAGATATTTTTCCTATTTTTGCATTGAATTTTCCAAAGTCATCTTCTGCATATTTAGGTATGATGGAAAGGGTTACGATGTCCTTAGAGAAAGGGTAACATATATCTGGCAGAAACAACCATAAATAACAATGTCAGAATCATGAAATATGACCACTGATTTAACCCTTTACCTGATACAGAAACAATCTGATGCCTTTCCAACAGACAACATTTGAAAATGGTCTGAGAAACGCAGACAATTGTTTTAGGCTCAAAATTTCTCCTTCTCCAACATTAATTGTTTACAATTCTTGCTAATTTAAATTGTTCCAAATTTTGTATCTTCTCTCTAACATATTTTCAAAGCAGCAGAATCAAACATCCTATATGGCTGCCACTTATCCTGAAACAGGAGTTTGAACTAACTATTTCCCTCATACGACAATTCTGCAGCAGACGACTTTGAACAAATTCTATCAAAAAATAGAAAATCTCTTTAATTGAATGGATAACCTATGACATAAAGCAGAAAACATTGTTCGTTTTGAGCAATTTCTTCTTTTGTCACTATGTTTTCAAAAAGCTGTCAGTGCTACAGAAATTTAATATATATTTCACATTAAATGTCCTGATTTTCTGATGAACTTAAACATTGTGAAATATTTTATCAGCATAATATATACTTGTATTGCAAGCTTTATTTAAGTTACATGAATTGTACTGTCCAATCGATGGCTTCACCCAAATGATTGTAACTACATATTGTAACAAGAGCAAGTTACAATAGTTTTGCATGAAGCTCACGAAATGCAATGGTCTAGCTGCGTAGATTAACTTAGTATATAAACTATGAAAATTAAGGAATAATATCATTACAAGAGTTTTAACTATTTTGTCACAAATATGTTGACTGACAAGTCTTTTTTTTTTCATAAAAATATTTGTTGCTTTTTTTGTAAAATGATATGCTGTTTTTTTTTTCAGGCAAATTATTATTTAATGCTCTGTTTCAGTAAATAAAAAATGTTAGCAATGCCATATTTACTTGGGTGATTTATTGTTCACCAAAATAGTTCAATGCTCTTTAGTTGCATGGCTTATCAAATACTTTTGCTGTTCTTCCATACATGTTTATATAAACTATAGACTGTTTTCTTTTTCTTCCAGCAAAATGTTTGCTTTTTCATTTACCCTTAACCGTTTCCCACATGCAGACGCATTTCACACATCTCCAAAATAAGACTTTTGAAAACATTTATGCAAGAGGAGAAATTGTTCACGATGAGCAATTTCTCCTTTTGACAAAATGTTTCAACTGAAATCAATACTTAACGGCTTTTATGTAAAAGAATATTACAATTATTTTGCAAAGATGCTTACAAAATCGTCTACTGACAAATAATGTTTTTGTATGTGGGAATGTGAAAAATAAAAAAAAATTGTTTCATCTATCTTACAATTATACTATCATAATTTAATTTGTTTTTAGTTCACTGTTTTCTTAATATATATCAACAACGCTTTTCAGAAATATTATCCATTTCAAGGAAGGCAAACATTTAGTTATGTTTGATTGGAATCAACTTCTCTCTCGGACCCTCGATGGCTGGCAATGGCGCTTCGATACATAACACGCCTTCCGTACTGAGTTTGGACGTAAGCCTCTCTGGTTGAACATCCTTTGGTAATACGTAGGATCTGTTGTACTCACGGAAAACACTTTTGTTTGGGTCCTTCTCGTCGTGCTTGGCTTGAACAGTCAATGTATTCCCAGAGGTTTTAACGTTGATCTCTTCAGGCTTGAACTGTCTCATGTCAAACTGAAGTTGGAACTTTCGGGTACCGTCTCCATAATTCTGGATTGGGTTCTCCATCCGGAAATTTTCTGACAATCTCCAGTCATCTACATTGGTTGGTGGGGTGTATTTTTGCATGTTATTGAACATCTTTCCCATTTCAGTGTTCATCCTCTTCATCTCATGATCAAAGTCGCCCATTTGCCTGTCCCTCGACGGGTAGTGTACCAAACTTGACGAGAACTCCGGAGGTGGAGGTGGTAGTGATGGGAGACTCGTTGTTGGAAATGTCGTCGTTGGGAATGGAGGAGTATGATGCATGGGCGTGTGATGCATAGGCGTATGATGTACGGGCGTCAGTTCCCATCGCGGCCTCCAGAAATCGTTGTCATGGAAACGGGAATCATATCGAGTTGGTATGATTCTGGAGGAGTAGTCCCAACTAGAATGCGACATTTTTGGCTTCTTTTACTGTTTTTAAGTCAGTTTATGTTATTTCACTTTAAACGTGTGCAGTACCCGTACACAAAACTTATAGAAAGTTAATCAGTTTCAATTAAGTGCTCAATCAACTAAATAAATATAAATGTTAAAGTTTATGAAAATTTATCACAATGCTTCTCTATTGAACACTGTCAGAATCGACAAAATCATTGACCGTTCTAACTTGTAAGTATCTCTATGTCCAGTTATACCAACAATTGTTCATTAAGTCCATTAAATCTGACCACCAACTGTTCTCAACAAATGTTCACACTATAAATGAATCACAAAGACCAGATAAATGGCCACTTTAACCCTTTCATTTTAATGGAGATTTCTCGTTCCATCCCTAACTTTGTTGTGTCAGTTTACCTGACAAAATATCTTTAAGATTTTTTGAAAACATCTGAGAAAAAAAAATTGAAACCTTTCTCATATCAGACTTCATGAAATCTTTTGCAATTAACCTCACAGTCTGAAAGCTCATTTTTTATCTTTTTCCTTCTTTGTAAATTAAACCAATTGCTGCATGAAATATTGTCAGTCTGATGGAATTTTCTTCAGTCAGGCCTGAAGGACTGCATGAAGACTTTCGTGAAGTCTGCAATATACAGACGCTTTTTGACACTGCAGCAGATGACTTTTGCCATATTATGGTTTCAATAATTATTTGTTACTTTCCCTCAGAGATTTAACCCTTTCCCTCATATAGACGCTTTCTGACGCCTCTGCAGCAGACGGCTTTTTGAAAACATAGTGACAAAAGAAGAAATTGCACAAAACGTGCAATTTCTCCCTTTGCCACAATGTTTTCCCCTTTTTGTCATAGGTTATCCATTCAATTATGGAGATTTTGTATTTTTTGACAAAATACGTTCAAAGTCGTCTGCTGCAGAATTGTCGTATGAGGGAAAGGGTTAAATCCATAATTGTGTCTCAATGATTTCAAAGTTGTCTGCTGCTAATAGAAACTTAGAAGCATGATTATGCTACAGAGTTGAAAACATTCAACCCTTTCCCACATACACCAATTCTGCAGAGGGTGACTTTGAAAATATCATGGCAAATATATATTATAAAGTACAGCATTCAGAAAACGTCATGGCAATAGGAGAAATTGCTTATTATTAAATGAGCAATTTCTCCCTTTGCTACAATGTTTTCAATAGTTGTCTATACTGCAGAATGCACTCAAATGTGTCTGCAAGTTGGTGAGGGTTAATGAATAGATGAAAACATTGGTTTATCTGTTTGAGCAATTTCTTCCTTTTCCACAATGTTTTCACTGGTGTCGTCTTCTATCATCTTTTTCAGATAAATTAAAGTAATTATGATAAGTCATGAGATTAGAACACGAACATTTAATCTCCATTAATGAAAGGGTTTAAAGAAAAATCCAGGTAAGTCACTGTTTTTATTCCAAGTAATTGTTACCTATACCACTTGCACTTGGTTATCTACCTATAACAAACTGCGAGATCTGTTGAGAAAACAGCTACCTTTTATACATCACTCTACCGGCAGGCCCATCAAGAGATGCAAGAATGTCCTATAACCCTTTCCTGCATGCAGACGCATTTTGAACAATACGATGTAGACAAACTTTGAAAACATTGCGGCAAAAGGAGAAAATGATTTTGTCACAATGTTTTCAATCCGACTTAATTATTGTAATTAAAGTTTCATTTAAAAGATATCCCATGTTGTTGCCTAAATGTTCTCCATCGTCTGTTGCAGAGCTATTGTTGTATGAGGTAAAGGATTAATTGAGACATGTCACATGTCACATGAAATACCTTTTTAACAAATCTGCAGGGGTGCCTTTTTCAAAACAATTTGACAAAAGGAGAAATTTACTTATTATGAGCATTTTCCTTTCCTACAATTGTATAAACTTTATTCAAGTGTTACTTATATAATAATCATTTTATTTATCAAGTATTGACATATTTTGGAATTCATGTCCAAAATTGAATATATATGTGGGAAAGGGTTAAACCGTTGTTACCTCATATGAAATTTTAACGTAATAGCCATGCAAGTTTTGAAATATCTACGCAAAAATCTCTTTAAATGAAAGCATAATAAAAGAATAGAGCTGAAAACATTTTGGCAATTAATTGTAGTATTTTTGCTCATTATTAGCAATTTCTTCTTTTGCCAGTTTTATCCCTTTCCCTCATATAGACGCTTTCAGACGCCTCTGCAGCGACAGCTTTTTGAAAACATAGTGACAAAAGAAGAAATTGCACAAAACGTGCAATTTCTCCTTTTTTCCACAATGTTTTCCACTTTTCATCATAGGTTATCCATTCAATTATGGAGATTTTCTATGTTTTGACAAAATACGTTCAAAGTCGTCTGCTGCAGAATTGTCGTATGAGGGAAATAAAAATAAAAATTTGAAGACATTAGAACCACTGTAGGAATGTTGACAGTATGATGTTGCTGATCTTGAGTAATTTGACCAGGATATGGCTATAAACAATAACAAAACAATTTAGCAGAAAGGTGCAACTGATCAAATTGAGGGAGTTATCCTTTTGCCACAATGTTTGTTAACTCATAACAAATTATCATAATCTGATTTTACCAGTACTATCTCTATAAATATGCAAGTAAAATGATTGACTGGAATTGAATACTAATGTTTTCAAAAGTTGCCTGCTGCAGATGTAACAAAATGTGTCCTTACAATGTATGTGGGAAAAGGTTATATCTGAGGTAAACAGTTAAATGAGAGGAGGTACTTAATTGCTGGATCATGTTTTCAAGACAAAGTATTAATTAGTAGTAAACAAACACAAGGTGTTTCCCAGAACAGAGCAAAACAGGTCATTTGTTCAGTCCACTTTACACTGACACACCTTTTTCAGACGTTTTCAAATTTGGTTTTTTTATTTGTTTAAATTATTGTGTCTTACGCCTCTTTTTTTCAATAACATCAAGGCATTTAATTACTGTGTACGTTACCAATACTACTACATGTAGTTCATTTATCCTGACACCAGCGCGTCAGTCTAAATGCTAACATCACAACCCGGAGTATGTGAAAGGGAGAAAGCTATTACTACCATTTTTAATGTCTATGGTAAAACCCAACCAGGGATCAATTCCGCAACTTCCTGCACCCAAGCCGGACACTCTACCACTACACAAGCGGGGCAGTCTTTCCTAACTTGAAGCATCTTATGAAAGTAATTGAAATTAGGTACAACTCAAAGTACTCATGATACTGAATCAAAATGAATTTGCATGTGGGAAAGGGTGTATACAGTAAGATGTACGTGACAGTCATGATCAACTGGTCAGGTTGGGTGGGGGTCTGCTTAATTGTTTCACATGTCGGCCTCAGGCATTCATTTAACCTTTTACCTTATAAAGTTGACTGTGACTGTCTCATGAAAACTACATGCATTTTGATTAATGACTGTACAATTAAAACGGAGAACAATTTAGGAAAAGGGGAAAAGTACGGGAACTGACACCATGAGCAATTCTGACTCACCGCAACCCTTTCCACCATACAGACGCTTTCTGACGCCTCTGCAGCAGACAACTTTAGAAAACATTTGTGGCAAAAGAAGAAATTGCTCATTTTGTCACAATGTTTTTAACTCAATTTAATGATTCAAGTTTCATTTATCAAGATTTTTCATGTTTCTGCCAATATGTTTTCAAAGTCGTCAGCTGCAGATTTGTTGTTTGTGGGAATGGGTTAATGATCCTCTGTAACAGTGGATTCAAAAGTTATCCATTCAATCTATACAAAGTTCTAGATTTAATGGGGCATTTTTCATGTACTAAAACCCTTATTAGACACTCAAACCGTATAATCCTGTGATACTCAAAAGAATCTTCTCATTGAGCCAATTATTTGGCAGAGTATATAGTAAGAGAGATATTGTGAGGAAAATACCTGAGTTTACTCCCCCTTATCTAGTTACGTCCAAAGACTGTAAATAAATGAGACAGTGACAGTTACCTGCCCAACATATACATGCACTTCCCATCTCAAAGGTTAACCTTTTCCAACTTACAAACAAATTTGACGCCTCTGCATTAGACAACTTTTGAAAACATTGCAGGAAAGAAATGGCTCATAATTGGCAATTTGTAGCTCCTTTTGCCACAATGTTTCAAAAAATATTCATTAATGTTATTTTCATTTATAAAGAAGACTTTGAAAACATAGTGACAAAATCTTGAAATATCTCCATAAAAGGTAGCTTGATTGTTAAATAAAATTGAAAGCATATTGTGGCCCAACGAGAAATTGCTCATCTGATGAGCAATTTCACCTTTGGCCACAATGTTTCAAAAGTCGTCTGCTACTATTGCGTCAAAAAGCGTCTGCAGGTGAGAAAGGGTTAAAGTCGCCTGCTGCAGATTTAAAGAATGTGGAAAAAGGTCTTCTTTGCAAACTGGATTATGTAACAGCCAAGTTCAGCCTGCACATATTCCATGCAGCCTGATCTTGGTATATCATAATGCACAAGAGGATTAGATAAGGTGGATTACTCTATTATTACTCTACAAAACACTTAACCCTTTCCCACATACAGACGCTTTCTGATGCCTCTACAGCAGACAACTTTTGAAAACATTCAATTTCAGAGATTTTTCATAATTTGTTGTAGAAGTTTTCAAAGTCGTCTGCTGCAGATTTCCCGTATGTGGGAAAGGATTAATTAGTCACTCTGGAGTTACCTGCCCCTAATGCTATAAATAACAGCATTTGTGTGGAACAACCCGTTAACCCTTTCCCTCATACGACAATTCTGCAGCAGACGACTTTGAAAAACATAGAAAATCTCCATAGTTGAATGGATAACCTATGACAAAAAGTGGAAAACATTGTGGCAAAAGGAGAAATTGCATGTTTTGTGCAATTTCTTCTTTTGTCACTATGTTTTCAAAAAGCCGTCTGCTGCAGAGGCGTCAGAAAGCGTCTGTATGAGGGAAAAGGGTTAAACCTTTCAAACTCTGAAAGCAGTTTTAATTAAGCTTCATTATTCATGTATTGATTCCAAAAATTAAGTTATATTGGTCAATTAACTGTACATGTGGTTTATGAAAATCAATTGTATACTTGCCAATTTACTATATATATATAAATATATATATATAGAGGATATTACATGAGTGGTCATTCAATACGGAATTTATTAAACAAGTTTTCTGAAATTGATAAGAACGAGCCTTATGGCGAGTTTTTATCAATTTTAGAAAACGAGTTTAATAAAGTTCGTATTGAATGACCACGAATCTAATGTTCTTTTTATATCATAAATACTTATTAACTAATTTACAGCGCTATACCCATATAAACGTCGCTATAAAGCGCGCGTATTTACAACGCTAAACGTTACGTTATGACGTCACGTTACGTAACATTGTTATTACACTAGTTGAATACGCAATTTATTTAATGGCTTTATTACACTCCGGCGACGTCATTTATGATATAAATATAAATATATATATATATAGGCTAATACAGTTAAGAACATCTTGAAATTGACAAATTTACCGTTCACGCTCCGCTCACGTTCCAATCCGCTCTCAAAGCGTTCACTCATTCATAACATTGTGATTGCTTTTTTCCGTTCCGTTCAGATTGAGTGCTTTTTTACGCTCACTCGGAACGCTTTTTTTCAATCAAAATCCGTTCAATGATTTGATTGGCTTAAATTAATTTCGTTTTGTTTATATTTTTTTTACTTAACCCTAAATATCAACAAACGATCTAGAGTTTATTTCAGCACAATCGTTAGTAGCAAATCGTATTACGAATATGATCATATTAATAATATTTGTTACATTCTAATTCAATCAGATACTTGAGTGTCTTAATTATAAAACAAAAGTTTAGTATACAAATATGACTTTTAATAAAATAGTTTCGTAAAATAATTATTGGATAGTTGTTGCAACCGTTCAATGAGCGAATGATTGGATTTTTGCAATCATTATGATTGTTTCGTTCAGAGCGCAAAATTCCGTTCCGCTCATAAAGCCTTCCAACTTCGTTCCAATGACGCTCACGATCCAATCACGTTCCGCTGACAGATTGTCAATTTCATGATGTTCTTAACTGTAATCATTAAAGACCACCTTGGAATAGCAATTCCTTGTCTTGATGATAATAAAGCAATTCCTCTTGAAGGCTCTTCTATAGCGACCCTACTTTTCGGTTCCCAAATTCCCATTTTCTGTAAAAATCAGACCCTGCAATTTAAGACCACCTGTGAACAAAGTCCAGCTAGGTTGTTAACTTCCCATGGGTGGTTTTTGAACACAGGTTTGACTGTGTGTAATCTGTGTTTATAATAATATATATATCAAAAAAGAAAAAAAAGAAAAAAGGCACTTAAATTGTAACATTGGTTTTAAACGTGCCAACCAGTTTTGTTTATTCTACTCATCTGAGGGCAACACTTTGTACAATAAATGGAACTGTTTGGAATGTTTAAAACCAATGTTGTGTCTTTTTTTACTTGTTCCGGTAACTTGTTTCTTCGTTTTAAATTATATATATATATATATATATATGTGTGATAGCGATACATAAGGGAAGGGGACCAATCTAGCTACCATTGTTGGTTCAATGCCAGACGTACTGATTTACTAAGGTACCAGACTTCAAAACACTACATCATGTGAGTACATAAGGTTTTAAGCTCTAAGTATAATAGAGCATATATACCTTATAACTTCTTTGTCTTTATTTCAATAAAAATCAACAAATTTCAGCACTCCTGAGCATAACACCTTAACCCATTTCCCTCATATAGACACTTTCTGACGCCTCTGCAGCAGACGACTTTTGAAATCAAATGTAGCTCATCATAAGCAATTTCTCCATTTTCCACAATTAATGATTTCAACTCTATTCAATAATCATACTTTCGTTTAATGAGATTTTCAATGGTTTGGACTTGATAATTTCAAAGTTGTCTGCTGCAGATTCATTGAATGTGGGAAAGGGTTAATCCATTTTCCCAGGTGGGACACTTATGAAAAGAGCTTAAAATAATCCAACAAGAGGGCCATGATGGCCCTGGATAGCTAACCTGATTTTTTTTCTTTCACTTTAGCAATATAAGCCCCATGGCGGCCATAGTTTCTGACCAATTGAAGTTTTCACTATAACCATATAAGGCAAAATAGCCCCCTGGCGGCCATGTTTTTCGACCAATCAACATGGCTTGAAGGAATCTAATAGAGAGTCATCCAAGGAACATTTCTACAAAATTATTTGAAAATCTGCCATCCAGTTTGGGAGAAGAAGAATTTTGAAGTTCAAATTCTGCATGGATCCCAAATATTTTAAGGAATTCTGGTAAGGTCATTGAGAAGATGCTTTCTGTGAAGTTTCATCTCAATTGACCTACTGGTTACTGAGGAGAAGATGTTGACGCACGACAGGCGCCTCAGAGACAAAAGGCGATCACAATAACTCGATTCAATTATTGTACTTTTATTTTCATAGATTTTCCATAAGTCCTTTTCTAGATGTTAAATTCAAAGTGACTTAGTCGCCTTCTGAAGAATTGTTGTATGTGGGAAATGGTGAAGTGTTCAATATTTATTTGCTCTGGCGTTGTTGAATGTGGTAAATTAACCCTTTCCCTCATAAAGACGCTTTCTGTCGCCTCTGCAGCATACAGTTTTATGAAAACATAGTGACAAAAGAATAAATTGCTCAAAACAAGCAATTTTTCCTTTTGACAAAATGTTTTCCACTTTTAGTCATAGGTTATCGATCCATTCAATTATAGAGATTTTCTATTTTTTGACAAAAAATGTTCAAAGTCATCTGCTGCAGAAATGTCGTATGAGGGAAAGGGTTAACAAAATATGTTCAAAGTCGTCTGCTGCAGAAATGTTGTATGAGGGAAAGGGTTAAGGGATTAAGGCTTAGGAGCAAAGTTTAACCATTAAACAGAATCTTTCTATTAAATCCTATGCAGTAAACAAGTTTTAAAAACACTGTGAGAGAAGGAGAAATGTGTGGGCTTCATGCAAAACTGTTGCAACTACACCTTAATTGTTACAAGATGTAGTTTACAACTGTTTTGCATTAAACCATCAAATTGCTGGTTTATTCAATAATTAATAATACTTTCATTCAAAGTTGTATGTGGGAAAGGGTTGACAGCATTAATTTAACTTCATCATACAACAATTTTAGAGCATTTTTTTAACCCTTTCCCTCATATAGACGCGTTCTGACGCCTCTGCAGCAGACGGCTTTTTGAAAACATAGTGACAAAAGAAGAAATTGCACAAAACGTGCAATTTCTCCTTTTGCCACAATGTTTTCCACTTTTTGTCATAGGTTATCCATTCAATTATGGAGATTTTCTATTTTTTGACAAAATATGTTCAAAGTCGTCTGCTGCAGAATTGCCGTTTGAGGGAAAGGGTTAACCCTGTGCACAGCAGACGACTTTGAACATCATTATTTTGTCAAAATATAGAAAATCTCTATGATTGAATGGATAACCTATGACGAAAAGTGGAAAACATTGTGCCAAAAGAAGAAATTGCTCGTTTTGAGCAATTTCTTCTTTTGTCACTATGTTTTCAAAAAGCTGTCTGCTGTAGAGGCGTCAGAAAGCGTCTATATGAGGGAAAGGGTTAAAAGGGCTTTATAAATTTCATCTTAGACACTGGTCGCTTTGAAACCTAAGTCAATTTATTAAACATAGACAATCTTTTGAGAGAAAAAAAAACATTTTGAGAAAATGAGGTATTGCCAAAATCATTTCCACTATTTCATCTATGTCTTAACCCTTTCCCACATACAACAAATCTGCAGCAGGTGACTTTGAAAACATGTTAGCAAAACATTACATGAAAATCTGTGTAAAGAAAGTATAATATATTAATGGAGATGATAACAATGCTGCTTTAGGAGAAATTGCCCATAATGTACATTTTTGTGTCTTTTGCCACAATCCTGGCTGTAGATTTTCCGGGGACTCTTATCAAAATCTCCGGAGTATTCGGACAAATTTCCAGGGATACTTTGGGATAATCTGATACTCTCCATGGACAACGCAGTACGTTTAAGTGGCCACCCCAGAATAGTTCCGTGGACACCCTTGAGTATTCAAGTAATTCCAGCTTTTCCGCGTCTTAACATTAATTACCTTGGTTTTTTCCCATGGTTTCCATGTATTTTCAGTGTATTTTCAGTGTATTTTCATATTTTCTGTAAATAAATCTAAATGTTTCAATAGTCATCTTCTGCAGATGTGTCAAAATCTGTCTGCAAGTGGGAAAATGTTATTTAAATTAGAGAATGCAAACAAACATAGAAAACAAATTGTCATATGGTCAAGTAAAAGATTAATAGATGTTAAACCTTGTTCCTAAACCATTAACCATTTCCCACATATAGGCCCTTTCTGACGCCTCTGCAGCAGACAACTTTTTAAAAATATTCTGGAAAAAGGAGAAATTGCTCATCATGAGCAATTTCTCCTTTTGCCACAAAGTTTTCAACTATATTCAATAATTTAACTTTAACTTTATATAATAGAGGATAACCATATATTAAACCAGATGTTTTCAAAGCCGTCTGCTGCAGATTTATTATATGTGGGAAACAAACTTAGAAGAATTTGTCATATGGTCACGTAAAAGATTGAAAGTTAAACCTAAATGTACCTAATTTACCGTAACATCAACACCAAACAACCTTTGTTAAGGTCAAATTACGCTAAATACATCCACGGGCCAGGCTGATCTACCTTTGTTTGAATAGTAGTGAGTGTATACCTGATCACCAGAATGCATTGAATATATGTCATTGAGTTTAAAATAATTGTAAATGTGTATAGGATGTACTGGAAATGATTAATTTGATCACTTTTAGTATTTTGACCTTGTTTGAAAGTGAAAGTAGAGAATGATAAACACCGGTTTTGTCCGGGCCCGATTTAGTCCAAAATGTCAGCAACCTATTTCGCCTGGTTAGTTCTTTCTTGCATAATGCATAACCCCCCCATTTTCTTTGGATTGTATTAAAGCTTAGATGTAACCCTTTTCAATGGTATATGGTGTATACAATTGATGACTGAAACTGGTCGATTTACATGGAAACAAAGAAGAATTTTTGTTGGTGTATTGTAACCTTAAGAGCCTCCCCTGGCTCCCAACAAAAACAACATAGCCTCTCCTTAAAAACAGTACCAGCAAGCTAAACAGAAGAATTTGCCTGAAATGAAGAATTACTCCCAATCATTCAATGCAACAATGTTTTGAAGAATTTCTTCCCATTATACAATGTTTTTAGCTGTTTCAAATCAGAGACATATAAACACATGTGTTTATATGTCTCTGTTCAAATATATGCTTCAAAATTCCTGGATATTTCAGTTGTTTTCACAGCAGGAGGAAATCCTTTAACCAAGGGAAATAACTCTATTTTGTTTTTGTCATGTTACTGAAGAATTACCTCTCCATGATTTAATCACAATAACCCATTTCATAATGATTTAAAATTCAATAGAAATAAATACACTGCCTAAACCCCTTTCAAATGTATGACAAATCTACAGCAGCTGACTTTGACGCTATATCTATAGATACAAAATTAGAAAATCTTTATAAACGAAAATGTATTTATATAAAGGCTGAAAACATTGTGGCATACACTGACATTTCTGATAATGAGCATTTTCTCCTTTAGTCACAATTAATGTCTTCAAAATTTACCTAGTTGTGGGAAAGGGCTAGGTCATAAATAAAGCAGTTTGATTCTTTCAAGTACATAAGTTCCACACACTTCTGATAAGAATCATTAAATAATAAATCCTTTCTCTATCTATGACTGTCAACTTCTCATATTTTTTTAATCAGATAATCAATTAAGAAACTCAAATCAACTGATGTTACTTGTACACTGGAGTTCCAGTATATCGCGATATTAGGCCTAGCATCGCGTTGGAATCCGACATCGCAATCACTATTAGAAATTAAAGCAATCGCAAGTAATATGCCTCAGCATGCCAAACCCGATACTCGTCAATCTCCACCTTTTAACTGCATGCAATGGCGATATCAAACGTTTTGAAAGTCGTCTTCTGCTTTCAAATTTATAATCAAACAAATTTCAGTTAGTTTGAATTCTTTTATTCAGTATAATTCTAATTTTCCTGTCGTTACTGACTTTTTTATTCCAAACTATTTCATCAAAGAGGTTTTAACTGCATTCATATAAATAAAATACAACCAATATACATGTTAACCCTTACCAACGCATCTGCAGCAGATGACTTTTGAAAACATTTTGGCAAAAGACAAAATTGCTCACATTTTACCATTTTCCATAATGTTTTCAACTCAACAACATTAAATAATCAAACAATAAATGATTAATGCCTTACAGAAATCACTTGTTGGGAGTTAAGCGCGATAAAGGGTGAGGTGATAAAGAGTGTGTATGTGTCATCGGTAATGTTTTTATAACGTATGTCAACCTTAAATAACACCATCTGTACCTCGGGAACGCATTTTCAGTCGCACTTAAGAAGAAACTGACTGACAACTTATATTGTGAATTGTAAATTTTTTCACTTTTGTCGTTAGAAAAAAAAATCGCGTCTGTTTTGCCAATAAGTCTCGAAAGTTTTCTGCTGCAAATTTGCTTATTAATAAACATGTCAAATTTAAAATTTGAAGCCTATGCGTATCATTCACAAATAAATTGTTAAGTAAAAACAAAGTAAGAACAAGAAGGAAAAACAACTTTATTCCTTTATAATCTAACACAGATACATCATACATGAGTCACTTAAATAAATACCTTGAAAACTTTGATATTTCGACCTGATACATGCCAATCACGTTTGCAACAAATGTATTCGAGTTTTCTTCTTGATTTACGTCAACATGAAAGTCAAATATAAAACTTGTAATATATACGTACACAATATCTTATGTTAGGAAAACCGCCATTTTTGAAATGCAGTTGTACCTGTATTCGGAAAAACCTGATTTCGGATAACGATTTTAGTTAGATTCGGCTATCGAATTTTCGAATATATTCGAATAAGGTAAACGAAAAATCAAATATTATTTATATTGTTTTCAGTATGCGTTCCCATCCCTACTATAAGTGCAAGTATAATTAGTGAATAGAGTTGAAAACATTGTGGCAAAAAGTGAAATTGATCATCATGAGCAATTTCTCCATTTCTCTCGGTGTTTTCAAAAATCGTCAGCTGCAGAGGAGTCAGAAAGCATCTAAATGTGGGAAAGGGTTAATAAGACATGGAATGCAATGTTATCAATGTAGAGGGGAATTTGAATACTTAATCATTACCCAAAAGCAATACAGAGGGAATATTATGTTGCAGTACTTAGCAATACTGGCTTTGATATTGTTCTACGAGGGGCATTGAAAATTGATATCTCGCGAGATGTCCATTTGACCACGCCCAAAGTAGACAATACAAAGCCATGTCTCACCTCTGCAAAATAATTTTCCTTAAATTAAATACCTAGTATAACTTTAAAGACAGAATAAAGAAAAAATATATACAAATAATGAAATTTCTATATTTTGAATAACGAAATAACACATAAAATTTATGATTGGCGTGGGAACCCCACTACCTCATTTTGAATGATGTGATTTCATATTTCAATGAAGTCACATCATATTTCAGTGACCAAACATTACTGTTATCTGTTGTGTTTGAACTGAAAATGCTGTTCTACATGTATTTGCATGGAAAAGGTGCAGGTATATATACAATACATCCTTAATTATTGATGATTCGACCCGATCGTTTAATCAACCCATATTTATTTTCTCTTATAATAATGCATTATAGCCTGTTGAGATTTGAAGTTTTATCTGACTGATCATGACTAACTTTGAATAAACTGTAACAGAACGGGGTATAGGTTTAAATACCACTTCTACTGCCTTGTCGTAGAAGCCGGCTTTTATAGCGACGTTGGTAGAGTGGTTGACCTTTCCGGTAAGTTAAGCAACGTACATCGCGGTTAGTACCTGGATGGGTGACCTGCGATGGCTTAACGCCGGTACACGTTACAAATGGTGGCAGCGCCGGGATTTTTGGGTTGATATCACCATCATCCCCGGACCCCGGTTGTTCCCAGTGATGTTACATAGACTCCGCTCTGGTATACTGCTTGTGTTCAGTTGTGTGACTTCGGGTCGAAGTCAAGAGAAAAGAGGGAGAAATGTAACGGGCACGGGGTATAGGTTTAAATACCACTTCTACGGCCTTGTCGTAGAAGCCGGCTTTTATAGCGATGTTGGTAGAGTGGTTGACCTTTTCGGTAAGTTAAGCAACGTACATCGCAGAACTTTAGTACCTGGATGGGTGACCTGCTTAACGCCCTCAGCCCGGTACACGTTACAATAAGCTTGTAGTCAGAAGTGTAAACCAGCCTAAAATTTTAGAATAAACTGGAATTTATCAACCAACTATTTCCTACCATTGACTGTTTGTTATTTATTAACATGAAGTTGAACTCTGTTACATCATTATTCATTTGTGATCTACCTTAGTTCCTGACAACATTATTTTTGTCTTTTTTTCCATTTGACTTTGTATTAACAGTCAATTGAGATAAGTGTACACAACGATTTCTTGATGTCTAAAGATTCATTTAGTACTCAACAATGTAGTTTATTTTTATGCTTATGATCACGAACTTAGGAGACCCGAAGAAATAATGGCTTTCGATGCATCTGATGATCTGTGCAGTAAACAACTTCATCTCTAATGTCTCTATAGTCTATTCAATACTTCTACTTTCATTTATGGAGCTCATCCGCATCGTTGTTTAGAATTCATCAGCTGTCGATTTTCTGTATGTGGGAAAGGGTTAAACTCACGAAAGGGGCCGTTTTAAGGCACTGGAAGAGAGTCCACGAATCCATTGAGAAATCACGATTTGGAGAGAAATGATATTACACCTTACTATCAACTCTTCTTTTTAAGACGTTGAATTTCAAAATTTAAGTTTGATAAAGACTAACCTCACTCATCTGTAACGTCAAAAGCGATTCTGTTATACTCTCTGCTTAAAAAAAGGGTTAGTTTCTGATGGTTAATTTCGGGTCTCCTTACTGTTTACACATTTCTTCACAGTGACCTCCCTTGTATCGGGGTGTTAAGGGAAATAACTGTAGTTTTATTTTAAGTTTGAAAGCGATTATTTCTCTATAACAATCATGAATGTCATTAACCAGGGACACTATATTACATTTGTTACACATACAGCATACCTGCATCTGACGATTTTGAAAGCAAACTATGGATACACATTGCTATATATATAATAATGTTTGAATCGACCCGCAACAATTATGACAGAAAGGGATATTGCTCACGATGTGCAAATTCTCCTTTTGCCCTGGGACCACTTATACGTTTTGCCACAATGTTTTCAAATCATGTCGATCCGTCAAAACGCGCCTGTAGGAACGGGAAGGGTTAACATTTTACTTGTTCATACTGCCCCAGCTTCATTCAGATTTTGATATATATACCAAGACAGAGGTGCAGTGGTAGATCGTCCAAAGGTCCCAGGTTCGAATTCCGTGATGTGCGGGTTCTGCCTTTTTGATTTTCCCACTCGAACAGCGCGAGTAATGGTTGAGACTTCAGGAAGCAGGAGACATCGAGCCTGATTTATATAAACTGCACTATATTATACATCGTGATCAGAGGGCAACAAAACTCGTTGATTCTAATAATGAAAACAATATCAGAAAGAAATAATAAGATAATAAGAGAAAAGGGAAAACATACAGAGAGAGAGAAAGAGATAAGGTACATTATGGAAGATAGAAGCATGTTTTATAAGTCGCCGATGGACTATATTTGATCCGTTCCACGAGAAAACCAATAGTGTGGACTCTGCGTAATGTATCGATACGGATCAGCCTAAGCATGCCACACAGGATAACCCGGACAGACACTTTTCGTCTCATGGGGAATTTCTGTTTCAGGAATCATTATTCTATACCTCTATCCCCCTGAGATGGAATGTATCGACCCGGATCAGCCTAAGCATGCCACACAGGATAACCCGGACAGACTCTTTTCTTCTCATGGGGAATTTCTGTTTCAGGAATCATTATACTCTATGCATCTATCTCCCTGAGATGGAATGTGTCGGCCCAGATAAGCCTGCGCGGGCTGATCTGAGTCAATAAATGCCTCGAAATTAATACGGTTGCGATTGTTTAAAAACACTATGTAATTAGTCGCCGGGCAGAAGCCCGCGACTTCTATTTTTAATAGCTTTTCGGAAATCACATGGGAGGGCGGCTTATTATTAGAAAGAAACAAATCTAGATGATTTGAACATATTACAATTGTGGTTGTTTACGAACACTAATAAATGACACATCTAAAATGAAATAAATACTCCGATTTTTTAATGTTTGCATTTTTTTTTTATTTCACTCGCATTTAAGTTTTTTGTCTTATTTACGAAGACAAAAGTGGTCCCTTCAAGACGTGAACCAACACCCCCTAATGCAGACTCTTATGTGTCATCATTGAGGTCAATTTCGGATTCTCCTTTTAATAGCAATTTTAACTTACTAAATGTTGTTTTCATGTTCAAAGAGATGTCTTGATTTGTGTAGAATTCATTTAATAATGTTAATCCATGAATATCTAAAGTAGGAACTGTTTCTAAGCTAAATATAGACCCTATTCTGTTGTGTAGTTTCGTGACCTTTAACATCGATTTTCGCGCATGCGCATTTCGATATGAAAAAGCGAGTGATATTATTTTATTTTAGACAAGTACAAGACGAATGTTTGACGCAAAGCGTCAAAGAGAAGCCGCAATATTTCGTTGTACATGTAGAAATAAGAAAAAAAGAACATTTTTAAATCCACAAACAATAGAACAATTTAAACTGTAGACGGTAATGCTGATATATTTCTCCTTTTGAAGACTTTTGTTTTCTTCAAATTACCTCCCTTTAAAGCAATACCAGGATATTTACCTTGTGATTCGAATAAGATTGACAAACATTGAAATTATATGAATGAATACTATTATTTAAATAAGTAACAACAGCAAAATTAAATTTAAGCCAGATAAATGTGTACACATTTCGTTAATTTTTTAATGGATACCCTAATGTATAGGTATGTATATAAAATTTATAAGCAAATGTTTTCATTACTACGTTCCTAATGTTTGAATAGACTAAGGAAAGTCAAGAATACATAAATAAATCAATGCAGTCTTTTCCGGCGACATTGATGCCTTGCATCAACTTTCTCTTGTGATACAATTGAAAAGAAATTCATGTGTCCAATGGTTTAAGTTTTTGTTTTCATTAAATAACGTCATTTTGTCTTTTGAGTAGAAGATGTCAAATTACTGAATGTTCTTTTCAAGTTCAAAGAGATGTCCTGATTTGTTGTGTACATTTCATCAAATGTAAATACATGTATCTATAAATAGTAAAATGAATGGACTGTCACTCTAGACGTAGTCGATATAGCAGACTGCTCTCTTATTGGCTAATTAGTTAACAAAGAAAACCTTTTGTTAACCACAACGTCTTAAATCATTTTATTTACTATACTATTTACATGAAAGAAAATATGTTTTGCTGTTTTTCTCCACAATGCAATGTTATTTGGAACACATGCATAGCACGTTGCTTGATTTCTTACTCTATTTCGACGATGAACGATCGTACATACGTTGTCTCTTGATCTTGACTCGAGTTGAAAACTTCCAAAGATGCTGAAAAACACTTAATAGTACACCCTTAAATGATGACATATATGTTCTTTAAGATGTTTATTTGACTTGAAACAAAATTTACAAAATTTGATATTATTTTCTTCCAGTGCTTATTTTGCAATCTTTTAACATTCTTTACCCTTTTTTCGAAATCACTCCTTCTGGAAACTTGTTCCACGTATTTACTGTTCGCTGCGAGAAACTGAACTTCCTTATATGTGTCCTACTGTATCTTTTGAATTGTGTTTGTATGTGTTCTCTGGTAGTCGAATCATTTGTTGAAATATGGATTCTACTTGGTCGATTTCGTTGAATATTTTCAATGATTCGACAGTATCTACTCTAAGTCTTCTGTACTGTGACGTCGATAGTCCTAACTTGATTAGTCTTTGTTTATATAGGAGGTCTTTTAGTGATTTAATAATTGTTGTGGCTCTTCTTTGCACGTTTTCAAGTAGTATTGCCTCTGTTTTGTTTATAACCGACTGTATTTTCCTATTCTAAGTGCGGTCTAACTATATTTATGTAAATTGTAATGACATATTCTAAATCTAATTGTTTGAAAGATCCTCTAAGAAGGTCTAACTTCAGGTTTCCTTTCTTAACTTGTATATGATATGTTCTTTGAATTTTAAATATTTTTCTTTTGTTAAACTAAAGACTTTTTCTTAATTTACTATATCTTATTTGTTTGTATCAAGTGAATACCTTTTCTTGCTTCAGGTCCTAAATATAGATGTTTGCATTTTGTTTTGTTGAAATTCAGTTACCAGTCACTCGACCAATCAAGTAAACTATATAGGTCTTTTTGCAGACACATTTGGTATCTTTCGTTATTGACTAACTCATACATTTTGGTATCGTCTGCAAAATAGTTTAATCACGTTTTGGATAATGTTCAATATATTATATAGATTACAAAAGGTATAGGACAAGTACACACTGGCGACAGGCTGTATGAGCCAGAAGTACAATGCGGAACTATTTCAAACATTAGCCTATATAAACGCTCCCGAACATAGGTATTTTCAAATGAAAAGATAAAGTCTGTTTTTATTTATTCAGTGACCGAAGTATGGTCTATTCAAACGCGAACAGGTGGTCTCGAACAAAGCTTTTCTTGAAAGGCATATTGTAGTCTTTAAGTTTTCTGTTACGACAATGGTCTATTCAATAGACAAAGTTAATCCCTTTAATACAATTAAAATTAATTCACACATGCGTTCAAACAGCAATACCTTATTTAGTTCTGGACCGATTGTAATGATTAGTATGAAATGAAATGTCTGAGCTAAGCCTTTAAGATGAGCCTTCAAAGCCTTTAAGATGTGTGTACTTGTAAACCAGAAACGCCGTCATTTAAGTAAATGTTACTTTCTTTATAAATTGAATCATTTCCGCTCATATGGATCCGGGTTGAGTTTACTGTTGGGGCTTCGGGGCTTTGGTTTATTTTCATAACCTTGAAAACATTAGAAGTATACATAAGATAAGCGATTCATGTGTTTTTCAACCCTTTATTTGTACACAGCTGTAGTAAAAAGAGGCTAAAGACGTTACTTATGTAAATGTTTTAACTAATATATTGCCCTCATTGTGTGGCGTTAACTATCAATCATAACTAACAATGATGATATTTTTGTTATATGTTTGCGAGTACCAGTCCATTTTTTTCCGAAAACGCGACAGTTTTTGCGAAAGCCAGCTAAAAGGCATTTGCGAACAGTGTAAAGCAAAAGCATCCAGCGTAGTCTGATCTGGCTCGGCAGTTTTCCCAATACATCTTAATTGTGTCAAGAAAGTCTGTAAAGTAGTGTCTAATTGGTATGCTCTGGCAGGTCCTTTGCAACACTTGTGTAGTAATCTCGCTAAGATTAGTTTTCGTGAAGCCCATATCATTTTATATTATGCATTATAATTATCATATCGTTAGTCATATATTCTCGCCCTTTACCACGTGCAACAGATCTACAGTAGACTTTGAAAACGTTAAGGCAAAGATAGGAAAAATCTCTGTATTATCGAAAGGGTAGTTTCATAAGGTTAAAACTCATTCCTATTACCACAATGTTTTCAAAAGTTGTCTGCTGTAGAGACACCTGAAAGCGCCTTTTCGATTTCCAGATGATGAGAGGAAGTCTTAATCTTGATAATAGTTTTTGTGGAAATTTGTTTGTGGTAATAAGTAGGTAGATTTTGAATTGGAATTCAGTTTTAAACATTCTATAACAAAATAAGTGTATATAATTCTCTCTTCTGCGTTGTTTTAACATGCTTTTGTAATTAAGTTGTGTATTGTAATTTTGTAAACGGTAATTGATACCTAAGTTATTAAGTGCTATTATTAACTTAGCATTCCTGCTATTATTAAAATAATAATCTACTTGTTTCAAATAAGCTTTATGAACTACGGAATCTTGTTTATTCATGACATAATTGATCTTTCTTTACCTAATATATATTACGTGTAATGTCTAAGCTTGCTATACACAGCTGCGTTTGGTGTTTGCTAGGTACTCCGAGCAATTGTTCATAACCATTAATTTGTTGTTTATCTACCTCTCTGTATTCATATATGCCCCAAACCTCGATTGCAGATTCGATTCACCATTATTTCAAAAATAGTTAGTTTTGTTTTAATATTTTGGCAGTCACTAGTGACTTCATTGCTCAGTAGAACATATTAAATTGACTTGATGACTAAAAATATTATATTAAGCATTTCCCAGTTGCAGATACATTTTGATGTGTTAAGAGCAGACGAATTTAAAATATAGTAAAAAATGAAATTTCTCATCATGAGCAATTTCTTCTTTCACTACAATTTGTTTTTAACTCTTATTCAAATATATAGAGTTTTTCCATTTTTTAATTAGATGTTTACAAAGTTAAGACTACATATTGTACAGTATTAGTCGTTATCACGAGCATTTGGAGATTTTGCATGATTTGATTAGTTAGTATTCACAAAGGGGCGGAGTCATATTGATGGGCGATTGTGTTAAGAGCAGACAAATTTAAAATATAGTAAAAAATGAAATTTCTCATCATGAGCAATTTCTTCTTTCACTACAATTTGTTTTTAACTCTTATTCAAATATATAGAGTTTTTCCATTTTTTAATTAGATGTTTACAAAGTTAAGACTACATATTGTACAGTATTAGTCGTTATCGCGAGCATTTGGAGATTTTGCATGATTTGATTAGTTAGTATTCACAAAGGGGCGGAGTCATATTGATGGGCGATTTTAATGCACATTCGAACGGTTACACCTTTATTAAGCCAATTGACGGGAGGGGTTCCGCATTGTAACATATATTGTCAATCTGTTTAAAATCACAACTTCAAAAATGTGTTCCGGTGTAGACTCGAGCTTTGTTTCGTATGATAATATCTCTTCATATCTGATCGATCATGTCATTGTTTCTGATGAGCTATCATATTACATCAAATAGTGTATGATTCTGGACGATTATTGTATTCATGTCTCATCCCACCGTCTGCTAGTATTTAACATGGAACTCATATGTTACGAAAACGTTACGCATTGTCTTGATACGTAAGTTAAATGGCACAGGGTGTCCGAAGAACAACTTGTTAATCATGATTTTAATCTCAAAAGTCGTCTGAAAGACAGTGTAGACCATTTACCAGCAAATTTATCCTTTTGTCATAATACATGTTAAGTTGTTTAATACGAGATGTACATGTCCCAAAAGCACGGCAAGAAGAGGCTACTTTCATAAGTACATGTCCCAGACACACGGCCACCAAAATGGCTACTTTTCATATGATCGCAATCCTATTTATACTAACTACCTAACTGTCTAACTGCCTTAGGGAAGTTAGTCCATTAATTATTGGTCAGATGTCCAACTCTATGAACAGGTTAATTACGCCTGTCAAAATATACAGTGTAGTTACCGTGTAACAGAGAAAGCTAGTTGATTATATCTTTACACATTTTCATGTTATTTATATAAAGAATTCTACCTAGGAATTCGTGAGATGAAATCAAACATGTATAGTACATGAAAACAGTAGTCATTCACCAATTCAAGTGAATTGAATATTTGTAATTTAAAAGCAACGATTAAATGAACACCGAATTAACATAGTTGTACTGAATAAGTAGGGATAACAACATGATAACATTGAACATGAAATAGTCAATAACAATATGAATATTTCTCCAAACAGTACGATGATTAATATCGATCCAACAGTCTTGTATTTCTTAGCACTTCGTAGTATCCGGAATAATTTGAACTCCTGTTGAAATGGAATTATACACGGCGAATCGTCAGTAGAAGTAGCAGCATCAGTAATTGTAGTAGTAGTAGAAGTAGTAGTATCAGAAACAGTTGTAGTTGTAGTATCCTTTTATGACGAAGTCAACACAATATGTTTAGATATAGATGATTGAAGTGATGTTATTCATTCCGTTGATTAGTAGTGACGATAAAATATTTTTCTAAAAGCTTTATTTGTGTCTTTTAGATAATGTATCTGGACGTATTAAATGCAACTTATGCACTATTTCAACTTCCATTGCTATCAGTCATTCGGTAGGGCTTCGTGAACTCGTTTACATTGTTGTCGAATTGACGAAAAAAATATTTTTCTAAAAGCTTTATTTCTGTCTTTTAGATAATGTATCTGGACGTATTTTTAGGCATTGTTTCTTGTTTCATGGCGATCAGTCAATCAGAAGAGCTGCGTCAAATTCGTCATCTCGTCAATTTTGTTGACGAATTGACGATTTTTATTTTCTTTCTAAAGACTTTCGTCTTTTAAATAATGTTTCTGGACGTATTGAATGCAAATTTGGCCTTGTTTAGTGTTTCATGGCGATCAGTCAATCAGAAGAGCTTCGTCAAATTCGTCATCTCTTCAATACTGTTGACGAATTGACGAAAACATTATTTTTTCTAAAAACTTAATTTCCGTCTTTTAAATAATGTATCTGGATGCGATTAAGGCTCCATTTCAAATTTCATGGCGATCAGTCATTCAGAAGAGCATCGTCAAGTTCGTCAACTCGTCACTTTTGTTGAATCTAGTAGAAACTGGACAGACAATACCTTGTTTATTATATTTTGGAATGCTCTTTTCTTTATATTGTTTGCACAATATAAATAAGACCAGTTATCAGAATAGCTTTATACCTCAGCGAGCTTAATCCATGCCGTAACATCCCTTTGTAACTTTGCTTGCTGATTGTATTGCAATAAAATTACTCTTAAGTAGTGGTAACAAGTTTATTTTTATATTTGTTTAAATAGAGGTGTTCTCTTTCCCAAACTTCAAGGTTTTGTTCATCTAGGTAACAGCAAAAGGACGGACCTTATTGTTCTTTTTTCTAGCAGTAAACAACATTTGATATATCAACCTTATTACAATGGGTTCACTAATGAAAACAATATCAATTTCGTCTACACTGTACGGATGTGAGCTATGGCATTCTATGTCTTCTTTAGATATCCAGAACGTTGCAAACTTTGGTAATTATGTGGCAAATAATCACAGCATTTGCACTGTCGGAAACGTACATATATGGTATTTAGTCTGCTAGGTCGGTACAACATACAATGTGAAATTGACAAACGCAAAACAAATTTCTATCAAAGACTTTGTAAAACGCCTACGAATTGTCTCACTAACCAGATTTTCACTTATCGTCTGAATTGGTTTAAAACAATTCAATGTACTCGACAACAAATTTTATTTATTTCCGATACTTTCAATTTATTGCAAAAATATGGTTTTACTGCATACATTGTATGTGCACTCGTATCTAACTACTGGCACATTCCCTGAGAAAACAGTTCTTAAAACAGGAAAGATTTTAGGGTCGGAAGTTTGAATGCGAGCGTCAGGAAAGAATGAACATCCACCATGGCTTCGATCGTTTTGTGTCTGTTCACAGCCTTCCATTTTATTTTATATTTGCCAGAACTATGCATCATGCATAAAGTGCTATACAAGTATTAGTTATTAGCAAACACTTAAGGGAAACTGTCAGTCAGTGTGTGTAATGCCAAAATATTAATACAAATATCCAGGGACACTTAAGAGCCTATCTCACATTCACGAATCTGAACACGGAATGAACACGATTTAACGTTTTTCCTTAAATCGTGTTAGAACGTATGAAGGTCGCGCACTCATTCGTGTTCATTCGTGTTAAGTCGTGGTCGGTCGCGCGCGGTCGTATAGACGTCGCAGCTCGGCTTAAATCGTGTTATTAATTTTTGCAATTCAAAAATTTATAACACGCTTTAAGCCGAGCTGAAAAGTTGTGTTCAGTCGTATGAAGGTCGTATGAAGTCGTATAACAGTCGTGTTAAATCGTATGAACATCGTGTTCAGTCGTATGAATATCGTGTTCAGTCGCGTTCAGTCGCGTTTATTCGTGTTGGGGAGCGTGGGAAGACACTCATACGACCGTCATACATTTTAACACGATTCAACACGACTTTCATATGCCTTTTATACGACTCCCATACGCCTGAACACGAAATCCATACGTTTGTCATACGACCGGAAGAGCCCATCACGTGACTGAGTGAGAACGTGGGAAACTCCCTGAAAGTGAAAGCTCATTTTACAGCCATGCCAAACCTAAGGCGGCCGAAACGAAAGCGACTCCAAGCAAACCCTTCGAAAGGGAAACATTTTTAACCACCAACCATGGATGAACATCCACCCGGTACCCAGGGACAAGATGAGCCAGCTGAAACCTCTGAACCACCACCAAAACGGCCAACAACAACAAAAACAACAAATGAAACTGACATCCAGCCATCTCAGCAGCCAAAAACATTCTCCACCACTTGCCTTGCCTCTGCGTTCGTCATGCACCTGAACGGGAAGGGTTTTATGAGCCATTGACGTAGAGCGAAGACATCATCTCCTATAATTGCGAATGACAGGGGTTGATCATCGTTTGGAAGAGGTTGTGGTTCTAGAAGACATGCAGTGCCTTGGTCCAGTGCCTGATAGATGTCGCAGTCCTTGAAGGCACCACCATCTGAGCAACTACCATTTGCTCCAATGTCAACATACAGAAACTTGTATGCAGCGTCAACTATTGCGAGGAGTATGATAGAGCCTGAATTTCGTGGACATTTTATAGCTACATGTTTTCCATCTATTGCACCAAGAGAGTTATGAAAGTTCCATCTCGTTGTAAACTCCTCAGCCACCTCCTTCCAAGCCTCTGGGGTTTTGGTGTCGGCATGACATCTTCCTCTTGCCATATCATTGAAATAGGGCCTTATTTGCATTCAGTACGTCCAGATACATTATCTAAAAGACAGAAATAAAGTCTTTAGAAAAATATGTTTTCGTCAACAAAATTGAGGTGATGACTAATTCACGAACTTGACAAAGCTCTTCTGATTGACTGATCAACATGAAACACGAAATAGAGCCTTATTTGCATTCAATACGTCCATATACATTATCTAAAGAAAAGAAATAAAGTTTTAAAAAAATAGGGTCTAATTTGCATACAATACGTTCAGATTCAGTATCTAAAAGACAGAAATTGTTTAGATTTTTTTTCTTTACGTCAATATATCAACAAAATTGACGAGTTGACGAATTGACGAACTTGACGAAGCTCTTCTGAATGACTGATGGCCATGAATTTGAAATAGAGCCTAATATGCATTCAATACGTCCAAATACATTATCTAAAAGCAAAAATAAAGTTTTTAGAAAGATAATGTTTTCGTCAATTCGTCAACAAAGTTGACGAACTTGACGAATCTCTTCTGATTGACTGATCGCCATGAAACTTAAAATAGGGCCTAATTTGCATTCAATAAGTCTAGATACATTATCTTAAGGAAAGAAATAAAGTTTTTAGAAAAATATTTTTTTCGTCAATTTCGTCAACTAAATTGACGAGTTGACGAATTGACGAACTCTAGACGAAGCTCTTCTGATTGACTGAACGCCATGAAACATGAAAAGGGGCCTTATTTAACGTTTTTAGAAAAGATGTCACAGTTCGTCACTCGTCAATTCGTTACTTAAGAGTAATTTGGTTGCAATACAATCAGCAAGCAAAGTTACAAAGGGATGTTACGGCATGGATTAAGCTCGCTGAGGTATATGGCTATTCTGATATGTGCTCTTATTTATATTCACTGCACCATTTTACTCCAGGAAAACCCAGAAAAACCAAAAAGCAGGTAACTGTACTAATAGTTAGCACCTCAGCAGGATCCCTAATTAAACCCTGGCAGTGACCCCATATTCTTCACGGTGTATTATCTTTGCACATCTGTTTGGGTCAAGCTTATCAAATACAGGACAGGGCATGATTACATTATAACCTTTATTCTATGAATCACAAGAAAGTCTAAGTGAAGTTAAAACCGAGTATTTATTTCATTAGAATTCAAGCTTTTTTTTCTTTACTGGGATGATTACTAAGTAATACAAGAATGAAGGAAAACATGCAAACATTAATTTGTACTAAACTATTTCAACTATTTCTCTTTTTTGCAGACAGAAAAAGGTGCTATTTAATATCAGTTTCTGCTAGAGTAGTCAAAAATACAATGACAATCTAAGTCTGCACATTTTACACAGAAACAGAAAGTATAATCAAACTGCCTGTAAAGTAACAATGATGCTGTCTTGGTTCAAAATTCCTTTCTTATTTTTTGGTGCTGTTTACAGATAGTACATTGAAAAAGAGCAATTTCTCTAATTTGACTTCAATGATTTCAACTCTTATTCAATAAATAAATTTTCACTTATATATATTTATAGGTTTATGCATAATTTTGTCTCAACAGTTGTTTGCTGCAGAACATATGTTGGGAAAGGGTTAAGAGTTGTTTATTTGTTTGTTTAAATGTTTTTTAGGCTGCTTTCAACAATATTTCCGTTATATCATTATACATTACAATAATTACCTGTCATATCTTTCTGCACACTGATGCAGCCGTGTTAATGCTATCCCAATATTACTTTGCACCAAAGATAAAATTTAAAAAGTTTGATTTGAAAATATCTGCAGAAAATATGAAAACATTTTGAAATTGGAAGCATTTTTTTGTGAATGAAATACTGGTGTGAGAAAGTTAGGCAGCGCATGGTTAAATGAACTGGCTGCTGTGATATATCTGAAATAATGTTGAAACCTATATCTGAAAGTGAGGGAGGTATCCAAATTCAATGCAATTATTGAAAACAAAATGCTTAATGGTATTTATTTGTTTTATTGGTGTTTTAAACCATTTCAACATTATTTCAGTTATATCATGTTGACAGTTCACCTTTTCATGCTCCCTGGGTAAACACACCAGTACTTGGCTAGGCTGCCATGACCACCATGATCGGAGGATTGAACCCTGGATGCCCGGTTCCAAATCCCTGACAGCGGATTCCTACTTGATTATAATACTGATATGTTATTTTTAAAGTAGGAATTCCTTTAACTTATGCAAGAAGGAAAACTTGATTAAATCCACTATACGATTATCAGGGGGCCTGCTTGGGCACGATTTGAACCAACACATCACGTATAACATCGCTACAGAATAAAACAATGTCCGCTTTATACATGTATTATTTTCTTTTTATGATTTCCTAGGGGTTGAAGTCATTGGTCTCTTTCTCCTTGCACCTTGTTGTGGTGTATCTATATGATGCCGTTTTGGTCTTTTTGTGTTAGGTGATGGCATATCAGCAATGCACAGAAACTGTGCCTCCGTACCAAAATTGTATTCAATTTCTCCATTAATAGTTTTATGTAAGCACTTACAGTCAAGGAAATTTAAAGGTTTGCTTTCATGCTTCCCTGCTGTTTGTAAGTAATCAATCTGAAATTGAATTAAGTCAGAGATTCTCTCAATTGCTGATTTGGGTGGTAGCCATTTTCTCGGATCTGCCGTCTTAAACCTGACTTTGTGTTAGTAGCTTCTTTTTTGGCTATACTTAAGTCACGGACATCCTCATAAGAAATATTAGAACCCCTAAGTCTTTTGGGTGTGTATACATGTTTGATAAGGTCCACATACATTTGTTTGTTTAGGTAGTACCGTTCATCTTTAAAGACAAACTACATATTTCTAAAGTCACTGTTCTGTAACACAAACTTGCAAATAGTATCATGTGACACTGCAACATATTTTGGTATGAAGTCATTCCCACCAATAAATAATATGATTTATTACATTTTTACAATGGTTTCACACGACTTCAAACTTGCGTTCACAAACAGATACTTAAGCGCAGAAAAAACGTTAGCACTGTCTTTTCCACATCATTTCTTTGAGCCACCTTGAAACTTTTGTAAAGATCTTTTCAAGTTATATTTATTTGCTTTGTCATTATATTTCTTCAAAATATCAAAAGAAAATTATATACAAATATAGTTTTCATCGTCTCCATCATCTTTGCATATTTTGAATAATTTGGAAAACTACATAGCTCTTTTCAGTAGCTACATTCTGAAACTGAAAAGTACAAATTTATTTATATTATCATCCTTTAAACAACCTCCGGCTGTAATCGGGGCACAAAGTTGTGGTTGTCCTTCTGCACTATAGCTTATAACTTTATGCATTTTCAATAACTCACGGGAAATACTTTTTGTATTATGGAAATACATGATATAAACTAAGATAATATTTTAAACAAGAACTATCTTTCAAAAAGATTGTTAGCGCAATTTTGAGTATATGAAAGCGATTGGTAGCTACATGTTATAGTAAAAAGTCCGAAGGCGCTAAATGTCACAGAGTAAGAAAAAATGTGCACTCAATGTGCACCCTGACCGTGACACAAACTCATGGCCCTGCGAGTACAGAAATGTAGGGGATAATGCCCTCCCAACTGAGCTAACCGGCCGCTTACATATTTTCACTCAAATTTTGATTAAATCCGTGCCATAATAAGTAGGATAAACTAGAATGGAGTGCTCCCCGGAGCACGTGTGTCACCTGCCGGTGCCTTGTCAGAAAAATTTAGTTTTTGACAGAAAAGGGGCAATAACTATGATATAAAGATATTTGGATTACCCCCCTTTTGTGAACCCATCACAAAGATTGATATAAACATTTGTCAGAAGTTTCAATCCAATCCTTTGAGTAGAACAAAAGTTATTTGAAAACGTGACGAAAAAGTGTGACGGACAGACAGACGGACGGACGGACGGACGGACGGACGGACAGACGCCAGACAAAAAAAAAGTAATCCCTAAGTGCCTACCATGATACGCAGGTGACACAAAAATTAACTTGAATAAGATTAACAAACAATTCCTTGTAACATTCCAGAGTAAGAAATACATTTACAGTAAAAATAAAAGGTATATAGTGAGCAGTGTATGCAATATTGATATAGAAATATTAAATTGATATTTTGAAAAGTCACCACTTCATGGTACCGAATAACATTTAATAAAAACAACAAGATTTGATTGGTCTACAATCTAGATCATTTGTTTAACATGTAGGTCAAAACTGAGGTCAGACAGCTTTCGCCTAAAAATAAGCTTTATATGGGTTATCGCCAGTTTCCGTTTGAAATTCATATAGCACGAATGTATCAAGATTGTTCTAACGCATTGATCACTCTGAAACGTCCTTACTAATTAATCAACCGATCAAATTAGAGCTTTCGACTAGCACTCGCAATAACAAATCTGTAGCAGCAGTTTTCAAATTAATACCCAGGCAAATTTATCAAAAATATCTGAAAAGAAAAGTGTTATTCTTGACTTAAGTTGAAAACATTGTGACAAAATTAGACTGCTACAAATGCATCTTCTTCAAAAAGAAATCAAATGTCGATTAGTTTAGGGACAATTTTAATGGATAGATAAATGTAGAATATACTTTCATACATATACCTTGTTAATAGTTTTTGCCAAGATGTTTTCAAAGTAGACTATTGCATATTTTTAGTATGTTGGTTAAAGATAACATTTCGTAGTCGATGGAACTTTTTGTTATACACTGTCTCATTTATTAATGCCTCTTGTTAATAATTTAGCTCTTTTAACATAATTTACATTCTTCTTTATTTTTAATAAACTTTTCCATAGTATTAATGTTTTCGTAGACTATTGTGTTTGATTAGAACTTGTCAGTTGTTCTGACTTGTCAGTTGTGTAAAGGTAGAGCATCCAACTCAGGTGCAGGAGGTCACATGTTTGATCCCAGTCCGGGTCATATTAAAGACGCTGTGGCTTTCCCTCACTGGTACCCAAGATTGTTGGGTTAGCATTGTGACAAGGATAAATGAACAAGTAGTACTGGTTACCTACCCAGAAAAAGCATGATATAACGGAAGAACTATTGAAAGTGGCGTAAAACAAAACCATGAAAAATAACTGTGTACATCACAGGTATCCTTTCCCTTATATGGCAACAGATGTCTATGCAAGACTTTGAGCAATGAGCCTATATTATGAAAGGTAATGATAACATGTTCAAAACTCGTCTTCTAGAGCTAAGCATGTCAAAATGCATCTGCAAAGGTGGAAGTGGATAGATAACCCACTCACTATTGCATGCACTCTTGGCGTTTCACCAACCTAAGTAGTGTAACAATTAGTCTGAAGTAACCTGCCCCTACCAGTACATTAAAGGGTCAGCATAAACCAATGACTGTAGTCTGGAGTAACCTGCCCCTACCAGTAATTATAGGGTCAGCATAAACCAATGACTGTAGTCTGGAGTAACCTGCCCCTACCAGTTCGTTATAGGGTCAGCATAAACCAATGAATGTATTCTGGAGTAACCTGCCCCTACCAGTACATTATAGGGTCAGCATAACAAATAATGGTAGTCTCGAGTAACCTGCCCCTACCAGTACATTATAGGGTCAGCATAAACCAATGACTAGTCTCGAGTAACCTGCCCCTACCAGTACATTATAAGGTCAGCATAAACCAATGACTAGTCTGGAGTAACCTACCCCTACCAGTACATTATAGGGTCAGCATAAACCAATGACTGTAGTCTGGAGTAACCTGCCCCTACCAGTACATTATAGGGTCAGCATAAACCAATGACTGTAGTCTGGAGTAACCTGCCCCTACCAGTACATTATAGGGTCAGCATAAACCAATGACTGTAGTCTGGAGTAACCTACCCCTACCAGTACATTATAGGGTCAGCATAAACCAATGACTGTAGTCTGGAGTAACCTGCCCCTACCAGTACAGTATAGGGTCAGCATAAACCAATGACTAGTCTGGAGTAACCTGCCCCTACCAGTTCATTTTAGGGTCAGCATAAACCAATAACTGTATTCTGGAGTAACCTGTCCCTACCAGTACATTATAGGGTCAGCAAAAACCAATGACTGTAGTCTGGAGTAACCTGCCCCTACCAGTACATTATAAGGTCAGCATAAACCAATGACTAGTCTGGAGTAACCTGCCCCTACCAGTACTTTATAGGGTCAGCATAAACCAATAATGGTAGTCTGGAGTAACCTGCCCCTACCAGTAAATTATAGGGTCAGCATAAACCAATGACTAGTCTCGAGTAACCTGCCCCTACCAGAACATTATAACGTCAGTATAAACCAATGACTGCAGTCTGGAGTAACATGCCCCTACCAGTACATTATAGGGTCAGCATAAACCAATAATGGTAGTCTGGAGTAACCTACCCCTACCAGTACATTATATGGTCAGCATAAACCAATGACTAGAATGGCGTAACCTGCCCCTACCAGTACATTATACGGTCAGCATAAACCATTAACTAGTATGGAATAACCTGCACCTACCAGTTCATTATAGGGTCAGCATAAACCAATAATGGTAGTCTGAAGTAACATGCCCCTACCATAGTCTGGAGTAACCTGCCCCTACCAGTACACTATAAGGTCAGCATAAACCAATAACTGTAGTCGTGAGTAAGCTGCCCCTACCAGTACATTAAAGGGTCAGCATAAACCAATAATTGTAGTCTGGAGTAACCTGCACCTACCAGTACATTATAGGGTTAGCATATATCAATAACTAGTCTGGAGTAACCTGCCACTACCAGTAAATTATAGGGTCAGCATAAACCAATAATGGTAGTCTGGAGTAAACCTGCCCCTACCAGTACATTATAGGGTCAGCATATATCAATAACTAGTCTGGAGTAACCTGCCCCTACCAGTACATTATAGGGTCAGCATATATGAATAACTAGTCTGAGTATCTTGCCCCTACCAGTACAGTATAGGGTCAGCATATATCAATAACTAGTCTGGAGTAACCTGCCCCTACCAGTACATTATATGGTCAGCATAAACCAATAATGGTAGTCTGGAGTAACCTGCGCCTACTAGTACAGTATAGGGTCAGCATAAACCAATAATGGTAGTCTGGAGTAACCTGCCCCTACCAGTACATTATAGGGTCAGCATAATCCAATAATGGTATTCTGGAGTAACCTGCCCCTACCAGTACATTATAGGGTCAGCATAAACCAATAATGGTAGTCTGGAGTAACCTGCCCCTACCAGTACATTATAGGGTAAGCATCAACCAATAATGGTAGTCTGGAGTAACCTGCCCCTACCAGTACACTATAAGGTCAGCATAAACCAATAATGGTAGTCTGAAGTAACCTGCCCCTACCAGTACATTACAAGGTCAGCATAAACCAATAATGGTAGTCTGGAGTAACCTGCCCCTACCAGTACATTATAGGGTCAGCATAAACCAATAATGGTAGTATGGAGTAACCTGCCCCTACCAGTACATTATAGGGTCCTCATAAACCAATTACTGTAGTCTGGAGTAACCTGTCCCTACCAGTACATTAAAGGGTCAGCATAAACCAATAATTGTAGTCTGGAGTAACCTGTCCCTGACAGTACATTAAAGGGTCAGCATAAACCAATAACTGTAGTCTGGAGTAACCTGCACCTACCAGTACATTATAGGGTCAGCATAATACAATATTGGTAGTCTGCAGTAACCTGCCCCTACCAGAACATTATAGAGTCAGCATAAACCAATACCGTCAGCTCCCATTTAAAATAGTGTAGCAATTCAAAAGGCTATATAGACAAATCTTGTTTGTGGACCAGTCAATTAATCTTTCAAACTTTGAAACTTTTTTTTCTGTTTCTGTCTTTTGTGTAGCTTCTTCAGCATAATTATGTCTCCCCCTGTATACAGGGGAGATATATTGTTTTTGTCCTTGATGTCTGTCTGTCTGTCTGTCTGTCTGTCTGTCAAAAGGCCAAATGTTTGAGGCTTTATTTCGTGTCCGCTCCATATCTCCCAGACGGCTTGAAGGATTTTCATGAAACTTGGGTCACATGTTCACCTTATCAAGGCAACGTGCAGAACCCGCGTCTCGACAATATAGGGTCAAGGTCAAGGTCAAGGTCACGCTTGAAGGTCAAAGGTTTGAGGCTTTATTTCGTGTCCGCTCCATATCTCCGAGACGGCTTGAAGGATTTTCATGAAACTTAGGTCACATGTTCACCTCATCAAGGCGACGTGCAGAACCTGCGTCTCGACAATAGAGGGTCAAGGTCAAGGTCACGCTTGAAGGTCAAAGGTTTGAGGCTTTATTTCGTGTCCGCTCCATATCTCCGAGACGGCTTAAAGGATTTTCATGAAACTTGGGTCACATGTTCACCTCATCAAGGCGACGTGCAGAACCCGCGTCTCGACAATATAGGGTCAATGTCAAGGTCACGCTTGAAGGTCAAATGTTTGAGGCTTTATTTCGTGTCCGCTCCATATCTCCCAGACGGCTTGAAGGATTTTCATGAAACTTGGGTCACATGTTCACCTCATCAAGGTGACGTGCAGAACTTGCGTCTCGACAATATAAGGTCAATGTCAAGGTCACGCTTGAAGGTCAAAGGTTTGAGGCTTTATTTTGTGTCCGCTCCATATCTCCCAGACGGCTTGAAGGATTTTAATGAAACTTTGGTCACATGTTCACCTCATCAAGGCAACGTGCAGAACCCGTGTCTCGACAATATAGGGTCAAGGTCAAGGTCACGCTTGAAGGTCAAAGGTTTGAGGCTTTATTTCGTGTCCGCTCCATATCTCCAAGACGGCTTGAAAGATTTTCATGAAACTTGGGTCACATGTTCACCTCATCAAGGCGACGTGCATAACCCGCGTCTCGACTATACCGGGTCAAGGTCAAGGTCACGTTTGAAGGTCAAAGGTTTGAGGCTTTATTTTGTGTCAACTCCATATCTCAAAGACGGTTTGAAGTATTTTCATGAAACTTAGGTCAGATGTTCACCTCATCAAGGCGACGTGCAGAACCCGCGTTTCGACTATACTGGGTCAAGGTCACGCTTGAAGGTCAAAGGTTTGAGGCTTTATTTTGTGTCCACTCCATATCTCCTTAAAGGATTTTCATGATACGTGGGTCACATGTTCACCTCATCAAGGCGACGTGCAGAACCCGCGTCTCGACCATACCGGTTCAAGGTCAAGGTCACGCTTGAAGGTCAAAGGTTTTAGGCTTTATTTCGTGTCCACTCAATATCTCCAAGACGGCTTGAAGGATTTTCATGAAACTTGGGTCAGATGTTCACCTCGTCAAGGCGACGTGCAGAACCCGCGTCTCGACCATACTGGGTCAAGGTCAAGGTCACGCGTGAAGGTCAAATGTTTGAGGCTTTATTTTGTGTCCGCTCCATATCTCCTTAAAGGATTTTCATGAAACTTGGGTCACATGTTCACCTCATCAAGGCGACGTGCAGAACCCGCGTCTCCACCATACCGGTTAAAGGTGAAGGTCACGCTTGAAGGTCAAAGGTTTTAGGCTTTATTTTGTGTCCAGTCAATATCTCCAAGACGGCTTGAAGGATTTTCATGAAAATTTGGTCACATGTTCACCTCATCAAGGCGACGTGCAGAACCCGCGTCTCGAACATACTGGGTCAAGGTCAAGGTCACGCTTGAAGGTCAAAGGTTTGAGGCTTTATTTTGTGCCGCTCCATATCTCCAAAACAGCTTAAAGAATTTTCATGAAACTTGGGTCACATGTTCACCTCATCAAGACGACGTGCAGAACCCGCGTCTCGACCATACCGGTTTAAGGTCAAGGTCACGCTTGAAGCTCAAATGTTTTAGGCTTTATTTCCTGTCCACTCAATATCTCCAAGACGGCTTGCTTATGTTTAGCAACAGTTGTTAACTGTTTTGAAGAATACTTCAGTCTTGAATGTTACAGCTGCAGTAAAAATATGTGTTTCTGTAAACCATTTGAAATCATGTCCACTTTGTACCAGTTCAAGACAAAACATTAGTAATTAAAAATTGAGTACTGTCCAACTTGGTCAAATTTTTGCTTGTCTGCTTTATAGGTTGGAATGTTTTGAGAGATTTTGACAGATATTTGAGGGGGAGACATATGTTTTTGTCAAAACAATTCTAGTTATATTTGATTTTTTTTTCTTTTTCCCTTTCACATATGTTTTTTTTTTTCTGATCGGTTTTATTGCTATTTCGTAACTCATGTACATTTGAAATGACGCGAAACATTAATAAATTTCAAGTCAAATAATAAATGAATTGAAAATTTAATTTAATTTGAGTATCATGCAAAAATATGCACATATAATAACTCATTTAAAATGACGAGGACCCATACTTGAGCCGTCCCACGAGAAAACCAACTTTATGGCCGCTGCGTAATGTATCGACCAGATCAGCCTGCGCAGACCGCACAGACTGATCCGGGCCGACATATTCCGTATCAGGGGGATAGAGGTATAGAGTAATGATTCCTGAAACAGAAAATCCAGAGGAATCGAAAGTGTCTGTCCGTGTTAGCATGCGCTGCTGAGGCTGATCCGTGTCGATACTGTACGCAGAGAACACAATGTCGGTTTCTCGCGGGACGGCTCAATTGTTCAAGTCAAATCATAAATTAATTGAACATTTAATTTACATTGTTCGCTACTCATTTATCAATATTTAGTAAAAACTCATCGATAAAGGTATAACAATATGATGAAATTCAGCTTGGTAAGGGTTAATGTCAGGAGTTTAGTACATGAACATGCAGCAGCTGTGGTTTAACCCTTTTCTACATACAACAAAACATGCAGCATAAGACTTTGAAATCATCATCGCAAAAACATGATTTTTTTTCTACAATTGAAAGAACAGTTATTGAATACAGTTGAAAACATTTTTGCAAAAAGAGAATTTGATCTTGATAAGCAATTTCTCCTTTTGCCACAATGTTGTCAGATGTCGTCTGCTGCAGAGGCGTCAGAAAGCGTCTGTCGAGGAAAAGGGTTTAGATAATGATATCCAACAGCCACGATAAAGACAACAAAGTGTTGTACTAAATTTATGAATTGTTCTAAAAGTCACGCATACATCCTGTCCGTGTAATGAGAAAAAATGAACAGCCATGTCTTTGCATAAATTCGACTAGATGTCATAATTGAATTGCGTCTAAGGAGAACCAACCTTCTAGTTTTAACCAGACTCGTTGAGCCAGTGCATGATAACATGTGCTTTTCTAAACGGTGTAGTTTCAGATAATCTTGTCCACTTGCTCAGTCTGATCTGAATCTACCCAAGTTGATAGAATCGTCTATCAAACTTGGTAAGGTATATATGAACAGTGTATATAGTTATATATTAATCAGACTGTGCAGATGCAAAGGTTGATTTGGAGCTATACTGTTCTCAAAAGTAAATTGGACATGTACGGTTCCAGATGAGCCTGTGCCACCTCAAAGTTTGATTAGAAACCTTCACTGTTTTACATCTATTCAAACATGCACCTGCAACATCCGGTGGATTGATAGGGATTAACTATTTCCCACCTGCATACGCATTTTGACGCAATAGCAGCAGACGACTTTTGACAACATTGTGGCCAAAGGTGAAATTGCTCATGATGAGCAATTTCTCCTTTGGCAACAATATTTACACCTTTATATATCTATTAAGCTATCTTTTGTGGAGATCTTTCAGGTTTTTGTCACTATGTTTTCAAAGTCGTCAGCTGCAGATTTGTTGTATGCGGGAAAGGGTCTAATGCCGTTTCAAACATTTTTTCAGTCACATCACAGCGACCAGTTTAACTACCCATTCGTATTATGACACCAGTTCTCCACACAACAGTATTTCAAAGCAACTGGCTACTTTTCACATATATTGTTTTGCCCATTGGTGGTAGATGATAGGTAAAATATGTGGCTTCTGTAAAACATTGGCCATTGTGATCAGAGTGTACGAGAATGTGTAGGAAGATCTTAAACACTTGTCATAAATGCATTCTCCTGGAAAACGACTTAAATATTAACTTAAGTTTTAAGTATTAAATGTGTGCATTAAAGATTACAAGACTTATTAACTTCCACTCATCTGAATGTCGGTTTCGTGTTGGCTCACACTTAAGCGACGCCATCGAATACAAACGTATCAAATAGGCGACAAGCGAACATCCATGTCATAAATTAGCCGAGAGACAGCATGATCAGCGCATTCGCTTTAAATGAACAATCAGTGAACATCAATGTGATAAGTTTTAGATCGATGCACACATGCCTAAATTGAAATGGTTTTGTACACCGTAAATGCATTTTCTCGTGGTTGTGTGGTTGATTCGCATATGTAGGTCATATACATTTTCAGAAAATATTATATCGGATTATCGGTTTATTCATTTCCTTGATATAAGCGGGTTTTGACTTCTTCGTAGCAGACGAATTTTTGACAACAATAATTGAAATGGGTAAACATATTAATGTGTCTTTACACTTTTTCGAAATTTGACTTACATTTTATCCAGCTTTGTTTTCAGGACAGGTAGTCGAAGATTTTCCATATTTTGCCTTAAAGTATTCAAAGTCGTCTAATGCAGATTTGTTGTATGTGTAAAAGGGTTAACAACATCATGTTGCAAGCCATAGTTACAACCATTATGTATGAAGTCATCAATAACTAACTTCAAAGGAGGAGGAAGCAAAACCACCTATTGTGTGTATACCAATATATAGATGGTATCTGTTTACCCACTGTTTAATTAAGTATCTTAATTGAAGCTATTCTGCTTGACTTTTCTTTTTAACCAATCCACTGTTATGCTTTATCTGGACTCGTCCAATTGGAAATTTTGGTGTGGTTTAAATGCTGGATTTTCAATCCAGATGTGGGGGTATCGAAATCCGTGCCTGGGTACTGGAAATATCTGAGATGCCTTGACGTGTCTCCGAACTCAATTACCGTTCAAATACTGGTCCCTTTCGGAAAATATGCCTCATATATCAGTGATACAGTATACAGAAGCATGGTTACAGAACCAAGTGATCTTTTCAGAGAGGGTTATTGCATCCATACTTCCATGTATCCAACAGTATCTTGACATAATGTGCACCTGTCAGATGCTAGTACATGGTGTACATGATGAAAAAGGCATATAAGAGCTAAGCATTTGGTTTTGTGGTAGAGCGTTGACCTTGAGTACTAAAGACTCCCTGTGATGAGCGGGTTCTGCCTTTGATATTTTTCCACACAAACAGCGCGCGTATTGGTTCTGTCTCCAGGAAGCAGACTTCGTGTGTGATTTATATTAATACAAGAGAAAGTTGATGCAACACATATATTGTTTATGATCAATCTCCATTCCAAAGTAGGTTGACCATACACACAACCAACCAATTATTGATCATAAACAGTAATAGAAATGAGTAATCTTGCCAATCATTAGTCTTAGTATGTATACAGTACTTTCATTAAGGAATAATTATAAGATTTGTGAATTCCACATACACTTTTCAAGATGTTTGTCAGAATATTTGAATTTTATTATTTTTCAATAAAAACACAAAACAGACAATTTAGGATTTGCATGCAATAGCACGTCATTTTACCTCTCCTCTATTAAAGTCAACAGAGGACACCTTTGCAGCAATCTACTTTTAAAACAATGAGATAAGGGTTAAATCGCGGAAGACATGAGTTTTCTCTTTTTCTCAAAATGATATTAGCTTGGCATCCTAATTATATCATACTTTAACACATGTTGAAATGTATTCCAATATTAATGGATTAGACCACCTTCGAAATATAATATCAGCTAAACAGTTAAATCTCAATGAAATTGTTGTATAATTTAAACTTAATTTCGAACATAAACTGAGCCCTACAGCATGTTAATTTATTTTAATTCTTTCCTTCCTTTTTTATAATGAAAATAACAAAACTACTCATGTTTTAAAATTATATTATGATGAGCGTCCTTGTGTCAATGATGCATAACAATATGCAGATCGGAAGCAATATGCCTTTAGGGAATTAAATGACACATTTAAAATTGTCAATGACGAAATAATTTTGTACGAAAGACCGATTCTTTCTTATTCGCAGAGGTGTCGTTCTTGAAACTCTCTTTATAGGCAGAGAATGTTCGTTCAAAGTAATTTTTCTATTAAAACCAGTTTTATTTCGGTTTGTTCTTTTCTTCATTGTTTCGAACCAAATAAACATTTTAAATCACCTATGATTTACTATTTGTAAGCGACTGTAAAGAGCGGCTCTCTGCAAAGGAGATTGATCTACGCGTTGGTATGTAAACCAAATTAGACTGGGCGACGTAAAGGTTTGTAGTTATCGCCTTTCGTTACATCTAGTATATAGTGTAAAATAAAGTATTTCAGTCTAGCTAATAGGGACTGTTTTGTCTTCGTAAATAAAACAAAAAAACATAAATGCGAGTCAAAATAAAGAAACTGAAAATACCTAAAACATCGGAATATTTATTTCATTTTAGATGTGTCATTACTTAGTGTTTTTAAACAAACACAATTGTAATATGTTCAAGACATCTAAATGTGTTTCTTTCTAATAATAATCCCCCCTCCCATGTCATTTCCGAAAACCTATTAAAAATAGAAGTCGCGGGCTTCTGCCCGGCGACTAATAATGGTCATTATAGATTACATTCAACTTTTATATTGTCAAAGATTAAATTCATCCATAAAGAAAAGAAACAAATTATGAACAAAAATAAAAGTTATCTTTCCTTTCTTCAACGTTTGTACATGTAAATTTTTAAAATGAAAAAATATTATTGCAATCACAAAAACTGTATTCACTACTGGCATGTACATGTATTTATTTTTGCACTGTGCATCTTTAGCATTCAGAAATTGATGTAACAGCATTCAAACAATAAACAGAGTCTGCAAAGTCTGGTGGTCAGTGTTTATGTAATTTATGGCTCCCTTGCTGTGCCTTAGTGGTCCTAATTGACCTGTGGCATCTAGTAATTACTTGATAATTTAACAGACATCATTCGTATAACTGTAATAGTATTCTCAATATTGAGAGGGTTTCTTGGAGTAAAACGGTGCAGTGTATTGTACTAATTGTACTAACAATATAAAGAAAGGAGCATTCAAAATATAACAAACAAGGGATTTTCTCTCCAGTTTCTACTAGATCACAGGAGTTAGTTTTAATCATAGGAATCAGAAAACTTAATCATATTTTGTTCGTCAATTCGTCAACATAATTGACGAGTTGACGAATTGACGAACGTGAAGCTCTTCAATGACTGATCGACATGAAATTTGAAATGAGGCCTAATTTGCATCTAGATACTTTATTTGAAAGACGGAAATAAAGTTTTTTAATTTTTTTTTCCCGTCAATTCGTCAACAAAATTGACGAGGTGACGAACTTGACGAAGCTAGTCTGATTGACTGATCGCCATGAAACAAGGCGAAATTTGCATTCAATACGTCCATATACATCATCTAAAGGAGAGAAATAAAGTTTTAGAAAAATATTTTTTTCCTCAATTTCGTTAACTAAATTGACAAGTTGACGAATTGACGAACTTGAAGAAGCTCTTCTGATTGACTGATCGCCATGAAACATGAGATAGGGCCTAATTTGCATTAAATACGTCCAGATACATTATCTTAAAGATAGAAATAAAGGTTTTCTAGAAAAATATTGACGAATTGGAGATCTTGAAGAATTGACAAACTTGACAAAGCTCTTCTGAAGGACTGATGGCCGTGACATTTGAAATGGGGCCTAATTTGAATTTAATACCTTCATATACATCTAAAAGACAGGAATAAAGTGTTTAGAAAAATATTTTTTTCGGCAATTTCGTCAACTAAATTGAAGAATTGACGAATTGATGAAGCTCTTCTTATTGACTCATCGCCATGAAACATGAAATAGGGCTTTATTTGCATTCAATACGTCTAGATACATTATCTAAAGGAAAGAAATAATTTTGTTAGAAAAATATATTTTTTCGTCAATTTCTTCAACTAAGTTCTGATCCCCATGAAACATGAAATATGACCTAATTTGCATTTAACACGTCCAGATACATTATCTTAAAGAAAGAAGTTTTTAGAAATAATGTCACAATTCGTCACTCGTCAATATGTCACTCGTCAACCTAACTTCACGGACCTTTTTTACTACAATGTTTTTTTTACTATACTCAAATATTAGTCTTTCATTAATATAGAGTTTTTCACATTTTCATCAAGATGTTTTGAAAGTCCTCTGTTTGAAATTTGTCCCATGTCGGAATGGGTTAAAACATTTATGTAATTATGTATTGAATAGTCCCAAAGGTAACGAAAATAAAGCTAAAGCACAGGCGCATCTCTCTTTAAAAATGTGATATGTTATTGATTGTTATCCTTGTTGTCATAGAAACTGTCTTCCGACTGGCAATCATCGTCCTCGTATTCTATCATAGTCGACACAGCTATCGCCTGATCATCCTGGCAGTGAACGTTGCGTAGCCGCGTGTTTTTGTGTTTACTAACTAATTCTTTGACTTACCGGGGCTTGACGGCGGGTTTATAACTATACTTTGGTTGGTTGGGGTTGAAGGACATCTGCCAATCCTTCTGCAGACAGTCAATGTCGTCCTATAGGGCTGTTGCATCCTGCTGTGTGTGGATCATTCTGTAGAGGAGACTATCATCTGCAAAGAGGCTGGGTTTGACGACATGTTCTCGGGGAGTTCGTTGATGTGAGCAGATGGCCGAGGACAGTGCCTGGGGTACTCTAGAATCTACTGGGGCAGAGAAAGATGCATGGCCTTTGACATAGACCTGTTGGCTGCGATCATTGAGGAATCTTTGAATCCACTGTAGTGTGTTCCCTATGACGCCGCTGTGTCATAGCTTTACAGAAAGTCGCTGGTGCGTACCAGGAAGATACTCGAAATCGCATATGCCCTACCATTAAGGGAACTGTTAATGCTGTAACACAACAGATATTGAAGATGTTTACTATCTCATTTTGTCATGTTCTTCATATAATAATGTCAGGGAGAAATACATTATTCCTTATTTTTATAAACATGCATCGATGCAAAAATACATTGAATTGCTCAAATTAGAAAAAAACAATGTTGAAAAACTGCGATTTATGTTACAATCGCATACCAAATTAGATTACAGATACTAAAATGTTACCTTTTATCAGAGTTTAGCCTCCTTATTATATAATATCTTGTTTTCCAATTTTTCATTCCTGATTCGTTTTCTTTAAAAAGAATTCTTTCATTCTTTTTGTCATTTCAAACCAACGTGCCTGTATATTTTTTATATGTTTTTATGTTTGTCAATTACAATCACTTTGTGTAATTAAAAGCACTGTTCTGTTCTGTATTATGATATTGTGGAAAACATTAGCTTGACCGTGGACACTTAAATATGTTACTCAGACCACATCAGTCGACAATGCGTAGATAAAATACAATCACGAATTTACGTTAAATTAAATTGAAAGGTAAACTTGTTTAATCCGGCTTGTCAAAGGTCGGATATAATACTTTATACCTCAAAAAACAAGGTGTAGCTCTGATCCGCCCGCAGACGCAATTTGACGCATCTGCTACAGACGACTTTTGAAAATATTGTTAGCAAATGAGAAATTGCTAAGAACGAGCAATTCCTCACGCTGCCACAATGTTTTAAAACTTAGTCCAATAATTATCCAAATATTTATAGAGATTTGTCATTGTTTTACCCAGATGCATTTAAAGAATGAATCGTATTTGTTTTCTATGGAAAAGGGTAAACCTTTGACAGGCCATTTAACCCTGTTTAGAGCGAGAACTATATTTTGGTTCGCAATTCTACGGAAAGGAACGATTTATGATCGGTCATGCTGAGTGTCTGAGTGTTCTTACACACGGTACACTCGAGAAAATGCTAGCCCTATAAACCAATCAAATTACTGCGTTTGAATAGCACTTGCCGAGCTCTCTGTTAGGAGAATCTGGCATTATTTGAACAACTGTAAAGGTTGGGCCATACAAGGAACATCCATGCCAAGTGTTATCAAATTGCAGCCAATGGTTTTTGAGGAGAGCTACGGACAGAGAGTGAGTCCAATAGAGATCATATAGAGCCTTTTGCTCATGTGATCTAAACAGACTTAGTTTACATGACCACAAAAACAGTAGTATTTTGAAAACGTAATTTCTTGTTAAAGGATGACCACAGTTGTGGTCGAAAATGATAAGTGTAATTTAGCGTAGTATTGGGTAAGCAACAAAATATGTATATTAAAATACATACACTATTACTTACAACTAGTTACAGAACGAGGTGACTGAATGATCAAATTAAAAGTTTCACAAAAAGCAATAAGCTGCCCTCCATAAGCAAGTGTTACTCTTACACATTGGAAGCATTGATTTATCATGTATCAGTTATGGATTGATTGAGTCCTCTTTTACGGACAGAGTGGAAAATAGCGGAATAAGAGTTCAGAAAGATAAGAGCATTCTGAAACCTTTGTAGAACTGTTTGTGTTAGCGTGCTGGTAAAGGATTGAGAACATGTGCATTTATGGAGCACAGGGTTATGAAGCATTTGTGTGAAAATGCACCATGGCCAACTAGTTCCCATGAACCATTATAAAGCTTTGACAAATGACCTTGTTTAAGCATATTTAACATTTTTGAACAGGAGAAACAAATAGTTTGACAAAGTCTCATGAAGATTAAACAGAAATTTAGAATTCTGCACCAATGCAATAACATTTACTGGTAATGATGTTGGAAGGAAAACAATTCTCTAAACCACGGACTAGACTTGGAGAAACTATTTGATATACTGAACATAAAAAAAGAAAATGATTGATAACAATTAACAGCACGTAGTTTACGAACAAATACAAGTAAAGCACATGATACATTTTGGCGCTTTTTTGTCATGCCCAGATATGTTGAAAATGATATAACATTTAATCTACCTGGCATTGAAAAATAAAATGCCCATTTTCAATTCACTTCTTCTGTGTTATGTAATCATTGTCCTCATACTGAGTGAAATGTGGCATCTGAATCCGAGGAAACTGCAATGCTATACAACTATATTTTATGATAAATAAGAGGATTTATGTCATTGCGGTGAATCAAAAGTTAATATATTTAATAAAAGTATTTAGTCATAGAGGGGTGTTAAAAGTCGTGTAAGAAAACAAAATCTTCTTTTAGGTCACTTCAGATAAGAAAGTGATTAACACAATTCTCTCTAAATTATTTGTCGGAATTCCCTTGTTTATCAAAGCTCACCTCCTCCACACTTTACTCCACCGCTGTTCTAAATATAATTCCCCTTATTTCAAACTTAGTCCGACATAGCGGTTGCGCTCTATCATTGGTAGAAGAATGCAGTAGATAAGAGGTGAAAGACAAACAATATGCCCACTTTTCCAAAAAGGAACCACATAAAGAACACTTTCACGAAACGAAATTGAATGTGCTCAACCGAGGCGCTCTAATAAGTTCTCATAGCTAACGTATATACATAGGCAGGGCACTATATTTACATGGAGAAGCATGTAATAACTGGAGAAGCATGTAATAACACAGGTGTATATGCAACTGCATATCCCTACACGATACATAGTACAAAACAAAATATTACATAAATGTACACAAAATTGGAGATTGCATATTAAAATTGACGACATAAGTTCTATAAAGTACAGAATTGACAAAGTTACATAAAGTACCTGTAACAATTCCATGCGTCATGGAGAAACGATGCAACCACATGAAAAAAGCATGTCAACTTTTCCCTGTAGAAGACGTTCCAAATTTGGGTTCAAATCAAACAATGCTAGAACATACTCCTCTTCATGTAGAGAGTAAATAAACTCAGACACAGTACAATCGAATTCTCGATTAATACATTCTTCCAAAAGGAGCTTACAAGTCTGCACACAGTTACAATTAACTAAAATATGCTCTGTTATACAACATGTTATGTCAGTTATTCCACACCTAGAACAAGTCGAGTCTGTGGAAGATAGAAAGGCTATCATCTGAGCAACAGAAAAGCAGACAGAAAGCACACTTTGATTGTGTTTAGCTAAATTCCATACAAGGCTCACGGAGAAATGCTGCTGTATTTGTCTATATAGCTCAAATTCCGGAGCAGCAGTTCTCTCATGCCCATCGATAACAAAATAACTTGATATTTTAGTGTTTATATACCTTTTCCATGTATTTTGTCGAAAATCTGCCATGTAAAACACAATCTTGCAAAACATAAAACAAGTGATATTTGCGTAACAGATTAATAACGTCTGTGATACAACCAATATCTAAATAACATTTATAAGATTAACATAGACGCAAAAGGCGACACAGTTGACCAAACAAGGTAAGTTTTCTCTTTTCAATTTCAGCTTGAATCGGTAACGCACATATAAGGCCGAGGACAGTATCTGTCCTTGACCTTATATGTAATCCCTGCATTTGATATCTTTCCAAAGTCAGACTGTCCCGCCCAGTGAGCGACTGTGTTAACTCACATCCTAAAAGAGCTCTCGGGATAACTATAGATTTGTAAATTCTATAACTTGTCAAAGGATTTAATCCATGCCTGTGTAAACCCTCCTTAATTAACCCAAACAATGAACAACGTAACTTTCTATCAATGTGTTTTACAGACGTAGTTGAATGTGAGTATTTACTACATATTAAGCCTAAATGCACAAACTTCTCTTTTTCTGGAATTTCCTGAAACCAAACAGACCAAGCCCGAGAACAACGTGAATATGACTGTTTAGACTCATTAAATGTTACAACGGCATACTTACTAGCATTATACTGATACCGCCACATACATGAATACTGAGAGCAAATATTAATCATGCTTTGTAAAGCTTTAGTAGATAAAGAGAGAAGGGTCATGTCGTCTGCAAATGACGGGGCACAAAAACTAGACCCTTCAATTTGAAACCCTAAATTGCTGTTTACTAGCTTTGCTATGAGGGAATTAATGTAAACAAGATATCAAAATGGTGACCAGACCCCACCCTGCCGGGTACCTTGTAAAATCGGGAACCAGTCAGAGTACAATCCGTTGTACATAACACAGTTGTACATACCTGTATGAATTTAATAGTTGAGAACATATACTTAGTTCATGCAATTTACAATAAAGACCATCATGCCACACACGGTCAAACGCTTGACGGGCATCTAAAAAAGAGCCTGTGAATAATTGACTATCTTTTTCCTTACAGTAACTTACACTCTCCTTTAAAACAAATGATTTCATAAGACTGCCCATACCTGGTTAAAATACCCCTGAAGCGAGTGTTACGGTTTATTAATTGTCGTCTGCAAACGGTGTAATAAAACTTTTTCATACAGCTTTAAAATAGACGAGGCAAGGGTTATAGCCCTTACAACTTCTTCTTGACAAATATGGTAATCATTTGCTATAATTGAGGACCATATTTGTCAAGAAGAAGTTTTAACCGCATTAGCATCGTTGAAAACAGGAAAGATGTGCGGAAATGATCGAGTTTCCTTTTGATAAATGTTTACGTCTTCAGTGCATAATTAAATATTCAATCTTAGATATTATCTTCCATATTAATGCATAGAATGTCTGATGCATATTAAGGTATGATGGGAAAGATTTAAATTAATGACATAATTGTTCGAATTGTATTTTAGAATTTCGGGATTTACTCAGATCCAATTTTACAAACGCACCAGTATCTTTATCCAAGACTAGGCTAAACTGAATAAAGGTATTGACAGCGGGTTTTGCGTGACGTAACATAATAGTTGAACGGGAAAGAGAATCTTGTAATATAACACTTTCCCACATACGACACATATGAAGCAGAAGTTTTTGAAGCTTGCAGACCTTTTTGTATGCATCTAGATAGAAATAGGGCCACACAACTTTCTATGTAAGTAAAATAATTGAATACAGTTGAACTCAATGCGGTTCAAGAAGTGATTGCTCATTATGCGCCATGTATACCCATTTGACTCAGTGTTTTCCGTAGTTACTGATGCGTCAACATGCGCCTTTCTGCACGTTGGACGTGTTAACAATCATGTTTAAATTTAGATATGATAACAACATCAAGATATTTTTCAGTATAGGTAACTATGGAAACAATAAACTACTTGTAAAGGCATAATATCAAAATAAACAATTACTATTGCAGAGAAATATGAGACTGTGAAACACAGTTCTGCTAATTAGGCCAAGGTATTCTGAAACAAATTTGATTTTGACAAAGATTCATCAATTATCCTTTAGCTAAACCCTTTTCCACATACAACACATCTACAGCAGATGAGTAATACAGTAACTACTCCCTTACACGACATTATGTGTTTATGATAGTCTTAACATACTGTTGTAAAGATTGGTTAGTAATTGTCTAATTACATAACCACTATACAAATGTATACAAAATGCGCATGATAAAGTCCATATATCTTCTTTTATTCTTTTTGCACTATAAATCACTTGATATACTTCTGTTAGAGTAATACCAGTATATGCATATGAAGGAATTGTATGACTCATCTTGTAGTTCTTTTGTGAATTTCTGCTTCACGTCTGCATTACAAATGGGGTTTCTGAGGGTGTGTACATATTACCGAAAATATTCGATTGTTCATTGATAGAATTTGGATCAAGATATACAATTTCATTAAACGTTATCTCTGAACCAGTGGTTGATCATTGTTTTGTTTTCCTATTCACCAATTTCCAAAACGACTTACTGTCGCGTTCAGCATACATGTCGATATCGGAAAATACTTTATCTATATAATGTTTACATTTATACCGATGCTGTTTTCTAAAGCTTTGCTTTGTACTTTTATAATTTCGATATGTGACATAATCAGGATCTCTAGTTCGACCATTTGCGATCCAAATACGTCTAGCTATATATCATTTCAGAAATTAAGAGTGATCTGTTTTAAATTCAGAATCCCAATAAGATTTAAGATGTCTTTAAAATTGTCATTGCAATATTACCATTTTCAGTAAATATTTCACAGAAACTGTCAATGTCTTTTGTCTTAGAAATTGTATGCTAAAGCAGGACCTGGACAGTTTCATCATAATTGGCAAAGTCTTTTAACAATAAGTTGTATGTATTTATAGTGTTGTCTAGAAATTATTGGCGAAACAAAATTGACAAATGTCTTATGCATAAGAGACAGACGCCTCCGTTTCCAACCATTTTTTCTACAAGAAACACATAAATCAGAGTCAGATATAGTAACACTATTGCACATGTCGGTTTGCTGGACTCATGGTCTCCATACAGTTCACCCCTTTTCCCTACATATTTTTTCCGACGTGTGTACTAGTAGGCATTTTGTTACATATGTGCCTTTCCTCCGGCCAAAAATATGAAGTACTAAGCATTAATGCCCTTTCATCGTCAAGTACATTCAGACTAACACAAACTGACCCGTTTCTCTTATTCTGAAACATTTTAACATGTGATACTTCTGGGCCTCTTTTTGAAACGTATTCAGAAATTCTGTTTACAATAATAGTGGCCTTAAATCCTTCGAGATGAAACCTTTTAGTGCGCCATTTGACATGTCTCAAAAAGAGCATCATCATCATCATTGTCATGCTGTAAATTATCATAATTGTAATGCTGTAAATTATCATAACTGTCATGCTGTAAATTATGATAATTTACAGCATGACAATTATGATAATTTACAGCATGACAATTATGATAATTTACAGCATTACAATTATTATAATTTACAGCATAATTTACAGCATGACAATCATGCTGATGATGCCTACCGGGAACATTATGCTTAATTTCGATAGGGGATCGCTTATCTCTTTTGCATTTAAAACACATCTGCAGCAGACGACTTTGAAAACATTAGGGTAAAGCTATGGGATATTCAAGTAAATCAAGTAAATGAAAGTAGTTGGAAAAGGTCATTATGGTCAATTTCTCCTTATGCCACAATCATTTCAGAAGAATTCTGCTGTAGATGCGTCCGCAGGTGGGAAAGGGTTAACTATTTTTGGCGGTTCACCTTGAATAAACATCCATAAATGATCTTTTCTTCTGTTTTCAGAGGTTTGTTTTTAAAGACAAGACACTTTTTTACCCTTTTCTTCATATCACATATCACCCAGCGACACTGCAACAATAGCGTTTTGTAAACGAATTGAAAATATTCTCTTCCTTTTCTTTTTCATGCGCAATTTCACATATTGCAAAAATAGTATTTTATTCGTCTCTATGAAAATCATATCTTAATGTTCGAAGAGTCTTCAATCGTACTTACATGCATATATCGACACTGAATCCAGTAGCTTAAAATAATCAGACCATGGTTTTACCCTTTCACACATACAACATATCTGAAGCAGACGACTTTGAAACAATGGAACATTCTCTATTTATTAAAGTATTGAATAGAGCTTAAAACATTGTGACAAACGGAGAAATTGCCCATCATAAGCAATTTCTCCTTTTGCCACAATATTTTCAAAAAATGACTGCTACAGAGGTATAAGAAATCGTCTGTATCTGGGAAAGGGTTAATCTTTTACATCGAAATGAGGGATTGTTTCTTTTAAGACATTTTAATCAAACACATCTATTAATGTCTGTTCGTATTGTGTTACTTGATGAGGTAATTTACATTAGACTACAATGTAGACGAGATAGCAACGACAAACCCGTATACGATCTTCTGGTCGCAGGTTGAATTCCCCCGTCGAATTTGATGAATGTAAACAAAACGTGAGCTTTATATTGACGACCCAGATTTGCAGATATTAACAAACTGGACTTATCGAATCGGACGATTTAACCGACAAAAACGCGTCCACTGATAAGTAAGCTTAAAGAAACAAAGTTAAAATTGAGTAATAAAATGCACTAAAATCAGTCTCCGAAAAATAGTTGATAATGTCACTGGTCAGTATCAACAGTTCAATGCCAGGTGTGGTCAGTTGCGATATGCTCAATCGATATGTTTTGTTTAATTGTGAATTTTGTTTACAACGACTTCCAGTCCATTACATCTCATGCACATATTGAACTTAATGTGATAACTAATTCTAGTTCATTAAATAAGAACACATTTGATAAAAGTGTGTGGGAGCAGTCAAGATCAGATGAGTACGTAAAACAGATACAATCTAATATTTCTGCATTAAACAATATAATTGATAGTATAAATTCTGAATGCTTAAGTTTAAATAATGGTATTGAAGATATTTCAAAATACTTATACAGTGCGGGTTTTTCATTATTCGGCAAAACAGAAAACAAAAAGACTAGGTGTAAGTTTAAGAGTCCGTGGTTTACCAATGAAAATCTTATTGTCCGTAAAGATTCTAGACTATCACATAGAAAATATGAGCCATTATCAAAATTCGCAGACGCTTGAGGAGCAAAACAAGTAAGAAAACAAATATGAGAAAATAATAAATTTACAGCATTACAATTATTATAATTTACAGCATGACAATCATGATGATGATGCCTACCGGGAACATTATGCTTAATTTCGATAGGGATCGCTTATCCCTTTTACATTTAAAACACATCTGCAGCAGACGACTTTGAAAACATTAGGGTAAAGATATGGAATATTCAAGTAAATCAAGTAAATGAAAGTAGTTGGAAAACGTCATTATGGTCAATTTCTCCTTATGCCACAATCATTTCAGAAGAATTCTGCTGTAGATGCGTCCGCAGGTGGGAAAGGGTTAACTATTTTTGGCGGTTCACATTGAATAAACATCCATAAATGATCTTTTCATCTGTTTTCACGATGAATGATCAAGATCAGCGGTTTGTTTTTAAAGACAAGACACTTATTTACCCTTTTCTTCATATCACATATCACCCAGCGACCCTGCAACAATAGCGTTTTGTAAACGAATTGAAAATATTCTCTTCCTTTTCTTTTTCATGCGCAATTTCACATATTGCAAAAATAGTATTTTATTCGTCTCTATGAAAATCATATCTTAATGTTCGAAGAGTCTTCAATCGTACTTACATGCATATATCGACACTGAATCCAGTAGCTTAAAATAATCAGACCATGGTTTTACCCTTTCACACATACAACATATCTGAAGCAGACGACTTTGAAACAATGGAACATTCTCTATTTATTAAAGTATTGAATAGAGCTTAAAACATTGTGACAAACGGAGAAATTGCCCATCATAAGCAATTTCTCCTTTTGCCACAATATTTTCAAAAAATGACTGCTACAGAGGTATAAGAAATCGTCTGTATCTGGGAAAGGGTTAATCTTTTACATCGAAATGAGGGATTGTTTCTTTTAAGACATTTTAATCAAACACATCTATTAATGTCTGTTCGTATTGTGTTACTTGATGAGGTAATTTACATTAGACTACAATGTAGACGAGATAGCAACGACAAACCCGTATACGATCTTCTGGTCGCAGGTTGAATTCCCCCGTCGAATTTGATGAATGTAAACAAAACGTGAGCTTTATATTGACGACCCAGATTTGCAGATATTAACAAACTGGACTTATCGAATCGGACGATTTAACCGACAAAAACGCGTCCACTGATAAGTAAGCTTAAAGAAACAAAGTTAAAATTGAGTAATAAAATGCACTAAAATCAGTCTCCGAAAAATTGTTGATAATGTCACTGGTCAGTATCCACAGATTATTTCAATGCCAGGTCTGGTCAGTTTAATCGACAATGCGATATGCTCAATCGATATGTTTTGTTTAATTGGGAATTTTGTTGACAACGACTTCCAGTCCGTTACATCTCATGCACATATTGAACCTAATGTGATAACTAATTCTAGTTCATTAAATCAAAACACATTTGATAAAATTGTGTGGGAGCAGTCAAGATCAGATGAGTACGTAAAACAGATACAATCTTATATTTCTGCATTAAACAATATAATTGATAGTATAAATTCTGGATGCTTAAGTTTAAATAATGGTATTGAAGATATTTCAAAATACTTATACAGTGCGGGTTTTTCATTATTCGGCAAAACAGAAAACAAAAAGACTAGGTGTAAGTTTAAGAGTCCGTGGTTTACCAATGAAAATCTTATTGTCCGTAAAGATTCTAGACTATCACATAGAAAATATGTGCCATTAAAAAAAATCGCAGACACTTGAGGAGCAAAACAAGTAAGAAAACAAGTATGAGAAAATAAGAATTGTATTACATGATAGATTTAAACCATTACTAGGGTTAAAAAAACCAGTTACAATAAATCTTAACAACGACATTATCTGCCTTATCATTTTTAATAAAAACACTCCTTGGTATGAAAGCATGTATTTACCGTAACATTATTTGAATCTAAGTTTATGAAAGTTTGCAGCACAGAGATTTCCTCTTGAACAAGAAGCCATGTATCATATTTTTTTTTTATCTGTATTGTAATTTATCTGGGGAACAAGAATCTCTTTTATAACAGAAATGACTATTCTTGTCTTGTAATTTGTATAAATATGTAATTTAAACTAAATAATTTGCTATTACTAATTAAATACTTGATATACCTTGACAAACTGTCCTGTTTGATGAAGTTCCTATTTGATTGAAAGACATTTACCAAGACAAGTCAACATATTGATTGTATTGTTTATTTAATTTTTTTAAAATGTCTGTTGTAACAGTATGGAAATCACTGTTACGGTTAAGATGTAAATTGTTACAGTAAAGACATTTCTGGAATTGAAGATGTATACACACACCAATAACAAAACTGGGTGAAAATAAATTGCCTATTCTATGGCACCATATTATTCTGTATGTTTCCTCTTGCAAAATGCAGCTTATTACGCACAATGCTCTTGACATACAGATTAACATTTTGCTGCAAGTTT
>JASEVX010000002.1:68297660-68439777 GCA_031761405.1 Serripes groenlandicus
CCCTGATCAGACTTACGAAGTAACTTAAGAATGTGTTAATGTATAGATAAATAAAGTGAAATAGCTTTCGCTGTGTTCTTTCTGCGTGTTTATTTTATAGTATGTGCTATGTATTGTGCTTATTCGAAGAAATATACTTGTTTCTCAATCTGTAATTTACAGAAAAAAAACATAAATGTTTTTTTTTTGTTCAAATGTAACAGGTGTAAGCATTCATAACCCATGAATCTTTCTGAAATGAAATTGGCTGAAATCCATGGGAGTCGTCAGTTTGGTAATGTAAAACAAGCGGTCGGTCAGACGTAAAACATTGACTGAATATCGTTGTCGTCTGGTTAATATTTTTTTCAAAATTCTAAATCGACATTTTAATAGGGTCATTTTCGTGTGATCTAACTTTTGTACAAAAGAGTTTAAAAATAAATGAAACTGTGAACGAAGTATTGTTTCACGATCTTAATAAAAGACGAATGCAAGTCGACGACAGAACATATATTTAGAATGTACCGTAGCCAAACAACGACGTGATATCATTTCCATACATGTAACACTTCATTTTGGCATATTGTCAACTCGAGCGACGTTGTTTTCCACATTAAAGTCTTTACTTTATTATTTTCCGTTCGTAATAATAGACTTCAGCAAATTGAATTCCGAACATTTTGTGATCATGTAATTTTTTTTTAACGAACATCGCGTTTGTTATGGCCAAAGTTTTGTTTACAATCATCTCACGGTTTTTTCGAAAAAAGGTTGATATATTATTTTAAAATAAAGAATATTGTTAAAATGTGATTAGATGTTGTTGTTCTCTCTCATGTTATTGTCTTTACCATTCGATAATGTTCTTTGCGAGAAAAAACCCTCAAAACGCTTTCAGCAGAGGATTTAAGAAATTGAGACAGAAGGAGTTATTGCTCAAAACTAGCAATATCTCCTTTACTCACAAAATGTTCTACATTTGTCACTAATTAGAGTAGGGACTTTCCATACTATTGCCTTGATGTAGTCAATGTCATCTTAGGTATCGGTGATGTTGGAAAGGAAAAGGTAAATGTTCTTTTTTATTATCGAAGGGGATACTGTCCGCTTTCATCAATCCTGTGAAGGGAATAATGCCTGTATACGAAGGGTATAATGTCCGCTTTCATCAATTAGGTTGAGGGGATAATGTCCGCATGTGAAGGGGCTAATGTCCGCCTATGCACTTTCCTACGAAGGGGATAATATCCGGAGGGGCTAATGTCCGCCATTCGTCTGCTGCTGATGAGTTGTAAGTGGGAAAAAGATAAAATATTTTTCTATTCAATGAACCTACCTAAAATAAACGTTTTCTACGAAAGGATCTCCAGTTAATACAGATAATAATACGGGTATTAAAATACGCCACCAAGGCCAACCCATTGAAATCATTTCGGTGCTTAACAAAAGCTGAATTATTTTATATAATGCACAACACCGTTTCAACACTCCATCCTAAAGAAAGCACATCGATCCTCAACTAAGGTTCAAATCACCCTGTGAAGACGCACAGTTCGATCAGACAGTTCACAATCGACGGACCTTACGCTAAATTTACGAGACGTTTCTTAGATTGATCCTGATTACCGAACGTCACAGTTATAATAATAATTTATAACAGACTTTCTCGTGCCTAGGCACTCACAGTCTATTTCTACTTTAATATGAATCGCGTCAGGCGAATTGGGGCCTTATTGACACTTCGACGTGGAATCATTCTTCCGATTAATCTGAAGCCTCTTCAGCAAAGAACTTTTGAAAACGTTTTGACATAAGGAGAAATTGTTCACTACAGATGTGTTGTATGTGAAAAAGGTTTAATGTCTATATAACATTTTGGCCATAAGTGAAGACAGTGGTGAGACTGTACAGATGCATTAAGAGTCAACATCGCTAGACACGGCGCATGTGTGTTTAGATCCCTAAAAGGTCGGCCATAGCAGGTAGATGACATATCATAGAGATTGGATTACACTATAATGTGTTTATGTCCTTGGCAGGCGGGTGGGTTTTTACACCAAATGTAAAATGTCAAAGACGTTAGGAAACTGATGGGCTGAAAAAAGAGGTTTGTGAGATCCACCATCATGTAACCCCCGGTTGCATAATGTTTTCTCATAACCCTTTCCCTTCTTCCGATTCGATAACCTACTGGTTAAGACATTCGATTCGGGATTGGCAGGTCGAAGGTTCGAATCCCAGTGGTATGGACAGTTTGGTAGCCGCCGGCTACTTACATAATGGTACCAAAAGCCTATCTGCGCAGTGCCTTGAAACACATATGACTCGGGCAGTAAAAATGTTCAGGTAAAAAAAGTGTCTTATAAGACAGAAATGACTGGACCTTTCAAAAGTGGCGGCACTATGATAAACACAATCTTTACTTATAGATCTTTTTTGACGCCTCTGCAGCAGATGATTTTTTTAAACATTTTGGTAAAAGGAGAAATGCTCATGATGAACAACTTCTTCTTTTGTCACTATTTCTTCAATTATATTCAATACGGGGTTGTATTTGTTTTTTTTAATTACATATATTTTGCCAACAGGTTTAAGGTCGTCTGCTGCTGATTAGTTGTAAGTGGGAAAAAGTTAAAATATTTTTCTTTTCAATGAGCCTACCTAAAATAAACATTTTCTATGAAAAGATTTACAGTTATTAGAAATAATGATGTGTAATACGCCCCCAATTCCAACCCATTGAAAACATTTCGGTGCTTAACAAAGGCTTATTTTAACAAAAGTGCATATAATTCACAACACCGTCAAAACACTCCACCCTAAAGAAAGCAAATCGATCCTCAACAAAGGTTCAAATCAGCCTGTGAAGACGCACAGTTCGATCAGACAGTTCACGTTCAAAACAGAAAATCGACGGGCTCTACGCTTAATTTTCGAGACGTTTCTAAGGTTGATCCTGATTTCCGAACGTCATAGTTATAATAATAATTCATAACATGTTTTCTCGTACCTAGGCACACGCAGTCTATTTCTGCTTTAATATGAACTGCGTCAGGCGACTTGGGGCCTTATTGACACTGCGACGTGGAATCATGTTTCCGATTAATCTGAAGCCGCTTCAGCAAAGGACTTTTGAAAACCTTTTTGACAAAAGGAGAAATTGCTCACTACAGATGTGTTGTATGTGGGAAAGGATGAATGTCTTTATAACATTTAGACCAAAAGTGAAGACACTGGTGAGACTGTGCAGATGCATTAAGAACCAACATCGCTAGACACGGCGCATGTGTGTTTAGAACTGGTAGTTGGTTGCAAGTCGTCGATTTCCTTTGTGCGTCAGGTTGATCATGTGACACAATAGTGGTTTGCAGGTGCAATTTCAAAGTAAGAATGCATTCGTTTTGGACTCCCAGATACGTTTCTGTATGTCAATTTTACCATAAAATGCATCGATGTTAGTGCATATATATTTTTATATATATATATATATATACATGACAGTGTACGCTTCATTTTGAGGCGGAGATGGGATATGAGGTGTCATTTAAATAACTCCCAGACAAGGTGTCCTTTGTAATGTTATATAGGTCTGCGGTTGAGTCGATCTAATTGTAAAGGTTAATGGGGAGAAGGTAAAGATCTAAATACACATTGAGGCAGACATTATTTTTAGTCACCATTGGAAGAGTGGATGGAAATATTGCAAAACGTGTATTACGGATAGTGCCTTGGTGGTTGAGCAACAAAGATGTTTTACAGCTTTCCTCAGATAAAATTGATATATAGTCTGCTCCCATTACATATTATAAAACAATTGTAATACATACTATTCAAGTATTGTTTTATTCGTGTAATGATTAAAACATTATCATTATTAGTAATATCCCCTTTTGTCGCAATAGTTTTAATGTCATCTGTTGCAAAGGCGTTGGACTTATTCAAATAAGACCCTTAGAAATCATATCCCTGCAAAATATATTCAATAGTACCATGTATTAAAACTGAAACTAAAATACAATTTAGATCATATTTCTCAAAAGTTAAATTTCCATGGAGCTTGAAGGAACTCATCTTTAGACATCTGTCTTGTGTAAGAAGTCCGTCCTTTCGTCATGATCGAGTCAAATTCTATCCATACAATCCACTGACATTCCAAGATCATACGGGCCAGCAGAACTGGCTGGTTGTCAAATCGCCAATTATTTTCCTTAAATTCATTATACTTATTAGCAAGAGCTGCGCGTGTGTCCTCCCGAACTTGGACTAATGCAAGAAAACAATCACTTTGCTTTGTTGGGGTATGGATATTGTAGATGCCAACAGCAAAGGGTGTCAAAAAAGATTGAAGGTAAAAATACAGTAGCCTTGAAAGCCGGCCATTTCCATCACAATAGGGATGGAGCTGAATAAAAGAAGAAAAGAAAAACCAAGCAAAAAACTTAATCATTTCAAGAACGCTCTCTTCTGTTACTTTCCTGTTTATCTTTTCTTTCAGATTCTCGGCCATAAAATTTGCATAGTCCATCAACGTGGGATAAATTGTACCAAGGATTTCTTGGTTTGGATAATTTACTGGCTCTTTTGTTATTGGACAGACAGTTGAACGGTCACATTCAGACAATTGACCAGCATTCCTTATCAAGGCTTTCATTAGTTTCCTGTGAGCTTCTGAAACCAAGTCACTACTTAATATACCTTGCCTTTTCTTCCTTTGACGGTCAAAAAATGCCCACGCTTTCAACATATTTTTATGTTCCAATTGAGGTTTTTCAGAATTACTTTTCTCCTTCTGTTTGATGGGGTTTTGTTTGACAATGCTGTTGATGATTGGTAATGGTTTTCTTTTAATTTCATACATGTATGTTTCATATTCCTGTGTTGCATCTTCCATGCTGGATCTATCTTGAAAACCAACACCTTCATCAATATTCATTTGGAAGATAAAATCATACCTGAATTTTTTAATTATACGATCTGATAACTGAACCCCTTCATACTGTTGTTTGTAAGCGACAATGTCTTTAATCATTTGCTCATTTGTGATGTTTCGATCAGTTGTCCAGAACGTATTGCTTGCAATATCAAAACTTAAGAAAAAACTAGTATGTTTCATCGCTTCATCTATTCTCACTTGTTTTGCCTTGCGTTCCAGTTCCATACTGACTGTTCTTGATCTGAAGTAAACAAAAAAAAAAGGAAAAAAGAAAGAAAGTTAATTGTGTTTAGAACCCTGCAAAGGAGTCAGAAAGCGTCTACATGGAGAAAAGGGTTTAAAGAAAAAAAAAATCCATATATCCAATGGTTGCAACACTAATTGAACAGAGTTGAAACATAGCGACAAAATGAGAAATTGAGCTAATGAGAAATGTTTTAAAAGTCGTCTGCTGCAAAGGAGTCAGAGAAAGCGTCTATATGAAGTAAAAGGGTTTAAAAGTTTCATGTATTCACCAAGAATTGAACAGAGTTGAAAACATAGCGACAAAATGAGAAATTGCGCTAATGAGAAATGTTTTAAAAGTAGTCTGAGAAAGCGTCTATATGAAGGAAAAGAGTTTTAAAAGAGTTCATATATTCGCCACCAGAATTGAACAGAGTTGAAAACATATCGACAAAAGGAGTAATAACGCCATTGAAAAATGTATTCTGTTATCACCATGTTTTAAAAGACGGCTGCAGCAAGGGAGTCAGAGAAAGCGTCTATATGAAGGAAAAGAGTTTTAAAAGTGTTCATGTATTAGCCACTATAATTGAACAGAGTTGAAAACATAGCGACAAAAGGAGTAATAACGCCATTGTAAAATGTATTCTGTTATCAACATGTTTTAAAAGACGGCTGCAGCAAGGGAGTCAGAGAGAAAGCGTCTATATGAAGAAAAGAGTTTTAAAAGTAGTAAAATTCATGATAGAAATAAATAAATTGCCTATTGCCTTTAACAAGGTTGGCCAAAAATATTTAAACTCTATGTAAATGAAGGTGCATGTATTTATATAAATTGTATACTAATTTAAAAGAGTTGAAAACATTATGGAAAAAGGAGCAATAAGGAGTAATTACTAATAATAAATAATATTTCCTTTTTTTCAAAAATGATTTCAAAAGGCGTATGTATTTGGGAAAGGTTTAAAGTAAAATTGACTTAACTCTCATGTAAACTAGATAGCTTTCAAGATGTTTATAGACCGTTCATTATTGGTGTATAATTTGGGGAATTTTGAACATTTTATCCTTACCCAAATGCAATACAATATATTACACTATAACCTTGAATACTGATGATCGCTCCATATTTATTTTTCTTTATTTAACCCTATTGCCTGTCCAAATTTCGAAGTTTCGCCTAACTGATCATAATGAACTCTGAGAAAACGAGAAGTAAGCAGTGTGAACCAGTCTTTAAATCCGAAATAAACTGGAGTTTATCAACCGGTTAACCTTCTTTCGTATACAAGGAAGTACCGTAGCCACTAAATTTCAGATAGGTAGGCGGTTATATATCCAAATGTTCGGTCGTACTTGTGCAGTCCAGAAGATTATACGAGAAAGTGTTGTGTCCTTGCTTTAAGAATCGTAGGCTTGTAAGGTAAGTTTGACAAAGGTGTTGTTTTTAGCTCACGTGAGCAAAATTAGTTAATATTTTGTTTATATTTATGGTAATCAATCATGAAGAATAATGACCACGAATTGACTATCACCCTTCAAGAATTTCTTCCGTGTCTGGCGTTCAAGATAAAATGTGTAGATTTTGATAGTAATGTCCGTAGCACCCTATTGTGAATAAGTCATATACGTTTTTAAAAATAGAAATTGAAATATTTATTTTCTTTTATTTTAATTTAATTTATTTATTAAAATCGGGATCTTTTTCGTCGGAAAAATATAAAATAAATATATGATTGCATGTTTGGGCAAACAAATGAATAATGAAATTATTTGATATAACTGAATATTTGTGCAAATAGTAAAGAATCCATGTGCAATTTAATTGGATAGCGGGAAATGTAAATAATGTAAATGGAAAAATAACTTTACCGTATTAACCCCCTTCGCATTAAGAGTAAATAGTATTTCTAAAATGTGGGACCATCGGGAAGACACCATTTTAAACATGTGATGTAAACATTATTTATTACATTATCTACGAATATGTGTTGATAGCGATGACGGCTGCATTGAAATCTCCTTATAGAATTTGAAAAACATGTTATTCTAAATACAATTTTAGAGTGACTATCCAAGTACTCTATTGTGAATAAGTCATAAACCTGCACTTGCGTGATGCTGCCTTTACACATATTTAACATCGAAGTGTATTGATATCACTGACTAAATGTACAAGGAAGACTCGTTGTTCAATTTTTAAAAGAAAAACGTTTTATACATATGCTTATCAATATAGTGAGATAAATTGAAAGTAAAATCTTCCTAATAGTTTGTTCATGTACAATCAGTTAGATGTTTACGAATCCTTCTGTGGTTAACATTATTATGCATATTCCTACGCGCCACGCTTTCGGAACACCTCCATTACACAGATCCAGAGACATTTACACGAATTAGGACAATACGTGGACTGACAGTGTCGTCGAATTAATAAAATAGAACAAATCGTAAGACATTTCGTAGATAAAGCAAATTATATATTATGTATATAAAGTTATAAAGTAACCCCTATAAGCACACGAGCAAAGTTGTTCTCCCTTTGTCTCAGGAAAAGACTCAATATGTATAGCGAAAGCGAAGATGTTTTTTAAAGATTTTCTATTCCGTTTCAGAGAAAATAAAACTACTTTTGATTGTATTTTTATTTGGTACTGTATTAATATACAAAAGATACTAACGTAAAATAAACAATTGGTTTGTGCTTAAATTGATTATGAAACATGTTTTTACCGTATAAATAGATAATTATTGATACAAAAGTTTATTACGTCAGGCTTATGTTCTATATTTGTTACTATGGTAAACTTATTACTATGATAATGTTACATCGTATACTAAGATTTCAAATAAGTTGAAACTATCTGGTGTTATAAACATGTGATTAGGATTGAAGCAAGATGAGACTTTGTCACTAATGATATTTATTTTATTTGTAGTGAGTCATATAATATTGACAAGTTAACAGAAAACGATATAGAATACTTGTTTTTATTTATCCTAATGTTTGCAGATGATAATTATGGTCCATTTTACTACGGATAAACATAGTATACAAAGTCTGTGGTTTTGATTGGTTAATTGACGATGACATTTAAAGTGAAGTGGATCAGTTTTGTTATTTGCGGATAACATTCTCTTACTGGATTAAAGCATAATGCGGTTAGTGCTTTGTATGATCAGGCAGTAAGAGCTAATTTAAAAAAAAGGTAAATTGGATATTAAAATAACTTTTATTTGATACATTGGTTTCTCCGATTTTAATCAACGCGGCGGATGTTTGGTGTAAATATAGTCCAAAGGCTGTTGGAAAACTGCACATTAAATTTTGCAAAATCATTCTTGGCATTCGCATTCAAACTTCGCACTTCGATGTGTATCGTGAACTAGATCGATACCCTTTGACAATAATAGCTCTCGAAAGACCAATCCGATATTGGTTAAAAATTAAAGATAATATCGATAGTTGGTTAAAAATTAAACATAATATCGATAGTAAAATGTATACAGTATACAGTGAACAAATTATGAAACCAAATCGCTTTAACTAGTTATTGTCCAATACAGTTGAAACAGAAGCTTGGTGATTATGGGTTTTCATAGTTAATGGATTCTGATAATACATGCAGTTTTTGTTTTAAAACCATTCAAGGACGTATAAGGGACACTTTTATTCAAGTATGATTTAGTTATATAAATAATTGCTCGAGATTAGAGTATTACTGTAAATTATTCAATGAATTATACAAATGTAAAGCTTAGAATTGAATTTAGCCAGTTAAGAACGGTCATCTCAAGTTTTTTCTAACTAAAATATCAATAAAGGAACGGAATGAACAGAATAAATACCATTATATCATTGAATGATTAATTAAATTTTAATTTGTTTTTAATCAATATCTGTCCTAAATTAGTACTTTTAGTTATAGATTTTAAATGTTTTCCTCGTCTGCTGCAAATTTCATAAAACATTGTGGAATAAGGAGAAATTAAGCACAATGAGTAGTTTCTCCTTTCCCCAAAATGTTCTCATCTATCCTTAATTACGATTTCAGTCATATTTCTTACATTTCCTTTAGTATATTCCTTTATAAGTATTTACATAATTTGCATTATAAAAAATATGTTTATTTATTTTTACTAATTAGGATGTTGTAAGAAAAATGCAAAAATTCAAGCTCAGATGTTTTCAACTCGTTTGCTGCAGGTTTCTTATAATATATCCCTCATAGTTTGTTTTACCCAACATTGAAATCAAATTTAAATTCCTCATTATTTTGTCACAATGTTGTCAATATTCGTGTGCTGTAGAGAAATCTTTATTATGCTAGTAATGTACGGATTGCTTTTAATAGTTGTGTGCTACTGAAAAGTTATATCATTTATAACACTTTCTTAATTAACTTGTGAACTCCGAATTGATTTAAATCAAGGCGCACTTATAATTGATTATGCTTTCATTCAAAAAGCAATTTACCGTTCTTCGTTTATTCCCCATACAGACGCAAATACTCAAACTTTATTGCAAATGTAAAATTTATTCATTTGTCATATTATCATTCATAGAGCTTTGTATGCGTTTTACGCATTGTTCACATGCATTTATAGAACTGTCTATATATCATATCTCGATATGCTTTGAAAGACGTTTCATCCCTTACTTTATGACGCATTGACAGTCGCATTCGTAAGATTTTTAAGAACATTATTGATGTGCTTTGAGGCTAATATATATTCACTTTTGAAAGCTCGTTTGAAAGATTGTGGCATACGTAGAATGTGTTCATGACGAGGAAATGCACGTATTGTTACAATGTTTTAGCAACACTTTTATTTATAGATCCGTTTATATTTGAAGTGTAGATAGGCTTTGAAAGTCGTTTTATGCCTTATGCAGACGCAAGAAACATTATTAGACGGATGCCAGCGGCACATCAGATATATGTCTTTAACAGCATTATGTACATGATTTAACAATGTACTTGACGACACGTGATGTTAAGATATCTTAAAGAAGTCAGCACGATATTCCAAAGAAAGCAAACAATATTAATGTGTTCGAAAAACTTGTCGGACGTTTGCTAATTTTCTTCTAGGGCTCCTATTATGCATTATTTCAGATTTCAACCTTAAACATTCGTAATTAGTTTGAGAACAGAATGAAAAACAGGCTGACATAATGTTTAATGAAATTCTTGACAAATATTGCCATAACACTCAAAGAATGAATGATAAAATACTTTAAGAATGCTAACATATGTATACAGCTTAACGTATATAGATTAAAATAAAATATATTTAAATCCGTTGCAGTAGCAAAACAGTCCTAAAGTTGTCTAAAGCGTTCTATTTTCCCATTATTATTTTTTATCAGCAGTGAATTATAGTAATTATAGCGTGAAATTATAATGAAAACGTATGTCAGGGAGTAAAAAATGTATCAATATGTCTCTGTATCACCAGATGTTATCTGTACCATAGCATTTTGTGAAAATATCTATACTTTTGTCTCCGAATAACGTTTGAAATGACTCCCGAAGAGACAGCTTTTCAAGTTTTATGAGATATTCTGTTTTCGTTGATAGCCCTTGCTAAACTTTAGCCTCTTTCTAGGACAACTATGTAGGATTGAAATAAAATACCGTCGAGTTTTAATGGAAGAAAACTGCTGTGTCCATCGCTTTTTTTGTTCATTGATAATTCTAAACATTAAATTAACAAAATCTAATTATTTTATGAGAATAAAACATGACTAAACATCTTGAAATGATAGATCAATAGATCAATATATTGTTTATACAATGACCCCTCATATTCGGTCAATATTCATTAATACAGCGCATGCGCTGATGTATGTGAAAAACACGTTCGCACTGGGTAACAGATGTTAAAAGATGTTTATTCACTAATGAATTTGGATATTTATGGGAGTGCCAAGAAGTGGCTAATGCCAATTGTTTTTAGCTCGACTTTCGAAGAAAAATTGAGCTATCCTACCCGCCTCGGTCGATCATACATTGGTTCAGTTGTTCGTACCGCCCTACTTTTTTCAAAACCATTTCAAACTTCTAATACGTATTCATCAACATTGAGCAAAGTTGTTCGTATTCGCCATTTTGAGATATTAATTTGAATGTTGGAATTATTATGTACCGTGATGACAACGATCTGTAAGCAAGAGTAGATATCTGTGTTATTGTACTTAAAAAATCCTAGTTAAAGTAGTGTGTGGAACTAGCAGTGTCATCCACATATATCATTAACTACTTAAAGTATTAATTTAAAACTTTGCGAAAGTGTGTAGTGATATCAAACACTTAAGTTAGATATTTCTTGACTTAATAGCTTGCTGCTACTTAGGGCCATTGTTAACATTTTTAAAATACATATATTCTTGTTTTGGCTTTTACTGCCAAAAGCTTTTTCTTATTGACAAGAACTGCGATAAGTCGAGCGCGCTGTCCTCCTGAAAGCTCGTCTTTAATTCAATTCGAAGAAAGAAGAAAAGACTAGTATGTGCAAACTTGGAGGTCTAGATAAAGTGAGAGCAGTGAACTGTAAATACGTACATTTTAAAAGAATTTATGGAAAAGAGAAAAATGTTACTATTTTAGAAACTACTAAATTAAGATAAAATCATAGTCTTATGATAGAAAAGGGTAGGAATTACGTTATTGGTAGAGAAATGTTGTTGTATATAATAATATGGTTTAGAGAGAACAGATGTTATTCGGGCTTACATTTATAAAAATATACTGTGTTCAGTTAAAAATATTCAAGGGCATTTTGCTTCATATGCTCTTTAGATGTATCGTATAATCACCGTCAACAACTTTGTTAATTCCGGCTACTTCACAATGTATTTGAATTATTGCGCATATGTTTTGTGTATAGGCCGTAGGCCTTATTATGCAAAAAAAGAGTATATTGGTTAGTATTGTACTACGCAAGTTATTCAAATTAAACTCGCCTATGATATGTTTGCAAAGTTCCAAAAAAAGATATAGTGAATCGCTCGTTGATGTTTTTGAGTTATAGCTGAGATATGATTTATTGAAAATTAAATTTAATTGAGTTTGGGTTAGGGTTACATGTCGGTTAAATAATTTAATTTTTCTGTTGAAAGCCTTGCAAGATATACGTATAGGCTTCAAAAAGTGTCACTTTTAAAAGAGCCATGTTTGACATGGTAATACTCCGGCCGATGCAAGGTTATTGTGTGAAATATTATAGCCATATGTTGGTAGTCTTGGTGTTGGTGAAGGGCCAGCAGCCCTCGTCCGACACAGCCTTCAACACCCAAAGTGTGAATATTGCAATGGAGCTGGCTTAGTGGGCTACTACGCTAAATGTAGAGGATATAAATATGAAAAGCAAACAATGATAATTATGACAATTACCCTCATACAACTAAAGCCTGAGATGTGGGCTCGGTATATATAAAATAAACTTTATACCAAGTGAAAACAGTTTTATATTCGTAGGCGTTAGCTGAAAGTACTCTGGCTATTTTCAATGATTGATTTTAATTAAATGTTATAAGAGTTACTATAAATGATAACTTGTATGTTGAATTATCGTTAAACATTCTAATATTTGAACATAATGTCATAGTATGAACAGCTGATTATAAACAAATATTATTCTAATGCTGGTACGTGGTCAAAAGACTTTAAGATCAAAAGTTAAAAATGCAAGCTATGGAGCTCTGATAATTAGGGTTTTCTCTTCAATAGATCTAGCAGGATATTAAAAAGGAAATATGACAAGAAATGTTGATACTAGACAATACGGTTGACCTTGAAAATCTAGACAATCTGACGGCCATGAATGTCACGAAATAAACGATGTATTAAATAGTGACGTGTAAATTAATAGAAAAGTTGAAGTATATTTTATTGGAAAATTGAGCTTAGTTAACTTTCAAACCGTTTCACTTGACGTTCAATATAACGATGAGTACAGTCAATGACCATGCAAAAACTGTTCAATAAAAATCAATAAATCCTGTGGATTTCATTATTAGTCCCCTACCAGTCAAACGACCGTTTCGGAGACTATAAGTTTGGGCTGTGTTCCCTCCGTCCATCAGTTCGTGTTCAGGATTGGGGTCTTATGTGGTTAGAGGTTTGGCCCAAAACAAAAGAATCCTTTAATTCATTCAATAACCACTCAAAATATTTTGTTTCTAAAGTGGTCATTTGCAAACAAATAACTGTAATCACTGCATTAACAAGAGTTTTCGAAATAGTGTTTTTTTCTAATTTGCTACGCTGTATTTAAACTAGTGTTTTTTTTCGTATGTAGTATACGGTATTCATATCAAATTCCTAGTTAATTGCTACATTTATATTTCGTCTCTGCTTTATTTTCAAAGCGAAATAGAAACACTATCATTGTAATTGCTTTTAATCACCAGTGACGCTCTGCAGATGTTTACAAAGTGTGTGTCCTGTAAGTTAAATCATTGAACACAGTTAAACTCAATGCGGTTAAAGAAGTAATTGCTCATTATGCGCTATTTAACCATTTCCATCAGTGTTTTCTTAGTTACAGATGCGTCAAAATGCGCCTTCCTGGACGTTGGACGTGTTAACAATCATAGTTTGTATTCAGTTGTACATTCAAATGTCGAGTCATGGTAGTTCCGTCGGTAACGACGAGGGCTATCCATACTTGGGTTGTGGATACGAACCCCGACTCGACCATTCCTTCTATGCAATGTGATAAGCGTCAATCTTCTTCCACCAATGGGCTTAATGGCTTATATGGAAACGCATTAAGTTGCTTTGGAAGAATGTCGTCTTGAGAAATGGTTGTATATATATGTGCACAAGATATGCTTGTTAAATACGAATACTATCACTCATCAATGAGATAAGTCACTTGGTTAATCAAGTTTCATTTTAATTTGCCCATGGTATTTTTTAAATTCGATATGACAACAGCATCAAGATATGTAGTATAGGTAACTATGGAAACAATATACTACTTGTAAAGGCATAATATAAAAAAACAATTATTATTGCAGAGAAATATGAGCCTGTGAAACACAGTCCTGCTAATTAGGCCAAGGTAATCTGAAACAAATTTGATTTTGACAAAGATTTTTCAATAATCATTTAGCAGATCTACAGCAGATGAGTAAGACAGTTTACTTCCTTACACGACATTACGTGTTTATGATAGTCTTAACATACTGTTGTAAAGATTAGTTAGTAATTGTATAATTACATAATCACTATACAAATGTATACACAATTCTCATGATAAAGTCCATATATCTTCTTTTATTCTTTTTGCACTATAAATCACTTGATATACTTCTGTTAGAGTAATGTCAGTATATGTATATGAAGGAATTGTATGACTCATCTTGTAGTTCTTTTGTGAATTTCTGCTTTACGTCTGCATTACAAAGGGAGCTTTCTGAGGGTGTGTACATATTATCGAAAATATTCAAACCATTGTTGGATCACGAGATACAATTTCATTAAACGTTATCTCTCAACCAGAGGTTGATTATTGTTTTCTTTTCCTATGCACCAAATTCCAAAACGACTTACTGTCGCTTTCATCATATATGTCGATATCTGAATATAATTTATCTATGAACTGTTTACATTTATACCGATGCTGCTTTCTAAAGCCTTGCTTTGAATTTTTATTATTTCGATATGTGACATAATCAGGATCTCTAGTTTGACCATTTTTGATCCAAATACGTCTAGCTATAATCATTTAAGAAATTTAGAGTGATCTGTTTTAAATTCAAAATCCCAATAAGATTTAAGATATCTTTTAAATTTTTATTGCAGTATTACCATTTTCAGTCAATGTCTTTTGTCTTAGAAATTGTATGCTAAAGCAGGATCTGGAAAGTTTCATCATAATTGGTAAAGTCTTTAAACAATTAGATATTCTCCGAATTTACTTTTCGCCAATTCAGTTTATACCGATACATGTGTACGAAGGCTCATAACTGTTGTTTAATCCATCTATGTGTATTGATGAAATGACAGAAAGATAACTGGAAAAGTTTAATGCATTATCATCAGGTATAAGGCCATAATCAATTATAGTATGTGAACTGCCGCTATAACTGTAGTTTATTTTACAAGATTGTAGAGCATTTATCGCCATATACTTCTGTCGAATAATGAGATCATTTAAACAACTCGCACGACTACTTGCTTTTTTAAAACAGTATTAACACTTCAGCATTAACTTCACCCATGGGTATAACAATACTCATTTGCCTGTATGTATTTATAGTATTGTCTAGAAAGGCGACGTACTCTTAATAGACTGACAATGAATGATTTGTACAGTGGAGATAAACTTAAATTATAAAAACACATAGTTGGTTTGGCTAAGCATAATTTTAATTCCAAGCATACTATTATCATCTTTAATTATTGGCGAAACAAAATTGGCAAATGTCTTATGCCATAAGAGACAGAAGCCTCCCTTTCCAACCTTTTTTTCTGCAAGAAACACGTAAATCAGAGTCAAATATAGCAATGGTAGGCATACCTGTTATACTTAACTTGTGATACCCAGGGTCTGCATGAAATTTCCTCCTGCCAACAATATGGAGTACTAAGCAATAATGCCTTTTCATTGTCAAGTACATTCAGACTAACACAAACTGACCCGTTTCACTTATTCTGAAACATGTTAACATGTGATACTTCTGGGCCTCCTTTTGAAATGTATTCAGAAATTCTGGTTACAATAATAGAGGACTTAAATCCTTCGAGATAAAACCTTTTAGTGCGCCATTTGACATGTCTCAAAAAAGGTATCATCATCATGATTGTCATTCTGAAAATTATCATAACTGTAATGCTCTAAATTATCATAACTGTAATTCAATTTTCATAACTGTAATTCAATTATCATAACTGTAATGCTGTATATTATCATAACTATAATTAAATAATTATAACTATAAATAAATTATCATAATTGTAATGTTGTAAATTACAATAACTGTAATGCTGTAAATTACCATAACTGTAATGCTGTTAATTAATATAACTGTAATGCTGTAAATAACCATAACTGTAATGCTGTAAATTATCATGACTGTAATTAAATTATCATAACTGTAATGCTGTAAATTATCATAACTATAATTAAATTATCATAATTATAATTAAATTATCATAACTGTAATGCTGTAAATTACCATAACTGTAATGCTGTAAATTACCATAACTGTAATGCTGTAATTTATCATAACTGTAATGCTGTAAATTATCATAACTATAATAAAATTATCATAACTGTAATGCCGTAAATTTCCATAACTATAATGCTGTAAATTAATATACCTGTAATGAAGTTATCACAACTGTAATGCTGTAAATTACCATAACTGTAATGCTGTAAATTATCATACCTATAATTAAATTATCATAACTGTAATGCTGCAAATTATCATAACTATAATTAAATGATCATAACTGTAATGTTGTAAATTACCATAACTGGACTCCTGAAAATTATCATAACTGTAATTAAAGTATCATAACTGTAATGCTATAAATTATCATTACTGTAATTAAATTATCATAACTATAATTAAATGATCATAACTGTAATGTTATAAATTACCATAACTGGACTACTGAAAAGTATCATAACTGTAATTAAAGTATCATAACTTTAATGTTATAAATTATCATAACTGTAATTAAATTATCATAACTGTAATTAAATTATCATAACTGTAATGCTGTCAATTATCATAACTGTAATTAAATTATCATAACTGTTATAAATTATCATAACTGTAATGCTGCAAATTATCATAACTATAATTAAATTATCATAACTGTAATTAAAGTACCATAACTGTAATGCTGTAAATTATCATAACTATAATTAAATTATCATAACTGTAATGCTGTTAATTATCATAACTGTAATTAAATTATCATAACTGTAATTAAATTATCATAACTGTAATTAAATTATCATAACTGTAATTAAATTATCATAACTGTAATGCTGTGAATTATCATAACTGTAATGCTGTGAATTATCATAACTGTAATTAAATTATCATAAATGTAATGCTGTAAATTACCATAACTGTACTCCTGAAAATTATCATAACTGTAATTAAAGTATTATAACTGTAATGCTGTAAATTATCATAACTGTAATTAAATTATCATAACTGTAATTCAATTATCATAACTGTAATTCAATTATCATAACTGTAATTAAATTATCATAACTGTAATTAAAGTATTATAACTGTAATGCTATAAATTATCATAACTGTAATTAAAGTATTATAACTGTAATGCTATAAATAATCACAACACAAAAACACAACTTTGATATCTTTTTTTCATGTTGGTAAAGCATAAAACAGAGGAGCTTTACTTAAATATTCACATTCAAGTTGCTTAGGGAAACTCTTGTTACCTATTCCCTAATGTCAATGTGTATCTTCTTGCTAAATCGAAATTGCCACTTGCTTATGCTGCAGGTAACAGGTTCGGACTTATCCTGTCAGACTGACAAGGGACATCTTGATACCGAGAAGGGTTAACTATTTTTAGCGATTCACATTGAAAAAAACATCCATAAATGATCTTTTCTTCTGTTTGTATATCAACACCTTCATGGTTGGGTTTTCACGATGTATGATCAAGAACAACATTTTGTTTTAAAGCACACTTTTTTACCCTTTTCTTCATATCACATATACCTCTAGCGACCCTTCAACAATAGCGTTTTGTAAACGAAATTTAAATATTCCCTTTCTTCTCTTTTTCATGCACAATTCACATATGGCAAACAAAAGTATTTTATTCGTCTCTATCAAAATCATATCTTAATGGTTGAAGAGTCTTCAATCGTTCTTACAAGCACAAATCGACACTGAAGCCACCAGCTTAAAATAATTAGGCAATGATTTAACCCTTTCCCATATACAACACATCTGAAGCAGACGACTTTGAAAAAATGGAACATTCTCTATTTATTAAAGTATTGAATAGAGCTTAAAACATTGTGACAAACGGAGAAATTGCTAATCATGAGCAATTTCTCCTTTTGCCACAATGTTTTCAAAAACGTCTTCTACAGAGGTATCAGAAATCGTCTGTAGGTGGGAAAGAGTTAATATTTTACATCGAAATGAGGTATTGTTTCTTTTAAGACATTTTAATACAACCACATAATGAGTCGAATGCCTCTATTAGTGTCTGTTTGTATCTTGTTACTTGTTGAGGTAATTTATATTATCTTAAGTAACACTTGGCTTGTTAAAATAAAAAGGAGACTACACTGTAGATGAGATAACAACTACAAACCCATTATACGATCTTCTGTTCGCAGTTTGAATTTCCCCGCCGAATTTGAGAATTGTAAGCAAACCGTGCGTGATTTTTGTGAGCGGTAGCTTATAATTGACGACCCAGATTTGCAGATATGAACAATCGAGACCTATCGAATCGGAAGATTTAACCGAAAGAAACGAGCAAACTGATAATTGTCAAGCCTAAAGACACAAAGTCAAAATTGAGTATAGAAAATGCACTAAAATGAGTCTATATCCGAATAACAATTGATAATGTCACTGATCAGTATTCACAGAAAGGTATAGATCGACGTCGTGAACTTATCCCGATTATGAGAGCTTAACGCGGCAAATGGAAATAGGTTGTACCAGTAAAGATCAACTTTACATGCCACACAAACGAGCACTACAGCATAGGGATCCTAAGGAAAGTGTAGTGATTTCATTTTATCATGGAATTTCGAGGGCCGAAAGCTCAAGGTGATCTATTCTGATAGCTCTCTGTCTGTCGTCTGTCCACAGGCGTCCGAATTTCTATTACAGCAAAAAATACGAAAAATTAACTCAAATGCAACGGTGTTTTACCACCTCGCTCGATTCGGGCTATAATTTCCGCAGAAAAACCTCTAAAACGACCTGGTTCCAGGTAGAGACAGGTTCATAAATGATTTTTCTTATAATCCACCACATCAATATTTGCCAACCGACAAATGCGCGGGCCTTTTTAAGCTTAATGTTCATTATATTTGGAAATTTGCAGTTGTCCTTACCGCCATGCGCTGACGTCACAAGTTGCAACATTCCGCAGCAGATTAATCAAACAACGATTTAAAACACGGTCTAAAAATTGTTGTTTATACTTCTTTCGAAAACGTACAAATAAATACAGTATTTGTTATGAATAATATTATTTTTGGAAGAAAAATGATTAAATGCCAACCCCAACAAACATTGCCCAGGTACAATATTCTAAAAAAGCGCGTCATTTCGCGTTAAATATTCGCTACGGAACGTGATTATTGTGACGTCAGCGCATGGCGGTAAGGACAACTGCAAATTTCCATATATAATGAACATTAAGCTTAAAAACGCCGGCGCATTTGTCGGTTGGCAAATATTCATGTGGTGGATCACGAGACAAATCATTTATGAACCTGTCTCTACCTGGGACCAGGTCGTTTTAGACGCTTTTTCAAAACGATTTAAAAAGTCATCTAATGCAGAGGCGTGAAAAAGCGTCTGTATGTGGGAAAGGGTTAAAGTAAGTTTTGACTTAACTCACATTTAAACTAGATAGATTTCAAGATGTGTATGGACCTTCCGTTATTGGTGTATACATAAGACATGGGATTCAATGTTAGACATGTACATGGGAATTTGAACCTTTAATCCTTACCCACATGCAATACAATATATTACACTATAACCTTGGATACTGATGATTCATACCAATCCTTCGATCGCTCCATATTTATTTTTCTACTCGTAATACAGCCTGTCCAAATTTCGAAGTTTCGCCTAACTGATCGTGATGAACTTAGAGAAAACGAGAAGTATGCAGTGTGAACCAGTCTTCAAATCCGAAATGAACTGGAATTTATCGTCCAGTTAACCTTCTTTCGTATACAAGGAAGTTCCGTACCCTATACATTTCAGATGGGTAGGCTGAGCTACCGTAACCGGTTATTATATATCCAAATGTTCGGTCGTACTACTTGTGTAGTCCAGGAGTATATATGTGAAATTGTTGTGTCCTTGCTTTAAGAATCGTAGGCTTACAAGTAAGGTAAGTTTGATAAATGTGTTGTTTGTAGCTCACGTGAGCACAATGAGTTAATATTTTGTTTATATTTATAGTATTGAATCATGAAGAATAATTGCTACGAATTGACTACCCCTTTCATGAATTACTTCCATGTCTGGCTTTCAAGATAGAATATTTAAATTTGAATTATCAATCAGTCATTTTCCTTTTGAGTAATAAAAGCATTTATTTAAAAGCGTTTTTTTTGTCGGAAAAACAAACAAAAAGTATTTGTTTTTTTTATTTTTTTATCGGAAAAAACATAGAATGAATATATGATTGCATGTTTGAACAAACAAATGATTAATGAAATTATTTGATATAGTTAAATGTTTGTTCAAAAAGTACTGAATCTATGTACAATTTAATTGAACAAGGAATGGATAGCCGGATAGGTAAATAATGTAAACATTGAATAGGGAAAATAATCTGACTGTATTCTCACGTTTTCACCCCTTCGCATTAAAGGTAAATAACATTATCGGTTGAATTGCAATAGCAAGGCTACCATAGTTTCATTTGAAGTATTAAAGTCTCTTGGTTTAAATGACCGAGAACACAATTTCTACGAATTTAGTACGCCAAAATAAATAAATAGTGCAAACAATTCTAGAATGAATAACGAATGCAAACATAAGCAAAAGTCATATAAGTAAAATAAATTCCACTTATTCTAGGTTAGTAAATATAATTACAATTCTTTGAATGTGTAAATATCATATTTAAGTGTACTAAATTAAAAGGATATCACAACGCCAATTAACACAAATTTGTAAACACTGAAACAAATTACCCTTTGTAAATTGTAACCCTTTGTTCCCTCTTGTAAAAGAAATTCATCAATTTCTTCTGTAAAAACAGATTTGTTTGTGATATCTTAATAGCATTTTTAACCACTTGCAGACGCATATGCAGCAGACAGCTTTTGAAAACACCGTGACAAAAGGAGACAATGCTCATAGAGAGCAATATGTCATTGTGCCACAATGTTTTCTATTTTTTCCTGAAATATTTAGAAAAATAAACACGGGATATTAACCCTTACCCACAGACCCCTTTTGAGCCTCTGCAGCAGACGACTTTTGGAATTATTGTGGATAAAGATATTTTCCTATTTGGCGCTTTTACGTTCGAAAACTGGAACCATATCCAAAATGGACAGGAAAGATACCCAATTATAAATCAATGGGTAACGAAACTCAATGAAAATTACGAAACTCCATAGAACTGCGTATCAAATATTTCAGTTCCGACCAACGCTGATTGCATTAATGGAAGATTTTAGGAAAAGATTTACAAGAGGTGGGGGAGGGTGGGGGGGGGGGGGGAGGGGGGAAATTAATCCACAATTATTCCAAAATGAACTAATGTTGTACCAAAGATAAAAATAAGAGCAATACAACTTAAAACATGGTCCATAATTGATGGGCCTAAGTTACATTCCACGGGGAAGAGATAAAAGAAAATGCCGCCCTCTTTCTTCAAGTTCCTAAATGACATATGTGTTTATATAATTACTATTCTTCGACACCTAAAGTGAAATGGACTTCCTAAAACTTAGTTTTTTGGATCAATCCAAATAACCTGACGAGTGAACCTTAATTGAATAAGATCAAAACACAATGGGTTTCACTTGTTTTGTGATAATATAATACTCATGATCATGTCTCAGTTTCCAATGGGTTATGATTCCAAATGTAAACGTTTTCATAAGTGTGAGGGGACCACTCATTACAACTAAAATGCAATGGTCAGAACTTTAGAATTAATTCATTACTGGTAGATGAAAAATAGATTTTAAGACTAGTATCGGACAAGGTAGGACAATAAATTTCAGTGTAGGTAAGTAGAAAATGATTGCAAATGCAGATCATACAGGATTTGTTTTCTGGTTTGATAATACAAGTGAACTGTTCAAATATATTACACATCATGATGGTTGACATAATTATGTACTTGATAAAGATTAGAGAATATGTTCTCAGAAAAGGGGGGAAAGTGACACAATTTTAAAACTACTTGTACATTCTTATGAAAGTGGTTGTCTAATTTCAAGATAATTAAGCAGAACTGTTCATTCAGTGACCCTCTGCATGTTTTTAAAGTCTTAATCGGAAATGGAGATATTTATCTTTAAGCTTCAAACGAAATATAATGCTTATCCACTGGACAAAATTAAAATAAACGTCACAGGAATGTTCTTTGGCGGTCATTTTTTTAATTATGTTCAAAGATTTATATACTAATGTTTGTGCGGCATCAGAAGGTAGTAAAATGCCGAATATTCAGAATTCTTCTCCTCTAAATCCGCTTGACCAATTCCAAGGCTATTAAGAAGAAATGTCCCATCTTTGACTCTCTACAAAAATTGTTCAAGCCATATTAATTGGTTGAAATAAAAGGCAGCAAAGAGGCATCAGAAAAGGGCAAAATGACACAATTTTAAAAATCCATTCTTATGAAAGTGCTTGTCTGATTTGTTACTTCGGTGATATTTTTCAATATTTTTTCAAGCCATATATGAAAATGCTTGTCTGATTTCAAGTTAATGTAGCAGAACTGTTAATTCAGTGATTCTTTACATGTTTTAAGTCTTATTGATTGGTTGGAAGTAATATAATACAGGAGGCATCTGAAAAAGAAATATCAATATTTAAGCTTCAAAATTAATGACATCTCATCGTTATCCACTGGACACATTTAAAACAAACGTCACAGGAATGTTCATTTGGCGGAAAACGGCAAAATGATAATTTGTTCAAAATCTTATGAATGTGCTTGTCTCATTTGTTCCTTCAGTGAACCTCTTCATAATTCTTTAAGCCATATTGATTGGTTGAAAGACATAGTTACCAGGCGGCATCAATAAGGGGTGAATGAAAATGTTATCTTCAAATGACATCTCATCATAATCTACTCGGCAAATGTCAACATATCTTCACAGAAATGTTCCTTTGGTGGTCTTCTTTAAACAAAATTCAAATATATAAATTCTAAACACAACCTTTGTTGCTGCGGCAGCAGGAAGGGAGTACAATGCCTAAACTGTAAAATACAACTGTTTTGGTACATTACACTTCTAAGTTTACTGTTATCATTGTAAACATTAATAGATTGCATTAATAGATTGCATACTCTGAATGCATCAGTTGGTCAAATACAGTCAATAAATAGAATTACACTGTTCTGTAATGAATGATCATGGTTGGTTTTCCATAGAGCTATGGGGTAATATGATCATTAAAAATGTACCATGTGGACCGAATGATATACTCAGAGTTAGGGACAATTAATTTTCTCAAGAACAACAAGAAATTATGATCTTGGAAACATTTCATTCTGGCCTGATGCATCATTTTTTGTTTGTCATGGTGGATATATTTTTAGATTAATATAGATAGTATTATAAACATGGATGATTTTAAACTATTCCTTATACGTAAACAAACCATAAAGTCTTTATTCTCTATAACATAGGCCCTCTACATTCTTTTTGGCATTTTAATTTTTAAAATCTCCATTCACTCAAGTATTATTATTGAAAAGAGTTTTAAATGTTGTGGGAAAAGGAGAAATAATACATTTTTGTTCCTCCTGTTGCCACAATGTTTTCAAAATATGTGTTGTAAAATGCATAAACAATTCCCCTGGTATAATTTTTTAGAGTAGTGTGCATTGAATTAATTCCTGTTCGAGGAATAAACAATAAAATCCTAATTTCTTTTAAGCAATTTATCCTTTTTTCATAATTTAAAAGTTAAAGGTCTCTTCTCTTGCAGAAGTGATATACAAGTCTGAATATGGTTAATTCAGTATCTGATATGCAAGTTTTGTTGCATTGATCTTAAATTCGTCTACTGCAGAATAATGGCAGATGAATCAACATGCTACTGCTAATGGGAAAATGATTATTAATTAGACTTTCCAAATTCGCAATCTATTTACAAGTTGGAGCAAATACAGACAACAAGAATGGGAAATAATTTTGAGACAAAACAACTCTTACTATATCTGATTAGTTAAACATTATAATGTATAACAGTTACTTAGTGGTTATAACGTGTTCAATCATTTCCCATATTCAGCAACATCTAGATAACAAATATCGAAATTCTCTATAAACAAAATATTAATTATTGAATTAGGTTGAAAGCATTGTGGCAAAAGGAGAAAGTAATGTTTCTTTTTGTTACAATGTTTTCAGAAGCTATCTACTGCACATGAGTCAAAATGAATCGACAATTAAAAGAGGTTAAATATGGACATTTGATAAAACAAATTAAATCCTATCATGTTGGTACCTTCAAACTTTCTTGGCAGTCAAATTGTAGAACTATTTCAAAAGGCATACCTATTTGTTAGAAAATGTTTTTCCTGTCTTTACAGCACAAAGCCTTTGAACGAAAAGTGGTAAATAGAGCAATTGATACGCACCTCTTTCCCACATACAAGAATTTGCAGTAGATGTCTTTGACAATATCTTGTCAAAAATACTTACATTTCCTATATAAACAAAAGTAGAATAACTGGAAAGAGTTGTAAACATTGTGACAATTTTATTTATTAATACACATTAATTTATTTTCATTGGATGCCTTAAGTGAATGATTGTGGGCAGTTTTTGTCATTTCAATTGACTGAAAACTCTTTCATGAGATAAGGCATATCTATTCACTCAAGGAATAATATATTACATTAGTAACATATTGGGTGAAATTGTAATCAGCATTTAGTATGTTTACATTTACAATTGAAACAATGTTTTCAACTGTATTTAGTAATTGTACATTCATTTATTAGAAGTGAGCAGTCTGTAGAAAAGCAGCCAATTGCTTGGTAAGAATTTTATTTAGAGTACTGGTGTCAGAAACCCAGGAAACACTTGGATAAGTGAACTGGTCACAGTTTATGATTGAGAAATTGTTGAAAGATATCACATTTAGACACAAAGAATATTTTAAAATATTTGATTCCATGGTCATGCCCATTTTAACATATGGCGCAGAACTTTGGGGCTACGACTATAATAAACAGGTAGAACAGGTACACACTAAATTGTGTAAAGACTTTCTAGGTATTAATACTTCTGCCAATGACTCAATGGCTTTAGGTGAATGTGCTAGATTCCCTATTGCAATAAATTACCATATCAAATTCATAAAGTATTGGGTAAGATTAATTGAAATGGATTCTAGCAGATACCCCAAACAATGTTACAAAATGCTTAAATCACAAGACGCTGTAGGTAGGAATAATTGGGTTTCAAAAGTAAGGGAATTTTTATTTTCTTACGGGTTTGGATTTGTTTGGATTTCCCAAGAAATAGGTAATACAAACCAGTTTATTACATTATTTAAACAGAGATTAAAGGATTGCTTTTTACAAACATGGCAAAGTGACATAAATAATTCAACAAGATGTGACTTTTACCGGAATATGAAAACTTTATTAAATGTAGAAAGATACCTTAATTCTGATCTTAGGCCTTACTATAAACGCTCCTTGGCGCGTTTTAGATGTTCTAATCATAAGCTAAACATTGAAATTGGTAGGCATTTTAACGTAAATAGAGAAGACAGAGTTTGTCTTCATTGTTTTTTGCAAAAAGATATTTTAGTTATTGAGGATGAATATCACGCATTTTTTATTTGTGAAAAGTTCGAAGAAATTCGACATATCTATTTAAATAGCTGGTATAAAGGGCTACCAAGCTTAGATAATATGTACAATATTTTTCAATCAGATAACCCTACTACTTTAAAAAACTTGGCTATCTCTGTGTCAAAACTAGTCGAAAATATATAGTCATAATTTATAATCCTTATTCGAATCTGTAAGACAAATGTTCAAACTTACCTCATTATTAAAATACATGTATATAGTGTATATTTCGAGGGTACATTTCAATTTGTATGTATTTTGTAATATGTATGTATTGTGGGCCGGAGGCCTAATTACCGAAATAAACAATTGTAACATGACTATATAACAATGCATACATATACCTCATTTAGACAATGAGATGACAACAATCAGTTTTCTTGTTAGGTTACATGTAATTAACACTTTCCCATTTATAGACACATTCTGATACATCTGCAAATGATGACTTTTGAAAACATAGTGGCAAGAGAAGAAGTTCTACATTTGCTACAATGTTTTCAACTCTATTCAATTTTGATTCTTTCATTAAAAGAGAGTTTTCTTAGATTTGCAAAGACATTCTGCTGCAGATTTGTTGCATGCCGGAAAAATTAAGACATTATAATATAAATCATCAAATGATGATAACAAAAATGTAACATATATAATTGTGTTATTAAGTATTAACATATATAATTGTGTTATTAAGTATTAATGGTTGCCCCTATAATATACGTGCAGCCAGTGTTGATCCAGATAAGCATGCACATCCATACAGTATGATAATAATTAAACTCTTTCCCACATAAAGCAATTTTTCCTTTGGCCACAATGTTTTCAACTTTATAAACAAGTAAAACTATTATTTATCCCTTTATACTACATGACCCAACCCTAGTCAAGGATTCTGTACTAGGGGTGTAATTTTATATTTTGACTGTTTGCATCCTACAATGCAATATCTAGTATTAACCTCCCCTCATATAGAAGCTTTCTGACGCCTTTGCAGCAGAGGACTTTTGAAAGTAAATATTAAAAAAAAAAAAATTGCTCAAATCGAGCACTTTTTACTTTAAACAGAATATTTTTAACTCGATTCAATAAGTATGTATTCATTTAGGGAGATTTTCCATACTATTGTTCAGATGTTTTCAAAGTCGTCATTTTCTGAATGTGTGAAATGGTTACGTATTAGCTTTTCCTGAATGGTTGGCTCTTCTATATATAGGCAGTCAGTGTTGATCCAGATTAGCATGCACATCCATACCGTCTGATAAGAATTTAACCCTTTCCTACATGCAGACGCATTTTGACGCAATAAAAGCAGACGACTTTTGAACACATTGTGATCAAAGGTCAAAGGTGAAATTGCTCATCATGAGCAATTTCTCCTTTGGCCATAATGTTTTCAACTTTATTTAACAATAAATACTATTATTTATCCCTGTATACTACTAGACCTAATCCTAGTCCAAGTTTCTGTACTAGGAATGCGATTTTATATGTTGACGATTCGCATACTACAATGCAATATGTAACGGCGATATATTGAGACTAGACCTTACACTAACCCTAACAATTATTAATTAAGCTTTCATTTATGGAGATTCTTCTGGTTTTTGCCATTATATTCAAAAGTTGTGTTCCACAATATATTCCCATAAAAACGTGACTTTGTTTACATGCATATTTCAACGGTATTGCATTATTCTGACAATGTAATATTAAAAAGAAGACAATCATCACATGTGCATTTGTCTCTGCAAAATGAGCAACATTTGCAACCCTGAATAATTTTCTCCTTTTCATATCCAAATACTGAAAGAAGTTGATTTCTTAAACAAGAAGTTTCATTTGTACAATACGCGATTATATCTGCATTTATACCAGGAAGGTTTCTTGCTATATTTTTCGGCTTAAACAAGCTGTTTAAGTAGCTAAGATTTTTACTCGTGTAGTATACATGGATAAATAAAAGTGTAACTGCAAAACATTGTCTCTAAGAATAAAGTTTATCACATATTGCATGCGTGAGTTGTTCATATTCCTCCTCCACATCTGCTGTACTTTTCTTTTTATATTTTTCCATAAAAAGGTTTGGTGTGTCTATACTGCTTTTAATTACACTGTGACTAGATAATCCAAGTTGGTTTGGTAAGTCCTGTCCTGTTTAACATTTATTGTTCCACACAGTGCCAAGAAAGCTGCATCAGGAAAAACGGCTTTTAAATTACTCAGATGTTTAAAGCAGTTATGAATTCTTCTCGCCTGAAATGAAACAATACAGTTTGTTTTGTTAACAGCTAGCATATTTCATATCAGTTACCCGTATAGTTAACCATTTCCCTCATATATAGTATATATCTGCTTTTTGACGCCTTTGAATCAGACGACTTTCAAAACATTGTATAATTTTTTCTTTTTCTAGAATGTCTTCCACTTTTTTCAGTATTTTTACCTTCATTTATATAGATTGTCCAGGTTTTCGACAATATGTTTTCAAAGTTGTCTGCTGCAGATAGCTGGTATGGATGACACGGTTTAAACACTTTCAATTCATTTAATCATAAGGATTACTATCATGAATATGAGTTTTAAATATTATTAAAACATTGTCATTATGTATAAATTGCTCAAACATGGTACAGTGTTCTCATCTCTCTTCTGTAATAACACTTTCATTTTTAGAAGTTTACCATATTAATGTCTAGACATTCTACAAGTTGTCTGATAATATAAGTGTCATTTGCATGTGTGTTGTTGTTGGTAAGCAGGTAAGGTTAATTGTATATTAATTTATAATATTTGTTTTAGGTCTCTGATTGTGTAACTAATTTAAATTGCAGTTAATATTATAACCAATCATATAATTATAAAATAAAGTTATTTCATTTTGTCACAGTTGTTTGATGTTGTCAAATAATCTATTTACACCAAACTTCTTAAATCACACAAGATTGATTTCCTTTAAAAACTGACACCGATAATACCGGCCATTTTACATACATCATCATATTACCTGCACAACAGGCCTAGCTTATCCACCCATGTTGACCCGATGCCGACTTTACTCAATTGACGAGTAAGTTACAGGTCGAGTTAACCCGTAACCTAGATAAGCAATAAGTAACTCAATGTTATACTAAAGTATTACACATGCAAACATGTGTAGCTAATGGAACTCAAAAATAATTTATCCTATTCCATTAGCAAAGATATTTTCTGAATATGTAAACATTGATCTATTGCAGTACATGAAAATATTTGAAAACATTACACTTCTTGATAATCTTTTATCCTTTTTAATAAAATCACTATCAATATATTAATTTTAGGACACAATTGTTAAAGCACCAAAAATGTCAAAAATTTTGATATGCTACAATGTAGAATTTCTAATAATGTTATTGACATGCTATTTAACCATATTAGGATTATACTCTTTTAAAAGGGATTCTACTAGAGATGATGCTTGATATTTATCAGATAAAAGGTGTACAACGGGAGTTGCTTATCTCTCTTATATATGGTTAATGATTGAACAAATAGACAAATCATTTGTGAAATTTTAGCTTTTCTCGTCGATGATATGACACTCGTCAATTACAACTACAACAACGTGATCTTGGAGGTCGCCTTTTAACAGCTCTTTCCCTCTATTGGTGTTGAGTATTGATTCTGGATGGCATAGAATGATTGAGTACTTTCCCTGTTTCACTTGCTCAAAGTTTGCATCGGACTGACACGAATACTTGAGCACAACAGTGGTATTTTCATCACTGTCACCAAAGAATCCACCGGCATCAACATTAACACAAATGTCTAGTGATCAACATGAACTATTATGTTTTGTTAATGTTAAACGTTGATCATCTTGGATAATGTTGAGTGGAGAAATGACCAATATAACTGGCGTTTTCTTACTTTCTCCCAATAGTCATAAGATGACAATGACAGTTTCCATTTAACGCTCTATTGTTTACGCTCTATTGTTTACGTTCTTTTGTTTACATTTACGTAGAAATGTATAGGTGAAATACCATACAATGTAGTTCGTTATAGCATTGAATGAAAAACAACACAGTTTACCGATTTGAATGAAGATTTTACGTGTTTTTAGCAAAGTGTTACTCGTTTATTAAATACAAATGATTTAATGTGTAAAGTTTGTGGTTGTTAAGTTTCGTCAAAGATCCCGACATTGAGCCCCACGTTGAGGTGTAAGTGAATGTAAAGAATGGCTCTCTGCAAAGGAGATTGGCTAAATTCATGCGAGTCGCCATTATTGGTATGCATAAAAAGTGGTCGGTCAGACGAAAATCACGGATTAAAAATTGTTGTCGTCAACCAATCTTTTTTTTTTTAAATAGATATTTAAGGTAAAAAAATGCAGTGTTATTTTCGTGTTAACTAACATTTGTACGAAAAGTTAAAAAATAAATGGAGCTGTGTACGAAATATTGTTCCCGTCCGTCATATACGACGTCAGAACATACATTTTGACTGTACCATTATTTACAAGCAATGTGATACAGACGCACGTGACGTCTAATGGAGCGACGTCGTTTCCCGCAAAAAGGGTGGGATCAACATGAAAGGCTCAAGATCCTATACATGAGCACTAGATTCACTCACACAACATTGTTATAATATGTATACGTTGTGTAGTGTTAGATTTGATTAGACTGTGTATATACAGGTCTATCTTGATCCCCATCCCCATACGCAACAAATACAACCAGGCACACCCACTGGCCAAGATTTTAAATCCATGAAATAATGATGACAGTTACAACAAATAATCGACTTGCCCTTCATAAAGTACTTCCAATGAAAGAATTCCATCATTTACGGAACTACATTTGTGACGAGTCAAAATATCATTTCTTATCATTTATGTCGTTTTCCTTTTGAGTATTTATTCATCATTTGCGTTATGATAATACAATGACGTCACCATTTTTGAAATTTGAATTTGTTACATCTGGTTAGTCAGTAAAACTGTATTAGTTGTATCTGAACTCATTTAAAAAGTAGACAACAAGTGTAATAACACGCATATCAGATTATGTGTTTTCATTCCTTTATTGAGTACGTATTATCATATTCAATTATTTCCTATATAAGTATATATTGTTTTCGATATTTACTGTTCAATCAAAACGAATATCGTGACTGCCAAAAAAATCCTCTCTGGCACAATTTGCGTAGATGGTATAGCAAAGTGCATACACATTACCTATGGATGGGAACAAATCGCCGGCTACGCCTCCGATTTGTTTACCCGTATTAGTAAACACACTAAAGCAAAACAATTGAAAACAATTTGGCAAGGAGATAAAATATCTATAAATGAAAGTATAATTATTGATAAGACATTCTGGCAAAAGGATAAATGACTCATAATGAGCAATTGTTCCTCTGGTGAGAATCTTTTCCTAAGTCTTCTGCTGCAGAGGCGTCAGAAACCATCTCTATTGGGGAAAGAGTTAAGTAGAAATATGACACCTATATAATTTTTCCAGCCATATTGACTGATTGAAAAAGGTAGTCGCCAGTTGGCATCAGAAAAAATGGCTAATATGAACAAATTTCTCCTTAAAATATCAGTTCCACAGTAGTTTCTTCACCATCATGCAGGTGATCGATTAAGGGTCATCTTTACACTCATGTTCAAACCTCGTTTATGATAAATTCATTTCTTAATGTTCTGAAAGTCTATTCGTTATTATTTTCTGTTTGTAATAAAAGAGGACAGCAATACTAAATCCAAGGCAAACAACATGACATGAACATCATCATAGTCTAGTGAATTATTTTTAAAATCATTTTTATGGCCAAAGTATGCTCTTTGATTACTGTTTACAATCATTTTACGGTTTTTTCGTGAATAGGTAGCACCTACAGATATATTATTATTTGCTGATGCTGCTGTTATATTCGTTACCAATCCAGTATCCCTACAATAAATCCTTACCGACTTGGAACGGTATTGCAACATTAGGAATCTCAAGCCCAATGTTAATAGGACCACATTTAAGATATTTGAAAACAAAAGACCAACAGCATATGACTTGTTTTTAATGACACTAGAATAAAAAGACACTTTTTCAAAAATGGACTGCGGAGTCAAACGCAAAAAGTGATTGCACAGCATGCAGAATTCTCGCTTCATAATGTATTATCTTGCAATGAGCAGATTATGGGTTATATAACACTTTTTGTTTACATGTCTACTTATTATACGACCGTTTCTTAAAAACGGTACGTATTATGGTATGGTCATGTCCCTCCGTTCGTCCGTTCGGGTTTTCCGCACTTTTTTCTTACATACTTTGAGCTATTGAGCTGAAATTTGTATAAGGCTTTGTAGTGATGTGTCACAGATCAAGTTCATATTTCCTGGGGTTTCGATTGAGTTATGAAATTTTGTATATACCTTTGTAATCAAGTGTCACAGATCAAGTTCACATTTCCTCGAATTTCGTCACATTTTGAATGAGTTATGCCCCTTTTTGGACTTAGAATATTGGTTTTCCGCACTTTTTCCTACATGCTTTGATGTATTGAGCTGAAATTATGTATTAGGCTTTGTAATCAAGTGTCACAGGTCAAGTTCACATTTCCTTGAAATTTGTCAACTTTTGAATGAGTTATGCCCCTTTTTGGACTTAGAATATTGGTTTTCCACACTTTTTTCCTACATGCTTTGATGTATTGAGCTGAAATTATGTATATGGCTTTGTAATCAAGTGTCACAGATCAAGTTCACATTTCCTTGAATTTCCTCAATTTTAGAATGAGTTATGCCCCTTTTTGGACTTAGAATATTGGTTTTCCGCACTTTTTTCCTACATACTTTGAGCTATTGACCTGAAATTTTGTATATGGCTTTGTAATCATGTGTCACAGATCAAGTTCACATTTCCTCTATTTTTTAATGAGTAATGCCACTTTTTGGACTTAGAATATTTGTCAATGTCTGCATGAGTTATGCATTTCTCATAGTTTCCTATTATTATTTAACAACTTATTCCTGAACGACTTTATTAACTTTTTACAAACAAACAATATATCAAAACAAAGAGGAAACTTACAAAGAAGTTCCTAACGGGCGTATTATGTACCGTTTGCGGTACTCTTGTTTTTAGAAATGACGTAATCGCCATAACTTCTTTTTGTAAAATATATATATGTTGATAGTATAGCCGTCAATTTCAAAACCATGCAAATCACAAATCAAAAGCAGAAATTAACTTATTATTGTTTTAATTAAATTTCAACATATTTTAATTATGCAAATACAAATCAAAAAGAATATCGTTAAATAAATTACAAATTACACGGAATATGCATGCTCGGTCTTACTTCACGAACTGTCTTTCTTCGTTGAAAATGTAGCATACATATACGTATTTCTTCATTCGTGATCAGTTGATACGTTACCTTGTTTAAATACAATTTAAAGCGAGTTCTGTCATACATTGGAAAGCATATTTATGCGTCCACAGGTAGTTTTATAATAAAATGCGTTCACGATTAGCGATAAATGTAGAAGTTATATCGTCAGTCTGTTTTCTACCACGAGAAAGGGTTCACGAACAGCCTCGTCTACCAATGCATACATCAGTTCCGACAGAATATCATTATGCTGAACATCTAGATATCCAGAAAATGTTTCTTCTTGTTATATAACTTTATCATTTACGTACAGCAAGTGATTACAATAATTCTTAAAACTAAAAGTTTCATAACGTGTCATCTACATGCCGCCCTCAACACTGACGGTATCCTTTTCCTAAAATTAATATTTTTTTAATCTTAACGACGACTAAGCATCACATTTGTTTTAAATATAGTCTTCTGTATTCAAACTTTGAGTGATACTTGAACTTTCATAGCCTGAACTAACTTAAAACAACGACTTTCAGATCCAACACAACAATGTATTTTCAATATCCTCGAGCATTCGAAGTTCGTGAGGCTAAGCATTCAAGAAGGCTAAGTGAATGATACGAAATTTCATGTCTTACCTGAAAGGTTGATTTATTTCCCCTAAGTGCCGAAGAAGAATTCCTTTGAAAATTGATCATTCATAAGTCTTGAATACACATGTGTGCAACTATTCAGAAGCCTTCATTGTTATCCTAATTTTTGTGACGTCATTATATCTGAACATTGCAGTATAAAAATAGGCGACATCAAAAATAATATATATTTTTTCAACAGGATCAGTATATGGAAACATATAGAAAATTAGAAAAACAGAAGCATTTAAACATTTTATATATTTTAAACATTTGAATTTGAAATACATCTTGTTGATTTTGGTATATAAAAAATACATGTATTTTGGCTATTATTCCAATGACAACAAATAACAAAACTGTTTAAGATGTACATTTACACAGCTATCTCCATTTTGACTAGTTCCTCCTAGATATATGCAGAGTTCCTTTTTTGCAGATGTGTTGTGGGTACTACAACTTGTATGTGGGAAAGGGTTAATAAACAGGATTTTGATAAGTTTCGTTTAAATTATAATATATTTTGCACTTCAAAATAGATGGCTGAATTTCCGTCTAATGTGTGAAATATGTATTACTTTTTTAAAATATATTATCACAGGTGTGAAGTTGCAAGCTATAGGGTGCCTCATTTAGGTGATATAATAATTATAATAATAAGACTGTAAGTCTGTAATTTAATGTAGAATAAAATACCTTTCAGTTTGATCCTATGTCGAACTTGTCTACTGTGGAATGACAGTTCCTATAATGTCAGTTATCTGAAAATCGATAGTTAAATAGATATAATGTATTAAATAAAACTAAAAACAGATGCACTACCAAACATCGAAATTCTTGGTGGGATTCGATTTGCACTCAGGTTACAAACAAAATCAATGCAAAACAATCCGGATTTTCGTTTATTGAGATGACGAGAATCACGTTCATCCAACTTTAAGCCCTAAGACATGATAACAATTTTCAAAAAATTAAAGAAAACACGTGGAATAGAAAGGCACAGATAACCTTCTAAAAAATATAAACATGCAGCCATTAAGAATGAAATTTTCTCTCACGTTTTAGGGCTGACAAAGAGCCGAACGTTGTGCTAGTTTCTAGTGAAGTCGTATAGCTATAACTCTCGTCTTCACATCTTTATTTCCTTTTTCTATTCCACAAATTCTACCATCTCAGTTTATTCGATTGTTGTTGACATCTTTACAATGATAAAATGAGAACGTTCCGAAACGATAACTTACGTCATGTGGTCAGATGGAAGCAATTCATTTCCCATAGGCGACCATTATAGCGTTTTGGGCTATGACTCTCTCCCAACAGCCGAAATAACCCAGAAACCTATATTCACCTACATTTCATTATCAAAACTACAAATAAAGCACAAAAAACTCACATGTTATCCTTCCTTTATTTTTAGCTATGACGTCAAATCAAAGGTCACCCTTATCCCGCAGTGAACTTTTCTTTCAGTTTAAGAAAATACATGTTGTTCTGAAAATGGCTCCTATGCTGTCAATAAAGCTAAAAGCAAACAATGTTTTGTTTACAAATTAGTCAGAGGACTTCAACTTAATTGAAAACACTTTCAACTTTTAACAAAATCATTATTGTCCAATGGAGACACTTCAGTCTTATGAATTCATCTGAAATTCGAATTGCTTCCCTTTGACCATGTATCCTTCTTGTCGACGGGTTCACGATTGGTTAAGCACCTATTTCCGGTTGGCTGATAAAGATAGCGCTAGAAGTAATGTTCTATAGTAAGAAGCGGATAAACCCAGTTTTCAAGAGAGCAGCGAGTTGCTTAAAATAAAGGTTGTTTGCCATTTCATTGTTCTACAATCATTGTTGGTAAACAAATAAAAATGCACACCGATACTTTCACAAATCTCTGCGTAAAGTCAGAAGCACATAAATTTTACGTCATTCTTCACATAACCCTGTACATTGATCTAGAGCAGGAATGTAGAGTTCGAGATTCCTGTCTAGAAAAAAGGAGGTTAATTTGCTAGCGTGACAATAATGGGTACATGTTTTCTACGTTTCTAGTCAATCAGCCTAAAACTCCAAATTCCTAGTCGCCTTCTATATATATGCTTTTACTGTTAATTTGTATTTTTTAAAGAATTATTGTTATGATTGTTGTTGATTCTATAGTATAAATATGAGTTCTCACAATTGAAATAACTCATCAAATAGGTCTAATTTCAGAAACATACAGGGATAATTTTAAGCAGCGTAACTGTAAAAGAGGAGAAATATAGGTGTTTTTTAACAAAATGCCGAACTATCGCGATCTAAACCCACTAATGATATTTTTTTGAGAAAAAATAATTCGTTTAATTACAGAACGCACTGATAAGTGTTCCGTACGGTAAGTGTACACTCGAAACACATGAGTAAAACTCGTAACAAGATTTATACTTATATATACAGTAACCAGCGGAACTTTCGGAAACTCGTTAACCAGATATACAGTTACATGTACTAGCGGAGATCTTCGGTAATACTGGTAAACAAGATATACAGTCACCAGCGGACATCTTGGGCAAAACTCGTAAACGTTTGACAACCTAGTGGGTTAACAGTTAAACGTTTGTTTTATCATTGAACCATTTGATTTGAATTCACGATTTGAAATATTTTTGTAAATTCGAAAGTAGCTCATTGTGTGCATCGAGCTTTACCCCATATTTTGCTTAAATATCCGAAAAGGAAATAATTTCTCATTGGTTTGGATTTTGATTTTGTTTCATAATTAGTTCAAAGATCGGCTCAACAATTCCTTCCTTCAGATGACTGACAACCTTCGTGAAGTTCATTCCTTATTCCTTATTATTGCATAAAATCTATGTTTTACGCCCGCTTAAGGAATACAGAAACATTGCAAAAACCGGGCGTAAACGGCGAGAAAACGTGTATAAACAAAGCGATTCTCGCGCGTACGTGCCGTTTCAGACCGGTTAGATGTTTTACATATGCATTAACCGGGCAACGTTAGTAAACAAAACATGGACGCTCCATCTCCCCTAGAATAGGACCAATTGTTGGGTTTACAATAACATCAGCTTCTTTAACTCGATAATCGGTAACATGCAATAGACTCACAGTTAAAGAGCATAACATAATCCAAAACCATTCGAGTCAGCGATGGAAACCTTGATGTAGGACCGGTTCGTGGATATATAAAACATAACTTGTTTACTTTATGACGTCACATGTGTCAATCCTTATCGCGTCATGTTCATCGGCGGTTATTGTACAACTGAACGTTACAGCGGACTATATGTTTGGATGTTTGCTCTTATTTTATACAATAATAGCGAAAATACACGTTTTCTCGGGCGTGAACATCTGCGGACGCCCTTAAAATGTGTTTATGCCCGAGTGCGAATAAACCCATTTTGCCGGCGTCCGCAGATGTTCACGCCCTCGAAAATGTGTATTATCCCTATATTCCTTATTCAAATGTGAAGATGGTTACTTGTTTCTTGTTCCTTGTTTATAACTTATTCAGATTTGAACTTTGGTACTGCGTATGTTGATGTTGCCAACAACACGTTGTTGGTGTTGTTGATGCTGAAAGATACCTATTGGTACATATGAATCGCCTGTTACTTTTTCAAGAAAAGAAGCTTTTGCTATCAAAAACATCATTCAAACTGCATATATTGATGTTGAAAATCACAATGTTGATGCTGTTATTGTTTCTAGCCTTGTACTGGTTTATTAACCAAGGGATCATGAATAAGGGAACTCTCGCCGTGATATAACTGAAATAATGTTGAAAATGGCGTTAAACCCCAACAACAAAAAAGCTATGAATAATCAGAACGTTATACCACGACTCGTAGGGCTGGAGTCAGTGCAGGTCGGTAACCATTGGTGATAAGTGACTGATGTTTGATGGTACACAACCGCTTGTGATTAACTCAGTTGCATTTTAAGTTCAGCTACTCAAGTCCAGCAATAATCATTTATCCACCTTTATCGCAGCAATTCCACTGGGCTATTATTGAACAAGAGTTTAAAACAACAAACATGACAAAGACATTCAGTTACCAAATATGAATCAATAATACACTCCAGTGGAGTAGTTACGTGTATCCATTTGTCGGGTACACCATGTAAGACAACCATAAAACACATATATAAACAGTATATACTCAGATCAACCTGCGAAACCGTGCAATTTGATCTGGATCTTCATTGTTCGCCATTTAGGCACAGAAGTTTACTATATATTTTTAAATAAGATTGCATGGTGTGCAGGCAGTTCTTGATCTACACTCGTCATAACAATGTTTATGCCCCTTGTGCAGGACTTGAACATTTCAAAAATCAACATCTTTTTACATTTATAAATGCGAAGTCGTATTATTATTGAAGATATTCCAAACTTACATATAAGATGAAATTGTGTGTGACCTGAATAGCTCGGATTGAAGCTATTAAATTCTAACTTTTTTCAAATTATTCATGAAACGATTGACATTGTTAAATGTAACTATTGGTTGTAGTTTACAAAACCGAACCTGCCATGTACCATATGATCATTTTGTAAACAGAAATCCATAAATTGTACAATAGGTAGATTTCTGACCCTTTAATGTCAAAAGTGAGATTTTAATTGTTTGCTTAATCTTAAGTTGACCTTTGAAATTGAAATCGTCAAGGTTTAAGGCATATCACAAACTAAGATATGATTGATTGCCAAATATTAAATGGGCGACAACTATTGAAAATTGATCGTTTTGGCAGTTCGATATTATATGGTACGCGTCTATTGATTATGATGTCATTTTAACCCTTTCCCACCTATAGACGCATTTTAACACTTCTACGGCAGGCGACTCTTGAAAACATTATAGCAAAAGGAGAAATTGCTCAAAACGAGCAATTTCTCCTTTTGCCACAACGTTTTCAACTGTATTCAGTAATTATACCTTCATCTATATAAACTTTTCATATATTATACTAAATGTCTTCAAAGTCGTCTGCTGCAGATGTGTTGTATGAGGGAAAGGGTTAATGCGTCTGCGTACAGTCAAAACTCGGGTGATCCTTCATGGTCCGTTTACATGTCATATGAGCCGTCCCGCGAGAAAACCAACATTGTGGACTCTGTGTAAAGTATCGTTCAGGCTTACCCAGGCAGACACGTTTCGCCTCCTCTGGATTTTCTGTTTCAGGAATCATTACTCTATACCTATTCCCCCTGAGACGGAATGTATCGGTACGGATTAGTCTGCGCGAACTGCGCAGGCTGATGTGGGTCGATACATTACGCAGAGTCCATAATGTTGGTTTTCTCGTGCGACGGCTCAATACTTTTAAGTATAACCCCATCAGTTATACGTCAATGTGTCTTTACCCACCTGTATACGCTTTCTGACGCCTCGGCAGCAGACGACCTTCGAAAACATTGCTGAAAGAGGAAAATTTACTCATGATGCCATTTTTCACAATGTTTTTCAACTCTTTACAGTAATTTCACTTTCTTGTTTAGACATTTTCCATATTTGTGCCCAGATGTTTTCAAAGTCGTCTTCTGCATGATTTTTGTTCTTTCGAACTCTCTTGGTTATTCGTACGTTGAAAATGATCTTCAAACATAGATTTATGTATACATACTCGTCCGAGTACAAATAATGAAATTATTGATTTACGTATTGAAATTAGTGAAAGAACATTGACTGAGAACATCTTGATATATGTGGACATTCTGACCACTGCATTCGATTACAGCTAGTTCAAATCCGATAATAAATCGTTGATTTCCGTAGTTTTACGTTAATTTAATCCTTAAAACAGATAAACCGGTAAGTTACGAAGACTAATACGGAGATTCACGAAGGTACCGTATCAATCCATTTTTCAAAATGCAGTGGTTCAAGTAGCATTTTTAAGTGTGCTCAATTGTGCTCGCTCAAATATGTTTTCAAATACTCGTCGAAAACGCTTCATGATTTATGAAAGTATTGCAGGCAATACAATCTCAGTTTCCCCTTACTTTGACCTTAAGTTTAAACTTGAAATTATTCGTTCACAGAGTGTCCGTGTATCTGATAAATATAGTATCAATACTAACAAAAGACTCAATTTTTTCTGAGTATTAACATTTTATAGATGTAATGTAAATCCAAAGTTTGTAATAAATACTTTAAAAAGTTATCTTCTTGACTGAGTATTAAACATTTTATAGATGTAATGTAAATCCAAACTTTTTAATAAATACTAAAGAAAGTTACCTTTTTGAATGAGTATTAAAGATTTTATAGATGTTATATGAATCCAAAGTTGTAATAAATAATTAGTTAATAAATTACGTTCTTGACTAAGTATTTAGCAATGGATATATGTCAAATTTGTAATAAATACTTACAAAAGACACACGCTTTACCGCGTTTGTTACATTATATAGATACTATATAAATCCAAATTTGTAATAAATACTTACAAAAGGTACCTTCTTGATTGACTACATTGGATAGATACTATATCAATTCAAAAGTGTAATAATGCTTGCAAAAATCAAACTCTTTATCGAGAGTTTTAAATGTGGTAGATTTTTATATAATTCCAGAGTTGTAATACATATTTACAAAAGTTACGTTATTGACTAAGTATCTATAATTGGATATTTACTATACACATCCAATTTTATAATAAATACTTACAAAAGACCCGCTCATTACCTAGTCTATCATCATTTTTAAGATGTTATATAAATCCATTTGTATAATCTCACCATTGATGTATTTGCAAAATATATAAATAAAGCTGTAGACTGAACGTTCTTTTCACAATAGGGTTTATTCATTTCTCGAATTTATGCATGCGTTGTCTAAAAGCATCCTTATTTTAAGCTCAGCTTTTCAAAGAAAAGGCAAGCTATCCTACTTGCCTCGGCGTCGGCGTTGGCGTCACACATTGGTGAAGTTTTTTGTACCACCTCACTTTGTTACTTACACTACTTGTTCACCATCATTACCTCAATCAACAGACAAGCGTATATAACTCTGTCAAGGTTTTTATAAGAAATATGGCCCTTGTTTTACTTAGACCTTTCGTTGTTAAGTTTTTCGTACCACAACCATTTTTTACAAAACCATTAGAGATATAGCTTATGTCAGAATTATGGCCCTTTTTCGACTTAGAAAATACATTGAATCCGGGTAAAATCCAAATATTGACTTAGCCCTCTAGGATATAAATGTGAAACTTGGAATACTTGTTTACCATCATGATCCCATCTGTAGACGAGAGAATGTAACTCTTTCAAGTATCTTCTTTTGCCTTTTACTGCTAAGGGTTTTGTTTTATTGTCAAGCACTAAAACAATCGAACGCTCTTGTATGGAACGCCGGCACTGTCTTTAGACGTGATGAAACTCCATTATTATGTCTGTTTGTTATTACATTATGTACAACGATCTTTACATGTTGTGCAAACATATTTATATTATGTCAGTATATGGTTATGTGTTGTGGTTTTGTACTTATATTCTGACAGTTTTTATTATATTATGTCGGTACATCTTTACATTATGTAGATACATCTTTACATTATGTCGGTACATCTTTACATTATGTAGATACATCTTTATATTATGTAGATACATCTTTATATTATGTAGATACATCTTTATATCATGTGCTTGCTTTATTATATTATGTCCATACTTTATTATATTATGTCCATACTTTATTATAGTATGTGGATACATCTTTACATTATGTAGATACATCTTTATATTATGTGGATACATCTTTATATGATGTGGATACATCTTTATATTATGTGGATACATCTCTATATTATGACATCTTTACATTATGTAGGTACATCATTTCATTATGTAGATACATCTTTATATTATGTGGATACATCTTTATATTATGTGGATACATCTTTATATTATGTAGATACATCTTTTTATTATGTAGGTACATCATTACATTATGTAGATACATCTTTATATTATGTAGATACTTTATTGTGCGCTGTGTTTACTTTATTACATTATGTCCATACTTTTTTACATTATGTCCATACGTTTTTACATTATGTGCATACTTTAGTATAGTGTGTGCAGACATATATATTTCTATAGGGGGTGAGTAAAGTAAAAAAGTCAGTTCAAAGGTTGGTTTTCGTAAAGTGGCTCTCAAATGTTACCAGTTACCCAGAAAGAAATGAAATGAATTGAAATAAATATGTTCATGTTGAACCGGTGTATTTTTTTAAATAATATATCTATTCCAATTCTTTAATCAATATTGATAGATCTTTTACTCATGACGTCATATTATACTACCAACAAATATCAACAAGTTACAGTATAGTTCAGTTTAAAGTGGTCGACGAAATAAATACATTATTGGGTTTGTTACTGACCCACTACGGAAATATAGTGGGTCTGTTGGACTATGTGCGACTTATTTTTCGATCCAACATGACAAATGTTTGAACAAGAACTGAATTTGATGAAAATTAATGTTCTTATGAATTTCAATGAATATTTGAACATGCATTGAACCTCTGAAGTGTTCAGAGCCTTTTGAAACTTGACCTTGTGATCTAGTTTCTGACTCCACATACATGTAATCGCGTTTATAGATTGACCTATATTTGATGACGATAAATATTCATAAAGATACGGATTTGATATAAAATATGTTCTCTACAGTTTCCATAAGGAATTTGAGACGAACACAGTTTATTTAAGGTAGATAACTAGTAATTTAAATGATGTCCAGTACATACACAATATATAAGTCTAAGGGGACATAACTCTTTGTGTTTTAAAGCAATCTTTGTTTCACTTGCCGTCTAGCCTTTCAATATGTAGGTTAACATTTCCATACAGTTTTAATCAAATCCATCCACCAATGCCTTAAATATGGCACAGGACGACAGACGAACGGACGGACGGACAGACGGACGGACGGACGGACGGAAGGTAAACGACAAACACATCCCATTTATATTTGCCCATGATTAACACAGTAGTAGATAATATCCATGCAATATTATATTGTTTAGTTAGTGTTTTTCTTATATTCTGTCGTGACGTTATTACATCTTGTGCTATCTGTGGTAACTTTATATGATGTGCAAACGTTGTTATATGTTGTGGATAGTTTAAGCAGGGTGATATTCCGACTTGACACCGGAAATTAAAGCGCGAATGTACGGAATGTGACGGTAATGTGATCCGTAAAGGTTAACGCCCGTAAAGCAAACAATTAAAATGGCGTCGCCATGGCAACAGGCCTCTTAGGCCAATATTCTTCGATCTATTAAACTAGGAGAGTTAGTGAAAATATAAATATGTATCTACATAATATAAAGATGTATTTACATAATTGATTGATTGTGGTTTAACGCCGTTTTTAACAATTTCTCAGTTATATCACGGCGGCCAGTTCACCTACTCATGCATTTCCTGGTTTTTATCACACCAGTACTCCACACAACAATCTTCCCAAGCAACTGGCTGCTTTTACACATAGACTTAGCCCATTGGTGGAAGACGAATGACGCATGTAGCATTGACTTTTGTCAATCGTCGGAAAGAAAGTTGGCCGAGCCGGGATTCGAACTCACAACCCCTGGATTGACAACCCGCGTCGCTACCGACTGAGCTACCGGGGCTCGGCTATTTACATAATATAACGATGTATCCACATAATATAAAGATGTATCTACATAATGTAAAGATGTATCCACATAATATAATAAAGTATGGACATAATGTAAAGATGTATCTACATAATACAAAGATGTATCTACATAATATAAAGATGTATCTACATAATATAAAGATGTATCTACATAATATAAAGATGTATTTACATAATATAAAGATGTACCCACATAATATAAAGATGTATCTACATAATGTAAAGATGTATCCACATAATATAATAAAGTATGGACATAATATAATAAAGCAAGCACATGATATAAAGATGTATCTACATAATATAAAGATGTATCTACATAATATAAAGATGTATCTACATAATATAAAGAGATGTATCTACATAATATAAAGATGTATCTACATAATATAAAGATGTACCGACATAATAAAAAGATGTATCTACATAATATAAAGATGTATCTACATAATGTAAAGATGTACCGACATAATATAAAGATGTATCTACATAATGTAAAGATGTAACTACATAATATAATAAAAACTGTCAGAATATAAGTACAAAACCACAACACATAACCATATACTGACATAATATAAATATGTTTGCACAACATGTAAAGATCGATGTACATAATGTAATAACAAACAGACATAATAATGGAGTTTCATCCCGTCTAAAGACAGTGCCGGCGTTCCATACTCTTGTCTATTTTTGTGTTGTGTTGTCCAGGCAATACATGGGCTGATCACTTCCCGGATGGAATATCGGTATTTCACACTTTTACTTATTGGCATGCTAACACTTTTGTTAGCATTTGAAGAAATCTAAACTAATGCTACCATAATGAATACCATCCTTTTGATTCAGACGTCGATTCAGAGTTCGTGAGTGCAAATCCCGATTTGTCCAACATTAAATTGCAAAAGAACTTGAATCTAGCGTCAATCTTTTCCCACCAATTAGCCAAAGATATACTTGGTAAGGCAGCCTAGTGTTGGCGAATAATATTGTTCTGAGTATTTGTGCGAGAAAGTCAGGAAACTAAATAAGGGTATGCGAACTGGTCGCCAGGATTTAATTTTAGCTGAAGAGCTGCCGAAAACAGTATTACTTACATCTAGGTTTAATCTAAATTATTTAACCTCGGTTGCGAAACAAGCGTTCAGCTTATATTAATCACGCTCGATGTCTGCTCCCTGGAAACAAGAAGAATACCCGCGCCGTTTGTGACGAAAAATGCAGAACCCGCCAACTTATTTGACAGCGTTTCTGAAGCCTCACAGTCAGTATTCGATCGTTTTCTATAGGAGGCAAAACATGAGCCGTCCCGCGAGAAAACCAACATTGTGGACTGCGTAAAGTATCGATCCGGATCAGCTTATGCATGCCGCGCAGGCTAACCCGGACAGACACTTTTCGCCTCCTGTGGATTTTCTGTTTCAGGAATCATTACACTATACCTCTTTCCCCCTGAGACGGAATTTGTCGGCTCGGATTATTCTGTGCAGACTGCGCAGGCTGATCTGGAACGATACATTACGCAGAGGCCACAATGTTGGTTTCTATAGCAGGCAACACATATTTATCGCTAACATCATCACCCGTGATATTGATACCTAGTTGCAAATTCAAAATATGTTCGTTTCGCTCCATATTAATATATACGTGGCGAACAATCTAGACCAAGATAAGACAGCACGAATGTAAAATCTGATCTTCGCAAATACGATTTATTGTAATGTGTTATGTCGTCCGTAAATTTAAATGATTTAAGTCGCACATAAAGGGCTAAGGTATAGTTATCCTGCATCCGTAATCAGCACCCCTGAATTTTAACAATTTCTAAGATTTATTTAAATTTTTAATCATTTTGCATCGATTGCAGCTAATCTTAATCGGAATCGATACTATACATTGGCCCTGCTGCTTGTATATATAGACGTAACCAGTATTCGCGCCGTTCGTGTGAAAATAATCTGAAATGTAAAGCGCATATCAGGTGATTCAAAGCCTTCCTGGTAGGAGAGGCCGACTCTTTACTTCTGTACCATTGTCTTTAATACTTTCGCATTTACAGCAGACAACTCTGAACAAAGGGAATATTTCCATAATTGATAGTATAATTATTGAATACAGTTGAAAACATTGTGGCAATAAGTAGAATTTGCTCGACTTGAGCGATTTCTCCTTTTGCCACATTGTTTTCAAAAGCCGTCTGCTTCATTGGCGTCAGAAAGCGTCTGTATCTGGAAAAGGGTTAATATTTTTCTTAGATGCTAAATAAGAAGATATAGTCATTGCTACATATATAATAAATAGGTAATGGTCAATGTAGACTAAGATTGGGTTGCATGAATTTGCAGGCTGATCTTGGTCTATATTGTTCACTATGCAAGTTGATATTCTTGCTAAACAGTACAAACACGTTGTTTTTTAAAACGTGAAACGGGATGAGATTAAATATATGTCTGATTCGAATGTCGCGAAAAGTGGAATATTCTATTTTAACCCTTAACCCACTAAATTCCTGCGATTGTTATCAATACCCCTGGTTTTTTTTTTAAATATCGACTGCGCTTTGCTAAATACTAATTAAGTGATTATACACAAGATGCGAACAATGAAGATTGATACCTTGTTGCAAATTCAAAAAAAAATTGTTTCGCTACATATTGATATATAAGTGGCGAACATTGTAGATCAAGATTAGACTGCACGAATGTAAAATCTGATCTGTGTCTCTTTCGTTCGCAAATATGATATATTGTAATGTGTTATGGTGAAACTAACATTTGATGGAAAATTAGGGACATATGTATTATGGAAGACGCTTAGTGAAAGTACTGTAAAGCTAGAGCAGTGCCATATATATATAAGTTTATAATTGTTCAAGTTCAAAACAAATTGTTTTGTTTTGAATTATAAACTTATAGCTAGAGCAGTGCCATATATATATAAGTTTATAGTTAGTATTTTGTTTTGAAATTGAACAATTTGATTTAATAACGTGTTCCTACGATTTTAGTGTACACAGTTTAAAAGAAAAATCGATTTGTGTAAAATAGAAAGTAGAGCATTGTGTGCATTGACCTTTACCCCATACTTTGCTAAAATATCCGAAACAGAACTAATTTCTCATTTGTTTGGATTTTGTTTTTGTTTCATAATTAGTTTGAAGATCGGCTCAACAATTAATTCCTTCCAATGACTGACAAAGGTAAGTTTGACTAGCGTCAATAGGCCCGGCGTACCTGGGTGAAAATCGAGTTAATACACAGGTGAGTTAAGGGGCCTTACAATATTTCGTAGGGAAAATTTTGAAATCCTACATTTCATATGGTGCACTCATAAATGATCTTTATAGTCATAACGAAAACACAAATTAACTATATCCACATGCATATTTATTTATATGTCTGTGCGACAAAATATCTTACCACCTTAGTATCTAATGCATTATGTTTACCATTTCTGACGATTCAGTGTAATCATTGGCGAACGCCTCGGTACGCGTCTGAAAAAGATTGTCCTTAACGGATGGGTTTAACCCTTTCCCTCATACGACAATTCTGCAGCAGACGACTTTGAACACATTTTGTCAAACAATGGAAAATCTCTATAATTGAATGGATAACCTATGATTTAAAGTGGAAAACATTGTGGCAAAAGGAGAAATTTCTCGTTTGGGGCAATTTCTTCTTTTGTCACTATGTTTTCAAAAAATCCGTCTGCTGCAGAGACGTCAGAAATTGTCTATATGAGGGAAAGGGTTAATAGTCTATGCTGGAAGGTAACTAACAGGTGAGTGGAAGACGGTGATGCAGAGGTAAAGCATCGGTCTCTCGTACCAAAGGTCCCGGGTTCGAGTCCCGCGATGAGCGTGTTTTGACTGGGATTTGTCCACACAAACACCGCGAATACTGGTAAAGTCTCAAGGAAGCAGACATCGATCGTGATTAATATAAGCTGAAAGCTTGTTTCGCAATCGATGTAAAATAAATAAGTGTAAACTAACTAACAGATGAGAGGAAGCGAGGAAACATTGTTCATAAACAATATTTGAAGAGTATTGAACATGGGCATTCTTTGTTTATCCTTTTCCAGATGTAGACGCGTATTGGCGCATTTGCAACAGACATTGGACAAAACTGGCAAAAGGAGAAAATGTTCATAAATGTTGCCAAAATGTTTTCAACTTTATTCAAATAATTATTCTATGCATTTTAGAGATTTTCCAAATGTGAGCCGTGATGTTATCGAAATCGTCTGCTGCATATTTGTAGTCTGCGGAAAAGAGTAAATAATCAATAATAACTTACCCCAGAACAAAGCTGGTAGGTACATTTGAATTGTATCCGTTACTGAGTTATCTTTAGAATAATAAGGTATCCATGGGTATCCTATTAAAGTTATAAACAGTGAGTTAATCGTGTCATAAACCACTGAGAAGTGCTGCTCAAGGTAAGTTATTTTAAAAAATAGATATCCAGGCCAATTTGAAATAAAGTCTTGTTTACAGTCTAGAAGCTGGATTTTTAACTTCAATATGCTAGATTTGAGAAATTCGCGATTTTATAATTGAGCAGCTTAAAACTTTGTCAGAATATTTATCTTGGTGTTATCTGGGGCAAGTTCAAGGACGGGTCTTGTCGGGTCAAAAACTAGGTCACTAGACCATAATTGAGAAAAATCATGTTAACACTGTATAGACCCTATTTTAAATCACCTGAGCTGAAGGCTCAATGTGATCTATTCTGATCACTCTCTGTCCGTCGTCCGTCTGTCCATTATCTTCGTTAATGTTTAGCTTCAATCGACATCTCCTCTTAAACCACTGGATTAATTTCAACGAAACATCACACGAATGTTCCTTTAGAAGATTTTCAAAATTGTTCAATTACTAAAATTAAATGTAGAACCTTTGTTCCTGCCGCATGAGAAAATTGCGCAAAATTTAAAATTCTTCTCCTCTGAGTATGCTTTTCCGATTACAGGGTTTTTAACAGAAACGCTCCCTTAGTGACCTTCTACCAAAATTGTTCAAGCCGTATTGAAGCCAAGCGGCAACAGATAAGTGCCAACATGACAGATCTTTATATATACATCTACATTATTATGAAAGTTCTTCTTTGATTTCAAATGCATTTAGTAGTTACATATTTTTTCGAGCCATAATGATTAGTTTAAAAGATAGCTACCAAGCGACATAAAAAAGAAATGGGTAAATGGAACGTAACCGATATTATCTAACCTTCACAGGGATATTCCCTTGCTCTCTTTGAAAAAGTTCAAAATTATGCATATGTTTCACATTTGCTACTAATTTATAGCTCATAATATTGGGTCAAAAACTAAGTACATGTATCTATGCCAAATTGAAGAAATACCTTGGTAACATTTTAGAAGCTGGATTTTGAACTTAATCACGTTGAAACTTTGTCATAGTGTTTGCTTGAATGATATTTAGGCTTAGTTAGAATATGATTCATGTTCGGGCAAAAACTAGGTCACTAGGCTAAATATAAGAACAATTAATGTTGTTAACAGTCCTTTGATTTACGGATGTTGAAACTTTGTCAGAATGTTTGTCTTTGAGAAATCTATGCTTTGTTTTAATATAGGTCATGTTGGGTCAAAAACTGGGTCGGTGGGCTAAATTTCAAACACTTTTAAGAATACAGTAGAGGTCGATTGACACAATTCAAATATGAATGATGTCAGGTCAAAAACTAGGTCACTATGCCAAAGCAACAAAATTCTTGTAGACACTCGAGAGACGGCCTTATTTTGACTTATTTATCAAATTATATGTGCTTCATGAAGTATTATTCATAGACAACTTAACATATAGATACATCGTACACAGGTGACCCCCCATGGCCACCATGGTCCCCTTGTTTAATTACCCACTAAAAAGTATGCAATAATACGTTCAAATATCTATCCAACAACTAGCCATACTCATGATAATATGGGCGCGTCATGCGGAAACCGACCTTGGCCGGTTTCGAAATGAATTACAATGAACGACTTTGGATTCATTTTAACACACATATAGAAACTCTCTGTAAATGAGATTATAATAATTGAATAGAGTTGAAAACATTGTGGCAAAAGCAGAATTTGTAAATGAAGAGAAATTTCTCCTTTTGTCACAATGTTTTCATAAGTCGTCTGCTGCAGAGGCGTCAACATGCGTCTGTTAGTAGGAAAAGGTTCACGTTGGCATTTGTGAACAGCATATGTTCAGACCAGACTGGACATATCTTAGCAAATATCTAAGAGTTCGATTAACAGATCCCTAATTTCTCATCCAAGTCAACATCGTATAGCGAGGCTCCTTGAAAGCTTTTTTGAATATTGAGCGAAAAGTACAGACCCAGATCAGACTGTGTGGGTGAGCAGAGTGATATAGATCTACAATTGTCACTCGATATCTTTATTTTGTTTTGCTCGATAGATATATTTTATTGACTTAAACTATGCATAGATTTTCACTACACAACATAAGTACTATGGAAATAAATGTCATGCACATACACATTCACACAATCGCACACACACGTGCACATATAATAAGCACGTGCGTGTATGTGTATGTATTACATGTGTACATTTTCGTAAAATATTTTTAAGTTATATGAGCCAGATTATCCACATCATCTGATCAACTTAAAACGTGTTTTCATGCACTGACTCACCATATGTAGGCTATATCAATGTTTATTACATTATAATTCAATATATGTTTTATGATGCGTTTCAAAGATACATCATCTGTATGCGTTAGGCCTATTCTAGAACCCCTCTCGAAATGTTGAAGTAATGTTTAACTTTAATTAATGTAAACATTAATGCTACACACCCAATTGATTACTATCTTTATTATGTCCGTGTTGACATTTGAATTTCAGAGAGAAATATGTCAGACAAAGAGTCTAACAATTACTACAGGCTGATCACATTGGTCGTCAAAACTGGAACAAGGACGTTCCGAGAGGTGTTAAAAAAACACACTGATGATGACATCGCTTCTGTACTAAAGAAACACAGGAAACAATTGAAAAGTAATAGGGCACTAACTGACCCTCAACATCAACTTCTGAACGCCGATAAGCCGGATCTAGAAAAGTTCGATATATCATTACTTTTCATCCTGATACGGAACATCTGTACTACTATTGATACACCACTGGGCAGTGAATGGAAAACGGCTATTGTACCGAGTTCGGATACAACGGTTGGCGGATATATTATTGGGATACGTAATGTCCGAAATGAAGTTGTTGGTCATTCATCCGATGCCAGAGTTTCTAATGATCTCTTCAAGACAAAATGGGCGGAAGCTGAAAAGTGTCTGAAAGGACTCGCTGCTCACGTTGGTATTTTAGATGAGATTGCTAAAGAAATACTAACAACTGAAAGTATGCCACTGACAACAGATTCTAATACCAACTTAGAGGCCACGCTGAAGAAATGGCAAGTAGAGGATTTCTACACTAAACTAGATCAACTTAACGAAAAAGTAAGACTTCTATTGTTCATTTCCAAGAAACAAAACAAATGTTTGATCTACATTTAAAGGACCAACTACTGTCATTCTTCGATTTTTTTTTACAATTTGCCATTTGTATTATACATGTATTTTACTTAAGCAGTTCCTTCTAAGACAAAGCTGTTTAGATATATATTATTCAACTTTTGTTGGGTTAGATATGAGATTAACCATCTGTAAACTTTCAATACCTCCCGCCTTAGGAAAAAAGTGCTAATCGATGCCAAAAACAGGTGTTTGACACAGCTTTTATCTCAATTTTGACAGGCAGATGTACACGCCACTAACTTGCAAACAGTTATGGACGAAGTTTCATCCTTAAAAAAACAGATAGAGGGCGGTCAGCACACTGGAAATAGTGACTCAGCCAATCAGCAGGTTCGTATCATAGCGTGCGCGTATTTAATTTGAACACATTGGTTAGTCCTCAACTCACTGTGTATTTTAAGTATTTCGCCTAGATGGCTGGCCTAAGGTATTTGCAATGTTATATAAATATCTGAATTTAATTACAGATTTACTCACCGGAAAAGCTTCAAGTTTTCAATGCTTTGTGATACACGTCTATGTCAATTATTCATTGCAATAGCTCTTAAGCAACATGACAGCAAATATTAAACTTCATTAGGCGGAGAGGTATGGACTGCCAAATGCCAATAATCTACCTTTGCCACAGGTTTAGCTCTAAGGCATCGGCGTTGCAACTTTAGTTAAAGTGTTGCATGCGAGGCTCTTTCTCACAAACCACAGATGCTTTTGCTTTGAAACTTCACACACTTAATTGACATCATCAAATGACCTTGCAGGACAAGTCCCAAACTTCTATATCAGATTTCGACACAATTATGCCCCTTTTTGGACTTAAACATTCTGGTTAAAATGTTGCGTGCAACTACATTAAGAATGAATGAATGTATATTGTTTTATGGCGCATCGACAGCTAAGGTCATTTAGCGCGCAATTAATTTTTAATTATTCATGATCCCTGGGTAAACAAACCAGTACTAGGCTATAAAATGTGCCTTGCCCAAGGGCACTCCACCATGACCGTAGTACCGCGACTGGGGATCGAACCCGGGAGACCCGGTTTCGAAATCTCCGACGCTAACCACTCGACCACAGCGGATTCCGCAACTACATTAAGAGTCCGTATCTTAGTAACTACTTGATGCATTGCATTGACATTTTTATACAACCCTTTCCAACCATCACACCTATGTGAACAATTAAGTATGATAACTCTATCCAGCATATAATTTAAATTATGACCCTTTTTCTACTTAGAAATTCTGGTTAAAGTTTTGCGTTCAACTACATTAAGAGTCCATATATCAGTATTTACTTGATGCATTGCATTGAAACTTTATACAACCCTTCCCAACTATCACGCCCTATGTAGATTATTAAGTAAGATAGCTCTATCCTGCATGTAATGCAAGTTATGGCCCTTTTTTACTTAGAAATTCTGGTTAAAGTTTTGAGTGCAACTACATTAAGAGTCCAGATCCTAGTAACTACTTGATTCATTGCATTGAAACTTTATACAACCCTTCCCAACTATCACACCTATATAAACAATTACGTTTGATAACTCTTTCCAGCATATAATGCAAATTATGGCCCTTTTTTACTTAGACATTCTGTTTAAAAGTTTTGCATGCAACAACATTAAGCGTCAATATCTCAGTTACTACTTAAAGCATTGTATTGAAACTTTATATAACCCTTTCCAACTATCACACCTATGTATTATCAAGTTAGATAGCTCTATCATGTATTTAATGTAAGTTATGTACCTGTTTTGACAATATCTAAGTTACTACTTGAAGCATTGTATTGAAACTTTATACAACCCTTCCCAACTGCACACACTAATATAAATCAAACTACTGAAAGTACTGGTAACGAATTATTTTGAAAATGTAATTAATAATTGTATTTGATCATGTTTTTTGTTTGTTTTAAACTTGCTTTAAAACTTAGTAGTTTTTTTAGCTCGACTATTCGAAGAATATGAGAGCTATAACAGTTACTTGTGCGTCGGCGCTGGCGTTGCAACTTTGGTTAAATTTTGAAACTTCACTCACTTGTTGGACATCATCAAATGACCTTGCAGGACAAGTCCCATAACTCTATATCAGATTTTGACACAATTATGCGCCTTTTCGAACTCAAATTTTTAGTTAGAATTGTGCATGCATGTTGACCTTCCTTATTGTGGGATGATGGGCTTCCTGCTGTGATTCACTCTTTAATAATTATTTTAGGGAGTGAAACATATTTGACCCAAGTAATTATTTGGAGCTCTGTATCACAGAGATGCCAACAGATGTGTGGAAGTATCGTTGTGCAATTCTATTTGTTTCCTTAAGATGATAGAAGAAAAATAAAATGACAAATAACACTTAAACGCACACAGAGAAATCTCACCGTTTTGTCTCCGTTTCCAACTTGAAAACGATGTTCTTATTATAGACCATTAATTTATATTTATCAGCCATTCGGGCAAAGGTGCGCGTCAAAATGCTTGTTTTATCAAGTAAAGCGTCTATTTGTGGGAAAGGGTTAAGTATGCTTGTCATTATCTATTTTTGTTACCATCTGCAACATGTTTGTCATGATGCATTTGATTTATCAGGGTATTCATACCATTACAGTATTGTATATTCTTACTTGAACACATCTAACCCTTCCTATGGGTTAAAGTCAGGTCTCCAGAATGATTCATTGGTATGCGAATTAAATATTAAATAATACTGGTAAATCACTTAATCTTGATGAACTTTATTATTTGAGGGACACATTGTGTATAACTAGGGGAGAAAAAACAAAATACATAACTGCATCAGTCAAAATCATCCACGGGAACTCCCGTATCCAAAGATCGATTGTTTTGGGGGGAACTTTTTCATGATGTTTTCTTTAAATTGGCCGTTGTTTATTTACCATGTCATCGATTAAATTATTAAAAACGTATTCTGCTATTGCAGGACTCAGCAGTTCTTCCATTTTGATATATTTAAAAGGAGAAGACATTATTTGTGTATAAATTCCGAAGCGCGAGAACTCGTTGTTCCGTAAGAACTGCACATGCCGGTGAAGTAGGCGAATTACATACGGTGCTAGGGTAATTTATTCGACCGCGATTATATTTAACGATCAGGATTTCTCTGGAAAATGCGTCACTTTCATTTTGTCTTACGATTAAAACGACGCACAGAAAATGTTCTATATTCGTTATTCCGGATTTAAATGCATGATACGACGAACAGCAAATATTTTCATTCGTTTTTCCTGCATTTCAATGCGGTGATCATGTATTCACGCACCTTATCTGGAGCTCTGCAGATACATTGCTCTACAGCGTTGGGTCGAGGTCAGGTTTGCTAGCGTTACATAATGGGCACCTGTTAACTACGTCACTCACTAGTTAATGGGCGTACAACTCAAAATTCATACATGCCTACAGACACATGAAATATATGCCTTTATTATTAAATTGATATTCTCTTGAGAATTGATTCTCTGTTTAACCGAACGCGGAATTGTAAAGGTCAAATCTTGTACCAAACAGATAAACTCATTTATTTTTTGAGAAAAAATAATTCGTTAAGAATCAAGTAAGATAACTATATCCTGAATATAATGCAAATTATGGCCCTTTTTTTTTTACTTGGTAGGAATTGTTAAATTAACATTAATTTAGTCCATATCTTAGTAACTACTTGATACATTGCATTGCAACTTTATACAACCCAGCATATAATGCATATTATGGCCTTTTTCTACTTAGAAATAATGGTTAAAAGTGTGCGTGCAGTTACATAAAGAGTCCATATCTAAGTAACTACTTGATGCATTGCATTGGAACTTTATACAATTACAAGTACAATTACAATATGTTTATTCAGTAATTTAGGCCTCTGGCCCATTATACAAATTTACATTTACAAAATAAGTCCACATGAGTGACATCATATTAAAGAGATTGAAGTATAGAAAATGTCCTGTATGCGAGTATAAACTGTACATATATTATAAAACATCGTGACAAAACAGGGAAGCGTTCATTATTTTCATCTCTCCTTTTGTAAAAGGGCTTTCATCTCTTTTCCATAGTTATACATTCATCAATTTAATATTTCTATCATTAGGTCCATATGTTTTCAAAGTTGTTTGTTGCTATTATGTTGCACACAGCAGAGGGGTAATACATAAAATATGTTACACAGTATTTAATATTAACCGAATAGTAAACTAAATTGTTTTTATATAGAGAGTTCATGCCAATTATGTACAATATACACAATACATATATATATAAGAATGATGTTTAATCTAATAATACAGGAATTGAAAACATGTATGGCTTAGCTTATAGTATTTTCCGTATAACTTAACTTCCTTAAAAAAACCTTTCCAATCATCACACCTATGTAAATAATCAGTTAGGTAACTCTATCCTTCATATAATGCAAATTATTACTCTTTAAGAAATTCCGGTTAATGTGTTGCATGCAACTACATTTAAGTCCATATTTTAGTAACTAAAATCGGTGAAATAGTCGAGCAAGCTGTTTTACGGACAGCTCTTGCTAAATGTGACATTTTGATTATTTCCGTGTATTGCGATTTGGTAAAGAGTAGAACGTGCTTCATGCCTCGCAGATGCCATGTCGCCATTTTACAATTGTTTTGCGAGGACAAATGGCCATTTTTACCTCCTGGAGCTGGACTCACGTGAGTCACATTCCATTTCCCTCAGTCGGTACATCTCCAGAAACATGAAATCCAAATGGCATTATACATACAAAGTGATTTGGACGGGCAAGCGATTTTTCAAATTACAGCTTTATGTTGGCATCAAATTTCAAACATTGTTTATCAATATGTTGTCATTTGTATTTTGTGCACATTTCGTTCTCAGTTGATATTTTGTCGTGGTTGTTTTTTCAATATATAATTGACTATCTTATGATCTCATTATATAACAAACGTATACCTATAGATACATATTTTATGGTATGTTTTGTGAAATGATACTGACCGAGGACTCTGAATACATCATTCGCTCCGGTGTGCTCGTAACATGTGTCGAAACGATATTATTTCGTGAATGTTAGTTAACTGGATTATCACTTTTCCACCTAGAACAAATATGTTTCAGACACCTTAGAAGCCGTCATGACTCAAACGTGATCGATCTCCCAAAATGAGAGTTTAATTATCAAATATATTCTGCTTCAGACGCGTCAGAAACCGTCTGTATTAGGGAAAGGTATGATGTAGTCACACGTGGCCCCGCGGTCTAATGATAAACACGCTCGACCGTCATTACATAGGTCTGCAGCTCCAATCCAAGTTCGGGTTCTGGAAACATCCGTTGCTTTAAAGGGTCTCCCACTCGTCTAGAAGTCAAGTACTAGGGCCTCTCGTGTGTGTACCAAAGGTATACACTGAGCACGTTAAAATAAATGGATCTTTTCGGAAAAAGCTATGGCATCGCACCCGGACCTGTCAGATGCTTGTACATGGTAAAGTGTACACTATTAAACCGGCATCGAGAATCTAAAAAGCTTATGCTCCATCAGAGCATGTGGTCTCTACAAAAAAAATCTCACAATAGCAAATGGAGACGATATTTAGAAAGGTCCGGGTCAGACTGCGCGGATGTGCAGCTTAATCTTGATCTAGTTTCAATGATGGTTTACTTGTAATCAATTGCAAATGAACAGTTGTTGTCATAAGATCCTTTAAATATTTTCTGACTCAAAGGCCATCGACAGTGCAGATCCAGATCAGACGGCATTGTAGCGCAGGTTAGTCTGGGTCTAAATTGGTCACAATTGCTCGCATGTGGGTCTTCTTGTTATAAAATTCAAATTATACTACATAAATAATTCGTATTTTTGTGTTTTACGCCGCTTTCAACAGTTTTTCAGTTATATCACGGCATTTCCTGGGTGAGTTACCGGTACTACAGATCCAGTTACCCTGACACCAGTCTGTCAGATTGCTTAACTCGCCAGTCTGGGCGCAAAAGAGAGCGGCCATTACTGCCATTGTTTAATTCTTCGGTATGACCCAGCGGCGGTTCGAGACAGCGACGAACTACCTATATGAACGACGGTTTTGTCAAATTTACTGAAACGAGTGTTTTCTTATTTCTGTTTATTTAGAAGAGTATTTCTCATTTCAAAATCCTCATATGACCCTCAAATCCTATGTTGCGGGTACTCAAATCAATTGTCTCAGTGATATGATTATATTGAGTACCCACAAGATAGGGTTTAGTTGAGTCATAAGAGAGATATAATTCGGAAAAGATCAGATTTCTCCTCCTTATCTAGTTCTCTGGATCCAACTTTGTATTACAGACGGCACCAGTTGTAAATCAATTCATGGTAATTGTGAATAAAGAAATGGACCAAACCAAAAACGTATTAGGTAGGTCAGAGTAATTAAATTCTTCTCATTCATGCATGCAATGTCAAAGTTTATTACAATAGATGATCGAAATAGGGTATCAACAGCTTACTTGTTCAGATAAAACGTTGACTGTTGAGTGATGCCTTCATAACAAGGTCAGTTTATAATGAAATATATATATCAAACTGACCTTTCTTTGGTTTGTATAATGCCATAGTTCAATTTACACCCATGTAGCTGGTATTCGAGTTAAATGTTCTCACATGAACTATATTTTCATGAATATGTCATTGAATTGCTATCAAAGTCTAGGGTAAAGAAGTTTTATATAATATATTTTTTGCAAAATGTTCTATTTTTGTTTAAAGTTGTATGTTGTTTCAAAAAGAGCGTTTTGGACAACTTTTGCCAACTGTCCTGGTTATGTTTTTATTACATAATTATTATGAAAACGAACTGACCTCTGGCTATGCACCATTCGCAAATAAGTCATAAAAAGTTCCAAGGAACTTCATTGAAACCGTATCTATGTAATGCCCTAGCATGGAAGTATAGGCAGGGCTTTTTAAACACGTGTCATATTTACGTTAATGTTGGTTTGCACCGTTGACATTATTTTTTACAGAGAATGACTATCAGGATGTTTGCAAAGCATTGGGAATATATCCAACGCAACAACAGCAAACGAAATCTCTACCACCAATCGATAACCCAAACGCTCTAACGGACGACGAAATACTCAAGTATTCCAAGCAACTAGGTTTGTAAATATCTTTCCACTTATATCTGGCATGATATGATAGTTTCGATAGATTTAGACGAGGCAACCTCGCACACTATTTTTGACATTATCATGTTGTAGTTTTTCTCTGGGTTCAAACTGTTAAATGATAGCAGAAAAGTTCACAATGAAGGCGTCTATCGTATAGAAACACTGGCTTCACTTATCATAGACTTACATGCACATATGTATTCCAAATTCCATGCATGTCTGTTGAAACAGGATGAGAACATTTCCACTTTAGCCATTACAACATATTGTATAAACATGGTATTAAGCAGTAAAACTGTTCAAATATATTGTCCATTCAATAAGCATTCACTGAGCCAATCGTAGTATACTTGGCATACACGAAAACGCACAAGGAAACTGTTACACTATACATTCGACAACATTTATTACAGCAATGTTTTGGGCATATATGAGCCGTCCCGCGAGAAAACCAACATTGTGGACTCTGCGTAAAGTGTCGACCCGAATCAGCCTGGGTATTCTGCGTGGGCTAACCAGGACAGACACTTTTCGCATTCTGTGGATTTTCTGTTTCAGGGATCATTACTCTATACCTCTATCCCCCCTGAAACGGATTTTGTCGGCCCGGACTAGCCTGCGCGCACTGCGCAGGCTGATCTGAGTCGATACATTACGCAGAGTCCATACTGTTGGTTTTCTGGCGGGACGGCTCATATATGATTAATGAATAGCTGAAGCAGTTACAAAACTCTCCATTAATCACGATAGGCAAAATAAATATGACAACGGAATGGCCTATTGATCTCTGTATTTGTACCGCTTTCAACTATTTATATGTGACAGTCCTCTTATTAAGTTGTCATTATAAACCGTGGATATAAATCTTTATTATCAATAAGGTAACACAACAGAAATAAAACAAAATGTAACGGGAATTGATTTGAAAAACAATATGTTGGTTTATTTAAGAGGCCATGTGGTGAAGAACTCTTCAAGTGGTCAAAAGGAATGTAAAGTGAATGAACTTTGGTAATGAATGTCAACAGGCAGTAAAAAAAACCTGAGAATATTACAATGCACTTGCCATATGCCTACAAGCCAACATTTAGCAAAATAATTAAAATATACTGGCCATTAACGCCAGCATGTAATAAAACAGTTACAACCTTGTGTCAAGACATGTAAACATACACTGAAACCATTAGAATGTATTTAACGGTATATTAATGCAATTATCCATTGGTTACTAGATTAGAATGATTCCTGGTCTATCACACCTATCATATGATGACATATTAAATAATTGAAACTACTAAGCTTAAGGGTTGGGGGAGACATAACTGAAGTGTTTAAACTGCTTAACAATTAATACTATTTTGATAACTAACAAAACATTTTGAAATCAGTTTTATTAACAGTCTATGAACATTTTATTTTTATTATACCTTTTTCAATTGTTCTTAAACTCATCATTGGCAATTTATTACTGTCTAATCCTAACACAACGTTTTCGATCGGTAAACAGCATGCTGTTACACGGCACGCGCATCAAAAATGTTAGTAGAGCACGTGAATGACGTCATTTAAAACGATTACGACAACCGTTACAATTCAACTTTCCAAACGGCATTTACAACAAAAGCTCGTGACTTCATTCATAAATGTCAAGCCCAACGTAGTAACGCATGCGCACTAAGAAACGTTGTATGAAAAATACGCGGGAGGGAATTGCAACAGCCAAAAATAGTTCCAGAAATTTAGAGTGATATACTGCATTTAGATCACGCTCAAATCCTTCTTTGTGTATAGAAGAGAAATTGTCAATAGTGTTAGAATAACATTTTGATCAGGCTTTTTCAGTTATTTCATATTTATGTGGGTAACAGGCAAAACTGTTGTCCCTTGGTTGGGGATGACATTCTGAACAGTTCAGATATCATCCCCTCCACCATGGGACAACAGTTTTGACTGTTACCCAAATAACCATGAAATAACTGTATACATACGATTAAACGTGTAACTATATTTGTAAATGGGACTACATTCAGGAAACTGTGCTTTTATTTATTATCATATGTTTGCATTTGCAGACTACTCTTGTCCTATATTACGATTTATATGACGGTTTTTTATGGCTGTTTATTCAGTAAAATGAACTAATCATACTAGCAAGTTTTTGAATCCCTCTTGGTTTTGTTAGTATTGAATAAGAAAGATACATGTAAACGCCAACGACAATCACAAGCCACTCACGTATCTAGCGTTGATCAAATCTACAAGATGTCATTCATCTACTTGTCACATATTACATAGAGCTAAAGGAGATATAATATAGATTATTTCAATCGGATATTGTTTTATGGCGCATCGACAGCTAAGGTCATTTAGCGCGCAATTAAATTTAATTATTCAAACCAGTACTAGGCTAGAAAATGTGCCTTGCCAAAGGGCACTTCACCATGACCGTAGTGCCGCGACTGGGGATCGAACCCGGGACACCCGGTTATCGAAATCCCCGACGCTAACCACTCGACCACAGCGGATTCCTTCAATCGGATAAAAAAACAGTCTAAAAAACATCGATGACGTTTATATTGAATCAGATGGCATTGCATATAAGGTTGTCTCGAATTGTCCCTATACACTGAAATAATCATTAGCAGGTGCTCGTTTTTTTGTCAAATAAAATCGCACTATACATCCAACGTTCGCTTCGTTACTATCGGAACACTCGACAATTACCGCTTCTCTATCTCGTGTATTGATATGTTGTATCTTACCTATTTTATACCGAACGACTTCTTAGCGATAATTGAATTGGCTCATGCAGAGGTCAATCTTTACCGACCTGTATGGCAGTCATCATATCTATATACGAGCGAGCGAAGTTTAGGTCTGGTTTTAATGGCATTGATGTCATTGCATATATATGGGAAAATAATGTGTTGGGTGAGTCCCTAGGGTAGAGAACAGTTGTTTGAATTGGGGTATTTAATTCACATTTACGACAATTATTGAGCTTTCCGACAGATGCTAGGGTCGTGGAAAATAAAAATGTTTTGCGAATGGTTCGACTTGAAAACAAATCTTCAAATGGCAAATGAAACTATATTGTTAAACGTAACGATTTTTTAACAGTTGAATACATTCAGAAAATTACATGTATATCAATGCATTCAATATCAATGCGTATATATAATGCATCTTTAACAGATTACAATCTAAATTCAACAGGTTACTTTCGTGAAATAAGAAATTGCTATTTATGCTATTACAATACTCGAGAACTCGACGAAAACTCTAACTAAATTTTGCATCTTCTATTTAACACCAATGTTTAGGTAAAGATTTTGAGATATTTGCTATTTATCTCGGATATAAACAGACCCAAATTGACCAGCTAACTGCCACGTATCCAAAACAGGTAAACATATTAATTGGCAATATTAACGTGACCATAGTCTTTGTCAACATATATATATAATGCATTGATTGATTGATTTGGGTTTAACGCCGTTTTCAGTCATATCACGGTGGCCAGTTCACCTACCTATGCGTTTCCTGGTTTTCTCACACCAGAACTGCACACAACAATCTTTCTTAGCAACTGGCTGCTTTTCCACCTGGACCGTTAGGCCAGTGGTGGTAGACGAATGACGCGTGTCGCATTGACTTTTATCAAACGTCGGAAAGAATGCAGGCCGAGCTGGGGTTCGAACTCACAACCCCTGGATTGACGGCCCCCGTCGCTACCGACTGAGCTGCCGGGGGGCTGCATATATACAATGGGACCTCTGTTTTAAGACCACCCATGGAAAGGTAAAAGTAAGGTCTTTGTTTACAGGTGGTCATTAAGTGAAAGGTAATTTTTGCAGAAAATGAGCAATTGTGAAACTAAAAATGTGGTTGCTATAGACAAGGAATTTCTATTCAAAGGTGGTCTTAAGAACCGGTTTTACTGTATTATTATAATGAACAAGCATGCTTATCATAAGTGTGGCCTGTTTATAAATGCAACACAGTTTGACTTTGGTAAAGCTCAGGTACAGCATAATAATATGAACCGCTTCTAAGGTTGTCTCTTATTGTCCAAAAACACTGAAATACTCATGAGCACGTGCTGGGGTTTTTGTCCAATGAAATCACACTATAAAATCAAAGTTCGTTCCTTTACAATCGGAACATTCAACAATAAAGCATATTTTTATTAAATAGCTTAGGTTTCAGAAATATAATAGCGTATATGTATAACTATGACTGACCGTTACCTTTGTCTAATCCTCAAAAGGTGTGAACTTTGCATTAATAGTTTTTGTTTTATTATGTTCTTTTTCTTTGTTGGCATGGATTATATTTTTAGTTTGTACCGGTGTTCAAATATTGTTAATTTGAGCGGTACTCTGCTTAAGGCCTTTTCGCTCAGATCAACAATCTTCACCAATTAGTCTTAAAATGCTTCGGTTGGGTTAACCTCGAGAAACACTCATTTAAATGTCCAAGGCTTCCAAATGCATAATCCCTCTCCCTGTCAGTGGGCTTGACCTTGATCAATTGTCTGTAAGTTTTGAGTCGGGGGATTGAAGCAAGCGCAATCCCCATCAATAGAATTGACTTCTAATTTCTTACAAAACACTGTTCAAAACAGTTTTAACAATTTTATAATGTTTTGACCAGATACAAAATTTACTGCGGACCATGTTACAAAAATGGCACGACGTCGTTGCTCGGTGTGAGAACGAAAACCCGAGGGACCTTTTAGCTGCATCATTTTCTAGTATAGGTGACAATAGGACAGCCGTCGATGTTCTCGGTGATGGGAAGCGCTTGAAAGGTAACTGCGATTATTTGCTTTGCTTAATGAGATGTTCTGAGGGTCTCCTACTTTAAATATATCCGAGTTAAAGCATTGCAATCAGATGGCGATCAGATAGACCGAGATGAAGTTATAATTGCATTATCGTCTTTGAAAACAGGAATGGGTAAAATGTGTAAAGAACATCTTATTCATGACTGTGTTATGTTAATAACGTATTTAACTTTTTTATTTAATTGAATGTACTGTCATGGTTATGTACATACATCCCTTAACGGGGTTTCAACCTTATATAAAGGTGAGGTAAACGTAAACATTACTCCAATAGTTACCGAGCCATTACCCTTTCTCCATCAAGTCTTAAGTTGTATGACAAAATATTATTACTGCGAATTAGTTGTCTGCTTTTTAGATTCCTGATAGGCATTTGACCGGGCATGGACTTATGGGTTAAGCTATAAATTACATATGATTGATGTTAACTTTTAACTTTGGAAATCCGCTGTGTCTATGCACTATGTATTATGTACAATGGCTTCTTTTCGGACTGGTTTCCAGTTTTGCAGGGAACCAGGCAGGATATGATCAACATGATCTGTATTCTTGCTTAAGGAAATTCTAATATGATCCTTCTAAGTGCGAAATTGTCACTTTTAATGAATATAAGCGAGCATTTACACACAGGTCCTGGTCCTGGTTTGTTAGAAACGAATAAACTCAAGAGAACGCGTGTTCGTCCACTTCGACATTGTTTGTAACAAATACAACAGTTCAACCTCGATAATTAAATATGTTGTTCTATAAATAAGAGGAACCATTTTCGGTTTGATTAAAGGGTAATAACATAGGAATGGGTTGAATCCTCTGACTAGTCTTAAAATATAAAACTCTGTAGTTTCCCCCAAGGGCTCATTTTGGCTCATCGTCAGACCTTGGAAATTTCACATCGACTCTGCCTTAAACAAATTCAGGGACTACATATTAGATCAAGAACAGACATCGTTCTTTGTCTAATTGGTGTCTTCCAACTGAAACAAGCTTATGTTCAATGGTCAGCTGTGTTGGTTAGAGAGAGCTTGTTCAACAAAAGATATGTTTTACAACGTCATTGAGACGATTCTTTTATTACCCACACCATAGGGTTAGTGGATAAAATAAGGATTTTAGAACAAGCATAACGCTCATTGTCTGAAGCTCTTATCACGTAATTATTACCTCGCTTAAGGCCTATATATGCATTACATGCATTGCGGAACAATGGAAATAATAGCTCTAACGGTCATTCGCTTCACTGTTTAAGGACTACATTGTTGAGATAAAAAAAAAAAAAGGCGCAACGATTAATTTTGTTTTTGTTTATTTCATTTCATTTTTCCACTGAATACATTTTGACATTGCAGTTAATTTACAAAATTCCATTTATCATCAAGCAAACACTACGTCAAACTTGGCATTATAGAGAAGACAAGACAAAATCGTCTTTGTTTACAAAGGCATTCAACATCGTCTATATCAGAGAAATCATTAACATTCCTATTATACACGTTTCTCGGATGAGTTATTACACGGACTAAGACATTATAAATCGGTTCAAGTCATTTTGTCCTTAAATCGCTGCCTTCCCTACCTAACTGTACACATGGTGTTTTCGAATGTCATGAAAAGTGAAATGAATCAAGTCAATCACATCAAACATTTTATTGGGCTAAAACATTACAAATAGCCTTTGAACTACGTCTCTTGGTGGTGTGAAATAAAAGAGAATCGTATTCTGACAAAGTCTCTGCTTTAAACAACATTACTATTTTCCTATTTCTTTTTTGTCATATTTTCGACATGTGAGCAAAGTGTCATGGAAATGTTTGGGTGGTTTTTTACCAGGCTCATATGAGCGACCAATCTTTCGACAACATTTGTTGTACAATAAGAGGGTACGAAGATATTTTGAACAACTTGTTTTATTTCACATTGCTTTTAAATGTTGTTTGCTACCGAAACTTCAAAAGTTGGATGTATAATGGTGAGCGGGTTCTTTAAAAGCCTTGTAAAATTGAAAGATGTAGGGTTTTTTCTTAGATGTTAAAAAAATGAAACCCAGTCCAGAAACAAAGACGAAAATCGAAGACATCCATTTTGACGTACCATCTCTTACACAAATAATGCACGTGGTCCATCACCTTGGTCCATCTTTTGAAAGTCGAAATTGGACCGGCAGGGCTCTAGAAGAACAACAGCAACCTGGTGAGTATTATGGTTGGCATTGCTAGCCACGAAACCCGATCATCTGGACTTTGATCAGGAGAGATCCTAAACACCTGATCAGGATCTTCTATTCTCGCCCTAATATCATAGCATCATCCCGGTAACATCTGGGCAACGTTTGAGACCAGAAATGGTAGACTCGTTTCCTGTTTCCGCGTCTCGCTTAAGTCAGTGACCTTAAGACTGTTCATTGGCATTGCTAGCCATGCCGCAAGAAATCAGGATCATCCGGACTTTGATCAGGAGATATCCTGAACTTCTGATCGGGATCTTCTGTATTCGCCCTAATATCACACAAGCACCCCGGTAACTTCCAGGCAACGTTTGAGACCAGACAACGGTGAACTCCTTTCCTGCGTCCGCGTCTCGCATGAATAATTGACGACCTTTTGATTTTCCATGCACTTTGATCAACAAAGGCAAAGTCGGTAACGACAAGACTATCAATCCAGGGGTCGTGGGTTAGAACACAGGCTCGTTCATTCATTATTTCCAATCATCGGAAGGACAAAATTCATTTTGACCAAAGTCTGTGTGACAAGCGTGCCTTGATGTGTCGAATAATCAGGGAAATTAAACTCATATTTCGAATAATTTTTTTTTTAATATCTTTCTATAAAAAAATGTCTTTGGAAAAGAAAAAAAAATACAAGGAGCAAGATTATACAAATTTATAAAATGTTCTCCTTTACACTTTATTTTCTGATGTCACCTCGATCATGTGAATGATTACCAGCAGCAACAAACCCTATATGAGTCGCGTCTTGCAATTTTTACCATCCACCAAATGCTGATTGGATATTTGTTTGGCGACGTCCTTCTGTATGTCTGTCCTCATACAATGCATGGTTGGATATATTTCATTAGAACTATTAACATGTATATTACACTAGGGAACTGTCAGACGGCAAATTTCACTAAGATTGCTCTGGGAACACCAAAGTTATGCCCCCTAACTTGAAAAGGGAGATACCATCTTTAAAATCTAATTTGTTTTTAGCTCACCGGAGCACGAAGTGCGGAATGAACTGTTATTGATAACACACCATCCGGCATCTGTAGTCGTCGTCCGTCCTTATATATTCCTACAAACCACTTCTCCTTAACCAATTGGCTTTTTCAAAATTAGATAACAAGAATGTTCCTTTTGTGGTCCTCTATCAATTGTGTTCGAATAATTAAATTATATGGCGAACTTTGGTTGCTGCGCCATCAGAAAGAGGAAAATAATCTTCTTACCCAAAACACTGGCCCGATTTGTAAAACATCCGGCACACATGAACCTTAGGTGACCCTCTACCAAAAGTGTTCAAATTATTCCGATACGTTGCAAAGCAAGGACGCCGGGGCGGGACCTATATTCCTTATAGGTGTATAGTACAAATTAAAAAATCTTCTTGTGCAAAAGTACTTGCATGATATGAAAATAATATGGCACAAACTTTACTTGAGTTAAAAAACATGGCTGTTCGTTTGGTGGCACTATACCGATATTGTTTAAATTATTCCAATCCATTGAGACATGGCCGCCAAGGGGTGTACGTATAATGAAAAGTTTAAATGATAATAATAATAATAATATTAATAATAATACGTTATTTATAGATGGTGACTCATTGAGTCTTTTCAGTTACCCACATGTACTATGACTGACGTTTTAAAAGTAATGCATATTCTAAAGGATCTATATTAATGTATTTCGTACAACAGAATGATGTGGAATTGCTTTTTATGCGGGGGATTCAGCTATGCTGAATACCTCCGTATATTATCATGTCTAGCTTTCAGGATGTGTAAATTTGTAAATTTGTTGTGCTGCCCTCTGTTTTTTCAAAATGGACAATTTTTCTTGATTGTCCAGGGATCAGTTAAATAGGTTTTACAACAAGCTAAACAGTATGCACATTATACAAAGTAAACGTAAATGTAAAGCTTTAATCCATGAAGTTGTATACATAATTTAGAAATTTAAGTTAGACATAAGGATCTTAAATGTTTCTTTTAAATATTTGGAAAACGAGTAGCTTGAAAGCGGGTAGATCAAAAACCTTTTGAGAAAATCACTGCAATGAAAATTACGGAAATACGGCTGTCGTGCATCGTCAACATTTTCTCTTGTTAACACTCTACAGGCTACATTTTGCATCAGATCTTCATGAAAGATTATCAGAACATTCATCTCCATCAAATCTTGGACAAGTTCGAAACTGGGCCATTTGAGGTCAAAAACTAGGTCACTAGGTCAAGTTGAAGGAAAATCATGTTAACACTCCAGAGGCCACATTTTCAACTTGAGCATGTTGAAACGTTATCAGAATGTTTGTCTTGATGATGTTAGTCAAGTTCGAACATGAGTTATGTCGGGTCAAAAAGTAGGTCACTAGGTCAAATTGAAGGAAAAGCTTGTTTTAAAACACTCTAGAGGCCGCAATTTTTGCTTCAGCAGTTTGAAATTTGTAAGAATGTTTGTATTTATGATTTCTAGGTCAAGTTCGTGTCATATTGGGTCAGAAACTAGGTCACTAGGCCAAATTGAAGGAAAATCTTGTTAACACTATAGAAGCCGTATTTTTAGCTTACCAGAGCACAAAGTGCTCGAGGTGAGTTTTTGTGATCGCCTTTTGTCCGTCGTCCGTCGTTCGTCCGTTCGTCGTCCGTCGACATGTGCTTGTTAACACTCTAGATGCAACATTTAGAATCTAATCTTCATGAAAGTTTATCAAAACATATCTCTCGATCAAATCTAGGCCCAGTTCGAAACTGGGTCATGTCAGGTCAAAAACTAGGTCACTAGGCTAAATTGAAGGAAAAGCTTGTTAACACTCTGGAAGCCACATTTTAAACTTGAGCCTGTTGAAACGTTATCAGAATGTTTGTCTTGATAATGTTAGTCAAGTTCGAACATGAGTCATGTTGGGTGAAAAAGTAGGTCACAAGGTCAAATTGAAGGAAAATCTCGTTTTAAAACACTCTAGAAGACGCATTCAAGTTTGAATATGGGTCATATTGAGTCAGAAGCTAGGTCACAAGGCCAAATTTAAGGACAATCTTGTTAAGACTCTGGAAGCCACATTTTGAACTTGAACATGATGAAACTTTATCAGAAAGTTTTTCTTGATGATATCTAGTCCAAGTTCGAATATATCTTGCACATTTAAAGCCGCATTTTAAACTTGAGCATGTTGAAACTTAATCAGAAAGTTTGTCCTTGTGATTTCTAGGCCAAGTTTGAATATAGGTCATGTCCTGGCAAAAACAAGGACACTAGGCCAAATTTAAGGAAAATCTTGTGAACACTCTGGAAGCCACATGTTTGGCTTGAGCATGTTGAAACCTTGTCAGAATGTTTGTCTTAATGATATCTAGGCCAAGTTCGAATATGTGTCAGGTCAGGTCAACAAGTAGGTCACAAGGCCAAATTGTAGAACAATCTAGTGAACACTACTAGATCGCATTTTTGACTTTTGGTGAGAAAGTTTGTCTTGATGATATTGCCATTGGCGCTGAAAGAGTTAAGTCTTAAATAGCCCATTCTCAGGGGAGCGAATCAAGGGCCTCATGGCCCTCTTGTTTACTAAGGCAGCTTGCAATTTGTTCAGAATGTTTATCTAAATGATATATAGGATGATATGTAGGTCAAGTTTGAACATGGGTCATGATGGGTCAAAAAGTAGGTCACTAGGTCTTATTGAAGGAAAATATTGTTAACACTGTAGAGGCCGCAATGTTTGCTTCAGCAGTTCGTCAGGAGTTTTGTCAGAATGGTTGTATTAATGATATCCTGGTTAGGTCCGAATATGGGTCATGCCGGGTTAAAAACTTGGTCACTAGGCCAAATTGAAGGAAAATATTTTTAACACTCTGGATACTGCATTTCTAACTTGAGCATGTTGAAACGTTATCAGAATGTTTTTCTTGGTGATTTCTAGGTCAAGTTCTAACATTGGTCATGTTGGGTCAAAAAGTAGGTCACTAGGGCAAATTAAAGGAAAATCTTGTTAACACTCTAGAACTAACATCCCCGCATTTTAGTACTTTCAGTGCTTTGATTATGTTTACTTGTGAGTAATATAATAAAGAAAGAACGACTCGTGATTCACAGAAATGACGTTTTGAAACTATGTGCTGCAAAATTGCACATTTAAATTTAGTAGGATTTGAAAAGAACCTAATGTTTGAAGGTATGGCATTCCATATATGCGCAGTGGATGGTGAGTCATAGGGTTTAACTATAATTATTCATGCAGGAGCCTTTTGAAGTTTGAGGATTCTATTAAGTTGTACTTTTGCAGCATTAAATCAAATAGTTAAACAATAATCAATGACAGGCAGAATGTATTCATTATAATACATTTTCCGATATTGTATTGAAAGGTAAGGTTTAATCCGTCTAAGAAGAGCGATTTTTTATGTAATTGTAATGCACTGTCTACATGTTTGACATAGGAAAGAGTGTTATCTTTATTAATGCCTAAATATTCTTGACTAAAAGTTTAGGCCCGGTTTTGAAAGTTTTTTGGCACAAAGGTTCCTTGGGTTTCCCGCTACCAAGAGTATTCGAATTATTCTGAATTGCTTATATGTATAGAGAAAAAAATAAGAAAATATTCTTGTCCAAAGTTCTATTACATCAGATGAGCGATCCATGGTCATCATTGTCATCTTGTTAAAACAAGTTATCTCCCTTATATCAGTGTTTCATCTCGGGAACACTCTCGAGGCAACAGTTTATATCCAATCGTCATGAAAGTTCACAAGAACATTAATCTCTATCAAATCTATTCCAAGCTCTAAACTTGGCATGTGTGGTAATAAATTAGGTCAACAGGTAAAGTTTTAATAAATCATGTGAATATATCAGAGGCATTATTTTGACATCATGTATTCATGAAAGTTCATTAGAACATCGAGTCTAGATTATGTTTGAAGCTGGGTCACGTTGTGTCAGAAACTAGGTCACTCGCTCAAATGGAACACAAATTTGTTTTATTAATTGGTATACAAAAGAGGCCTAAGCATTCTTTTTCAAACATCTTGTTTTGGCTGGGATCTCAATTCAACGAATTAACGTGTTGTAATTGCTTACAGTGAAGACATATGTGAGTATGCATGCACAAAGTCACATCGGAGTCTTCAGTGTCCGCCTATTTGTTACATAGACTCATAAGTATGTATATTTTGATAACAACACTAGAAGTGTATCCCCATCTGTTTTAAGAAAATGTAACTTTATATGATCCAGTTATGGTCAATAAGACCCCGAAGTGCTGTCTGGACGCAGGTTTTGTTTAAATTGTTTAACTTTGACTTTGTTCTAGGCATTGCAGGTGCTAAAACTCCTGCTATTGAAGAAGGCGATCAAAAAACGGACGAAACATAGTAAGATAGTAAGTTTGAAAGAAAAGGGACATTGACCGTGTTCAAGCTTTTTAACTATTTGATAGGGTGTACGCTGTTTGAAATAGTATGATTACTTACAATTTACTAGATCATTTTAACTAGTAAATGTACGCATCACTCCTAAGCAAATGCGTTCAATTGAATTTGATGGTAGCCAACGGTAAGCAATAAAATTACAGCTTTTTCACTTCTGGTACTAACCGTTACAAACCGGAAGCTACCAAACTGCTACACTAAATTCAAGACTACAAAATGTGCCTTAAAAAAAGGTTGGTTCATCATGATTTCTGCGAACAAGGATCGAATCAATGAAGCCTTGTCTTAAACCTCCTTCGCTAACCCCTTGATGCCGGCGAATTTCTATACAGTGTATATATATATGCAAAAGCGAAAGAACGCTAATGTTCTTTCGTCTAATAAAAAAGTCGTTTTTCATTGTGTAAATTGAACTGAGTGATAAGAGTACTTATATGTCAGGAATAGAGTTGGATTGTAGTATTAACCACACAAAAAATCCTTGTAACGTGCAATCCCTCCTCATGTAACAATGTTTTCAATACTATTCAATAATTAAACTATTAGACATATTCCATATCTGTACCTACATGTTTTCAAAATTGTCTCCAATGTGTTTTTAAAAGTGTTCCAACATCCATTGTCAGACTTTTTCCTTGTTTAATATTTTTTCGGCAATAGCTGTTTAACCTAGGTTTTGACCTAGATGTTAAACGTATGACCTACATTGTAGACCAATCAAATGAATCGAAGAAACAAAGGAAATGAAACGTTTTGATTGGTACAGTTAAGTTGGCGAGGCACTAATAAGTTGAAGTTTTAAAATGAAATGTGCTGCATAATAACTTTTAATTGTTTTCCTTAAGAAATAAATGTCAGTGAAAAAAATCAGTGAAAACGTATGAAATATAATATTTAAGAGCAAAATATTAATTATTTTTGAAACATGATAAGATTTCAGTTATTTACTTTCAAATGAAACTTATACACCTCTTGTGAGACTCGCGTAAACTCCAGTCATTTGGTGTATTCTCGGCCTTGATAATATTTTTATAGAAACTGAAGCTGGATGGAGATGGCCGATTAGCCTTTGGTAAACACATAGAACCTTTCTGATATTCAAGTTAAATAATATGCGCATGTTCCATTTCTTAAGTGTTTTCTCATATTGATCGCCGTTTATCTTTTTTAAAGATATTTCTTGATACACAAAAAACACATTAGCAACCGACGACTTTAAAAAAATATGTAGGGGATAGTATTAAAAATCTCTGTAAATGAAAATATGATTATTGAATAAAGTTGAAAACATAATGAAAATAGTTAGACGAGTTATTGATCCATTGGTAACAATGTGATCAATCGTATTCAATAAGTATATCAAAACATCATTACAATGTATATTAATTATTGAATCAATTTTGACATAAGGATCAATCGCTCGAAATAACTTCTACTGTTGTCACAATGTTTTAAAAAGTCTTCTTCAGATGTGTTTGCATATTAGAGAGATTTTTTAAAAAGATACCCGAGTTGTGCACATTAATTCTTAGACACACATATCTCTTTCAGGAACCAGAGGTGATGATTAGTACAGAGAACCAGATGAAATCACTGACTGGCACAATTATATTATAGGATCATGTATTTAGTATATTTCAAACATTTAAAAAAAAATTTTTTTTTTTTTTTTATCTATGTTCCCACGTGTGCATTATATTTGGATTATTGATATGTATTTAGTATAGTTAAAACAATTTTCTTGACTATTTCAGCTCACCTGAGCACGAAGCGCTCAAGGTGAGTTATTGTGATCGCATTTTGTCCGGCGTCCGTCGTGCGTCCGTCCACATCTTCTCCTCAGCAACCAGTGGATCAATTTAGATGAAACTTCACAGAAAGCATCCTCTTAATGATCTCACCAGAATTACTTTAACTTTTTGGGATTCATGCAGAATCCTGGTTTCCATGGCAACGAAACGAAAACAACTTTAACATTCTTCTTCTCCCAAACTGGTTGGCAGATTTTCAAATAATGCTGTAGAAATATTCCTTGGATGACCCTCTATCAGATTCATTCAAGCCATGTTGATTGGTTGAAAAACATGGCCGCCAGCGGGCAGGGCTATATTGCATTATATGGCTATAGTGAAATCTTAAAAAATCTTCTCCTCCAAAAGTGTAAGGCCGATTTTCAAATATTTTTTTAGAAATGTTCCTAGGGTGACCCTCTATCAGATTCCTTCAAGCATGAGTAGTCGCAAATTATGGCCGCCATGGGGCGGGGCTTCTATGGCTAAAGTAGGGAACTTAATCATGTGAGCGATCCAGGGCTATCATGGCCCTCTTGGTTTTTAATAATTTCTCACGTATTTTAATTTGGTATATGGATTCTTTGTTAAGTATTCTTGATATTTTTTAAAATTATTTCTCACGTGTGCATTATATTTTTATTATGGATTTGTAATTAGTTTAGTTAAAACAATTTGCTTGTCTTGTTTTATTAATAATTTGGTATATGGATTTTAGGCAGTTACGTTTTCTTCTGAATAATTTCTCACGTGTGCATTATATTTGGATTGATTGATTGATTGTGGATTAACGCCGTTTTTAACAATTTCTCAGTTATATCACGGCGGCTAATTCACTTACTCATGCATCAAAAAACATGGCCACCAGGGGGCGTGGTTGTTTTGCCTTATATGCATATAGTCGAAACTTAAAAAATCTTCTCCCCCGAAAGTGTATGCCGATTTTCAAATAATATTCTAGAAATATTTCTTGTGTGACCCTCTTTTAGATTCCTTAAAGCCATGTTAATTCGTCACCAGGGGGCTGGGCTTGTTTACCTTGATAGTGTTGGTAGGCATGACAAATAACTTTTCATAATTCAGGTGACCGATTCCAGGGCCATTATGGCCCTCTTGTTTCAATGAAATATGCATATACACCCTTGTCGAAAGACCATGCTAATCGAAAACCACTTACATTTAATTCATAATAATGATGGTAAACATTCTTTATCATAAAAACGTGGGGCCAATTCCTCTAGGAGAGAAAATCATTCAGCCAGTCCGTGCCTCGATCCCTAGACCTTTATCTACCTTCAGGAGCGAGTTATCTACCAACTGAGCTGACCGGGTCGTTTCATGCACTCTCTCCAATTGTGTATATGTTCTATCCGCGACATAATTAATCAAACACATTTATCAAAAAATACAGGTTACACATCCGTGAGGATTGGTTCCACTTTTGCATTTTCAGTCATATCACGGCGGCCAGTTCACCTACTCATTTGTTTCCTGGCTTTTCCACCCCAGTGCTCCACAAAACAGACTTTCCAAGCAACTGGCTGCCTTCCACATAGGCTGTAAGCCCATAAGTGGACGACGAACGACGTTTGCAAAAGTGACTTTTTGTCAAACGTCGAGAAACATGTTGGCCGAGCTGGGGTTCCAACTCACAACCCCTGGATTGACAGATCACGTCGCTACCGACTGAGCTTGCGGGGCTCAGCTCTTCTCTTCTGTAGAAAGAGCTGCACGTTTGCATTCATGAACCGGTAGTTTTATTAGTTCTAAACCAAGTCATCTACATGTTACGGAGACCAGACCCAACACAAACTAATATTTTCCTTATTTACAAGTGGTAGTCCCACATCTGTGTCCGAATACGTTTTACTACACTGTAGTACCTTTACGAAGTCAGCGGTATAACCCGTTCCATATCAATTTCCTGATTTGCTGTAGTCTCAATAAAGTCGAATTCAACTTTCGCTTAATTATCTTTTTCATTCTTCACCGTAAGCTTTTGTTTTCTCTTTAAAATCACCATCATATAGACCTTTTAATACATGCAAGTTGTCGAAACAAGTTAACTCGCATACATAAATCTCCTTGAGATGACTTCGAAATCATCTATACAAAATATGGACAATCTCTATAAATGAAAGTATATTTATTATATATATCATTACAATCAGAATAAGCTTATTTTGTTAAAACAATTTTATATGTTGTCTGCTGCAGATGCGTCTGCATGTGGGAAAGTGTTAACTTACAAATCTATGATAGCCTGCAGTAAGGGAACAATTATCCCTCAGATCACGTAGGTTAAAAAATATTGTTTGTTTGTGTAGCCACTGAATTTGGTGTTAACTGAAAGTTATATTTATAAAATACAATATGTAGTTTATCAATAAAAAAAAAGTGAAACTCTCGCATGAACATTTTTAATTTGGCTATACATATACACGATGTACCATTAACCTTCAATGTCGTTAGGTCAAGTTCACCTTGTTGATACATGTACGCCAAACGTTCTGAAAAGATAATTGACTGGTTGATTCAGTCATCCATCCATTGATGCTAAACATCTTGCTTAAGCATATCACAATGATCTTACACACGTGGTAAAAATCTGAATTATTGTTGATAAATAAATATTCAATTAAATAATGAATATCGTATGTACGTAGTGGGCTGGCCATCATAGTGACGTTTGTAAATTATAGCTATTTCTATACAGTTCATAATGAGCAAGTTCTCCTTTTGCCACACTGTTTTAATTTTTTTTTCAATAATAACACTTTTATGAAGAGATATATTCGACAAATGATGTTGTCGTCTGCTGCAGAAAAAAATAATAAGTTGCTATGACTGTAAGATCATCCCTCGTATAAGACTTTAACAATGTGCTGAGTTGAGAGGAAATGATCATTAGGTCTTGTTTAACCATATTCCACATACAGCAAACCTGCAGCAGACGACTTTGAAAGAATGTTTGCAAACACCCGTAAAATCTCTATAAAATGAAGCTACAATACCTAAAACATTTTGGCAAATGGATAAATTGTTAATTTTGACCAATTTCTCCTTTTGCCAATATGTTTTCAACAGTCGTCTGCTGCAGAGGCGCCATAAAGTGTTTATATGTGGGAATTGGTTAATAGTATCATTTTCATATTTCTCTATCACTTATATTGGATTAGAAATAGAAATGACAAGTAGTGCACTTCCCCAATAGAGGATAACATATTACAAGGATTAAAACCAGTTTCCTTTCACGTGCTCACAAGTATCGCCATTGCAGCCTTCATCCCCACAACATATATCACATGTATGAATTATGTCTCGTTGATGGTCGCGGGTAGAGGGCCCTGTATCTGAAGAGTCGATCAGGGCCTGGATGAGATTTAAACATGTCTGAAAGAAATAGTAAAAGTTCGATTCAAATTATAAATGAGATACTTTGTAAAACGTAACTGTTAAAGATGCTGAACTCCAGATTATAAATAGTATAGACAAAGTTTTAAAACTGTTCACAAGTTGTCTTGAAATATTAGAATCATAATTCTGGAAAAAATTTGAGTAAAAATTTCACTTTCGAGTACAATAAACATCTAAATATTGATCGTTTATGCTTCATTTTAACTGAGTAGACATACCCAGTAAGCCAAATTGTGTACATTTTCATGACTTTCAATTGAATGTTTTTCAAAATTCACTGCCAAAGAAGTTTTGAACTATTACTTACTTTATTGTCACTATTAGCAATATTTGCGAAAATTTCAACATTACAAAATGTTGATCACCATCTGGAGTTCAGCATCTTTAATACAAGTGGCAATGTAAACTAAAGGTAACAGCATTTGCATAAAAAAACCAGAGGCTCATATTTAAATATCGTGCCTGGCCTCTATGTGTGATAACAAAGGCGTCTTAGAATACTTGGAAAATCCAAATAGACTGTGGTACTATAAATAACATCTCCATATGCCATATGATCTTATATCAAAACTCATAATTATTATGGTATATGAACCATGCCATTTTTAGAATATGACATAATATTATTATTAGAAATTAGTTTTTCACGAATATTATAGCCGTCCCGCGAGAAAACAAACATTCTGGACTCTGCATAAAGTATCGACCCGGATCAGTCTAAGAATGCTGCTCAGGCTTACCCGGAGAGACACTTTTCGCCTCTTGTGTGTTTTCTGTTTCAGGAATCATTACTCTATACATATTCACTGTGAGACGGAATGTGTCGGCCCGGATCAGTCTGCGCGGACTGCGCAGGCTGATGTGGTTCGATACATTACGCAGATGCTTTCAATAAAGCACAGCTTGAGAGAAAGTAGATATGAGTGAAATCTGGGATTTTTAAACAGAAGAGTACGATTCTCGGTCAGGTCATTCAAAAGTCTTTTAAAAAACGCTACGTACGTTTCTCCTCTAGATGTTCATGCACATTTTGGATATATTTGTACAGGAAAACACAGCTTTAAGGCACTTTTTGAAGAGATTGATTCCCTGTCTGGTTCTACCGAAGTATTTTATAAAAGTAATGTAGTCCCTCCTTGATGTTAACCAACCGGATTTAATCCATATCGTTATATTCGCTATTGCTAGACACACTTACAGGTATTACACCCTTGACCTCAGACGTTTTCTGACGCCTCTTAAGCAGACGATTTTTTAATTCATAATGAGCAATGTCTCCATTTGTCACAGTGATTTCAACTCTATTCAATAATCATACTATCATTTATAGAGATTTTCTATATTTTGGACTTGATCACTTCAAAGTCGTCTGCTGCAGGTTTATTGTATGTGGTTAACAAAGGAAACGCCATGGTACGACATGAATACTGTTTCAACCATTAACCCTTTATCTTATTCAACAAATTTGCAGCAGACTTCGAAAACATATTGCCAAAAACATGAAATATCTCCATAAATAAGGGTTTAATTATTAAAGAGATTTGAAAACATTGTGGCTAGGGAGAAATTTCTCATTATGAGCAAGATCTCCTCTGTCCAATATGTGTTCAAAAGTCGCCTGCTGCAGATGCGTCAGAATGCGTCAATAGGTGGGAAAGGGTTAAAGCTGACAGAACTACAAAACAACCACGAGTTCGTATGGTATTGTACGTATGCTTGAGTCTCCGTGACGCAAGGCATTTAATGAACTACGATGCCGAGGTCCAAATGAATCTTTAAACATCGGAAAACCCTTTAACACCTACCAGTGTACGAGTACAACGTCATCCGAGAACGAAGGGTGATAACATGACGTCATGAACATGGGATAATCACGAAGTTCGGATGCTTTACGATAAACGGCAAACATGCATTGGTAAAAAATCATGAATATATTATGAATATATCATAAGCCTTATCTAACACGTAGAAGCTGTTTGAACTATCCGCTGCAGACGACTTTTAAAAACATTGTGTCAACGGGGTAAATTACGCTTGCTGATCAGAATTTATCCTAGTCGTATAGTCTAGATTGTGTCATTGGTATAACTTACCTACCCGTCTCTGCGAGTTATAATACTATGACTCTATCATAATCGTTGGTATAACGGTACATCCCCGTCACTACAGGTTAGTATACTATTACACTGGTACAAGTGTTAGACTCTATCAGAGTCGTTGGTATAACTTACCTCCACGTCCCTAGAGGTTATAATGCTATTACACTGGTGTAAATGTTTGACTCTATCATTGGAAGCCGCCAGGAGGCCGCTTCCTGTAGGGATGCTTAGAAATTTCGGACAAGGAGAATATTTAGACCTGCCAGCGTAACCACATATCTTGATTTCTGTTTGTCCTTACTAAGTATATTAATTTAAGGTAATGACTTTTAAAACGTCCCTTTTACACACTATATACATGTGTGAGTTTTACAAATTAAAAACAAAAGACAAAGGCCAGTATATTAATTGAATGTATGTACATTTTTATATAAGCGAAATTCATACTGTATCTAGTCTAAACAGTAAAATAGAGAACCCTTCTATTGAATTGGTAAATGTAGTCTGGTTCCTTACATCCTATGATATATTACGCAGTAATTAGACGAAGAAGCCACATCCCGTATTCACTAAACTTTTCAATTTAGATGTTTGACTATATCTAAATCTTAATATTTAGTCCACGTTTTAGATTTAATCCGTATTTACCAACGCGTTTTAAACCGATCTCAATTTAGTCTAGTTTGTAAATGTCGTAAGCGGCCGCGCAGCGACTCTGGTTCCCGAATCAAGTTATGAGCTAAAATAAAAGACAGTACATGTACCATTCATCTATAGTCTATTTATAGATTTTCATTTTTATCGTAATTTCATTTGCTTTGCTTTTAATAATCTGACTTTTATGTTCAGTACAAAGTTAACTTTGAGTTCAATTGTCATCGCAAAATGCAGACATGAAAATATACAACAACAGAAATATATGTTTCAAGATCAATTTCGTTCTTTTACGCTGTTGCAGTTTCACATTCATGTATAACGCGGTAAACACGATATCGGTGTATTTTGCGTAGCCGACAACATGTTTTATCATGGATGCGATGTGAACATCCAGAAAACTTAAATGAAATTAAATCTTCTGGTTGTTACAAACAAAGTGTGATCGGAATAACTGAACCGTATATAACTTCTCACTGTAAATGTAGACAGCATTTCAACTCTTATATCAACTGGTAAATTTACAGTTTTAGAAATAAATACAAGTAAATTTTCATGCACTGGTTTAACGTTTTCAAAAAAAATGAAACTAGTTCCTATGTCAAGCATTTCCACCGTACAACATATATGTGGCACATTAAGTAAAAATAGGAACGTCTTGCTAAATGTAGGTATAATTTATGGACATAAAATAGAAAACATTGTAGCAAAAGGTTAAATTCCTCGTGATCAATTTTTCTTTTTGTCACAATGTTTTCAAAAATCTCCGCAGCTCTTGTCAGTCTTTCGGATAACGTGTACATTGAAATACGTTTCCTTGATTTTCTGAATGCTAATTACGACACGAGTTCACATCAGTTTTGTCAACTCGGGATTCTTCGTTTGTAATCCGACAGCTTTGATTTTCAATTGCTCAATTTGCCTCAATAATTTCAACTCTTTTCAATTATCTTACTATCATTTATAGAGATTTTCTATGTTTTGTACTTGATGATTTTAAAGTCTGTCAGGGTAAACGTCATTGAAATCATTGTGGCAAAAGGAGAAATTGCTAATAATGAGCAATTTCTGTATTTGCCACAATAATTTCAACCTTTTTCAATTATCATACGATCATTTATAGAGATTTTTTATATTTTTTACTTGATAATTTCAAAGTCGTCTACTGCAGATTTGTTTCATGTGGGAAACTCTTATCCGCTATCATGACTTACCGACACAAACGAAAAACAGATTTTCTGTGTGTCAGCATTATTTGATACAACATTATCATAACAGGACGTGTGTTCAATACAAATAGTTGATTGTTTTTGGTACTTATTTAAATGTATCATAACCTCTTATTTATTTATATTTAGTATTATATGTCACTTTTCATGATCAGTTTAACTCTAAAGTATCTCATTTACTTAAAACACAGACCCTTCCAGGTTAAATATCCTACATAAAACTTATATCTTCAATAACTGATATAAGCATTACTGACTCCAGATTAAATTGTTCTAATGTTTGTGGATTTAAATGATCTTTTTTTCTTATTTCTTTATGTGAAACAAAATATTGCGGCTTCGCTTTGCATCAAACATCCGTCTTGTAGTCGTTGGTATAACTTACCTCCAAGTCTCTGTGGATTATAATGCTATTACAGTGGTGTAAATGTTTGACTATATCACAGTCGTTGGTATAACTTACCTCCACGTCTCTGTGGGTTATAATGCTATTACACTGGTGTAAATGTTTGAGTCTATCACAGTCGTTGGTATAACTTACCTCCACGTCTCTGTGGGTTATAATGCTATTACACTGGTGTAAATATTTGACTCTATAACAGTCGTTGGTATATCTTACCTCCACGTTCCTAGAGGTTATAATATTATTACACTGGTACAAGTATTTGACTCTATCACAGTCGTTGGTATAAATTACCTCCACGTCCCTAGAGGTTATAATGCTATTACACTGGTGTAAATGTTTGACTCTATCACAGTCGTTCGTATAAATTACCTCCCCGTACCTGCAGGTTATACTCCTATTACACTGGTCCAAATGTTTTATTCTATCACAGTCGTTGGTATAAATTACCTCCCCGTCCCTAGAGGTTATAATCCTATTACACTGGTCCAAATGATTGACTCTATGAAAGTCGTTGGTATAACTTACCTCCCCTTCCCTATAGGTTTTAATATTATTACACTGGTCTAAATGTTTGACCCTATCACAGTCGTTGGCATAACTTACCTCCCGGTCCCTACATGTTATAATCCCATTTCACTGGTCAAATGTTTGACTCTATCACAGTTGTTGGTATAACTTACTACCCCGTCCCTTCAGGTTATAATCCTATTAAACTGGTCCAAATGTTTTACTATATCACAGTCGTTGGTATAACTTACCTCCCCGTACCTACAGGTTATAATCCTATTAAACTGGTCCAAATGTTTTACTCTATCACAGTCGTTGGTATAACTTACCTCCTCGTACCAGCAGGTTATACTCCTATCAAACTGGTCCAAATGTTTGATTCTATCACAGTCGTTGGTTTAAATTACCCCAACGTCCCTACAGGTTATAATCCTATTACACTGGTCCAAATGATTGACTCTATCAGAGTCGTTGGTATAATTTTCATCCCCGTCCCTACAAGTTATAATCCTATTAAACTGGTCCAAATGTTTTACTTTATCACAGTCGTTGGTATAACTTACCTCCACGTCCCTACAGGTTATACTCCTATTAAACTGGTCCAAATGTTTTACTTTATCACAGTCGTTGGTATAACTTACCTCCCCGTACCTGCAGGTTATACTCCTATTTCATTTGTCCAAATGTTTTATTCTATCACAGTCGCTGGTATAACTTACCCCAACGTCCCTACAGGTTATAATTATATTACACTGGTCCAAATGTTTGACCCTATCACAGTCGTTGGTAGAGAGAGAGAGCTATAGATATAGAGAGACATACATAAACATATAGAGACAGAGACAAAAAGAGAGAGGGGGACAGACAGACAGAAAAAGAGACAGGGACATACATACACAAACACAGAGAGACACACACATACAGAGAGACACATAGCGAGAGAGACACACAGACAGAGAGAGATTGAGACACACACACAGACATATACAGACAGAGAAAGACAAAGAGACACACATATAGTTAAGGAGAAACAGAGACAGATAGAGGTAGACAGAGATAGAGACACATATATATAGAGATAGACACAGAGACAGACATACATAGAGACAGACACAGAGAAATCGAGGTAGATATACAGACAGAGAGAGAGAAATAGAGAGAGAGAGAGAGAGAAAAAGAGAGAGAGAGGGAGAGAGAGAGACACACACACACACACACAAATATAGACAGAGATACACAGAGACAGACACAGAGACAAAGACAGGCAGGGAGAGAGAGAGACACACACACACACATAATGATTTAGAGAGAGGGACAGAGCTAAGGAGGGACAGAGAGAGAGAGAGAGAGACAGAGATATACAGAGAGAGAGAGAGACAGAGACAGACAGACAGACAGACAGAAAAACAGACACACACACATAGAAATATACAGAGAGACATACAGAGAAAGAGGAGGGAGAGAGACATACATAGACAGAGGTGATAAAGAGAGAGACAGACATACAGACAAAGAGAGAGAGATATAGACAAACACACACACATACATAGATAGAGAGACATACACAGGTAGAGGCAGAGATAAAAAGAGACCCAGAGAAAGAGAGATACAGAGAGAGGGAAGAAAGACAGATAAAGACACAGTGAGAGACAGATATACAGATATACAGAGAGACAGAGACACACCCCATAAAGAGAGGGAGACAGACATACAGAGATAGAGAGACAGATACATATATATATATATATATAGAGAGAGACACACACACACACACACACATACACATACACATATATATATATATATATATATATTTATAGAGAAAAAGAGAGAGAGAGAAAAAGTGAGAGAGAAAGAGAGAGAGGGAGAGGGAGAGGGAGACACACACGCACACACACAGTATGACAAACATACATACATAGAGAGACAGAGACAGAGAGAGAGACAGACAGACAGACAGACAGACAGACATAAAGACAGACAAACAGACATACAGACAGACAGACAGACAGACGAACAGACGAACAGAGAAAGATCAAAAGAGACAGAGAAATAAATACACAGAGACCGACAGAGAAAGCGAGAGACACACACACATACATAAGAGATAGAGACCGACACAGATAGAGAAAGGGAGAGACACAGAGACAGAGATATACAGAGACAGAGAGACAGACATACAGAGAGAGAGAGAGAGATATAGAGGGGGCGAGAGAGAGAAATAGACTCGCTGTTTTTACTGGACCTTTTTTTTTACATCACGCAGCGTAAAATATGCAAGACCAGAAGTGAAGTTCGGATTTTTAACAGAGTTCGCATTATTGTCCCCCGCTTTTAGCGAAAGCTGGGGACTATTATTTCTCATTCGTCAGTCCGTCCGTCAGTCCGTCAGTCCGTCCGTCAGTCAGTCCGTCCCTCCGTCACGCTGTCACAAAAACTTTAACCTTGGTCATAACTTCTGAACCGTAATAGGTACTGCTTTCATATTTCACATGTGTATTCCTTGTGACAACCCCTTTCCATCAATACCAAATTTTTTGACCTTGTGACCTTGACCCTGGCGGGGGACCATAATTCTCTGAATTTACTTGTTTACGCTACAACGGCATTGTTTCCTTTTTCGAGTCAATGACACCCATATAGTAAGTTTGTATGATCAATCTACAATATGCGATGCATTATTTGACACATTTCAATGTTTTAAAGATTTTTTGGGCTTATATGATTTCACACCCGGTCTAGTTCGCTACCGTTCAGTAAAAACGATTCGTTCCATCGGATTTCGATACATACTATTTTGACCATATGATATAGCTTCGTGATATTTAATGACTTATGATTTAGTTTATTTTCGTTGAATATTTCATTCATAACCTGTTTCTTTGACACAATTTAAATAAATAACTCAATAGCAACTGGTTGTCTTTGACTGTTTCTCTGTACAAATAGTATAAGGGTTATCAAACAATACAGGCTTAATATTCTCTCTTTCTCTCTCTCATTCACCCCTATCTCTCCCACTCTCACTCGCTCTCTCCCTCTTTCTCTGTCTGTCTCTCTCAATATACAAATAATGATTATTTCAGAAAAAATACTTTAATGATTCTATTGTGTTCTTCCAGAATGCAACCAGTTCTGTTTACACTGAAAGTTACACAAATATGATTTAGGTAGAATTCTGGAAAATGGTATGTTTTGAATCTATTATAGTTTCACTGTCTCATTCATGCCCCCCCCCCCCCCCCCCCCCCCGTCTCTCTCTATATAGGTTCGTGATATTTAATGACATATGCTTTAATATATTTTCTTTGAATATTTCACCCATAAATGTGTTTATATCCAGTTGCTTTGACACATTTTAGATGAATAATTCAATAGCAACTGGTTGTCTTTGACTGTTTGGGTGTTGACTCAGGAATGCTTATTTGTCTATTTTCAGTTTTCTACTAAACTTGATTTGATGTTCTCTGTACAATCAGTATAAGCGTTATCAAACAATACAGGCTGAATAATCTTGCTCTCTCTCTCACCCTTTCTCTGTCTGTTTCTCTCAATATACAACTAATGTTTATTTCAGAAAGATTACTTTATTGATTCTATTGTGTTCTTCCAGAACTGTGTCTGTGGTGTTACACAAATATGATTTAGGTAGAATACTGGAACCTTGTATGTATTGAAGCTATTATATTATATTATGTATTTGCGCCTGAAAAGGTGCATGGTTATAATAAAATACATTGCAATATATCCTTGATTATTGATGATTCGACCTTATCGTTCAATCAACTCATATTTTATTTTTTGTATAGTAATACATTACAGCCTGTCGAGATTTTGCAGATTTGACTGACTGATCATGACTAACATTGAACATTGAACAAACAATAAGCTTGAAGTCAGACGTGTTTTAAACCAGCCTAAAATTCTGGAATAAATTGGAATGTATCAACCATCCATTTAATGCAATTTAGTGTTTGTAATCCTTTAACTTGAAGTTGTACTCTGTTACATTATTATCTATTTTTAAAGTCTTAAAGTCTTCTGTATTTGTTTCTGATAACCAATAACATATTTGGAACTTCCTAAAATACTTCTTGCGTAATGAAAGGTGGAGCGTTGGAGAACACAATAACATTGGTTGGCATTCTTAAACACAGATGTTGTTATACGGAATACTAATGCATTATTGACAACGGGTTGGACTTTTTTATTTTGTATCGAGGATTAATATTTCTAGATTTCTGGTTAGTTATTAGTTAATTGTTAAATTATTGTATCATTTTGTATTTTCAATCAAAATGCTGAGGGGTACGTATCATCAATAGACTAGTCGTGGATATATATTGTGGGGCCTTCCAAATTTGTGATCTACCTTATTTCCTGACGTCATTAGTTTTGTCCTTTTCACCCATGACTTTGTATTAGCAGTCAATTGAGATAAGTGTAACTATTTCTTGATGTCTAAAGATTCGTTTAGTACTCGACTATGTAATTTATTTTAATGTTTATGATCACGAACTTAGGAGAACCAAAGAAACAATGCCTTTCGATGCATCTGCAGTAAACAACTTCATATATAATGTCTGTATTCAATAATTCTATTTTCATTTATGGAGATCATCCGCATTGTTGTTTAGAATTCATCAGCTGTCTATTTTGTTGTATATAGTAAGTGGGAAAGGGTAAAGCCCACGCAAGGGGTCGTGTTAAGGCACTGGAAGAGAGTCCACGAATCTATTGAGAAATCACGATTTGGAGAGAAATGATATTAAACGTTACTATCAACTCTTCTTTTTAAGACGTTGAATTTTGAAATTTAAGATTGATAAATACTAACCTCACTCATCTGTAACTACAAAAGCGATTCTGTTATGCTCTCCGTTTAAATAGAGGGTTAGTTGCTGACGGTTAATTTCGGGTCTCCTTACTGTTTACACATTTTTCTACAGCGACCTCTCGTATATCGGGTGTTAAGGCAAATAACTATAGTTTTATTTATATAAGTTTTATTGCAATTATTTCCCTTTATCAATGTCATTGCATTTACCCTGTTCCATATATATACAGCATACCTGCATCTGACGATTTTGAAAACATCTAGGCAAATATGAATACACTTTTTATAGCATAATGATTGAATGGACCTGCAAACATTGTGACAGAAAGGGAAATTGCGCACGATGTGCAAATTGTCCTTTTGCCACAATGTTTTCAAATCACATGCCGATGCGTCTAAACGCGCCAGGAGGAACTGGAAGGGTTACCATTTTATTGTTCATACTGACCCAGCTTCATTCAGATTTTAATATATACCAAGACAGAGGTGCAGTAGTAGATCGTCCAAATGTCCCACGTTCGTGATGTGCGGGTAGACACTCACTCGAACAGCGCGAGTAATGGTTGAGACTTCAAGAAGAAGACATCGAGCCTGATTTATATAAACTGCACTATATTATACATCGTGATCAGAGGGCGACAAAACTCGTTGATTCTAATAATAAAAACAATATCAGAAAGAAATAATAAGATAATAAGAGAAAGGGGAAAACATACAAGGGTTCAGGTCCAAAAAGGCCGAATTCCTAAAAGGCCGATAACCAAAGTCAACGCAGATAACTAATTGATTGTTTGTGAACACTTTTTATAATGGAGAATATACTTATTAATTTTTAACGAAGGATTTAATGACAATACTGAAAATATATAATATATATATATTTAATATTCAACAATAATCTCGTTCAAATATATGAATATACATGTGTCACTTACATATAAACCAGATTTATATGCCCGTGTTATAAATTAAAGCTGGATAACATAACTGTCCGATACATTACAATTAACTTACAAGAATAATTTTTATGCAAATCATCAAAGACGCCACGCATGATTTTGAAGCATGACTTAAAAGAAGCAGATGCATTTCAGTACATTTAAATTACCTGTGCAAGCAGACAGGATGTAAATATTTCGAACAAGAAGGCCAAATATCCTTTTATTTTATACAAGAAAGCAGAAAGGGTCAATATTGACGTAGAGATTAAACGTTTTATATGCTACGATCTGCGTGATATTCAGCATGTGAAGTTTAGTCGTGAAATGACAAGTTTAGTCCTGAAACCATTTGGTTTACGGTTTGCTTAACAATCACTGCAACTATAATAGGTCATACAAGCTGAAGTTTTAAATCCTCTAACTCGATCCATTAGATAAAACAAAAGTATAGATGCTTAAGGTTTATTGCCTCTAGTTATAAGTTAAGTGTGACACAAGCTTTGGAAGTAGAAGTGGAAGTCTATTCTCCTTCCAGTTTAGCAAAAGTATGATAGCAAACACGGGAGTATATAAACAAAAAATTATAAGGAATTAAAAAAAGAAGAAAGATATTTATGATCAAGATTGAGCATTATGAAATTTCACATGTATTGTCAACATATAGCAAGATTTATAACGTCTGTTTTGTTAATTTGTAATGTCACTTTAATCGCTTTAAACATGCCAGTAGAAAACTGAAACATAAACAAAAGAAAATGATCAAGTCAGTTCCCCAAGAACAAACAGCGAAAATAAATTGGTAGGAATCGTTCATCTCGAACGAAACATGAAAAACCGGGTACGAATCCAACGAATTTTGGAATCGGATGAAATCGTGAAAACCGCGAAGTATTTATAACGGAAGGAAGCAGAGACAACTTAATTACACTATGGGAACCGATGACACCTTGTCGTCTATTAAATAAGAATTACCAAAATCACCAAGCGATGACATGCTGCATTTGCAAATAAAAGAACGGGTCACGTTACGGCCATGCCTATTGCATAGTTGGGTTAACGTTGTTGTTACAGTTTCTAGAATTATACTGTAATATGTAGTAATTAAAATGAATCATCATTGATTTTTTAAGATTACCCATTTATTTAAAGATATCAATATTGTAAATAGGCAAAAACATCGGCAGACACTTTTTTCTGAGCTTTGATGAATCGGGTCGTAAACCAAACTATAACAAAAGCGTAGCCTAGGAAGTCAGGGGAAAATTAAATGTGTCTAACGTTTTGTAATAACGGTGAAGACATACGTATTTTGTATCTTGCTGTTTCTTAAATCATTTTATACAATTTATTTATTCATAAAGTATTTGTTTTTTTCAAACATACAACAGAGTTGTTCTTAACAATAATACTACTGCTTGCTCCCTTTCCGATTACGTCACCTCATGGTACATAATTAATACCTAACCCAAGGAAAAATTATCAACGAATGAAAATCGCCATACAGTATTACAAGTCTTCGGAAGGAAGCCGATTTAAGTATGGTTTTACTTAAATTAAATATATATTCCTTTACATTAGATACTATCTAAATATACGTCTGTATTTCATCTTGTCCCTTCGGTCTTGTTGAGTGTTTTTATCGTTAACGTCATACTTAAGTGTGTGCTATTTTATGTTTACTAGTTCTACATGTACTTCACCCTGACATATTGTCCACCGTCCACAATACTATCCTAGCATACGTGCCTGCATAAAAGGGAAATTGTTACTACCAGTTACTTTCGCCGGTATATTAAAAGGGTCGCCATTAAGCTTCTAATGGAAGCCGATTTACGTTTGTTATTACATAAAGTATAGATATTCCGATACATTAAATATTATTTGATAAATTCGTCTGTATTTTAACTTCCTCCTTTTTTGTTTGAATGTTTTTATCGTTAATTTCAACAATATTTAACGTATTTAATCATTTAACAATTACATGAACTTCATCTTGACAACAGTCCATCATAATCACTTATATCCCCGGATACCTGACAGCAAAAGAGGGAAATCGTTAGTACCAGTTCATTTCGTATATTAAAGAGATGGTCTCCCCCACCATGCAGACGTGCTAACATATTCTGCAATGGATATGTGGATGTTTTGTTTATTTTCTATAGAATCCAGATTGAAAGAAATCAATGTTTGTGTTTGTTGTCATATTATTTTACACAGATTTCAACATTATTTTAGTAATTTTACGGCGTTTTCATGGTTAATAACTAATATTGCTAGTAACCATATTAAACAATCGCATCATCCTGTACTATGTATTATCTAAAATATTGAAAAATCGATTTTATCATATCTCGATTAAGATTGAATTTATAATAAAACTTACTGCACGTGTTTTCAATGATATGTATTCAAATGAACACATATGAGCCGTCCCGCGAGATAACCAACATTATGGCATCTGCGTAATGTATCGACGTAGATCAGCCTGCGCAGTCCACGCAAACTGATCCGGGCTGACACATTCCGTCTCAGGGGAATAGAGGTATAGGGTAATGATTCCTGAAACAGAAAACTCACAGGAGGCGAAAAGTGTCTGTCCGGGTTAGCATGTGCGGACTGCGCAGGCTAATCTTGGTCGATACGCAGAGTCCACAATGTTGGTTTTCTCGCGGGACGGCTTATATGTGATTTCTTCATATCCTGCCGTTCAAAGTTGAAAGCGCGTTATGCGGATTTAATTTAAAGATCTTACAACACATTTGCGTAAAGGCTCGTGCCTCCTGGTTTACTAAAGAATATTTTACTCAGTAATGAATCCTGTCAAAGTACACTCCATCGAGAATTCTACGGTAAGGATCACGATCGTAGGTTTGCTAGACAGTATTTGGCTCGGTTATGTACCTTGTCAAAGTACGACCCGTGACCTGGCTCCATTAAGTCAAACCCTTAAGTGTATTGATACCGTGACATGGCCCAATAAAATCACACTCAAAATATACTGATACCATACCTGGCCCCATTAAATCACACCCACACTGTACTGACACCGTAGCGTAGCTCCGTTAAGTCACACACCAAACTGTACTGATACCGTGACCTATATCAATGAAGTCACACCAAAATATGTACTGATACCGTGACATGGCCCCATTAAATTGCAACCCAAACTGTATTGATACCGTGACCTGGCCCCATTAAATCACACCCAAACTGTACTGACACCCTGGCCTAGCTCCTTCAAGTCACACCCACACTAAACTTAGACCATAACCTAGCTCCGATAAGTCATGCATCAAACTGTACTGATACCGTGACCTAGCTCCATTAAGGCAAACCCTAAACTGTATTGATACCGTGACATGATCCCATTAACTCATACTTAAAATGGACTGATACCGTGACCTGGCCCCATTAAATCACACCAAACTGTACTGATACCGTGACCTGGCCCCATTAAATCACAACCCAATCTATATTGATACCGTGACTTGGCCCTATTTAATTACACCCCGAACTATACTACTACGGTGACCTAGATCCATTTAATCACACCCCAAACCGTACTGATACCGTGACCTGGACCCATTTGGTCACACCTCATACTGTACTGATACCGTGACCTATCTCAAATAAGTCACAACACAATGTGTACCGATACCGTGACCTAGCTCCTTTAAATCACACACTAATAAATCTACTGATACCGTGCCATAGCTCTATTACATCTCACACCAAACTGTACTGATACCGTGACCTGGCCCTATCAAATCGCAACCCTACCTCTACTGATACCGTGACCTGGCCCCATTACATCGCACTCCAAACTGTACTGATACCGTGACCTGGTCCCATTAAATCGCACCCTAACTGTACTTATACCGTGACCTAGCTCCATAAAGTCACAACCAAAACTGTATTGATACCATGACCGGGCCCATTTAATTTACACCCTAAACTGTACTGATACCGTGACCTGACCCATTTATCTTACACCCTAAACTGTACTTATACCGTGACCTGGTCCCATTAAATCGCACCCCTAACTATACTGATACCGTGACCTGGCCGAAGTAAATGGCACCTATCTGTACCGATACCGTGACCTGGTCCTATTAAATCGCACCCTAACTGTACTTATACCGTGACCTAGCTCCATAAAGTCACAACCAAAACTGTATTGATACCATGACCGGGCCCATTTAATTTACACCCTAAACTGTACTGATACCGTGACCTGACCCATTTAACTTACACCCTAAACTGTACTTATACCGTGACCTGGCCCATTTTACTTACACCCTAAACTGTACTGATACCGTGACCTATATCCATTAAGTCACACCCCAACCTGTACTGATACCTTGACCTAGCCCAATTAAGTCACACGCAAAACGTTACCGAAACCGTGACCTAGGTCCTTTAAGTCACACCCAAACTGTACTGATACCGTGACCTAGCTCTATTAAGTCACACCCCAGACTGTACTGATACCGTGACCTAGTTCAATTAAGTCATATATATAAATGTACTGATCCTGTGACCTTGCTCAATAAAGTCACATCCCAATGTGTACTGATACCGTGAACTAGTTCCATTAAGTCGCACACCAAAATCTACTGATACCGTGACCTTAAATCACACCCAAAACTCTACTGATACCGTGACCTAGCTCCATTAAATCGCACCCAAACTTTACTGATACCGTGACCTAACTCAATTAAGTCACACACAAAACTGCACTGATACGGTGACCTAGCTCCGTAAAGTTGCACATAAAACTGTACTGATACAGTGCCATAGCTTAAACAAATCACACCCAAACTGTATTGATACCGTCACCTGGCCCCAGTAAATCACACCCTAAACTGTACCAATACCGTGACCTGGCTCAATAAAATCACACCCCAAACTGTACTGATACCGTCACCTAGCCACATTAAATTACACATAAAACTGTACTGATAAAGTGACCTAGCTCCATTTAATCGCACCCCAAATTATATTGATAAAGTGACCTAACTCCATTAAATCACACTCCAAACTGTACTGATACCGTGACCTATTTCAATTAAGTTATACACCTAACTGTACTTATACCGTGACCTAGCTCCTTTAAGTCACACCTCAAGCTGTATTGATACCTTGACCTAGATCCAATAAATTTCATACCACACTGTGTTGATTCTGTGACGTAGCTTCATTAAATCGCACCCAGAACTGTGCTGATAGACCTAGATGTATGTATCGCTCCCCGATCTGTGTTTATAAGCCGACAAATTATCATTCGCTGGAAATATAAAGTACCCCTTACTTCCATTGAACTTTTTGACGCCCATGTTGTGTTACCGGTAGTAACATATAACGTCAATCCATGTTTATTGGTAAAAAAAGGGCGGGGCTGTTTTGCATTAAATGGCCATAGTGTTAACTATTTTTTGTAGAAATGTACCATGGATGACCCTTTATCAGATTCCATCACGTCAAGTTAATTGGTAAGAAAACATGGCCGCCTTGGGGCGTGGGGGCTGTTATGCTTTACATAGTGAAAACTTTTACAATCTACTCCTCTGACAACATTTGATCGATTTCCAAATAATATTTTAGACATGTTCATTGGGTGACCCTCTACCAAATCCTTATATGCTATATTAATTGGTCAAAAGACATGGCCATCAGAGAATGGGGCTCATCAGAAGGTAAAAGTCGGATTTTGAATCACGAACCGGTATACAAATATCAGTATCAGCTTCCTCAAGTCATATTAATTTGACAAAAGACAGACACCAAAGGGTTTGGTTCTTTCGCCATTGGACAGTGGAGCTATACTGATCAGCTTGACCCTCTTGTCTTAGCTTACCTGACCATAACAACAGTTACTGTAGTTGACTCTAAGGTTGGCATGACAAATAAATTCGCATAATTCAGGTGAACGATCCAGGGCCATCATGACCCTCGCGTTTAATTCAAAGCTCAACTTACCTTTAAATCTGGTTTGAGCATAGATACGTGATGACCTTACACAAGATGTTTGAGAATGACACCTTGTTTGCAAAGTAATTAGTCTTTCACAATTACACTATTCGAAACTAAGAATTATAAATACCAGATTATAGAGGAATCTGTTCTTTCATGGTGCATAAACTATTTGGTTTGAAATCCGATCCCTTATTAAATTATTCGTGAGTAAACAGTCTAACAAGAGCCGCTTTAATTACTTAACGAGCCACGACATTTTATTGTAGCTTTGTTTGGGCATCATTTTAATATAAATATATATGTATATATATTGGAGAGCAACAAGTGTGGGTAAACTTTTATGTTTTGTGAGAAGATGCATTTAGGTCTCTATTATAATGTACTAGGCAGAAGAGATATGTGTATGGTTTAAGCCCTTAGTACTATTTAACAATCAAAGAACTCAAAGTGTTCACAGCAAGGGGCTTACTGAAGATTACATTTGACCATGGATTTACCGATCCCAAATTTCTAACTTGAACACTTTACAATAGCACTTTGTTATGTCCCTATATTGAATGATAAAGAAGTTCAACGCAAAATACTGTACACACAGTATGGTGGTCTATCGTTATACTGAAACTTGACATACATATGCGCATCTGCTATCTGGGTAGTGTTTGCCATGCACTTATCCTAGTTTACAATGGATTTTTAATGCAACTAACACATATACATGTCATATCAAAATCACAATTGCCTAACAATGATAAACATATTGAGAGTTCACTTTCACTATCAAAGCAGTAATAAAATCCTGTGTAATCTACATTTTCTTCAGCGTGATATAACTGAAATATTGTAAAAGGCGACGTAAAACATCATACAAACAAATTAATCAATGTATTTAGTGTTTCACAACGCATAGGTGAAAAGTTAAAATGCATTGCTTTTGAATTCATTTTAAATCCCAACATTTTGAAAGAGTTTGTTGCAGCGGTGTCAAATGACAATTGCACCACTGATATAAGCAATTCAGAAGACAAAAATGAAAAAGATAATTATAATATATATTCATTTAAAAAAAAAATCTGCCCAGACCGGGAACGAACCCGGGTCTCCCGGATGATAACCGAATGTGCTAACCGTTACAGTTACCGTACTATTTCATTGTAAGAAGTTTATTTATGATATCATTAAATATCGATAAACAAGCTAGCGAATTATTTATAATTGAAGCGTTTTATCTCTATAAAAAACAACTATCATCTAATAATTTGATTCTCTTTTGGAGATTTTTTTTCCACTTGGATTTGATTATCTTATTCCCGTCTTCTGGAATTGTTATGGTTAATTTCGGTTGAGAATCTGATGTATTTACGCAGGAAATCCCGACGACTAGGCTAACTTTCACATTTACCGTATATGTTATATTTTGTCAACTATTTTTTTTTATTTTCATTTCAATAATTTGATTTTTTTTAGTATATATGTTATCATTGGAACTCAATTATCTGAATTTGTTTTTGAGTCTGAATCGAAAAGCTGCATTTACTCTACTCGATTTACAATATTTAGGAATCACCCATGAACTTTACGCGCGATCAAGTATGTTGAAAGCGTAAAAATATATCTTATTATTCATATATTTTAACATAACATTTCTTTCGATTTCTTTCTTTTGGGTAAGTGATGTGGAATCTAATTCATTTCCGGCTTCGTATGCCAACAAGATACCGCATTTTGATTTTTAGACAGGAACTATTTTGCTGTACGAAAGGACCGAGATGGATATTAGCTGGAAACAGTCCATTCATTTTTAAAAGAATATTCCACAGATCATCCATTCCCATTGGCATTATATACGATCTGCAACTACCAAACAATCTCTCTGAACCCGAGATGGTGTTCAGAAACGGAACGCTGATAAAGAAAGACGGATGTGAACTAATTCAATGCCGATATTGTTAATCACTAGTCTAGATTCCAGTCTCAAAATGATGAGTGTCTTCGGAATTCGCCTACTATAGCAATTGGCTCTAACGAGCCCCTTGCTAAAAACCGGAAATTGTTCTTTTTCCACAATCCGCGTTTTCCAAAATATTAAAATTATGATAATATAAAAACAACTGGTCTACTGTGTTGGAGATTGCGGATCGTCTTAACTTGGTAAATTTCAGACTCGTTTATGAAATAATTAGAGTTAGCTTTTTTACTTGTTCTCAGATTTACCATCACGGTAACACATCACCCAACGCATGACCCATTGAATCCGCAGCTAGGTTTATCTAGCAAACTACATGTTCATGACCTACAATGCTTGTGTACATGTTACGTGCATGTATGGGTGATGTTGTGAAAGTGATTAAAAGGGAGATATTTGATAATTTTAACATATGCGCAAAGTGTAAGTAGGAACAGTGTGTCCAACATTAGGCCGTGTTGCTAAAAAGGGTATTTTCACTTTAAAGTAACACATGACCTCTCCTTTTGTATACTGGCCGTTCTATGGGAACACATGTTGTCTGGTCTCTAAGTCAAACAGTTTTCATCAGACTTCATGTACATGATTGTGATAATAATGTCGAGGTCAAGTTAGATAACCAGCCAAATAGCGTAAAGTAGTTTTGAGTTATGGCCCGTGAATGATCAATATTGACCGAATTTTGTTCAAATCTTCACCAAATGTTTTTTGGAAAAATGTCTAGGCCAAGTTTGAAAACCAACCAAATCACCCTGCATTTTGAGATATGGCCCTTGAATTAACCAAAATTTGCAAAAATATTTGCAAATATCGGCATTGTCCTCTCTCGAAGTCGAACCTATTTCATTCGATCTTCACCAAACGTGTTGAACATGTTTAGGGTATAGTGATTAGGCTAAGTTCGATAACCAGCCAAATCGCCCAAGGTTTTTTGAGTTATGGTCCTTGAACTATAAAGAATTGGAAAAATTGACATTTTCCGCTCTCTTGGTGGAATATTTTATCCGATCTTCACCAATATGTTGAACATTTTTTGGGGCGTAATATCTAGGTCAGGTTCGATAACCAGCCAACTGAACTTCAGCAGTTCTTTTTCAATCTTCATTTAACCTCATGATAATGTTTGTGGGCCCTGTTAACCGTTAGTTTAGCATCGATTATGAAGCAAGTTCTTCCAAATCATGTTTAAACATTGTCGACTCCCAGGTCTTATTCAAAGATACATATCCAAAACACGCAACATATAGATGGGAATATCTCATACGATTCCGAGAAACATAACTAAAACACGACCCATATATATGGGAATATCTCAAACGATTCCGAGATAGATAACCACAACACGCACTATATATATGGGAATATCTCAAACGATTCCGAGAAACATAACTAAAACACGAACCATATATATGGGAATATCTCAAACGATTCCGAGATACATACCTAAAACACGAACCATATATATGGGAATATCTCAAACGATTCCGAGATACATAACTAAAACACGAACCATATATATGGGAATATCTCAAACGAGAGTGTGTAGGCATATTCTCAAAGTATTCCGAGATACATAACAAATTCACACATCGAGTGTGTTGAAATTTCCCGAAGAATTCTGAGATACATAATTAATACACCCACCGAGTGTGTAGGAATATCTCAAAGAATTCTATGGTATATACTCAATACACGAACTGATTGTGTTGTATAATCCTAAAGTATTCAGAGATACATAATCAATACACGCACCGAGTGTGTTAGAATATTTCTTTGTATTCAGAGATACATTTCCAATAAATGTACCGAGTGTGTTGGAATATCACAAAGTATTATGAGATATATATCCACTACACGTATAGAGTGTGTTTGAATATCTCAAAGTATTCCGAGATATTTAATTCAAAATGCTCCGATATACACACTCATAACTCGCACCGAGTGTGTTTGAATATCTCAAAGAATTTCGAGATACATAACCAATACGCCTGCCACGTGTCTTGAAATATCCCAAAGTATTCCGAGATATGACTTATATGCGATCTGATAGTGTTGTATTATCCTAGAGTATTCCGATATACATAATCAATACAAGCACTTAATTAGTTAAAATATCTAAAAGTATTACGAGATAAATAACAATAACACGCACCGGGTGTGTTTGAATATTCTAAAGTATTCCGAGATACATAACCAATACACGCAAAGAGCGTATTTTAATTATCCAAAGTATTCCGAGATACATAACCAATTCTAGCAACGAGCGTGTTTTAATATTCCAAAGTATTCCTAGATTTATAAATATCAATGCTAGCACAGAGTGTGGAGGAATATCCTAAAGCATTCCGACATAAATAACCAATATAAGCGGCCGTGTATGTGTTTGAATTTTCAAATTATACCGAGATCAATTACCAAATATTGTTGAAATATTCTAAAGTATTCTGAGAAACTTAACCAATACATGGACCGAGTATGTTTGAATATCCTAACGAATATCAAGATATATAACCAATATACACACTATGTGTGTAGGAATATCACAATCGAGTATGTTGGAATATTCCAAAGTGATCCGAGTTACATAACCAATATATGCACAGAGTGAGTAGGAGCATACCAAAGTATTCTGGGATACATCAATACACGCATAGAGTGTGTTGGAATATTACAAGTGTCACACCGCTCTCATCCGGATTTCAAAACTAAGACCCGTTTATCACAAGCTTGTAGCAGGCACCCTTCATTGGCAACCAAAACATGCTTATATTTTATGGTAAAAATCAGTTCTCTGCTTTTAAATGGTCTAACAAATGATAACATCTAGAAAATATGATATGTTTTAAAAAAGTCGTCTGCTGTTTTTACCACCGGAAGGCGTCTGTATCAGGTATATGGTTAAATGCTAAATCTGAAAACAGATACAGGTATGTGCATAGGTTTGCTGCGGCAGATCTTGACGTTCCACAAATGCAAAAAAAAACCCACTATTCATGTGCTCATTATAACCAAAGGACAAAAAACGCCAAATATCTATTGAAAGAAAAGAGCCCGCCCATGAGAAAGGTATATGTTGACTCTTCAGAACTGTCTAGCCCAAGATCTACACCGCTCGAATAGTACTTACAAAAGCTTGTAAGAACCTCTATCAAGTTAGATATACTCGGATAAGACGAAACTACTGCGTAGGCTGGTCTGAGCCTAAACTTTTCTGAAATGCCACATTTTACTTTTTTCCATTTTCCATGTTTTTTCCCCACTAAATGTGTTTTGTCTATACCCGATTTCAATGCCAGTTTGTCTGCAGTAATGACTGACTGATATTGTCCTGCAGTATTACGGATGTGTGTGCGCCTGCAGTATCCACTGACTGGTGCTTGCCTACTGTGTTCACTGACCGGTATTTTCTGAAGTATTCACTGACTGATGTGTGACTGCAATATTTAATGACATATGTTTATCTGAGGTATTCACTGACTTGTATCCGTCTTCTTATTCACTGGCTGGTACATGTACTTGTCTGTATTATTCACTGACTGGTGTATGTCTACAGTACTCACAGACAAGTATTTGTCTGCAGTTTTCGTTGACTGGTATTTTTCTGTGTAATTTATTTACCGACTGGTTTTGTCTGCAGTATTCACTGACTAGCATTTATCTGTAGTACTCACTGACTGGTATTTGTCTGCATATTTCGTTGACTTGTATTTGTGTGTGTAATTAACCGACTGATATTGTCTGCAGTATTTACTGACTGGTGTTTATCTGCGGAATTCATAGACTAGAGTTTGTCTGCAGTATTCACATACTAGTGTTTTGTCTACAGTATTTACAGACTGATGTTTGTCTGCAGTATTTATATACTGATGTTTGTATGCAGTATTTCCTGACTTGTATTTGTCTGAAATAATCAAAGACGGAAGTTTGTCTGCAGTATTCACATACTAGTGTTTTGTATGCAGTATTCAGAGACTAATGTTTATATGCAAATTTTAGTGACTGGTGTTCATCTGTAGTATTCATTGACTGATGTTTGTCTGCCGTAATGCCTGACTGGTGTTTTGTCTGTATTAATTAATGACTGGTATTTGTCAGCAACATTCTCTGACTGGTATTTGTTTTCAGTATTTACTGACTGGTGCTTGTGTATATTATTCGATGATAGGTGTTTGTCTACAATATTCACTGAATAGTGTTTGTCCACAGTATTCAGTGATTAGTGCTTGTCTACAGTATTCACTGACTGGTATTTGTAAGCAATTTTCACTTACTTGTATTTGTCTTCAGTATTAACTGACTAGTGCTTGTCTACCATATTCACTCACGAGTGCTTGTCTACCATGTTCACTCACGAGTGTTTGTCGGCAGTATCCACTTACTGGTGCTTGTCTACAATATTCACTGACTTGGTGTTGTCTACAATATTCACTGACTGTTAATTGTCTGCAATATTCACTGACTGGTGCCTGTCTGCAGTATTCACTGACCGGTGTTTGTCTGCAGTATTTCATAGCTGGCATAGTTTTGCAGTATTCCCTGACTGGTGTCTTCTGTAGTATTCACTGACTAATGTTTGTATGTAGTACTGACAGACAGTTGCTTGTCTGCACTATTCTCTGATTGGTATTTGTCAACAGTATGCACTGACTGATGTTTACCTGCAGTATTTACCAACTGGTGTTTTGTCTTAAGTATTCACAGAATTGTTTGTCTCTGTAGTATCTACTGAAATATATATCTGCAGTGATCACTAATTTGTGTTTCTATTGCAGTTTATAATGTGTATGCAGTATTCACTGACTGGTTTTTATCTACACTATTCACTGACTGGTATTGTCTGCATGTTTCACTGACTTATACACTACTGCAGTTTTCACTGCCTGGTGTTTGCCTGCAGTATTCACTGATGGATGTATGTCTGCAGTATTCATTACCTTGTGATTGCCTGCAGTATTCATTACCTTGTGATTGCCTGCAGTATTTACAAAACATGTACTGTATTATGATATATGCACCGCTCTCACGCTTTAAAAAAAATGAAACAGACAACTGTTCATACCTATTAGAGAAAAAATAAAAATTGCTCAAAACAAGGTTTTGTCTCGACAATGTGTTCAACTAATCACTGAATACAGTGTATATGAGTCTTGTTTTCCATGAATACTAATATTCTTAGATACTTTTCAAAGCAGACGACTTTAACCCTTTCAAACATTCAATAATTCTACAGTAGACGACCTAGGAAACTTCTTGGCAAAAATATTGAAAATCTTTTAAAGTAATTATAATTATTAAATAGAGTTCAAAACGTTGTGGCAATAGGGAAAATTCCTCATTATGAGCAATTGCTTCTTTTAGCTCTGTTTCAAATACGTCTGCTGCAGATGCGTCAGAAAGCGTCTTTTATTGGGAAAGGGTAAACAACTTTATACCTGGATAAGAACTACGGACAGTAACTGTTTTGACCAATTTCAGATGCCTCCGTCCTGTTTACTCCAAAACACTCATGTTGAGGTTGTTGGAAGATAGTAACAGTTGACCTGAAATTAAGACCTTTGCATTACTGATGTTGGCGTACTATTTACGAACTTCTGTCTCCCATAAATGTCGGTTTTCGTGTGTTGCAGTTCATGTGTATTGTTGAAAATCTATTTAACTTGTTTGAGGTCGTCTTAAACGGATGTAGAGGTCTAAGGAAAAGCATAGTAACAGATAATTGATTCAAATACTATATATCCATACAATACTCCGTTTTACAGTTGCTCACCTGTAAGACAGGTAAACCCATAACGATCACATCTCCCTTGACTGTTCTTCAAGATTTGCATTAAGTTGTCACAACTCTTTTTCTATTTGGCCAATTAACTACGTACTGGCTACAATATACACAGTAATGAGAAGAAAGGGTTTTAAGAGTTTACACGTACACATGTACAGGTACACATTTTTGTTTCGCCTGCCTACAAGACAGGTAAACACTAAGGGGTCTATCCCATCGTCTGTCTGTCCTCTTTTCATGAACTTATAACCGTTTCTGTTCATTGGAATTACTTCGTAATAATAACACCTTCCGATCAGAAGAATAGAGCAATACAAGGAAACAAATTCAAGCATGCTTCTTAAATAAATTTCAAATATAACTATTGTTAGAGATATCTTCCTTTTTATCAAGTTTTGTTATTTTCCTTCTTTTTTCCCCATGAATTAACTTCAAACTAGGTCTATATATAGCTTGTGATCTGCCGGTTTACATTGGAAAAGAAAGATGACCATGGCTTCTATTCGTACAGTTTTCTACCAATTTCTTTTTTTTTATCACCCATTTCCCTCACATATTTACCAATGTATCAAACTCATGTGCAGGGAGCTGCAGAAGTACTGCGCGTTGGAACTATTATTTTAGCATGAATATGTTTGAAGTTTTCCCCCTTTGTGGATTTTTCACGCTATTTTCTTACTGATTTTGCAACTTCCTGCAGGCGAAATATGCGTAAAATCTCTTTCCATTATTTAATTTCAAACATAATTTGATATATGCTATTTTACATCTCAAGTCAGTTGGAACTTTCTCAGTTCTATAGAAGATCAACAGCGAATGATATGAGCCGTTCCACGAGAAAACCAAACATTGTGGACTCTGCGAAAAGTATCGACCCGGATCAGCCTAAGCATGCCGCGCAGGCTATCCCGGACAGATATATTTCGCCTCCAGTGGATTTTCTGTTTCATGAATCATTACGCTTTACCTCTACCACTCACAGTCGATAATGTTGGTTTTCTCGTGGGAGGGCTCATATTGAGTCAAGTCAGAAGGTTCGAATTGCATTTACGTATTGTTAAGACTCTGGTGCAGTATCGTGTTGATTACAATTCAACCGGCACAGAACTTCCTCACTCCTACAGTAGATCCTAAGCCACGTCAGATGGGCAAAATTGCATTTACGTACTGGTAAGAGTTTGGTGCGATATCGCGTTAACTACAAGCAGGGACGTATATATATTTGCCCTGCTACAAGTTAACCGGGACTACTATAACTTAGTTCATCAGAAGATCGAATTGCGTCGCACCTGAAGAGTTGGGGTCAATTTCATATGCGTGCAGAGAAGAACCTAGTACATACGGGGTTTACCTGTAAAATAAAATGTTGACAAGGAATTCAGAGGCAAACACTAATGGTTTGCATTCCAGTCGTCTTTATTTGTTTTATAATTAGTATATACTTATAACAACGGCTTTTTAAGTTATCAAGGTATTAGGTATACATGTACCTAATGCAGATAGCTGTTTATCCTGGCATGTCATTTGAAAATCAGAATAAATCTGAATAGGAAATCTAAACACGTACCAGGTCCAATCTCTATATCTGCGCTTTGCGTTACAAACAGAAATACATGGCAGCGAAAATTGCACCTGCTACGAAAACTATACTGTATTTATGGACACTGGACAGAAGGTTAGCCTGGTTCTCTGCGTATTTTATATTCAAAGGGTGATGTAACAAATTGGTAGGATCAAGTAATCCAGACTGGACAGAAAGGTTGCTTTAAGGATGTACTGAACTGAAAAGTGGATTTTTCATAATATTTAACTTTTGTTGTAATATTGTTTTTTTGAAAGTTGGATGTATGGATAATAAAAAAAAAAGAAATGTTATGTTGCTTTGCTTAATTTAATGCTAGCTATATTAATGAAAGTCTTATGAAATGCATTTGTTGTTATATCAGCACATGAATAAAACACGTTTTTATGCAAATTACCATACTTTGAAATATGATATGCTTATAGTTTGTCTTCTTGTGGTTTAAATCTCACTCTGGAGTTATTTTATCCACATCTTTTGACGTTCACATGATATGTTGTAATCAAACCTCAAAAATAGACGCTATTTTGCCCTAATGAGAACCGATGCCTATCGGGTGTAAGAATAGTGTTGTAGTTCAAAACTTTGAAATAAGGAAAAAACATATTTATAATATTTAACAATTTCTAAAACTTCTTCAGATTATTGCAATAACTATCATTTATCAATATTTAAAATGAAAAGTATATGTCACTGTGCAAAATTTTCAGTTTTTTTTTTGTCTGAATGTTTTATGTTTTCTTGTTCAGCAAATTGCTCGCTTATTGGAAGCCGCCAGTAGGCGGCTTCCTGTAGGAATGCTTTGAAATTTAGCACAAGAAGATATTTAGACCTACCAGTGTGAGCACATATCAGGATTTCTCTTTGTCCTTACTAAGTATATTAATTTAAGGTAAATTACTTTTAAAACATCCCTTTTACACTCTATATACATGTGTGAGTTTTACAAATTAAAAAGAAAGACAAAGGCCGGTATATTAATTTAATGTATGTACATGTTTAGTTAAGCGAAATTCATACTATATCTAGTCTAAATAGTAAGATAGAGAACCATTCTACTAAATTTGTTACCTGCCTCATACGCTTTATTATTTCAATAGTTCTCAAAGCGGGAACCAAAAAAAGGCGCGATAAATGTAGTCTGATTCCTTTCATTCTATATATTATGCACTATGTTGTATAAACACTTATGCTTATCCGTTATATTCAAGCAAGCATATCATATACTATGGTTATCTGCTCTTTTCCTTATCTGATTCATTCGCTTTTCTATGTGATGTAATAGCTCGAACCGGGACGTTTGCTTGTTCGACATTTTGTTGAAACACTATAAGAAAGTGGTGCTTTTGCAGTATACTCGTGTTGTAAATTTCTAACAACTTAATCTTTCATATTTGTATACCCATTCAATGTTTTGGGTCTTAACATCTCTACAGGAAACGCTCTCCAATAACAATATAAATTAACACTGAATCAGGTTATGACCAAATATTTGTTGCCTTAATTCTCTCCATTTATGGTTTTAACCCTTTCCTACAAATATACCCTTACAAAGCCTCTGCAACAGACGACTTTTAAAATCATTGTGGCTAAAGGTGAAATTGTTCATAACGAGTTTGATTTTCGCCATCAACGGTTTTAACCCTTTCCTACATACGAGCATATACCCTTACAAAGCCTCTGCAACAGACGACTTTTAAAATCATTGTGGCAAAAGGTGAAATTGTTCATAATGAGTTTGATTTTCGCCATCAACGGTTTTAACCCTTTCCTACATACGAGTATATACCCTTTCTGAGCCTCTGCAGCAGACGACTTTTGAAATCATTGTGGCGCAAGATTAAATTGCTCACAATGAAATTAATGTTCTCCATTTACGGTTATAACTCTTTCCCACATACGAGTATATACCCTTTATGAGCCTGTGCAACAGACGACTTTTGAAATCATTGTGGCAAAAGGTGAAATTTCTCATAATGAGCAATTGCTCCATTTGCCACAACAATTTCAACTCTTTTCAATTATCTTACTATCATTTATAGAGATTATCTATGTTTTATACTTGATGATTTCAAAGTCTGTCAGGTTAAACATCATTGAAATTATTGTGGCAAAAGGAGTAATTGCTCATAATGAGCAATCATGATTTGCATTTACCACAATAATTTTCAACACTTTTCAGTTATCATACTATCATTTTACAGATTTTTTTATATTTTGTACTTGATAATTTCAAAGTGGTCCGCTGCATATTTGTTTTATGTGGGAAGTGGTTAAACCCTTATCCACTATCATGACTTACCCCGATACAAAAAAAAAACAGATTTTCTGTATGTCTGCATTTTTTGACAACAAATTATCATAACAGGGCTTGTGTTCAATACATATAGTTGATTATCTTTTTTTTTTTTTTTTCATGTACACGAAATATTGCGGCTTCTTTTTGATGCTTTGCGTCAAACATTCGTCTTGTTTTCAAATGTATTAATTTCAAAATTAACGTGTTGATGGCTTGTATTCAGCAGATGTACAGGTGTTAAGTGCAATTTGACTATATATCTATCATGCGTGTTTGCCTTTCCGACCATTTTAATACGCCCATTGATAGAGGGGTTGTACTACGGTAACACCTACAACTTTTTGCCCATTGGTGGATGATGCTTGTCACAGTGACTTTCGTCAAACATCGGAAAGAATGTTGGCCGAGCTGGGGTTCGAACTCACAAGCACTGGATGGAAGCATTCATCGCAACTGACTGAGCTACAGGGGCATGGCATATAAAGACAAGACCGCCACGGTCTCCCATATATATGGAGTCTTGTTTGCGGCGTTATATTGGTTTGTTTGTGAAGTCAGTATTATAGTATTTGATTGTATATGTCAATCTGAAATACGAGCCGTCTATCGCACATATATTGAATGCTGAATAAAAATCGTATCTAAGGTATAAACTGCCATTCAGTCAGAGGACTTACAGATTATACCATCTGAGCGAAGACAGTGTCTATTTTGTCTATGTATAGCATCTTTAGGAAGACATATAAAACACCGACTCAGTCTTTTACATCTGAGCGAGGACAGTGTCTTTTGTGTCTATGTATAGCATATTTAGGAAGACGAATCAAACACACGCTTATAGTTTACCATCTGAGCGAGGACAGGGTATATTTTGTCTATGAGCGAGGACAGTGTAATTTTAAACAATTGTTGATGCAGTCGTATTTACATATATACATAATAATAAATATCATATTGACTTTAAAAAGGATTGTGCATAAAGCTTTAAGCTTATATAGGGTTTTATCAGATGGTGTGAGGCAATGTTATGTGTTTTGTATTAACATTTTCTTACCTGCAGACGCTTTCTGACGCATATGTAGCAAACGACCTTTTGAAGCATTGTGGCGTATTTTCCACAATGTTTTTAAGTCTATGTAGTAAATATACTTTTATTTACATAGGTTTCCCATTTTAATGCCGAATTGGATTCAAAGTCGTCTGCTGCAATTTTGTTACATCTGGGAAGGGGGTAATCATTGTAATTAATGGGGTAAACCTTGATACTGATCAGCAAATGGATTTCCAATCGCCATATGGAATGGTGTAAGCTCAAGTAGATCCTGGATTCAAACTTAAAACCTCTTGTTTTGAGTACAAGTACATCCCTCGGATCTGGAGCGTTGCCGCTGTGATAGACAGCAGCCTTTAAATATTCAACTTCTTCCAACATACAAGAAATCTACGACAGATGACGTCGAAAATATCTAACTTACAATATGGTAAACCTCCAGCAAAGATATTTCAGTTATTGAATAGAGTTTAAAACATTGTTACCAAAATGCTCAGTTTCAAAATTTCTCCATTTGCAACAAAACTTTTAAAAATCGTCAGCTGTAAAGGCGCCAGAAACGTTTGTATGTGGGAAAGGGTAAATTAAATGCAGAAAGGCGTCCCATGGACCAGTACTTGGTGATACGATTTCACACAAATATTATAACACAATGTATTTTCGTTTAGCAGCTTTCATATCATTCGTAAATACACCTTAGCCTAAAACCTGTACGTAGAAGCTGCTTAACGAGAAAACAGCCATAGGATATATTTTAGGCATCTGCAGCAGACGACATTTGAACAGGTAGACAAAAGAGAAATATTTTACATAATCTAGACTAGGGAAAGGACCCGAGAGCGATTCATATCAGCGTAATAATAATGTTCACCACTCTGTAAACACCGAGTTGCATAAGAAGACTATTTATTCCATGTTCAATATCGGACGATAACATTTTTCATGTATCAAAAGTTTGCACAATTTTCATAACTATAATTTAAGAAAACGTACTCTGTAACTGTTGAGTTAATTACGTTCTCCTTATATTAGTTCACGGATTTTAATGTTAAGTAACTTAATACACACCTTAGGCAAAACTGAATGTAAAGGCACTCCAACGCTCCCCGACGCTTAACCAGTCGACCACGGCGGATTCCTTATATACATATAAGGAAAGACTGAATGTTATTATCTGGACGCAATGAAGACGTGTTTTTATACAGACGTGAAACCATCCTGGATTAAGGAGAATTTGTTCATCTAGAGAAATATCTCGTGTTTTATCCTACACAAGTTTTATAATACCGCCTGCTGTAGACACATCAGTTGTCGACTCTACAAAGGCAAGGGTTAACCCTTCCCCACACACAGACGCTCTCTGATGCCTCTGCAGCAGATGATTTTTGAAAACATTGTGGCAAAAGGAAATATTGCTCGAGATGAGCAATTTCTCCCTTTGCCGCATTGTTTTAACTCTATTCAACAATTATACTATTATATGTACAGAGTGTCAATATGTTTGCCTAGATGTTTGCATAGTTGTGTGCTGCAGATGTGTTGTGTGTGTGGGAAAGCGTTAAATAACATCAGTCTGTCAAGGATACATCATTTAACCCAGTCTCTATGTAATATCTTCTATCTTATATAGCTCCGGCTTTCTTAAATGCAGACGTCGTTCATGTATATCTGCAGCAGACGACCTTTGAAACATGTTGGAACAAAACGAAATTAAACATAATCATGTCCAGGAAACGGATCCGAGAATAACACCTACCAGCATTATAAGAAAATGACCATTACTAGAACATTATCACGGCTTTAACCCTGTTTCACATACAAAACGCTTTCTGACGCCTTTGCAGCAGACGACAATTGACAACAATGTGACAAAAGATGAAATTGCTCAAAACGAGCAAGTTGTCCTTTTCCCACAATATTTCAACTTTGATTAGGTAACACTGTTTCATTTACAGACATTTTTCACAACCGTCTTCTGTAAACACGTCAGTTGTGTACAGTATAATGGAAAGGGACAAACAACACCTGTCTGCCATCCTGTAACCCAATATTTATGTAATTTCATCTATGTAATACTGCTGACTTTTTACGGAGTTAAACACACATGAGCCGTGTCTAGCGATTTTGGCTCTTAGTGCACAGTCTCACTAGTGACTTCACTTTTGGCCAAACTGTTATATAGACATATAACCTTTCCCACATACAACAAATCTGTAGCTGAAGCCTTTGAAAACATGTGGTGAACAAATTGGAAAGTCTCTTTCTATGAACGTTTAGTTTTAGAATACAGTTGATATCATTGTGGCAAATAGTAATTTCTCCTTTTGTCAAAACTTTTTCAAAAATCGTTTGCTGCAGAGGCTTCAAATTATGCCAAAGATTTAATTCATATTACTTTTGATAAAACCCAATAGCTGTACGCCAGTGTGATCTAAAAGGATTCCACGTCGGAATGTCCATAAGGCCCCAAGTCGCCCGACGCGGTTCATTATGTGGGAGAGGGTTAAACCATTGCCTGATTATTTTAAACTGGTGGCTTCAGTGTCGATATATGCTTGTAAGTACGATTGAAGACTCTTCGAACATTAAGATATGATTTTGATAGGGACGAATAAAATACTTTTTTTTTGGCAATATGTGAAATTGCTCATGAAAAAGAAAGGAAAGGGAATATTGTCATTCCGTTTACAAAACGCCTTTGGTGCAGGGTCGCTAGAGGTATATGTGCTATGAAGAAAATGGTAAAAACGTGTCTTGTCTTTTAAAACAGAACACTGTTCTTGATCATTCATCGTGAAAACCCAACCATGAAGGTGTTAATATACAAACATAAAATATCAGTTATAGATGTTTATTTAATATGAACCGCTGAAAATAGATAACCCTTCCCCCACCTGCGGACGTATCTACAGCAGAATTATTCTGAAACGATTGTGGCATAAGGAGAAATTTATCATAATGACGTTTTCCAACTATATTAAATATGTCTACTTTCATTCACTTGAATATTTCATATCTTTACCTCAATGTTTTCAAAGTCGTCTGATGCAGATGATTTTGAAATGGAAAAGGGATAAGCGACCCCTATCGAAATTGAGCATACTCTTCCCTTTATCAAGATGTCCCTTGTCAGTCTGACAGGACAAGCCGCATTAAGCCCGAACCTGTTACCTGCACCATAAGCAAGTGGCATTCCGATTTAGCAAGAAGATACATATTGACATTAGGGAATGGGTAACAAGAGTTTCCCTAAGCAATTTGAATGTAGCAACGCCGTTATTTATGTAAAGCTACTCTGTTTTATATTTTATCAACATAAAGAAAGGTATCAAGGTTGTGTTTTTGCAAGTTCAAAGTTGTGGATTTTCACGTTAATATTCTTTCATTCATAGTCCTGTCCCATACCTAAACTTGTATTACATGTACGCCGTTGGTGGTTTAAAGTTACAGTTATGATAATTTACAGCATTACAGTTATGATAATTTACAGCATTACAGTTATGATAATTTACAGCATTACAGTTAGGATAATTTACAGCGTTAGAGTTATGATAATTTACAGCATTACAGTTATGATAATTTACAGCATTACAGTTATGATAATTTACAGCATTACAGTTATGATAATTTAACTACAGTTATGATAATTTACAGCATTACAGTTATGATAATTTACAGCATTACAGTTATGATAATTTACAGCATTACAGTTATGATAATTTACAGCATTACAGTTATGATTTACAGCATTACAGTTACAATAATAGAGGACTTAAATCCGTCGAGATCAAACCCTTTAGTGCGTCATTTGACATGTCTCAAAAAAGGCATCATCATCACGCTTGTCATGCTGAATATTACCATAACTGTTATGCTGTAAATTATCATAACTGTTATGCTGTAAATTATCATAACTGTTATGCTGTAAATTATCATAACTGTAATGCTGTAAATTATCATAACTCTAACGTTGTAATTTATCATAACTGTAGTTTAAATTATCATAACTGTAATGCTGTAAATCATAACTGTAATGCTGTAAATTATCATAACTCTAACGCTGTAATTTATCATAACTGTAATGCTGTAAATTATCATAACTGTAATGCTGTAAATTATCATAACTGTAATGCTGTAAATTATCATAACTGTAGTTAAATTATCATAACTGTAATGCTGTAAATTATCATAACTGTAATGCTGTAAATTATCATAACTGTAATGCTGTAAATTATCATAACTCTAACGCTGTAAATTATCCTAACTGTAATGCTGTAAATTATCATAACTGTAATGCTGTAAATTATCATAACTGTAACTTTAAACCACCAACGGCGTACATGTAATACAAGTTTAGGTATGGGACAGGACTATGAATGAAAGAATATTAACGTGAAAATCCACAACTTTGAACTTGCAAAAACACAACCTTGATACCTTTCTTTATGTTGATAAAATATAAAACAGAGTAGCTTTACATAAATAACGGCGTTGCTACATTCAAATTGCTTAGGGAAACTCTTGTTACCCATTCCCTAATGTCAATATGTATCTTCTTGCTAAATCGGAATGCCACTTGCTTATGGTGCAGGTAACAGGTTCGGGCTTAATGCGGCTTGTCCTGTCAGACTGACAAGGGACATCTTGATAAAGGGAAGAGTATGCTCAATTTCGATAGGGATCGCTTATCCCTTTTCCATTTCAAAATCATCTGCATCAGACGACTTTGAAAACATTGAGGTAAAGATATGAAATATTCAAGTGAATGAAAGTAGACATATTTAATATAGTTGGAAAACGTCATTATGATCAATTTCTCCTTATGCCACAATCGTTTCAGAATAATTCTGCTGTAGATACGTCCGCAGGTGGGGGAAGGGTTATCTATTTTCAGCGGTTCATATTAAATAAACATCTATAACTGATATTTTATGTTTGTGTCTTAACACCTTCATGGTTGGGTTTTCACGATGAATGATCAAGAACAGCGTTTTGTTTTAAAAGACAAGACACGTTTTTACCATTTTCTTCATAGCACATATACCTCTAGCGACCCTGCACCAAAGGCGTTTTGTAAACGGAATGACAATATTCCCTTTCCTTTCTTTTTCATGGGCAATTTCACATATTGCCAAACAAATAGTATTTTATTCGTCTCTATCAAAATCATATCTTAATGTTCGAAGAGTCTTCAATCGTACTTACAAGCATATATCGACACTGAAGCCACTAGTTTAAAATAATCAGGCAATGGTTTAACCCTTTCCCATATATAACACATCTGAAGCAGACGACTTTGAAAAAATGGAACATTATCTATTAATTAAAGTATTGCATATAGCTTAAAACATTGTGACTAACGGAGAAATTGCGCATTATGAGCAATTTCTCCTTTTGTCGCAATGCTTTCAAAAACGTTCTGCTACAGAGGTATCAGAAATTCTTCTGTATTTGGGACAGGGTTAATCTTTTACATAGAAATGAGGGATTGTTTCTTTTAAGACATTTTAATACAACCACATAATGGGTCTAGTATTGTTTGTTTGTATTTTGTTACTTGTTGAGGTAATTTACATTAATTTAATTTACATGATCTTAAGTTACACTTGGCTTGTTAGAATGAAAAAGAGACTACAATGTAGATGAGATAGCAACGACAAATACTAGGAATGTAAGCAAAACGTGCGTGATTTTTGTGAGCGGGAGCTTTATATTGTCGACCCGCATGTGCAGATATTAACAAACGGGACCTTTCGAGTAAAACGATTTAACCGAAAAAAACGCGCCCACTGATGATTGCCAAGCTTAAAGAGACAAAGTCAAAAATGAGTATAAAAAATGCACTAAAATCAGTCGATCTCCGAAAAACAGTTCATAATGTCACTGATCAGTATCCACAGGAAGTTATTCATCGACGTCGTTAACTTATCCTGATCATGAAAGCTGAATGCGGAAAATGGATAAAGGTTGTACAGGTTCGAGATAAACTTTATATTAACTATAATCTCTACTTAACAGCTAATACCACACAAACAAGCACTACAGCATATGGGTCTGGAGGAAAGTGAAGTGATTCCATTCTATCATGGAATGTCGAGGGCCTTAAAGACTGTCACTGACAAAGATTTGTTAATTTTGTATTTAAATATGATGTGTTATTTTTTCAGAAACTTGGCAAAAGCAAAATCATATCCATAACATACCTGGGTATGATTCAGATGGTATTTTATGGATAACATTTTGCAGAGGGATTTTTTCAAAGTCATAGATAGAGTAGTCCAGAAACAGGCAAAGTTATACATCAATACATGATGATTTCAATGCCAGGTGTGGTCAGTTTTATCGACTATGCGATTTGCTTAATCGATATGTTTTGTTTTATTGGGAATTTTGTTGTCAACAACTTCCAGTCCATTACATCTCATGCACATATTGAACTTAATCTGATAACTAATTATAGTGCATTGAATAAGGAAATTGTGAACGCATTTGATGACATTAAGTGGGAGTAGTAGTCAGGATCAGAGGAGTACGTAGAACAGATACAATCTAATATTTCTGCATTTAACATTATAACTGATAGTATAATTTCTGGATGTTTAAGTTTAAATACTGGTATTGAAGATATTTGAAAATGCATGTATAGTGCGGGGTTTTCATTATTCGGATAAACAGAAAACAAAAAAGTAGCTGTAAGTTTAAGAGTCCGTGGTTTACACAGAAATACCTTACTGTCCGTACAGATTATAGATTATCACATAGAAAATACGAGCCATTCTCAAAATTCGCAGACAATTGAGGAGCAGAAACAGTAAGAAAACAAGTATGAGAAAATTAGAATTTCATTACATGTTAAATCTAGGTTTAACACAAACAGTTACAATCAATCCTAACAACGATATCTGCCTTAAAGTTTAATAAAAACACTCCTTGGTATGAAAACATGTCTTTATCGTAACATTATTTGAATCTAAGTTGATGAAAATTTTGCAGCAAGGAGATTTCCCTTTTAACAAGAAGCTATGTACCATATTGGTTTTTATCTCTATTGAAATTTGTCTGGGGGAAAAAAATCTCTTTCATATCAGAAATGACTATATGTAATTTGTATAAATATGTAATTTACACTAAATAATTTGTATAAATATGTAATTTACACTAGATAATTTTTAAAAATATGTATTTTACACTAAATGATTTGTATAAATATGTATTTTACACTAAATAATTTGCTATTACCAATCAAATACTTGATATACCTAGACAAACTGTCCTGTTTGATGAAGTGCCTATTGAATTGACAGACATTTACTAAGACAAGTCCACACATTGATTGTTTTGGTTATTTGAAAGTTAACTAGTGTACACTATATTCAAACTTCCCCTGTGACTTGTGCTCTTTCTCCATGTTACTAACTCTAAGTGTGTAGTTGCACTGTTTCAATGTAACATATGTTCCGTCCTGTGATTTATATTCTGTCTCCATGTTACTTACTTTATACGCTCGAAGTGTGCTTTGTCTCAATCGTACTTATTCTATCACTTGACTTGTGCTCTGTCTTCATCTTATTTACTGTATCCGTTGACTTATGCCCTGCTTCATGTTATTTACTCTAGCATGTGACTTGTGCTTTGTCTCGATGTTAAGTAACTTTCCATATCCCTTGACTTGTTCTTTGTCTTTATGTTACATTCGCTATACTGTGGTTTGTGTTCTGTTTAAATGTTACTTACTGTATTCTTTGACTTTTTGCCATGTCTCCATCTTACTTTATCTCTTGTCTTGTGCTCCGTCTCCAAGTAACTAACATTTTCTTTTCCGATGTTCTGTCTTCATGTCACTTACTCTACCATGTGTATTATGCCATGTCTCTATATGTTACTTATTCTATTATTTGATGTGTGCTCTGTCTACATGTTATTTTTTCCTATTCTTGACTTATTCTCTATCTTCGTGTTATTGATTCTCTCATTTCACTTGTGTTTTGTCTACATGTTACTTATTCTATCCTTTGACTTGTGTCATTATGTAACTTATTCTATCATTTTACCTATGCTCTGTTTTCATGTTATTTACTCTATACTTTGACTTGTGCTTGGTCTCAATGCTACTTATTCTGTCCTCAGACGTGTGCTAGTGTCTCCATGTAAATTACATTTTCTTCTGACGTACGAGGTTCAGTTTCCATGTTACACATGCATTGTAGCAACCCGTTTTGTAATAAATATTTCAAAGTTGATTTAAACTGTATATTTCATCTTAAAATTAAAAGAAACTTGTGTACAAATATTAATAAGGTCTTATTTCAGAAGGTTAAGACAGATCAATTGCATAATACGTACAAGAATAGCAAGAACCGGTTTTGTAATACAAATAACGGAAATGTAACAATCTGTTTCTTTCAGTTATAATGTACAAGGAATCAAAACACAGTTGTTAAATAATACTTATTTAAGAAGGATGATAATGAGATCGCACGTGAAACATACATGAATATCAAGAACCATTTTTGTAATACTACATTTTCAGACTCAACCCGTTTTGAAATAAAAAACAACGGAAATGTTACAATATGTTTCTTCTTTCTGCTATAACGTACAAGGAATCAATACACAGTTGTTAAATAATACTTATTTAAGAAGGATGGTTATGAGATCGCACGTGAAACATATATAAATATCAAGAACCCGTTGTCTAATACCATATTTTCAGATTCAACCGTTTTGTAATAACAATTTAAAAAGATGATTAAACTGAAATGTATGAATTAAATTTACAATCTACACCTACGTTCAAATGTTAAAAAGTCTTATTTTAGAACTCAAGTAGTGATAAATTGCAAAATACATACATGAATATCAAGAACCCGATTTGTAATTCCACTTTTTGGGACTCAAATATCGTAAATGTAAAATGCTGTGTACTTCAGCTATAATTCTCGGGGAATCAAAACACAAATGTTAAATAATACCTATTCCAGTAGGGTGTTGATTAAATCGTGCATGAAACATACATAAATATCAAAAACCCGTTTTATAATACAATTTTTCGGACTCCGCCCGTTTTGTTATAAAAATATCCGAAATGTGAAATTATGTTTATCTCTGCTATAATTTACAAGTAATCAATACTCAAATGTTAAACAAAACTTATTTCCGAAGGATGTTAAGAAATCGCGAGTGAAATATACATGAATATCAAGAACCCGAATTATAATACAGCATTTTCGGACTCAACCCGTTTTGTAATAACATTTGCAAAAGTCAATTTAACTGACATGTTCAACTTAAAGTTACAAGAAACCTATGTACAGATTGTAACAAGTCCTATTTTAGACCGTTAGTAAGGATAATTGCATAATACATACATGAATTTCAAGAACCCGTCTTTGTAAAACCACTTTTTGGGACTCAACCCGTTTTGTAATACAAAATATCGGAAATGTAAAAATCTGTGAATTTCAGCTATTATTTATCAATAAACAATACACAAATGTTGGATAATACTTATTTTAGTAGGGTGTAAGTGAAATTGTGCGGGAAACCTACATGATTACCAAGAAACCATTTTGTAATACCGCATTTTCAGACTGAACCTGTTTTGTAATAAAAATCTCAAAATTGTATATATTTTTCATTTCAATTATAATACTTATTTTAGAAGGGTGATAATTAAATCGCGCATGATACATACATACATACAATCAATACATATTTCAATAAAGAAGTATTTCTGTTTGTCTGTCTCTCTATTTCTCTCTCTCCCTCTCTTTTCTTTCTTTTTCTCTCTATCTATCTCTCTCTCTCTCTATATATATATATATATCTCGCTCTCTATGTCTCTCTCACGGTATCTCTCTCCTTCTCCGACTCCCTCTATCTTTCACTGTCTCTCTGAGAGAGAGAGAGATAGAGAGATAGGGAGATGAGTTATGGTATGCACATGTATATTGTCAATCTGTTGAAGATCAATCCTATATGAATACATGTTCTGTTCTATGCTATGTCTCACAAACACTGACTGCTATTACACCTAACATAAATATTAACATCGTCTGGTATGGATAGTCTGGTATATAGTTTGTGTATGCTCTATGAATTTATATATTGCATTATGAATAAACGGTTATGTTCTGTTCTGTTTCATTCTATATCACAGAAACCCAGACAGAGGTTTAGCATTAAACCAATTGTCATCGTATGATATGTTTCGTATGCACATGTATAATGTAAATATTTTCAATAAAGCATATATTCTGTTCTGTTCTGTTCTGTTCTGTTCTGTTTTCTGACGGAAACATTGTGGAAAGTGACACGAAACACTATTGACAAGAGTAGCATAAAACATCGTTGACAAAAAGGTATAACTTGCCAGTATCATCTGCATACATGGCCGTTAAGTGATTCAACTAAATTATATATATAAACATTCATTTAGGAGAAAGTACACCAGTGTGATACCCAAATGGATCGCACAGTTGAATATTAAGATTTTATTTTGGTGTACAATATTTGTTTAGCCAACATAAACACACACACACACACACACACACACAGGCATACAGACAGACAGACAGATAGATATACAGACAGACGGACAGACAGACAGACACACAGACACACACACACATACACACACATACACTCATATATATATAGAGGCAGACAGACAGACAGACAGACAGACAGACAGACAGGCAGGCATGTCTGTCCGTCGTTCTTCCTGTCTGTCTGTCTGTCTGTCTGTATGCCTGTGTGTGTGTGTGTGTGTGTGTGTGTGTGTGTGTGTGTGTGTGTGTGTATGTGTGTGTTTCCAGTGGTAACGTTCGCGTGAAACTTATCACTATAACATAAATAGCAAGTAAGAGTTTGTATGTGTGTGTTTCGAGTGGTAACGTTCGCGTGAAACGTATCACTATAACATAAATAGCAAGTAAGAGTGTGTATGTGTGTGTTTCCAGTGGTAACGTTCGAGTGAAACCTATCACAATAACATACATAGCAAGTAAGAGTGTGTATGTGTGTGTTTCCAGTAGGTAACGTACGCGTATAACCTTTCACTATAACCTAAAGAGGAAATACAATTGTGTATGTGTGTGTTTATACCTTTATAGTGATAACGTTCGCGTAAAACCTTTCACTATAACTTAAAGAGGAAGGAATATTTTGTATGTGTGTGTTTATACTTTCATAGTGGTAACGTACGCGTATAACCTTTCACTATAACTTAAAGAGGAAGCAATATTTTGTATGTGTGTGATTATACTTGTATAGTGGTAACGTACGCGTATAACCTTTCACTATAACTTAACGAGGAAGGAATATTATGTATGTGTGTGTTTATACTTTTATAGTGGTAACGTTCGTCTATAATATTTCACAATTACCTAATTAGGAAGACAAATTGTGTATGTGTGTGTTTCTGGTGGTAACGTACGCGTATAATATTTCACAATTACCTACGATTATTCAATGCCCTCAAATAAGTATATCATCTTTGCTTCAGCATCTTAATTATTTAGAAACAAACTTGTATGTTTCATGTATCTTTTAAAAGACATATGTCACATGTACTCAAATGACCTGTGTTTTCTATATTGAATGATGTGCATGTGTTTTTCCACAGACTGCTAGAATACTATCACAACATATATAAACACGTGTCTTTTAGCATAACCTGACCATCTTGTATTGCCAATACTATTAACATTAAATTAAACGATTAATTGATTTGGGGTTTAACGTCGTCTTCAACAGTTTTTCAGTTATATAACGGCAGCCAGTCCACCTACTCATGTGTTTCATGGCTTTCTCACACCAGTACTCCGCACAACAAACTTTCCAAGCAAATGGGAGGTTTTCACGTTGACTGTTGTTATAGTGACTTTAAAATATAAATTTAGAGTAAATCTGTACTGAAATCCATAGCTAAATCGACTTATTTTCATACATCCGTTTGGAGTAAAACAGATATAATTTCGTAATTAGTTTGAATTATTTGCGATAAATCAACAACTGCTTACAAATATTACGGGCCGAGAGAGAATATATATAAATGCAATATCTAGTCACTGTATTGTTCTTCAATTACCTTTTAACTTTATTTGACAGATACATGCAAGTTTCAAATGGGATGTTCATTTTAAAGTTGTAGTTCTAAGACGTCAGAATCTGTCATTTATACATCAATAGTTATGATTATTACGTTTTAAAGCTATGATATTTCAATGTTACATGATTGTCGAGATAAACTGAACTGTTTATATATTTCAGTAACTCTTGTCCGCTATGGAGGTATCAGGGAGAAGACAGGTAGGGAGCGACGACGTGAGTACTGGTATTCTCTATGACCCTTGTAAAGGCGATGATGAAGAAGAAAATGCCGTATTTTATTGTACGGTTTGCAATGAGTTCCTCTGTAATACTTGTGCGAAAGTACACAGAAAAAGCAAAACGTCTAAACACCATCAATTATTAGACCGAGACAGTATGCCAAAACAGAAGTTTACGTCATCGAAGGAAAGTATGTGTACTAAACATAAGGGGAAATTCGTAGAATACTACTGTAAAATCCACGATGATTGCTGCTGTTCTGTTTGTGCCACCATAGAACACAAACAATGTAAAGTAGAGTATATTGACGATATTGCGATAGAATTCGAAACAAGTAAAGAGTATACATCTCTGATGTGCGCAATCGCCGATCTTAATCAACTACTGCAAAATACGAAGGCATTTGGATTGAAGAATAGAGATGAGGTGGGGCAAATCCACATGACGTTTGTTTCTGAAGTAAAGAAATTCAGGTCTGAGATAAACCAGATTTTAGATTCCCTCGAACAACGTACCTTGATAGAGGCACATACCGTGATGGAGAAGGATACCAAATCGATTGAGTCAGCGTCTACAGCGTGTGATACGATGATTGCTGACCTTGCCGAGATGTCCAGTACTTTGGAAAAACAGAAGAAATACAAACAACAACGACAATTGATGATCTCTGCTAAAAAGGCGCAAAATCAAATAAAACAATTTAAAAGTTTGACGACAGAGTTAGATAATCAATGTACAATAAGAGACTATATGTTTCGACCAAATGAGACAATAATTCAGCCTCTCAAAGCAGTAGACAGTCTGGGAAATTTGGAAAATAAAATGATAAAAGAAGGAAAAACAAAGATTGAGAGAAAGGTGAAGACATCTGCATCAAGTAAGCCGGTGTCATTGAGATATGTTGGTGAAATCAATATTCGACATTCTACAGATAAATTCGGTTTTTTCGGCTACTCGATAACAGGGGGAGTTATGTTAGACAACAACATGCTGGCTTTGGCTTATCATCGTAACTCCAGTGTAAAGATTGTTGACGTTAACAATAACAAGGTGATATCCTGTATAAAACTACCTACAATACCATGGGATATAACGCGTGTAGAAGAAGATCAGATCGTCGTTACATGTGGCAATAAACTCGTATTCATAAAGGTTGGTAAGACATTGTCTGTAATGAAGGAAGTGGACATTGGTGGTGTGAGTCGTGGTATTGTTTATACAAACAACACATTTATTTGTTCTTTCGAAAATCCTGGCTGCGTAAAAATCATTGATTTAGGAGGGAAAATATTAAAAACAATAACAACAGATATCAGAGGACAAACAATGTTTAAAACGCCCCAATATATAGTACTGAGTATCGATCAGAACACGCTTTACATATCAGATATGGGTAACAACAGTGTAACGAGTATGGATCTAGACGGTAATGTAAAACATGTATATACACATGATGAACTGGTGGGTCCACACGGTGTGGCAGTAGATAGAGAAGATAACATTTATATAGCTGGGTACGGCTCAAGTAATATTCATATTATATCACCACAGTGTACAACCATACGAGTAGTACAAGACGGAACACCGAGGATGAAAGCTCCTTATGCAGTTATATATTGTGAAAGAGATAACATACTTTATATTAGTCATATTGGCGAAATGTACATTTCTGTTTATCAGATAGAGTGATTTATACAACACAGACCATAACATATCAAAGAGCTGACTATAAGGGAACTGTGTTTCAGAAAAAAAGATACTAGCGGCAAGTGTAGAATCAGATCAACCTGTAACCAACTCAATTTCCCTTTATCACGTTTATTCAACAGAAACATGAGTATATCACGGAACTGACTCTAAGTGTTGTGCGTTTCGGGAAACAGGCAAAGATGTTGGCGGCAAGTGAAGATCCAGATCAAACTTTCCCTTTATCACGTTTATTCAACAGACACATAAGTATATCACGGAACTGACTCTAAGTGTTGTGCGTTTCGGGAAACAGGCAAATATGTTGGCGGCAAGTGAAGATTCAGATCAACGTGTAACCAACTCAAGTTCCCTTTATCACGTTTATTTAACAGACACATTAATATATCACGGAACTGACTCTATGTGTTGTGCGTTTCAGGAAACAGGCAAAGATGTTGGCGGCAAGTGAAGATCTAGATCAACCTGTAACCAATTCATTGTCTATTTGCCACGTTTATTCAACTGAACAATTATCATATATAACGGAACTGACTCTAAGTGTGCTGCGTTCCAGGAAACAAGCAAAAATAATAACGGCAGGTGAAGACCAAGATCAACCTGCGCATGATGCAAGCAACTCATTGTCTCTTTATCAAGTTTATTCAAAAGAAACATTAGTATATCACGGAACTGACTCTAAGTGTGCTGCGTCCAGGAAAATCCAGCCCCGACAGATATAATTGAGTGAACATCCAGATCAACCAGCGCATCCTGCGAGCAAATCACTGTCGCTTTACCAGATAAAAATATTTACTCAACTGAGAAAATCAAACATCACAAAAAACAATTCTTAAATAGAGTGATGTATTCAATAGAGCAAATAACATATGAGAATACCCGACTCTCGAATAGAGTATTTTATGCAACATAGACAAATAACACAACACAGAACCCGACTCTCAAATAGAGTGATGTATACAACAGGGAAAATAACACGTCACAGAAACCAATTCTGAAATATAGTGATATATTTACCAGAGATAATAACATATCACAAATCCCTACTCTCTAATAGAGTGATATTTTCAGCACAGAAAATAAAACATTACATAAATGGACTCTCAAATATAAGGATGTATACAAGAGATCAACTATCTGTAGTATGTCAAAACCTCTGTTGAACGCATCACTCAAATTGATAGTCGAGTTCTGTGCAATGTTGACTGGCTGATGTCATGATAAAAGGACCAGCAATACTGGTAACTTACTGGTAACTTACCTAGAAAACGCCGTGATATAATTGAAACATTGCTGAAAGCGGCGTAAATCATCTCCTAACTCTTCAAGTTGATATCAAATGTTACATTGACGTAAAACTACAAAGATAACATTTCTTGTTGGTTTGAAAACAATTCAATCTGAGTCTATTCAAAATATAGACGGACAGCAGCAGTTTGCTTGGTAAGACAGTTATGTGAAGGACCAGTGTGAGAAAGGCGGGAAACACGTGGTAAGGTGAACTGGCCGCCGTTATATGACTGAAACTTGTTGAAAACGGCACTAATTCAAATTCAATCAACCAATCAATGACATGATCGGGATAGTCCCGATTTAACAATTCTACCACCGAGACGCCAAAACAAAACCGTCCACCAAATATTTCAAAAATCAATGGCAGTTGTGATTAAGTTGCATAATCGTTAGGTCGGTTTTCCGCCAAAACAAACAATTCTACAGATATACATGTTTCCAGCTGCGTGAAGATTTCAGGGCGAACATAACATAATTTGATCCGGCTGCGTCAATGAGTAGACTGATATGAATCTGTGTTGGTCACATTGTCCCAACTGTCTGTTTGTTTATGACATTAGTCAATTTAGATATTTAGAAGTATTATAATCCTTATTAATCTAAATTAGTTTTAGAAGAAAACACTCACTGATATGATGTTTTAGGCTTTATAAGATGAAAATGGAAGGACATGTATCTATAGCCTTTATACTCAATATTTTATATGAAAACATCAAAGCTGGTGGTTAAATGGTTTTAGTATGTGCCTAAAAACGGTTTCATCCCATCTGCTGCAAATGTGTCAAAACAAAAAGATGAAATAAGTATATCCGATAAACGTTCAGTACGAATGTCTTATCAAACTAGCCATATCATGTACTCCAGCATTGATCCTTTACATTGTAAGTTAAAAAAAGGTTTACTTCAAGGTCAATATAACTTGAAAAGAGTTAACATATAGAATAATATAAAATCATGGACTTTTTAGCTGTTATTCATGATGTGATATGCACCAACACAATCATTATTGACCGAGGCGATAGACGAGGTCAATAATGATTTTTTTGGTACATATCAACATCATGTATAACAGCTGAAAAGCCCATAACTGTTTTATTATATAACCCTCAATTTATCATATTGTACAGTTATTGTCGTTTGGAAACACAGGAAATGATCAATGGAAGTCAAACACTTGATTGCATTTAATCATGATTATCCGAACGAGCTTCGGAAGTTTCCGTGGTCATTCGGAACGCGCCTCGGAAAATTCCGTAGCGTACGGATAAAGGCGAAGGATATTAATAGGCGGCTAATGGGATTCTCCGGTCTTCCCCTGTTACTATTTAAAAAAAACAGTGCATATCGCAAGATATTTTTTTCTAAAAAATTACTTTTTAGCCAATGAAAAAGCGTCTTTTTATAGGTTATATAATAAACATGATTATTCTATATGTTAAATCTTTTCAAAAAATATCTTGCGATATGCACCGTTTTTTTTCTGATATGCACCAGTTTGTTTAAAATTGGAATTATCATCCAAATATGGAACTACATATGCCGATGACCTCTTTGAACAGGATAGCTTAATATTTACGCTACGTATATTAGGCGCGCCAATATTCCCATACCTTGACGAGCTGGATAACCTACAGCTGCTAGATTGTACTTTTAGATACATATACCGGTGTCTTCAAATGTATTACTCTGGTTAAAAGCGATATATTGAAGCACTGGTATGTGCCAGCACCAAACGAGCAATATCTTTATACATAGTATGTAAATGACGATCTGTCATGCGTGTATATACATTGTTATACATTATTTTCTTATTTTGTTTTTGTTTTTTTGTTTTTTTGTTTTTTTGTTTTGTTGTTTTCCTTCTCCTTCACAAATTCAACTATGGATAATCTTTAACCTGTATTGTTTTTTGTTTGTATTTCTGTTAATCGTGAAAAATTGTACATGTACTTACAATATCTCCTAGAAAGGTAATAAATAAATTGTATTGTATTGTATTTGGTTATTCAGCTGTTAAACATGATGTTCATATGTACCAAACAAATCATTATTGACCTCGGCTATCGTCTCGGTCAATAATGATTGTTTTGGTGCATATCACATCATGTATAACAGCTGAAAAGTCCATAATTGTATAATATCTGCTTATAGGTCACGTCTTAGTATTCTTGCATCTCAATGTTGGTATATTTATTTTGGTCTGTTTGTATGGTGTTTTACACCGCTTTCAACATTCGTTCAGTTACATCACGGCATTTTCCGGGAAAATTACCAGTACTACTGGTACTCTTATCCTGACACCAGCACGTCAGTCGTCATGCTAACTAAACAACCCTGAACGCCAAGAGGGAAATACATTTATACCATTTTTAAAATATTTGGTATGACCCGGCCTGAGATCGAACACGCGACCTCCCGTACCAGAGGCGGAAGCTCTAGCACTTTACCACCACCAAAGTTGTACCCTTCCGTTAGCACACAAACACACGCTGTACTGATTAGTTTATTTATTGAGTAGATGGTGATTAACGCCGTTTTCAGACGTTTTCAATTATATCACGACAGTTAGTTCACATATCCATGTGCGTCATGCCTTCCTCACAGCAGTACTCAACTAAACCGTCATTTCAAGCAAATGTCTGCTTTTCCACATACACTGTTAGTATATTATTAGAAGACGAATGTCACTTTCTGCATTGACGTGTGTACACATCGTACTGAAACAAATTGGGATACTTTTCCAGTTGTTCGTCATCATTTCCATCCATGACACTTGTAGATATAGGCTGATAGTGATAACTCTGGTGTGATTGTGCGTTTACGCGGGGTTCATCTGAGAGATTGCTGTTTTCGGATGCAATAAGATCCATTTTCGCCTGGCAGGGCTCTTATAATGTTCACTAGTGGGGACAATAATTGACCGTGAAGAACTTATGTTAGTATTTGCTTGTTTAAATGAATGTGATATATTCTACATATTCTTATTGTTAATATAGCACTTGTAATTAAATCCATGTTTCTTTGTAATGTACATTTACTGTTATGTTATATATTATGATATGTAGATACATGAAGTAAACAGAATAGTCTCAGTATTACGATATCAATATTCCCGAGGTAGATTTCCGTAAATTGCCGAGTTGGTCCGATTGACTCAAACAAACTAGGTTGATGAAAGAAACAGAAAACGTGGCTATAAAGGGCATATAAAGGATTGATGAAAATGGATCAGAGCCCCGATTAATCAGTCTGTATCGACTCGAAGTTCGCAAACCAGCTCTACCAATATTCTTTCTGACAATTTGTCTTCCAGCAACGGGCTAACAGTTCATCAATACAGCAGCCAGTTGCATGGAAGGAATGTGTTTAGAGAACGTGTATGAGAAAGCCGGGACAGACATGATAAGGTGGACTTTCCGTCGTGATTTGTCTGCATTAATCCACAAACAACAACACAATACATAACTATGAAGCTGTAACTTCAGGAAAGTTATATGTCTCCATTAAACCACGAACAACAACCCAATCAATGAATATGAAGCTGTAACGTCAGGAAAGTGATATGTCTCCATTAAACCACGAACAACAACCCAATAAAAAAATATGAAGCTGTATCGTCAGGAAAGTTATATGTCTCCATTAAACCACGAACAACAACCCAATCAAAAAATATGAAGCTGTAACGTCAATGAAGTGATATTAATGCATTAAACCACAAACAACAACCCAATCAATAAATATGAAGCTGTAATGTCCGGGAAGTTATATGTCTGCATTAAACAACAAACAACAACCTATTAAATGAATATGAAGCTGTAACGTCTTGGAAGTGATATGTCTGCATTAAACCACAAACAACAACCCAATCAATGAATATGAAGCTGTAACGTCAATGAAGTGATATTAATGCATTAAACCACAAACAACAACCCTATCAATGAATATGAAGCTGTTACGTAAATGAAGTGATATTAATGCATTAAACCACAAACAACTACCCAATTAATCAATATGAAGCTCATTGAAGTTATATGTCTGCATTAAACAACAAACAACAACTCAATCAATGAATATGAAGCTGTAACGTCAATGAAGTGATATTAATGCATTAAACCACAAACAACAACCCTGTCAATCAATATGAAGCTGTAACGTCTTGGAGGTGATATGTCTGCATTAAACCACAAACAACAACCCAATCAATCAATATGAAGCTGTAACGACACGGAAGTGATATGTCTACATTAAGCCACAAACAACAACCCAATCAATGGATACGAAGCTGTATTGTGATGGAAGTGATATGTCTGCATTAAAACCCAACAACAACCCAATCAATGGATACGAAGCTGTTACGTGATATGAATGCATTAAACCACAAACAACAACCCAATCAATGAATATGAAGCTGTAACATCAATGAAGTGATATTAATGCATAAAACCACAAACAACAACCCAATCAATACATGCATGTATGAACCTGTATCGTCATGGAAGTGATATGTCTGCTTTAAACCAGAAACAACAACCCAATCAATGAATATGAAGCTGTAACGTCAAGGAAGTGATATGTCTGCATCAAACCACAAACAACAACCCAATCAATGAATATGAAGCTGTAACGTCAAGGAAGTGATATAAATGCATTAAACCACAAACAGCAACCTAATCATGGCCTTTCCTCCTTGTACGTTCAGGATTGATGGTTAGCATTACGACTGTCTAGCTGGCATCAGGATAAATGGCCAAGTAGAACTTGTACACTCAGGATTGACGGGTTAGCATTACGACTGCCTGGCTGAGGTCAGGACAAATGGCCAAGTAAAACTTGTACACTCAGGATTGATGGTTAGCTTTCCGACTGCCTGGTTGGCGTCAGGATGAATGGCCAAGTACATGTAGAACTTGTACATTCAGGATTGACGGGTTAGCTTTCCGACTGCCTGGCTGGCGTCAGGATAAATGGCCACATAGAACTTGTACACTCAGGATTGACGGGTTAGCATTACGACTGCCTGGCTAGCGTCAGGATAAATGGCCAAGTAGAACTTGTACAATCAGGATTGATGTGTTAGCATTACGACTGCCTGGCTGGCGTCAGTATAAATGGTCACGTAGAATGTGTACACTCAGGATTGACGGGTTAGCATTACGACTGCCTGGCTGGGGTCAGGATAAATGGCCACGTAGAACTTGTACACTCAGGATTGATGTGTTAGCATTACGACTGGCTGGCTGGGGTCAGGAAAAATGGCCACGTAGAACTTGTACATTCAGGCTTGATGGGTGAGCATTACGACTGCCCGGCTAGCGTCAGGATAAATGGCCACGTAGAACTTGTACACTCAGGATTGATGTGTTAGCATTACGACTGCCTGGCTAGCGTCAGGATAAATGGCCACGTAGAACTTGTACACTCAGGATTGATGTGTTAGCATTACGACTGCCTGGCTGGCGTCAAGACAAATGGCCACGTAGAACTTGTACACTCAGGATTAATGTGTTAGCATTACGACTGCCTGGCTAGCGTCAGGATAAATGGCCATGTAGAACTTGTACACTCAGGATTGATGGGCTAGCATTACGACTGACTGGCTGGCGTCAGGATAAATGGCCACATAGAACTTGTACAATCAGGATTGATGTGTTAGCATTACGACTGTCTGGCTGGCGTCAGGACAAATGGCCACGTAGAACTTGTACACTCAGGATTTATGGGTTAGCTTAACGACTGCCTGGCTGGCGTCAGGAAAAATGGCCACGTAGAACTTGTAACCAAGTTTCATTTGAAAATGTTGAACGTTTTTTGAGTTATGAGTTAAAGTTAGTTTTTGTAACGACAAGGGTATTAAAAGACCCGTACTTTTTTCTTCGAGAAACAGACGAGCTAACAATAGGTCTTGCGACAGATACAGTTATCGCGGATGTGGAGGCTGTTTTGGGATATGAAATTGTTGTAACTATTTGCACGCACAAGTTCATTTCAACAGGTGGTATTTTAAACATCTACTGACGACTTTTTAAAACATCTTGATGAAAGGAGGAAATGCTCATAATATGCAACACCAAGCCGCTCTGTAGTCATTCCACTCCCGTGACAAAGAAAACATAGGTCCAGTTCCATCCGGCAAAACACGGAGAGTGCTCTCATTTTCCCACAAACATTTCGACTATCAATACGTGTATTTCTATTCATACATGTTCCGCACAATTACAATCCCATTTGAACTAGACCAAAATACATCGCTGTTCGTATACTGAACCTGACTACAACGCATAAAGGTTCGTCTCCAATTGACCGTATACACCTACGTTCTCCGTGTTTATGTCCAGTGTAATCACACGATGCAACAAACGTTAACAATTGACCGTATACACGTACGTGCTCGGTTCTGATGTCCAGTGTAATCACACGATGCAACAAACGTTAACAATTGACCGTATACACGTACGTGCTCGGTTCTGATGTCCAGTGTAATCACACGATACAACAAACGGGCGTGCTCGGTTGTAATGTCCAGTGTAATCACACGATACAACAAACGTACATGCTCGGTTTGTATATCCAGTGTAATCACACGATATAACAAACGTCCGTGCTCGGTTTGTATGTCCAGTGTAATCACACAATACAACAAACGTACATGCTCCTCGGTTTGTATGTCCAGTGTAATCACACGATACAACAAACGTACATGCTCGTTTTTTATGTCCAGTGTAATCAAACGATACAACAAACGTACATGCTCGGTTTTTATGTCCAGTGTAATCACACGATACAACAAACGTCCGTGCTCGGTTTTTATGTCCAGTGTAATCACACGATACAACAAACGTGCGTGCTCGGTTTTTATGTCAGTGTAATCACAGGATATAACAAACGTGCGTGCTCGGTTTGTATGTCCCGTGTAATCACACGATACAACAAACGTGCGTGCTCGGTTTTTATGTCCAGTGTAATCACACAATACAACAAACGTCTGTGCTCGGTTTTTTTGGCCAGTGTAATCACACGATACAACAAACGTACATGCTCGATTTTTATGTCCAGTGTAATCACACGATACAACAAACGTTCATGCTCGGTTTTTATGTCCAGTATAATCACACGATACAACAAACGTCCTTGCTCGGTTTGTATGTCCAGTTTATTCACACGATAAAACAAACGTGCGTGCTCGGTTTTTATGTCCAGTGTAATCACACGATACAACAAACGTACATGCTCGGTTTTTATGTCCAGTGTAATCACACGATACAACAAACGTCCGTGCTCGGTTTTTATGTCCAGTGTAATCACACGATACAACAAACGTGCGTGCTCGGTTTGTATGTCCAGTGTAATCACACGATACAACAAACGTACGTGCTCGGTTTGTATGTCAAGTGTAATCACACGATACAACAAACGTCCGTGCTCGGTTTGTATGTCCAGTGTAATCACACGATACAATAAACGTACATGCTCGATTTGTATGTACAGTGTAATCACACGATACAACAAACGTACATGCTCTGTTTGTATGTCCAGTGTAATCACACGATACAACAAACGTCCGTGCTCGGTTTTTATGTCCAGTGTAATCACACGATACAACAAACGTGCGTGCTCGATTTGTATGTCCAGTGTAATCACACGATACAACAAACGTACATTCTCGGTTTGTATGTCCAGTGTAATAACACGATACAACAAACGTCCGTGCTCGGTTGTTATGTCCAGTGTAATCACACGACACAACAAACGTACATGCTCGGTTTGTATGTCCAGTGTAATCACACGATACAACAAACGTACATGCTCGGTTTGTATGTCCAGTGTAATCACACGATACAACAAACGTACGTGCTCGGTTTGTATGTCCAGTGTAATCACACGATACAACAAACGTACATGCTCGGTTTTAATGTCCAGTGTAATCACACGATACAACAAACGTACATGCTCGGTTTGTATATCCAGTGTAATCACACGATACAACAAACGTTCGTGCTCGGTTTTTATGTCCAGTGTAATCACATGATACAACAAACGTACATGCTCCTCGGTGTGTACGTCCAGTGTAATCACACGATACAACAAATGTCCGTGCTCGATTTTTATGTCCAGTGTAATCACACGATACAACAAACGTGCGTGCTCGGTTTGTATGTCCAGTGTAATCACACGATACAACAAACGTACATTCTAGGTTTGTATGTCCAGTGTAATCACACGATACAACAAACGTCCGTGCTCGGTTTTTATGTCCAGTGTAATCACACGATACAACAAACGTACAGTCTCGGTTTTTATGTCCAGTGTAATCACACGATACAACAAACGTGCGTGCTCGGTTTGTATGTCCAGTGTAATCACACGATACAACAAACGTACATGCTCGGTTTGTATGTCCAGTGTAATCACACGATACAACAAACGTACGTGCTCGGTTTGTATGTCCAGTGTAATCACACGATACAACAAACGTACAAGCTCGGTTTGTATGTCCAGTGTAATCACACGATACAACAAACGTTCGTGCTCGGTTTTTATGTCCAGTGTAATCACATGATACAACAAACGTACATGCTCCTCGGTGTGTACGTCCAGTGTAATCACACGATACAACAAATGTCCGTGCTCGATTTTTATGTCCAGTGTAATCACACGATACAACAAACGTGCGTGCTCGGTTTGTATGTGCAGTGTAATCACACGATACAACAAACGTCCGTGCTCGGTTTTTATGTCCAGTGTAATCACACGATACAACAAACGTACATGCTCGGTTTTTATGTCCAGTGTAATCACACGATACAACAAACGTCCGTGCTCGGTTTTTATGTCCAGTGTAATCACACAATACAACAAACGTGCGTGCTCGGTTTTTATGTCAGTGTAATCACACGATATAACAAACGTGCGTGCTCGGTTTGTATGTCCCGTGTAATCACACGATACAACAAACGTGCGTGCTCGGTTTTTATGTCCAGTGTAATCACACGATACAACAAACGTCCGTGCTCGTTTTTTTTGGCCAGTGTAATCACACGATACAACAAACGTACATGCTCGATTTTTATGTCCAGTGTAATCATACGATACAACAAACGTCCGTGCTCGGTTTTTATGTCCAGTGTAATCACACAATACAACAAACGTACATGCTCGGTTTTTATTTCCAGTCTAATCACACGATACAACAAACGTACATGCTCGGTTTTAATGTCCAGTGTAATCACACGATACAACAAACGTACATGCTCGGTTTGTATATCCAGTGTAATCACACGATACAACAAACGTTCGTGCTCGGTTTTTATGTCCAGTGTAATCACACGATACAACAAACGTACATGCTCCTCGGTGTGTACGTCCAGTGTAATCACACAATACAACAAATGTCCGTGCTCGGTTTTTATGTCCAGTGTAATCACACGATACAACAAACGTGCGTGCTCGGTTTGTATGTCCAGTGTAATCACACGATACAACAAACGTACATTCTAGGTTTGTATGTCCAGTGTAATCACACGATACAACAAACGTCCGTGCTCGGTGTTTATGTCCAGTGTAATCACACGATACAACAAACGTACATGCTCGGTTTTTATGTCCAGTGTAATCACACGATACAACAAACGTCCGTGCTCGGTTTTTATGTCCAGTGTAATCAAACGATACAACAAACGTGCGTGCTCGGTGTGTATGTCCAGTGTAATCACACGATACAAAAAACGTGCGTGCTCGGTTTTTATGTCCACTGTTATCACACGATACAACAAACGTACATGCTCGGTTTTTATGTCCAGTGTAATCACACGATACAACAAACGTACATGCTCTGTTTGTATGTCCAGTGTAATCACACGATACAACAAACGTCCGTGCTCGGTTTGTATGTCCAGTGTAATCACACGATACAACAAACGTACAAGCTCGGTTTGTATGTCCAGTGTAATCACACGATACAACAAACGTGCGTGCTCGATTTGTATGTCCAGTGTAATCACACGATACAACAAACGTACATTCTCGGTTTGTATGTCCAGTGTAATAACACGATACAACAAACGTCCGTGCTCGGTTGTTATGTCCAGTGTAATCACACGACACAACAAACGTACATGCTCGGTTTGTATGTCCAGTGTAATCACACGATACAACAAACGTACATGCTCGGTTTGTATGTCCAGTGTAATCACACGATACAACAAACGTACGTGCTCGGTTTGTATGTCCAGTGTAATCACACGATACAACAAACGTACATGCTCGGTTTTAATGTCCAGTGTAATCACACGATACAACAAACGTACATGCTCGGTTTGTATATCCAGTGTAATCACACGATACAACAAACGTTCGTGCTCGGTTTTTATGTCCAGTGTAATCACATGATACAACAAACGTACATGCTCCTCGGTGTGTACGTCCAGTGTAATCACACGATACAACAAATGTCCGTGCTCGATTTTTATGTCCAGTGTAATCACACGATACAACAAACGTGCGTGCTCGGTTTGTATGTCCAGTGTAATCACACGATACAACAAACGTACATTCTAGGTTTGTATGTCCAGTGTAATCACACGATACAACAAACGTCCGTGCTCGGTTTTTATGTCCAGTGTAATCACACGATACAACAAACGTACAGTCTCGGTTTTTATGTCCAGTGTAATCACACGATACAACAAACGTGCGTGCTCGGTTTGTATGTCCAGTGTAATCACACGATACAACAAACGTACATGCTCGGTTTGTATGTCCAGTGTAATCACACGATACAACAAACGTACGTGCTCGGTTTGTATGTCCAGTGTAATCACACGATACAACAAACGTACAAGCTCGGTTTGTATGTCCAGTGTAATCACACGATACAACAAACGTTCGTGCTCGGTTTTTATGTCCAGTGTAATCACATGATACAACAAACGTACATGCTCCTCGGTGTGTACGTCCAGTGTAATCACACGATACAACAAATGTCCGTGCTCGATTTTTATGTCCAGTGTAATCACACGATACAACAAACGTGCGTGCTCGGTTTGTATGTGCAGTGTAATCACACGATACAACAAACGTCCGTGCTCGGTTTTTATGTCCAGTGTAATCACACGATACAACAAACGTACATGCTCGGTTTTTATGTCCAGTGTAATCACACGATACAACAAACGTCCGTGCTCGGTTTTTATGTCCAGTGTAATCACACAATACAACAAACGTGCGTGCTCGGTTTTTATGTCAGTGTAATCACACGATATAACAAACGTGCGTGCTCGGTTTGTATGTCCCGTGTAATCACACGATACAACAAACGTGCGTGCTCGGTTTTTATGTCCAGTGTAATCACACGATACAACAAACGTCCGTGCTCGTTTTTTTTGGCCAGTGTAATCACACGATACAACAAACGTACATGCTCGATTTTTATGTCCAGTGTAATCATACGATACAACAAACGTCCGTGCTCGGTTTTTATGTCCAGTGTAATCACACAATACAACAAACGTACATGCTCGGTTTTTATTTCCAGTCTAATCACACGATACAACAAACGTACATGCTCGGTTTTAATGTCCAGTGTAATCACACGATACAACAAACGTACATGCTCGGTTTGTATATCCAGTGTAATCACACGATACAACAAACGTTCGTGCTCGGTTTTTATGTCCAGTGTAATCACACGATACAACAAACGTACATGCTCCTCGGTGTGTACGTCCAGTGTAATCACACAATACAACAAATGTCCGTGCTCGGTTTTTATGTCCAGTGTAATCACACGATACAACAAACGTGCGTGCTCGGTTTGTATGTCCAGTGTAATCACACGATACAACAAACGTACATTCTAGGTTTGTATGTCCAGTGTAATCACACGATACAACAAACGTCCGTGCTCGGTGTTTATGTCCAGTGTAATCACACGATACAACAAACGTACATGCTCGGTTTTTATGTCCAGTGTAATCACACGATACAACAAACGTCCGTGCTCGGTTTTTATGTCCAGTGTAATCAAACGATACAACAAACGTGCGTGCTCGGTGTGTATGTCCAGTGTAATCACACGATACAAAAAACGTGCGTGCTCGGTTTTTATGTCCACTGTTATCACACGATACAACAAACGTACATGCTCGGTTTTTATGTCCAGTGTAATCACACGATACAACAAACGTACATGCTCTGTTTGTATGTCCAGTGTAATCACACGATACAACAAACGTCCGTGCTCGGTTTTTATGTCCAGTGTAATCACACGATACAACAAACGTGCGTGCTCAATTTGTATGTCCAGTGTAATCACACGATACAACAAACGTACAGTCTCGGTTTTTATGTCCAGTGTAATCACACGATACAACAAACGTCCGTGCTCGGTTTTTATGTCCAGTGTAATCACACAATACAACAAACGTGCGTGCTTGGTTTTTATGTCAGTGTAATCACACGATATAACAAACGTGCGTGCTCGGTTTGTATGTCCCGTGTAATCACACGATACAACAACCGTGCGTGCTCGGTTTTTATGTCCAGTGTAATCACACGATACAACAAACGTACATGCTCGATATTTATGTCCAGTGTAATCATACGATACAACAAACGTACATGCTCGGTTTTTATGTCCAGTGTAATCACACGATCAAACAAACGTCCTTGCTCGGTTTTTATGTCCAGTTTATTCACACGATACAACAAACGTGCGTGCTCGGTTTTTATGTCCAGTGTAATCACACGATACAACAAACGTACATGCTCGTTTTGTATGTCCAGTGTAATCACACGATACAACAAACGTACATGCTCCGTTTTTATGTCCAGTGTAATCACACGATACAACAAACGTCCGTGCTCGGTTTTTATGTCCAGTGTAATCACACGATACAACAAACGTACATGCTCGGTTTTTATGTCCAGTGTAATCACACGATACAACAAACGTACATGCTCGGTTTTAATGTCCAGTGTAATCACACGATACAACAAACGTACATGCTCGGTTTGTATATCCAGTGTAATCACACGATACAACAAACGTTCGTGCTCGGTTTTTATGTCCAGTGTAATCACATGATACAACAAACGTACATGCTCCTCGGTGTGTACGTCCAGTGTAATCACACGATACAACAAATGTCCGTGCTCGATTTTTATGTCCAGTGTAATCACACGATACAACAAACGTGCGTGCTCGGTTTGTATGTCCAGTGTAATCACACGATACAACAAACGTACATTCTAGGTTTGTATGTCCAGTGTAATCACACGATACAACAAACGTCCGTGCTCGGTTTTTATGTCCAGTGTAATCACACGATACAACAAACGTACATGCTCGGTTTTTATGTCCAGTGTAATCACACGATACAACAAACGTGCGTGCTCGGTTTGTATGTCCAGTGTAATCACACGATACAACAAACGTACATGCTCGGTTTGTATGTCCAGTGTAATCACACGATACAACAAACGTACGTGCTCGGTTTGTATGTCCAGTGTAATCACACGATACAACAAACGTACAAGCTCGGTTTGTATGTCCAGTGTAATCAAACGATACAACAAACGTTCGTGCTCGGTTTTTATGTCCAGTGTAATCACATGATACAACAAACGTACATGCTCCTCGGTGTGTACGTCCAGTGTAATCACACGATACAACAAATGTCCGTGCTCGATTTTTATGTCCAGTGTAATCACACGATACAACAAACGTGCGTGCTCGGTTTGTATGTCCAGTGTAATCACACGATACAACAAACGTACATTCTAGGTTTGTATGTCCAGTGTAATCACACGATACAACAAACGTCCGTGCTCGGTTTTTATGTCCAGTGTAATCACACGATACAACAAACGTACATGCTCGGTTTTTATGTCCAGTGTAATCACACGATACAACAAACGTGCGTGCTCGGTTTGTATGTCCAGTGTAATCACACGATACAACAAACGTACATGCTCGGTTTGTATGTCCAGTGTAATCACACGATACAACAAACGTACGTGCTCGGTTTGTATGTCCAGTGTAATCACACGATACAACACACGTACGTGCTCGGTTTGTATGTCCAGTGTAATCACACGATACAACAAACGTACGTGCTCGGTTTGTATGTCCAGTGTAATCACACGATACAACAAACGTACATGCTCGGTTTGTATGTCCAGTGTAATCACACGATACAACACACGTACATGCTATACAATCGGAGCCGTCGATAATCACCGCTTCTCTATATTGTTTATTCATATAGGTTATCCTACCAGTTTTATATCGATATATGTGGTAAGCAACAATTTGTGGTCTTTAGCACAGGTTTGACTGTACATCTAAAATATAAGTATTTTGTTTTGTTTCACATCGTTATAGTACCAGCGAAAATTCCTTACTAATAAAGGCACCCTGTCTTCAACATGATATAATTTGTGTTTTAATGAAAAGGTTTTAACATTAATAATTAATTGTAATCGTCGAACAGTTCATACACTTAATATGGACACTATACACACAAGTATATCCCATTGCCTTACACTACTGCAGAAAAACTTACAAATCACGGCTGCATTTAACTAATTGATAATATCACACTGCATGCCTGCAGTCACGTAAAAGATGCAATTGCAGTTCTAAACTGTATTCAACTACATGATAACATACCAGTGCAAAAGTGTATCCAAGTAAACAATACAATCACACTACACGACTGCATCAAAGCAAACGATACAATTGCCAAATGAAACCTGAGAATAGTGCGTAGCAGTGAACAACTATCGAGGGCTTATCACCGAACAATGCAGATCCGGATATCATTGTTTATAATTTCTGCCCCTGTTTGAGTGGGTCGACACTGGACGCAAATTCAAAAGTCAGATTTTCTTTGAGAACACATTTTGCAAAATGTATGTATCACTATGGGCAGAGAACAGAAAGAGACAGGCCTTATATAGTACATAATACCTTGTGTATACACAATAATCACAATAATCACACGAACCATGCATACCACAAGTAAATAAGGCAGGCATACATGCAGTAACTAGAAGAGTCATAAGAAAAGGCAGAGTCATGTATATGTACGGTGGCTTCAAGAAACCGCTCCCGTTACACAAACAAAGAACAAAATACAAGTACCCCTTCACTTATAATCGATGTATATCAAATATAATTATAGATATTGTTTAGGTGCAAACGGTGTCGGATATTACACTTCTTCATCTACAATGTAATTTTTATTTCAGTAAAATATATTTAGATTTATATTGTCTTTTTTAAAGATATATTAGTAACTTCATGGTTTGAAATGTAATCGCGATAGTTCGGAAATTCTCCCGATTCGATCCGAAGTTTTATGACCCTCATAAAGTAAATGTGTATCCCCCAGGGGTCTTTATTTGAATGATACACGAATCTCACACGGTAATCTTCAATGTTGAACAACTTAGTTAGGTGTTGTATGAAGTCTTTGTAACTTAAAAAAGAAACGATAAAAACGCTATGTGACAGAAAATCTAACAGAAAATATAATTGCGTGCAAAATAGAAATTGCTCATAATAAGCATTTTCTCCTTTTCCCGTAATGTTTTCTTCAACTTGTTTTAAACATCTGACAGAAGACAAGCAACAGTTTTAATATTTTTCATAATTGTTGACAGAAGATATTATTGCGTGAAAAGGATTAATTGCTAATTATGAGCAATCTCTTATCACACAATGTTTTCCTTCCGCTTTTTCAAAAATCTTCAAACAGACATGCATAATATATGAAATAAAATTGTAAAGTGAAAGAAATATTTGCTCTTTGAGTTACATATATTATTGTAAGTTTGTAAATAGTTTAATCCGACTCAATTTCATTGAACAATGCACTAAGTACAGGTCTACCCTTTCCCTCATATGTATATATATATATATATATCTATTTCTTTAAATCATTTAATACAATATCAAGAAATTACATTAATCCTCTGCTAGTTTGTTTCTTTTTCATATTTGTAGACTTAAACATATTGATTTTCATTGTATTTTTGAAAATGTGTTGCTTTTTAACTTGTTTCTTGATGTCCATTGCTTTTTGTCCTGTTACTTTTTATCCTGTTTCTTTTTATCCTGTTTCTTTTTATCCTGTTACTTTTTATCCTGTTTCTTTTTATCCTACAAACCTTTCCCACATACAACAAATCCGCAGCAGACGACTATCAACGCATCTAGACGAAAATAGGAAAACTCTCTATAAATGAAATTAAATTATTGAATTAGGTTGAAAACATTGTGGCGAAAGGAAAAATTGCTCATTATGGGAATGTTCATCTTTTGCCATCATGTTGTCAAAAACCATCTGCTCCAGATGTGTCGGAAAGTGTAATACGTGGGAAATGTTACAGAGCTTGGCTACGCAACCAAGGTTAACTTCTTGAAATATATGTCTGTATGTTCTTCATGTAAATGTATATATTGTATGTACATGTGTGTGAATGTATACACATTATGGAGGCGTATATACGTCTGAATGCAAGTGTGCATATTCACATCCACAAGTATGATAACTGAAGTATGGGTATGTCTCTCTTGAACTCTTATTTTTCCGTTTCGATTAAGAGTTCAGTTGGGAGATAATTCTGCTTATTTCCCTACCACTACTCGGTGCCGCAGCCTCCCTCACAACAGGTTGGGTGTGTGACACCTGCATGTTAATACATGTATATGGTTTGTTTGTTTTGTTTTTTGTTTGTTTCTATCAGTTTTAATTGTATCTCCATTCTGTTCTAATTAATTTCATTTATATTGTATTCTTGTGATCTTCAATATTGGAGGAAATAATAATTATATATGATATATGTGTGTGTTTTATATTTGCAAATTAAGTTCATTTGGAGCGTGTGTCACTTAATTACGATCTTCATTATTCTAACCATTTAAAGCTTTAACCTAGTGTACTGGCTCGTTGTCCGACACGACTATCCCCTAAGTGTTAATTTGTTTACGATTCTCTTCACAGCGTGTGATCATTTATAGGTATATCACGGAACGTTACGAAGATTAACGAGTATAATGCTTCCGAGGGCAGATAGGATTAACTGATGATCGAAATTCTTGGGTATGGACTTTTGAAAACATTGTGGCCAATGGAAATATTTGCTCATGATCAGCAATTTCTCTATTTGCCACGATGTTTTAATCTTTATCCAATACTTCACTGTCAAAAGATTTCCATATATTTACCTTGATGCGTCAAAAGTCGTCTCTTTCAGATGTGACATACGTGGGAAAGGGTTACTAGTTCGGGTCGTATCAAAGACAATGGTAGTAATGGATTTCCCTTCTTGGCGTTCAGGGTTGTGGTGTAAGCATTACGACTGACTTACTGGTGTAAATGGACCATTAGTACTGGTAACTTACCCAGGACTTACTGGTGTAAATGGACCATTAGTACAGGTAACTTACCCAGGACTTACTGGTGTAAATGGACCATTAGTACTGGTAACTTACCCAGGACTTACTGGTGTAAATGGTCCATTAGTACTGGTAACTTACACAGGACTTACTGGTGTAAATGGACCATTAGTACTGGTAACTTACCCAGGACTTACTGATGTAAATGGACCATTAGCACTGGTAACTTACCCAGGACTTACTGGTGTAAATGGACCATTAGTACTGGTAACTTACCCAGGACTTACTGGTGTAAATGGACCATTAGTACTGGTAACTTACCCAGGACTTACTGGTGTAAATGGAACATTAGTACTGGTAACTTACCCAGGACTTACTGGTGTAAATGGACCATTAGTACTGGTAACTTACCCAGGACTTACTGGTGTAAATGGACCATTAGTACTGGTAACTTACCCAGGACTTACTGGTGTAAATGGACCATTAGTACTGGTAACTTACCCAGGACTTACTGGTGTAAATGGACATTAGTACTGGTAACTTACCAGGACTTACTGGTGTAAATGGACCATTAGTACTGGTAACTTACCAGGACTTACTGGTGTAATTACCCAGGACGTACTGATGTAAATGGACCATTAGTACTGGTAACTTACCAGGACTTACTGGTGTAAAAATGGACCATTAGCACTGGTACCTTACCCAGGACTTACTGGTGTAAATGGACCATTAGTACTGATAACTTACCCAGGACTTACTGGTGTAAATGGACCATAAGTACTGGTAACTTACCCATGACTAACTGGTCTAAATGGACCATAAGTACTGGTAACTTACCCATGACTTACTGGTGTAAATGGACCATAAGTACTGGTAACTTACACAGGACTTACTGGTGTAAATGACCATTAGTACTGGTAACTTACCCAGGACTTACTGGTGTAAATGGTCCATTAGTACTGGTAACTTACCCAGGACTTACTGGTGTAAATGGACCTTTAGTACTGGTTACTTACCCAGGACTTACTGATCTAAATGGACCATACGTACTGGTAACTTACCCAGGACTTACTGGTGTAAATTGACCATTAGTACTGGTAACTTACACAGCACTTACTGGTCAAAATGGACCATTAGTACTGGTAACTTACCAAGGACTTACTGGTGTAATTGACCATTAGTACTGGTAACTTACACAGGACTTACTGGTGTAAATGGACCATTAGTACTGGTAACTTACACAGGACTTACTGGTGTAATAGACCATTAGTACTGGTAACTTACCCATGACCTACTGGTGTAAATGGACCATTAGTACTGGTAACTTACCCAGGACTTACTGGTGTAAATGGACCATTATTACTGGTAACTTACCCAGGACTTACTGGTGTAAATGGACCATTAGTACTGGTAACTTACGACTGACTTACTGGTGTAAATGGACCATTAGTACTGGTAACTTACCCAGGACTTACTGGTGTAAATGGACCATTAGTACTGGTAACTTACCCAGGACTTACTGGTGTAAATGGAACATTAGTACTGGTAACTTACCCAGGACTTACTGGTGTAAATGGACCATTAGTACTGGTAACTTACCCAGGACTTACTGGTGTAAATGGACCATTAGTACTGGTAACTTACCCAGGACTTACTGGTGTAAATTGACCATTAGTACTGGTAACTTACCCAGGACTTACTGGTGTAAATGGACCATTAGTACTGGTAACTTACCCAGGACTTACTGGTGTAATTACCCAGGACTTACTGATGTAAATGGACCATTAGTACTGGTAACTTACCCAGGACTTACTGGTGTAAATAGACCATTAGCACTGGTACCTTACCCAGGACTTACTGGTGTAAATGGACCATTAGTACTGATAACTTACCCAGGACTTACTGGTGTAAATGGACCATAAGTACTGGTAACTTACCCATGACTAACTGGTCTAAATGGACCATAAGTACTGGTAACTTACCCATGACTTACTGGTGTAAATGGACCATAAGTACTGGTAACTTACACAGGACTTACTGGTGTAAATGACCATTAGTACTGGTAACTTACCCAGGACTTACTGGTGTAAATGGTCCATTAGTACTGGTAACTTACCCAGGACTTACTGGTGTAAATGGACCTTTAGTACTGGTTACTTACCCAGGACTTACTGATCTAAATGGACCATACGTACTGGTAACTTACCCAGGACTTACTGGTGTAAATTGACCATTAGTACTGGTAACTTACACAGCACTTACTGGTCAAAATGGACCATTAGTACTGGTAACTTACCAAGGACTTATTGGTGTAATTGACCATTAGTACTGGTAACTTACACAGGACTTACTGGTGTAAATGGACCATTAGTACTGGTAACTTACACAGGACTTACTGGTGTAATAGACCTTTAGTACTGGTAACTTACCCATGACCTACTGGTGTAAATGGACCATTAGTACTGGTAACTTACCCAGGACTTACTGGTGTAAATGGACCATTATTACTGGTAACTTACCCAGGACTTACTGGTGTAAATGGACCATTAGTACTGGTAACTTACGACTGACTTACTGGTGTAAATGGACCATTGGTACTGGTAACTTACGACTGACTTACTGGTGTAAATGGACCATTAGTACTGGTAACTTACGACTGACTTACTGGTGTAAATGGACCATTAGTACTGGTAACTTACCCAGGACTTACTGGTGTAAATTGACCATTAGTACTGGTAACTTACCCAGGACTTACTGGTGTAAATGGACCATTAGTACTGGTAACTTACGACTGACTTACTGGTGTAAATGGACCATTAGTACTGGTAACTTACCCAGGACTTACTGGTGTAAATGGACCATTAGTACTGGTAACTTACCCAGGACTTACTGGTGTAAATGGACCATTAGTACTGGTAACTTACCCAGGACTTACTGGTGTAAATGGACCATTAGTACTGGTAACTTACCCAGGACTTACTGGTGTAAATGGACCATTAGTACTGGTAACTTACCCAGGACTTACTGGTGTAAATGGACCATTAGTACTGGTAACTTACCCAGGACTTACTGGTGTAAATGGACCATTAGTACTGGTAACTTACCTAGGACTTACTGGTGTAAATGGACCATTAGTACTGGTAACTTACCCAGGACTTACTGGTGTAAATGGACCATTAGTACTGGTAACTTACCCAGGACTTACTGGTGTAAATGGACCATTAGTACTGGTAACTTACCCAGGACTTACTGGTGTAAATGGACCATTAGTACTGGTAACTTACCCAGGACTTACTGGTGTAAATGGACCATTAGTACTGGTAACTTACCCAGGACTTACTGGTGTAAATGGACCATTAGTACTGGTAACTTAACCAGGACTTACTGATGTAAATGGACAATTAGTACTGGTAACTTACCCAGGACTTACTGGTGTAAATGGACCATTAGCACTGGTACCTTACCCAGGACTTACTGGTGTAAATGGACCATAGGTACTGGTAACTTACCAAGGACTTACTGGTGTAATTGACCATTAGTACTGGTACCTCACACAGGACTTACTGGTGTAAATGGACCATTAGTACTGGTAACTTACACAGGACTTACTGGTGTAATAGACCATTAGTACTGGTAACTTACCCATGACCTACTGGTGTAAATGGACCATTAGTACTGGTAACTTACCCAGGACTTACTGGTGTAAATGGACCATTATTACTGGTAACTTACCCAGGACTTACTGGTGTAAATGGACCATTAGTACTGGTAACTTACGACTGACTTACTGGTGTAAATGGACCATTAGTACCGGTAACTTACGACTGACTTACTGGTGTAAATGGACCATTAGTACTGGTAACTTACGACTGAATTACTGGTGTAAATGGACCATTAGTACTGGTAACTTACCCAGGACTTACTGGTGTAAATGGACCATTAGTACTGGTAACTTACCCAGGACTTACTGGTGTAAATTGACCATTAGTACT